>OZ009952.1:11389272-11994606 GCA_963932025.1 Erebia epiphron | reverse complement strand
CGGCTTTATTAAAATAAATAATATATTCATTCCTCTCAGCAAGTCTGATTGCAGCCAAGCGGTAGTTTATAAATTAAATAAAAAACAAATTAGTATGACTTGATGTAAGCATTGTTTGACTGACACCCCTTACAACTCCACCTTTCTTCACTTATCTATATGAATAGCTGTTTGTGTGGGGTGTTTCTATCGTATTAATTTAGTCAGTGTCCATTTTTCAGCTCTCGTAGCGTTATGTTTGAGGGAAGCAATAATTGATCGTGCATCCAAGAGCGAGCTTACTTACCCTACCACTATTTTGGAGGGCAATTTTATTGGCCAACGAAAGGCTGATTTTACGGTGTGAAGCGGTAAGGTTTCACTTATGCATTATTTGTGTAGTAGATGGATGAAGCAGGGCAAGGTGGGAGGGCACCAGAGCGCGAGGAAGGTCACCCATGCGATGGACCGACCAAATTAAGTCTGCTGTTGGCGGTTCATTGCACGACTGTACCAGGCTGTCGGCCAGCAGGGAGAAGTGGCTGATGCTCGTGAGGCATATAACATATGCCACTAAAGCTGTCACTTCGTGATGACCACGACCACTCTGTCATGAGTGTAACGACGAAGAAGAAGAAGATGGATGAAAAAACCCGGCTGAATTTGTTGTGAGCTCTTTTTAGACCATGGCGCAAACCCTCGTAGTTTTAAGATACTTTTTATCATAATTCAATATCGCCATCATGTTTTATAAATTACTAGCTGATGCCCGCGACTACGTCCGCGTGGTTTAAGTTTTTTGTTATTCCCGCGGGAACTCCTTAATTTTCCGGGATAAAAAGTAGCCTATGTCACTCTCCAGGTCCTCAACTATACCCATGCCAAAAATCACGTTAATCCGTTGCTCCGTTGCGGCGTGATTGAAGGACAAACCAACAAACCAACAAACCAACAAACAAAGTGACTTTCGCATTTATAATATTAAGTATGATATGATATGATGATATGATTAGAGGTCAATGAGTGTACAGTGTACCTAATTTGAATTTAAATGAATATTGATATTGATGCAGATGACCGCGAAATCGTCCGCGTGTGTTTAGGTTTCTTGAAAAATTCCTTGAGAACACCTTGATTTTCTGGGATAAAAAGCATAACATATGCCCTAAGCCGGGATGCTCTCTCTTTTTCTGTACCAAATTTCGTCAGAAACGGTTGAAAAGATAGGCCATGTAAGTACCTAAGTAAGCAATAATTTAAATATTTTTTTGGAAAAATATGGTACTATTAAAGGGTAGCAGACAGACAGAATGAAACGTTTTCGCATGTATAATATTTAAGAATGAATTAGCAGCGAACATTACGAATTAGGTAGCGAGTCGCATTGCATCGTCGCGGGGTTTAAGCTAGTAATTATATTTGCAAATAACCTCTATGTGCTCCATCTGGTATTTTGAACGTAGGTCAACCCGTGGTCAAGCCATTACAGTTGACTGCAGAGCTTAATGCAATGTGTTTGTACGTTCAATGCCCGTGTAGATTGCGGATCGTACCGTTAGCTTGACCGCGCCAAATGCTGCCACGCTTAGCATTAGCAATGCTAAAGCTATTATACTACTGTAATAGCTACAATTTCTGATTGTATGTTACTAAGGGCCTGCGCCCAATTCTGGGCCATACTGCCAACGCTTAAAGCCATATTATTGTCATTCGTGTTAGAATAATTATAATCCTTTCCTTTCTAGATGATACCCGTGACTTCATCCGCGAGGATTACGGTTGTTTCATTCCCGTGGAAACTCTTTAATTTTCCGGGATAAAAAGTAGCTTGTATCCTTCCTCGGGATATAAGCTATCCCTGTGCCAAATTCCATCAAAATGGGTTGAACAGATGGGCCCTGAAAGCGTAGCAGACTGACAGACAGACACACTTTTGCATTTATAATATTAGTATAGAAGTATAGATTTTAGGAGCGTCAAGGTACGTAACATCAAACTGTCATTTATAGTAATATCGCTTAAGTATTGCTTAGCAGCGTTAACAGCTTAAAAGCGGTAGCAGTATGGCCCCAGGCCAGAATTGGGCGCAGGCCTTAGTTAGGCCCAAACCATTATCGAGTAGAGTATAACTTTGATGGCTTATATCTCGGAAACTTGACGCTTTAGTAGATGTTGTATCAAATATAATACTTGCTAGTATTAACGCCAGCTATTGATTAATTATACAGGTTTTATGAGTGGCCGCTATTTCGACAAAAATATTGAAATTGAATTATTTAAAATAAAATTGCCAGGCCAAAATATCAAACATAAATAATGAAGTGGATAAGTGAGGCAGGAAAGTTTTTAAACTTATTAAAAAAATAACCTTTGAAGCGTGGCCGGGGAGCGGTGTCTAAAATTAGCGTGGAAAAAACAAAACGTAAGTATAAGTTTTGTTTTTTTTTCAGGTAAAATTTTCTTAATTTCAGTTTTGCTTGTGTAGGTATTTCTGGCAGGTTTCCTTGTTTACTAACTTACTCTTGTTTAAGAGTAAACAAACAAACGGTAGTCTATAGAATAAATGCACTTGAAATGCTGATTGCATGATACTTTTTTTTTTTTTGAAGTGAAAACTTCTTTAACCGCGTTGAGCACTTTTTGGTAGGGGTAAATCTTCCCGGAGCCCCGACCTCGATGGGGCTCCGGGGTCGCGAGTGGCAAGGGTGGGGGCTCTTCCCGCTGACCGCTCCTAATATCATGCCCCTGGAAGACAGCAGCTGGCCGTGGCTCCGGCTGTTGGAACAAATATCGAGGTCGGGTTCGGTTGGACCAGGGACGAGCCCAGTATGGGCGATACTTTCGCATTTATAATATTTAGTATTATTTCTAGTTCATCATAATGAACAAGTATATATGATAAGTAGGTATTTCGTATCTACTTACTTACTTAGTACTTACCCAGAGGAATACTTCATAATAATATTATATTATTACATTCTTGCATTAGATTACATTATAACGAGACCAATAAATGAGCTATGACATCACGTCATATCAAAATCTTGACCTGAAAACTTTGCACAAACAATAGGTACAGGGGGCTTACTTCGATCTCTTAAAGTAGTATTATTTTATTATTGTTGATGCTCTTGGTTCAGAATTATAATCCTTATTTTAGGGATGTCAAGGTACCTCATGTAACACTGACTTTTTTAAATAACACTGCTTTAAGCGATCGTAGTAAGCCCACGGTACCTACGCCCGATGTCAAGAAGCTGTTTTTTCCTCATACTGATTCATATTATTCCAAAAACATCGCTAATTTAATTCTGATCGACCTTGGCGTGGTATTGGTCACTACACTTATTTAATTAAGGTACGAGTATATTTCATTATTTGATATTGTACGCCCAAAAATAAGCATTATATCGATTTGTTTTGTTACTATCTAGGCTCTAACAGCTCTAATAGTTCTTTAAATAAAATCCGGCTGAGTTTTTTGTGGGCTCTTGTCAGACCACGGCGCGTTTGGAACCCTCTTAGCTGTAGTTTTAAGATTCCGTTAATGATTATCACCATCACGTTTTATAAGTTATTGGACGTCAGAAGTGTACAGTGTAGCTTGTACCTAGTTTGAATAAATCAATATTGATTGATTATGGCGATATAAAACTTAACACGGAAGAAGTCGTGGGCATCATCTAGTCTAGAATAGAAGGGGTTAGATTGTAAAGCCGATGAAAGGAAATTGGCGACGATTTGCATGTTAAACAATGCACTACTAACTCCTATGCTCACAGAGACGTTAAATACGCCACCGCAGGGTTGCCAGTACAGGTTGATATAGACATAAAAATAATTAGTGACTAAACAAACTTTCAAAGTGAAGTTCTATGATAATTATATGAGTCGCTTCATTCGAAGCTTCACTATAATAACTAGACTACATTTTGAGGATTATTTCAATATAGATTTCGATATCGACAGTCGAAATCGACATCGCTACCGACAATCGACTACGATATCGACAATCGACATCAACATCGATATCGACTATCGATATTGTTATCGACATCGACATCGATAGCGGCAATCGACATTCACCATCATATTTGACTTTTCTATGTCAAATATGATGATGCTTCTAATATAAATATCCATAAGGTAAGACATATCCAAATTCTCAACGTCCATACCATATTTACTTAAAATTTTAAAAAAAAACAGCGCGTCTGAAATGGATTTTCATACAGTTTTTCTCCCCGCTTAGCACGTTAGAAATGAAATTTCATGCATATTTCCCTCCCGCATATTTGGTTTGTAGCAATGACGTACTTTCTGCCTCGTTTTGAAAAAAGAATGAAGGTACTTTCCGAGCGGGTGTAGTATAATAGTAGTTCGTGATATAAGAGCGGTAAAAAGGTTTAATACATACGAGTTTACAAATGTCAGCCCGGTGACGCCAGTCGAGGGCTGACCATCGTCACGAGTATATAGAAACCTTAACGCCCGTGTACCACACGATATTTTTCAATACATTTGTGAGAAAACTTGAAAATAAAAGTCGAGTAGGTAGGCACTAGGTACTCATTATTTCGAGATTTTTGGCGGCTATTACGAGTATAAGCGCGGTTTTTTCTCAGATCTAAAATATCTAATTGTTGATTTAATTTCATGATTCCACATCACTTCTACCACTTATTTAATGATAATTTATAAGAAAAATTCAATGACTCTTTTAAAAATAGCGCGTCAGATTAAAGATTTAATATAGACTACGGCGCGTTGTTTTAATTGCGTTTTCTTTTACTGGATTCATGGCTCTAGGTTCTAGTTCTTAACTCCCAGCCTGGACTATTCAGCCTTTACTTTTCTTGATATATAAAGCTTAAAACATTTTTTTATTATTTTAATGTACCTATATAACCGGCAAAATACACTCACAACGTCACTATTAATTTTCGATGTCGTACGATGCTGTCCTGGTTTGCGTAATTCTACCTCTGGATTCCACATACTTGCTAGTTTAAAACCCTCCTCACGATTGAAGTTCTGGTGTTTGCGAATTTCAATCGCTTCGCGCACTAGTCTAGGCACATAGTGGCGGTCTGTGGAGAGAACTCGAGGACTGTGGAGTTCAATCCAATGTTTTGTTCCCGGCTGTAGGATATGCTCCGCGATCGCAGACTTTTGAGGATCGTTGTTTCGCACCGCTTTAATGTGTTCTGATACCCGAGTTGCTATGGGTCTCTTCGTTTGACTAATATAAGAGCTCCCACAAACTAGCAAGTATGTGGAATCCAGTGGTAGAATTATGCAAACCAGGACAGCATCGTACGACATCGAAAATTAATAGTGACGTTGTGAGTGTATTTTGCCGGACAACTCGTGAAGTTCCAGCGAAAAGAACAAGAAAGAAGGTAGTTCGCTACTGCCCTTGACAGCTCGAACTTCATCTCTCGCAGCACCGCAGTCCCGTCGTGACCACGACCCGTGCAATTGGGTTGAAATATCGACAAATAAAAACAAAAATTAATCGTGGTATGTACCCGTTATATACATTAAAATATGTCGTTAAACCACGAAATAAGCTTAAAATCATTTTTTATTAATTGTATTAAATATGATTTTTTATTTTATGAATTAATTTCATCAATTCACATCTGTAATATGTTATTATTTTTTAGGTTTTCTACATACAAAGTCAATATCATTATGAACCTTCTTATAAGAAAACTTTTTATTTAGAAGTAACGTGGACTACAAAAATTAAAAAAAAACTGCAAATTTACTGCACGAGGGCATTAAATATTTACTGCACGCGAGCAGTAAATTTAACTTACAAGCCCTGTTTACTGCCTCTGTAAGTGCATTTTTCGAGTAAGTGTATTGAATAAAATATTTTCAGAGCCCTAGATAACGTCAGCGTCACATGAGCGCATAGACATGGGAACGGACAGTACAGTCCGTTGCATTAAATGCAATCGGCCGAGTTCCGACACTTGATGGGTATGCGATATGAATGTGATGGCATCATCTGGTCTCCTGGTACCTGCGAAATAGCACGTTCGAAACTTTGAAGGTTTTCGAAGTGCGTACTTACCTATTTTGTAGTTAGTTAGGTGCTAGAATGTAGTTACTGCCTTCGGGCAGAAAACGATCGTTTTCTGCCCGCTGAATCATTAATGACGTATTCGTCTGAAATTGATTAGTTTCGGGTGTCTCAACAGTCAACAGGCATTGAAAGTCGCACTTTCAGTTCAGGTTATTGAAAACAATATGTCTATTACAATTTAGCAAGGATCAAATTATAAAAATAAAACATGTTTTAAAGAAAGAAATACTACATCCATATTACTGGCACCCTAGACAAGTAACGTATGGGATGTAATGAAACAGTTCGTATGTTGCAATGTATTAAAATACGCCTTTATTTTATTCTTCTAAATATTCCCGTTATTTTTAAACAGTTCTGATAAGTTTTGTTAGAGTTTAAAGTTAATAATGAGTGTAAATAACAGTAAATGTATATGTCACCGTAAGATTGTAAAAACCGTAAGATTGTAATCTAACGCTTTTGTTTTCGATAGATTGTAAACAGTCGAAAGATTGTGAACCGTTCAATGTTTATACGTGTCAATTTTTGAAATATTCATTGTATTTACGTTTTCTTGTCTCTTTCTTGTAGGTTAGGTTAGGGTTCGACATAAATAATCAAGTAGTGCCTTAGGTTCAAATAATCACTTAGGTTCTATCGGATTAATAAACCTAACAGATTACAATCTACCGAAAAATAATCCGTTATATTGTAATCATTCGACAGTTTACAATTTCGCGAGTTGGATTATAATCCAACGGTTTTTACAATCTTACGGTGACATACCTATACAAAGTCTTGCCATAAATATTGTTACAAAGGAAAATATCTTTTTTTATCTGTTACGTAAAACATATTTCTGCAGTGTGCGTTTATTTATACCTGCATAATCTTTGTTACTAAAGCTTTAACAGATAAAAAGACTATATCAAGCGTTAGAGGACTAAAAGTTAAACAGAAACATATATAAACCACTTCAACATAGCCCGAAAAAGTAAATAGTTATGACCACATTTCCAAAAAAATGTTTTTTGACTCCCTGTAAAGTAGCCATTAGTCCCTTACGTCAAGCTAGATTACGGTCAACGATAGATATAAACAATCCTTTTTAAGCTAGCATGCCACATAGGCATACCGATGTCAAGCACTTAAATAAGTAATTTACATAATAAGTAAGTAAGTGCTGAGTAATGTACCGTATCGGATTCATTGAAACCTTAAGACTGAAATTAATCCGGTTATAAGGGAAGTAGGTCATTTTCTCCCGCTGTATAGCGATACCGGACGGTAGTGGGCCGGCCGCCGAACACACTCACAACACGCTAAGCAACCGCGACGCGCGCCACTGGTGTTAAGTAAATGTGTGAGTCGCGTAATTTCTGCTTCATTCTGCTTCATATATTAAGTCCAAAACTGCCACTCGACGAATCAAACTCACGTGTGCCAGTTCATTAAAACTACGAAACAGATAACGCAACTTGACATACCTACTTATAGCTAATTATCTCCACAACTCCATCTTATCAGAACCCTAATATTATATTTGAAAATGTCTTTTTACTACCAAATCATTATTTAAAATACGGAGAAAAATAGTGGGCAAGGGAACCCTCATCAGAATTCATATCGCGTGGCGTGTTTTTCCGAGTGGCGTGCTAAAAAGTTAATGCGTTTCCAGCTCACGTCATTATCATAGACCTCGGTGCCTAATGGTGCGTCGCATTGGAATGATTTCATTCACAAATCGTATCATATTCTTACTCGAACAGCTGTCAGCAGTCAGATGTCCTATTATAAGTATGTTATAATTTAATATTCATCAAGCAAAAGCAATCGACAAACTTACAGCAATCTACTCGTTTATACTAATATTATAAATGCGAAAGTTTGGATGGATGAATGCATGAATGTTTCAAGGTTTCAAGTTACTCAATCACGCTGGAACGGCTGAAGGGAAATGAAGTTTGGTACAGAGATAGATTACACTCAGGGGTAGATTATAGGAGGACCTGGAAAGTGACATAGGCTACGGAAAATTAAGGAGCGGATAATGGATAAAAAGTACGGGGAAACATAAAAAAACTTAAACCACGCGGACATCAGCTATTATATTAATACTAGCTGATGCCCGCGACTTCGTCCGCGTGGAATAAGTTTTTTAATTCCCACGGAGACTCCTTAATTTTCCGGGATAAAAAGTAGCCTATGTCACTCTCTAGGTCCCATGCAAAAAATCACGTCGATCTATTGATCCGTTGCGACGTGAACCAACAAACCAATAAACCAACAAACCAACAAACAAACACACTTTCGCATTAATAATATTAGTATGATAACACTTATACCTTAGTTGTTTTCAATGAGTTTTTGAACATAATTATTGTATAAACATTTTTACAAATGAATAGCTGGGTATAGCCGCCTAAAGAAAGAAGATTTATTATTATACTTTAAATGAGAACATTAAACAGATGCAACATTCTTTCATCAACTAAAAAAGAGTTGATGATCTTCAAACGGCTGAACCGATTTTCATCATCATTCGATCATAGCAAAGAACACTCTCGATCAAGTCACCTTTCAAAGTTCATGCGTTTGGGAGCTACGATGCCACAGACGGACACACAGATATACACACTAAACTTATAACACCTCTCCTTTTGCGTCGGGGGTTAAAAAGAAATCAAGAACTGGCAGTCCTTTGTAGACCTTATAAATCGTTCGTAATTAAAATTTTAATAAAATAGTACCTAGTCAGCGAAAGAATCGCGACATTGCAAAGCACCCGCCGTATTTTATTGTAATAGTGTCCATTAACTTACTTTAGTGCTTTATTACTAAAGGCCTTTTAATGTGTAATTAGAGACTGGATAAAATGCCCGTTAAAAAAACCGGCCAAGGCGAGTCGGACTCACACATAAAGGCTCCGTATAATCATATAAGATTTAACACTTTGTAATTTTTTTATACAAGTTTAGATGGGTTCCCCTTTATTTTTTTAATTTAACTTATTTTTATTATATGTAGCGAAAACGCCGAAAAAATCACGTCTAGTTTGTATCCAGGGAAAGGACATACTTTTTATCCCGGTTTATTAAAGAGTTCCCGCGGGAATCAAAACTTAAAACACGCGGACGAAATCGCGGGCATAATAACTCGTTTTTAAATAAACTTAGGATAAATGTGAGGTACTATTACTTTGAACATTACATACCTAATTAAATTAAAATAATATAAGCACAAAACCTCGCTGCTCATAAGGTGCTTATAAGGTAAAAGACGATCAATTATCCTCCTTAGTGGGCAGCAGTACCTACTAGATGGGTTGAGGCCACAGTACATTGGTTGGGACTTGAGAATTGAAGTCATGATGATGTTTATGAAAAAAACTACTGAAACCCCAATGGCGAAACGGTAAAAAGGATTTGTATTCTTGGGATCGAAGATTTGACTACTTATCAATAAAATTATTTAGAACTCTACATCGTAGGTACGTTTCCACCACCACCACCAAAATAATTCATTTTACTACGTTGAGTCCAGTTTGTATTTTGAAGTCTGTACACTTGAAACACCATCTGTAATGCTTTTAGCGCAACTTTATGAGCGCCATCTAGTATCGAGTAGAAAATTTAAAACTCATCTATCTACCAATAGATGGCGGTAATGATATAAAATAAAGGGTTCGTCTTCGTCCTCACTGCGAAAAACATTCGCGTGAATTTTATTTTCGCATTATATTAAATACAATTTTATATGGCGACTTCAGAATTTTATATGGCGAGTTTGGATTTCGCGCGAATTTTATTCGCATTATATGCGTATATGCGTTTCATGACGACCTCCCTGGCGGAGTGTTATGCGCTGTGGTCTTAGAATCCTTGCATCATCCCAACTACAATAGGCTATAATTTAAAAAAAAAATCATTTTCACCAGAGCTGTCGTGTTTTTTAATTTTGTTTGTTTTTCGGTATGAGCTTTTTGCTGCCTCGTTGATCTAGTGGTCTGTGGTTAGCATATTCGACTGCGGTCGACGAGGTCCCGGGTTCAAGTCCCGGGTCGGGCCATATTAAATATTAGGTTTTTCTGACTAGAAATTCTCAGTACTAGCCTGGAGTTAGGAAGTTGGCGGTATTTCACCCCTGTGCCTCGTTCTAGAGCACCTTAAACCGTCGGTCCCGGTTATGATCACTAACATGATAATAGTCGTTAAAGCCCGCCGATCCGCATTGGAGCAGCGTGGTAGGTCTAAGCTCTTATTCCCTCTCTCTTATGAGAGCGGAGGCCTGTGCCCAGCAGTGGGACGTTAATGGGCTGTAGTGGTGCTGGTGGCCCACGACTTCATCCGCGTGGATTGATGTTGTGGTTCCTGCGGGAACTCTTTAATTTTTCGGGATAAAACGTAGCCGTTCGTAGTAACGTAGTAACGTAACGTAGTTATTCTAGACAATAATGTATCTCTGGACTCTGTGTCAAGTTTCGTGCAGATCCGTTCAGCCGTTCCATACATCCATCCATCCATCCATCCAAACTTTCGCACTTATAATATTTATTATAATTAAGTATATTATTATTTTATTATTATTTTTCTTTGTTCTAAATACAGATTCAACTCATATTGTTGTTAGCTGATGTGTTAATCATGGTGACCCCATGATGCATGATCACGCGACGCGGCGCAACCCAAACCGCGTGCAGCAAGACACAGTGCGCGTTTTTTTAAAATATATATATGTATATATATATATATATATATATACCTGATAAGAGATTACCGCTGAATGAACATTTGCAGCACCAGAGCAATTTGCTGGCTTTTGAGATGTTTGTTTATCCGCCCTTTGAAGAGCCCCATATTATAATCATGGGGGAACACAGAAGATGGAAGCTGGTTCCATAATTTGCAGGTACGTGGCAGCAATGACCTGAAATAACGGGTGGTGGAAGAAGACCAGGCATCCAGGTGGTGAGGATGAAATTTGTTTCTGCGACGAAGGGTGCGACTGGAGAACACGGAAGGTGGTATTAAGTAGATTAAATAACTCTTCAGAGCACTCCCCATTGTAGAGACGATAGAACACACAAAGAGAACTAACGTCTCTTCGGTGCTCTAGTCTAGGGACACCAGCATGCAAGTGATTTTGTAGCGTTGTAGATACCTACATAGTACGTACCTACAAGTCCTACAACGCTACAGGTATGTACTACATACCTATTATATTATACTAGAAACAGCGATATTCCGAGACTGTACCCATACTCGTAAAATAAAACCGTCGCTTAAAGACCAAAGCCATGTAAAATAATAAAGCAATTCCAAAGCCGAGCCATGCGCATCGAAGCGTAGACGATGTGAACAAGAAATAGAATAACGCGTAATCCTTGTCGATGGCGTCACTCCACAGCAATAAAATAACCGCCGAAATTCAACTATTACATCAGCCTGTTGACATCAGGGTGAAGGTACATGGTAAACCAATATCACAGAATGTAATAGTACAAGTACCAATTAAAAATAAATTAATTAAAATTCACACTGTGCCACGGAGGTCCGTGGCACAGTGTGTAGCGATGTTGCCTTAACGTGCGGAGGTCCCGGGTTCGATCCCCGGCAGGGTCAATTTGGGAATTTATAATTTCTGAATTTTCCCTGGTCTGGCCTGGTGGAAGGCTTCGGCCGTGGCTAGTTACCACCCTACCGGCAAAGACGTGTCGCCAAGCGATTAAGCGTTCCGGTACGATGCCGTGTAGAAACCGAATAGGGGTATGGGTTTAATATAACTGCCATGCCCCAAACAGGTTAGCCCCGCTACCATCTTAGACTGCATCATCACTTACCATCAGGTGAGATCGCAGTCAAGGGCTAACTTGTAGTGGATTAATAAAAAAAAAGGTACATCGTAAACCAATATCACAGAATAGGTAATAGCACAAGTAGGTACCAATTAAAAACTAATAGTTCTTCAAAACGATACAACGGTATAGGTACTTAACTTTTTCACACGCTTACCTTTTTAAGGTAGGGACCTCTAATTACTTCAAAGTTAACCGAAATTACTCAGGGATTTGATTCAAGGTCTCAAGGTACCTATCCGTACTCCACATCAAGCATGTAGTGCACTCAGAAAGGATTCTGGTGAAATTCCAACGGGATCCTTAAAAAAACTTGATCTAGGTACGCGAACTAACTACTAAGTAATGGGACTTAACTGGTTAAACCTGAATACGTGATATGATTTTCTTGTTCACTATATTATAAACGGTGGAGAAGGCAAAAACAATGAACTTTTATAAGTATTTTAACTATGCAGGCTTATTTTATCACAAATAGCTCATAGCTCTGTACCTATAATATACATAGGAATATTTCCAGCACCGCGTTGTAAACCTATGGGTGGTTGTATGGTCTGTGATTTCCAGCCAAGGCTGAATGTCAGGTGATAATTTTTTTACGAGAAAATTCTATTCTATTCTATGAATGTCTTTATTAGTTTGCTCTGGGGTTAGATTCCTTTTCCCTTTTAATAAAAAATTAAAACTTAATTAAATAAATAAAAATCAAAGCAGCAAGTAAAAGATTCGTATGCATTTGTCAAAGCCTATTTGAAAAAAAATGTTTTTAGTTGAGTTACAACGCGGATCCCTTATGAAATCAGTAAAATACCACCACAGACCATACTAGGTAATCCATGCTAATATTATAAATGCGAAAGTGCCTGTCTGTATGATGCGCTATTCAACAGGTTTTGATAAAATTTAGTACAGAGGTAGCTTGTATCCCGGGGAAGGACATATACTTTTTATCCGGAAAATTAAGTAGTTCCCACGGGAATTAAAAGAAACTTAATCTACGCGGATGAAGTCGCGGGCATCACCTACGAATAGTTAGTTTACCTATATTTAGTTAGACCTCTAAGGTAAACTTCGGATGATTTTTAATTCGGATAATTACATAAATAAATAATTATAATTTGCATACGTTTTGCTTATGTAAAAAAGCATTAGGTACAATCTCAAAAATACTAAATCACTGGCATCAAATAACGGCTGAATTCCAGACTTTTTGACCGGATTTAGTTTGATTGTTGACATTTTATGCACAACAAAATACAGTCTCCTAAATTTATTCTTTTTCGGATCGAACGTTTGTAGTAGTCAAAACACAAGAAACAAGCCTAAAAATATTCCCCAAATAGCCCAATATTATTGGCCATATATTTAGTATTATTAGAGACAACCTCTATGTAGAGCTAAATATGTAGTTAAAGCTGGGCACGCACGGCGGCCACTTCAAAGCGACGCAGGCGCCTATATGGTGTTCTATTTCTGTAGCATTTATAAAGGTGGCTTCTCACGGCGCGTGAATACACGAGCAATGTCATTTTTATATTTTTTAGAGAGCATATTTTTTTTAGTAAACGGAACCCGTTGGTGTTAAGCGGTGATAGCTGGTTTATAGGAAACATACGACGCTGTTAAAGCCCAAAACCTCATATCACGGATGCTGTCGAGTGAGGAAGCACGGCAACGCTATGGGCAAATGCTAAGCGCAATAATGATGCGAAGAGAAGAGAACGATGCGAAAAAAGAAAACAGTCGAGTAAGAACTAGAGGGTCAGCACGAAGTAATGCTAAGTGGTTCCGTGCTGACCTGGAAGACGTGGGGGAGGTTGTTTAAAAAAAAACCGGTTTACTTGGTTACCTGACTTCCTATTCGAGTTAGTCGACTGTTCGATCCCCGGGCTGTAACTTTGCGTAGTTACGTGCGTTTTGAGAAATAAAATATGACGTATATGAGTATAGCTTTAAATAGTGAAGAAAAACATCGTGAGAAAACCTACATGCCCAAGAATTCTTCACGCGTCGTCAAAAGTGTGAAATTTCCCAATACTCACTTGATTAGCGATAGTGTTGTAGTTTTTACTATGGCCAAACCAATCCCATTCTGTAAGGAAATTCGTGTTCAGTAGTGGACCGGCAATGGGTCGCAGTGAGTGAGTTAGTGAAAGTGACTTTATAAATAAATAAATAAACTCTTTATTTGGGATTTACAATAGGTACACAGAAAACAAACGTAATACAAGATATAATAAGATAATAACTTAACAATTTAATAATAATAATGTCTTTAATCTGTAAGAAGGCCTTGCTCAGGAAAGTGCGTATACGCATGTGGCACGTGTTGTACGAACAAACGCAGCGTGGCGTGGCTCGTATTAACTCACGCCGTTGGAAGCCACCTTATGAAACGGACCGTTTGCTGTTCTTTTTAATAACATTACATCATAATCGAGCTCGCCGATGAATGGAATGCGAACTGCTTCTTGAAGTCTTTTCATTGATTGTCTCTATATAATAAAATGCTGGCATGCTAATTTATATACTTAAAGCAAACAAATCAATATTTTTAATCAGAATGGCACGCCGGAATAGTGAGAATTGAATTAAGATTATACAAGGCCATGGCTATAGCCCATTAACGTCCTACTGCTGGGCACAGGCCTCCACTCTCATAGGAGAGAGGGAATTAGAGCTTAGACCCATCACGTTGCTCCAATGCGGGTTGGCGGGCTTTAACGACTATTATCATGTTAGTGATAATAACCGGGACCGACGGCTTAATGTGCTCTCCAAAGCACGGGGGTGAAACACCGCCAACTTCCTAACTCCGGGCTAGTATTGAGAATTTATAGTCACAAAAACCCAACACTTAATCATGGCCCGACCCGGGACTCGAACCCGGGACCTCGTCGGCCGCAATCGAACATGCTAACCACTATGACTAGACCAACGAGGCAGTTACATTAAAAATAAATTTAAAAAAATATCAAAATATGTAATGATGTTGACGAAATTTGGTATTTTTTATGGTATAGATAAAAAATATCATTGCTCGTAGGTTATCTCAACTTTACAGAAGTTAGTATACTTATACTAGCAAAGCGACTAGATAATTTAGTTTTGGCTTTTATTGGGGTTCCGTACCTCAAGAGGAAAACAAATTACAGATTTTGAAGTCCCTGCAAGAATCGGAGCATTGAAATGAATACAAAAGTTTACGAAAAAAATTATTGTATTTTGAATAACACTACTAGTTAAATAATAAGAAAAATGCTGCCTTCTATTGAATACGCAAACGGGAATAAAATTAAAATCTCTTTTCAATTAAAATTCTTCAAAAAATTGCGAAAATTTACTAACCGATTTTCAAAATTCTAACTGGAATACACTTCTCGCCTGCATTCGCATCTTTTAACACCATGAAGATCGGTCAATAATCATAGAATCTACATCACTTTTTATACACGGAAATACCCGTTTTTCTACAATTCCAAATCTAAAGGGACCACCTTACAGGTCACAATTATTAACCGATTTTCAAAAAAAATACCGCCATTTTGTAGCTAAACTAATACCCTAGGACTTTTTTTTTCATTTTTTCTTAAGTCGGTTTTTCCCCAAATATTTACAATTTAGTAAACCAACACCCCCCAAAAACCCCGACTTTTTTACATATTTCAAAATTCCAAAAAAAGTTACCAGCCGATTTTCAAAATTCAAACGCTCACACTTGTCTCGATAAATTTGTCAACTCTTGGTACTATTTTCATCTCAATCCTCCGAAAATCCTCGGAGTTATGGCCAAAAATACGTCTCAGGCGATTTGCATCTGATAATTAACCATTTTCAGGGCGAATTTCCCAACAGCAAAATATATGCGGCATGGATGAAATCGGTAGTGCAGAACGTTACTATACAGTTCTTATATTTTTTTCTAGGTAGAAGAGTAGTTACTTATATGCGAGGCAATAATTAATATTTCTTGATTAGAATTACAGTTTAGAAAAAAAATGCTTAAGCTCCGAATTTTTCATTTCGGTGGCTGTCACTGCAACATGTTTCTGTGTAATTTTTCTTTTGAGACTCTGGGCCCATGGTCATCGGACACGAAGAATTTTATAAATGTGTTTTGGGCACCAAATGATAAAAATTCTCATTTCGGTGAGTTTTTATCATTTCGGTGTATAATTGTTTACATTACATGTTTATTTACATTGAATACATTTTTCTAATGTGTTTCCGAGATCTGTACTTTTTTGCGACTTATTGTAAATTTCACCCTGAAATTTCACAGAACATCTAGGTAACTAGGTCTAACATTTAGGTTAACATCTAGGTTAATATTATTACTTAGACTTGATAATGAGTATACCAATCTTTTTAAAGATGCTAAGACATGCAGCAATTTAGGTAAAGTGTAAGATTGAGTTAGGTAAGTCTTTGCTCAGTAGGAAGTAATATTTCAATATTTAAAAGCCAACATGTATTCGTTTTCGGTGGATTTTAATTTCGGTGGAAAGGTTTTTTTCATTTCTGTGGCTAGTTATTTCATATCGGTGAACGAATTTTTCATTTCAGTGGCATCACAAATTTAAACAAGATTTCTCATTAGGTATATTTTGATGGCATTAAATAAGAGCATGAAGAAGTACTTACAATAAACTACTGTTTAAATTTGAGAAAACTTGATAATACGAAAGTTCACCGAAATGAAACAATAAAACGCCTTTGTTGAAATTGGACCCTTCAATGGTAAAAGGCAACGCAATCAAAAAATACGGCCGCTTTTGCCCCATATTTTGTATATTTTGAAACTCGCCAATAAATCAAAACCTATAGGGTACTTCTCGTTGACCTAGAATCATGAAATTAGGCAAGAAGCAAGGTCTCACAGCTCAAATAGGTACTAGAGCTGTGAGGTTGCTTGTTGCAAGATTTGCGGATAGGAAAAAATCCGGTAACCGTTATTTAGGGTTCCGTAATCATATGGGCTGTCGAATAGTCAGGTGCCACCAGTTTAGTGCCGTAATGAAAGCCAGTTAAGTATTTCACAGCTGATTAGGTACGTGTTTTTTATGACATCTTTCTTGATAATTACTTAAATAATTTATATTGTATGGTGTTACGGAACCCTTTGTGTGCGAGTCTTACTCGCTATTAACCGGATTTTATTACATTGTTTGTGTATAAATCTGAAATATTAGATAAAAAACCCTTAATTAAAATATATCTATTAAAATACTAACTTTATTAGTCTGTTTGTATTATCAGTGTTATTTAAAAGATATTTTTTTTATTGTACTTATTATTGGACTAACCAATGAAGGTCATTTACCTTGACAATTGTTGTGATATAATTTTAAGAATCATATCATACTAATGTTATAAATGATGTGTGTTAGTTTGTTGGTTTGTCCTTCAATCACGCCGCAACAGAGCAACGGATCGACGTGATTTTTGGCATGGGTGTAGTTGAGGACCTGGAGACTGACATAGGGATTTATCCCGGAAAATTAGGGAATAAAAAAAAACTCAAACCACGCGGACGAAGTCGCGGGCATTAGCTAGTAATTAATACTTTCTAAACTTCTTAATTATAATACCCAGATATCAACTGAGTATCTCTCTCTGCGTCGTATTCCTCATTACTGAGGGTCGTGACTCGTGACCCCTTTCAATTAATGGAGTTTTGTTGGGATACGTAAATCGGTTTTGGAGTAAATAGATTGTACAAATCTCTTAAGGTGAAAATAGACAGAGGAACGGACAGGACGATAATCTAGTGGCTATAAGACACCCGACCTCCCGTATGAGGTCGCATGGTTCAATCCCTGGGCATGCAACTTACGGGCAAGTAAATATCACGTCTTGCTTCAAAGAAAGGAAAACATCGTGAGGCAACCGGGAGATCTTCATATACCTACTATGCTCTCGAAGGTGTGTGAAATCTTCGCACACATGTGAGAACATTATAAAGAACTCCGTGTAGGTTTCCATACGATGTTTCCTACCTAAGTCATAACTCTAAAAAGTTGGAGGTGCATGAAGTTGGGATTGAATCCCCAACCACTCGAATAGGGGATGGGCGTCTAGACTACTAGGCTATCACCGCTTATCGTAGTGTGCTCCGAATATAACTATGCGGTTTTAAAACTCACATTTTTGATCGACGCATCGCAAACTTCCTCATTCACCATTAAGACTATAAAGCAGTTGTTACGTACAAGAAAACGTTACGTTAGATGACATCACGATTCATGAAGATACATCTTTATTGCTGAAGGAAAAGAAAAACGATTATCTTTCACGATTCGCACGCATCTCGACTCTTGGCCAGTCGCTACCTAACTATCGTCGGAGGAACACGCGCGCCGCCCGCGCTTCGAAAACCGCGGCGGTTAAATAAAAACTTCAATTAATATTTCTAAATTAAATTTTCCGACTCAAAATACAAGTCTAACTGTGGTTGAAAGGTAACTGAAAGTGATTGTGTGCTGCTGAAAAGTGACCACGTGTTCGCAAGGTAAATATCAAAGATTTGATATTAGGAAAATCTTCTCTTAACGAATGAAAATGCCATGATAAACTTTTCTTTTTTCTAATTGTTAGTTATTTTATTACAGGCTGAAATTTTTTGTTCAGTTTATTGTTATTAAAAAGGACAGCTTTGAACTTATATTTAAGCCGGTGCCTGAATAACTTGTTTGGTTATCGAATAAAAACTCTTAGAATTTGCTATAATGTCGTCGTTGTCCCTTCCGTCGAAGTCCACTGCTGGAAACGACACAGATCAAAGTGGTCTTTTGGAGGGATTTTTCATTTTGCTCACTCTACGGTCTTGCCTTGTACCATTGAATATCCTAGATTCCTAGATGTTACTTATGATGACGGTTTAAAAACTTTGAGTAATCTTCGATCCATAAAAATCAAAGTTTTATCTTCATTTTTTATTCATGCCATAATAATATGTCGCCCTTGACTGCGCCCTTACGATAGAACTTACATTTAACTTATGAATGCGAAAGTAGGTCTGTCTGCTATATTTTTATATTGAATCTCTGAGATGCATAGAGGCTTACTCTTTATTCTGGAAGTTGATCTTTTATTTATCCACTACAAGTTAGCCCTTGACTGCGATCTCACCTGATGGTAAGTGATGATACAGTCTAAGATGGTAGCGGGCTAACCTGTTAGGGGCATGGCGGTTATATTAAACCCATACCCCTATTCGGTTTCTACACGGCATCGTACCGGAACACTAAATCGCTTGGCGGCACGTCGTTGCCGGTAGGGGGGTAACTAGCTACGGCCGAAGCCAGGGAAAATTCAGGAATTATAAATTCCCAAATTGACCCTGCCGGGGATCGAACCCGGGTCCTCCGCACGTTAAGACAAGAGCGCTACAAAATGCGCCACGGAGGTCGTCAATCTTCCAGAATTCTCATTGGCTTTTAGAAAAGCTAAAATCCTCCTAGGAGCTAAATTAACCCGTACCCTTTCTTACCCGCCATGTATGCCGATGAGATATTAGGGCATTTCATTTGAGAAATTAAAACGAAATTGTTTTTAAAGTGCTATTTAGAAATCGTCATTATTCCGGCATTTGTGTAAGTGCTAATTTATATTTGAATTGCGTGAAAAATATTCGAACTTTCTATTTTTAAATTAGTAAGCAAATAATAAAATAGGCTAGTCACAAATTTTCGCTCTCTTAAAAAACTGAGCGTTTTTGCAAATTACATTTCTAAGCCCGTTTTGCTTTTTTTTCAGGAGCTTTCAAAAGTTTAAAATAATGACAGTTTTGTGTTTTTTTTAAAGTTACATACATTGGGTACCTAAGTACCTAACTAACTATTGGTTACTATGTCCAATACTTTATCGCCTGGTTGGGGTTGGTTCTGTAGTTAACAAGAAACCGTTACCTATGCCTAGTTTCGCTGTGTCCATCTGTCTGTCCGCAGCTTAGCTCAGAGACTCGTAGTACTAGAAAGTTGTAATTTGGTATCCACCACCACCACCACTACAGCCCATTAACGTCCCACTGCTGGGCACAGGCCTCCACTCTCATAGGAGAGAGGGATTTAGAGCTTAGACCCACCACGCTGCTCCAATGCGGGTTGGCGGGCCATTTGGCATGCTTATACATATTAAACACGCCGAAAAAGTGGTATAATAAAATTTTGAAAATATTTTTCAGGGTAGCCCCCCTACACGTAAGGTGGGGATGCTTTTTTATATGTCGTCTATCCCATGGTTCCCATGGTCTACATCGTTGGTAGGTTGTTACAAAATACTGCGGGAGTGAAAAAAATATTTTTCGATTCAGGGATCTGTTAGCGAAACTTTAAACTTTAAAGTTGCATTCTGTACATCACTGTACCAAATTTTATCGAAATCGGTTGAATGGATGGGCCGCGAAAGCGTAGCAGACACAGACACACTTTCGCATTTATAATATTAGTATGGATTAATAGTATTATGTCCATTAATAATATAATTTTTAAATATTTTTTGTGTAGTATTTTTGTATATGTATATAAAACGTGTCTTGAAATATTTTTTTAAAAATCAGTAGGTATATATAATATTAACATATATATATTTTATACATATTTATATGCGTAAAGTAGTCTCCAATGGTGGCCTACCTACTTATGTTTATTCATATTGTATTTTATTAGTAGTAGGGGAGCCCAAGAGGGGATTTTTGGGATTTACTCCAGCGCGGCAGATTAATACAAACGGGGATTCTTTGGACCCTGTAGAGTACCTTAACCATATATAAGCCCTGTGAACAAGACCTATCATCAAATGACTTGATCAATTCACGAATTATAAACACTTCTTAAGAATCAATCAGTTCCGTTTCTTGAGTGATTCTGATCTTATTTTATTTTCAACTGAAGTATGACGGCAAATTATTCGTTCACGTGAATTTGTACAATCCCGTGCGAAGTTTTTGAGTTACCGCATAAAATTTAACCTATACGACTTTCCAGGTCTTTAATTTTATCCAATATTCATGCAATCAACTCTTTCCGATGCTCTGTTACACCATGATTGATGGAAAAACCAACAAACAAACACACTTTCGCAATTCTTAGTATTTACAACATTACTTAACAGGAATAACTACCAATAGAGTTCGGCATCCATTTGGTTTAGGGTCTGTTGTTAAAACAAAAGATTAATAAAACATCTTATTTATTGTACACAAGGATCAAATGGCTTATTTATTGTAGACAAGGATCCAATTTATTTCAAACGCTCGCCAATCGGTTCCAAGAAACGGAACCGCGCCACACCGAAACTCCTAACCTGAGATGATTATTTGAGCCGACTCGTATTTCAGCCCGCCCGAATCTCGTACTAAGGACAATAGTGTTGCACAACACTTTCCTATGTATCGATATGTCACCGGTTAAGTCGATACGCTTCTCCAAATATTCAGCTTTGCTCGGAAGGAAATCTAATAATCCGAGATCATTATTTGAGTCCACTCGTAATTCAAGCCGCGCGAGTCGTATTAAGGACAATAGTGTTTTACAACACTTTCCTATGTATCGATATGGCCCCGGTTAAGTCGATACGCTTCTCCAAATATTCAGCTTTGCTCGGAAGGAATTCTCATAATCCGAGATGATGATTAGACTGGTATTTCAGCAAGCCCGAGTTCGGTACTAGGGACATTATAGTGCTGTAAAACCCTTTTGTTTCGATATTGCATTGGTAACGTAGATATGATTCTCTCAATATTCAGTACCTACTAGCTGATTCGTGACTTTGTTTGGAAGGAATAACTATATTCGCGGAAGTTTACAAGACAACAAAATAAAGTTTCTAGTCTATAAGTATAAAAAATAATAGATATTTTAATAATATAGAATATAAGAAGGTATATTCTAGCATCATTCTTCATAGCAGGGAAAAATCATAATAGCGCAATTTTCCTCAAGGTTGCAAAGTTGTATTTATTACTAAGAATATCAAATAAAAATTTAAAAATAAAACTCTTTGCTTGGTGAAAATAATCAGAATTAGATTTACTTTTATGCGTGCTTACGTAATTACGCTTAAGTATGCTTCGAAATGCTTGGTTTTACATAACTAATATAAATATATTGATTGATGTATTTTAAATAGAAAGGTAATGATACTAGTTATCAGTGTCGATTTTTAGTATGAGAATATATTATTGATATTGCAAAGTCCAGAATCGTGTTGCGAATCCCTACTCGAGAGTCTAGACCCGAACTGTTCGTTGACAAAACCTTCCATTGTTTATTTTGTTTCCGGCGAATTATTGATGCAAATTTAATCTTTTTAATTTTCATGGCTCCATTCATCATTTTGATAATAATTATTGTTCTTAAAGCTTTTATTGTTTAAGTTGTTTGGTTAACTTTTTATTTTTTACTGCCTTTTGAAATTTTATATTTATACTGGTTCTCTCGGTAAAAGTTATGCTAATTGAGTGTAAGCTTTTGTATGTCATGACACAGATACTAGTTAGCTAATGATTAATTATAATTTTTATTTATTTCTATTAATAATTAGGGCTTCATTTTCCGCAACGCTCTCTCTTCGTACTTCTCAAACAGGTCAAGCTATACCTACCTATAAATTCGGAATTCTGACTTTTTCCTTCCGAATCCAAAAGCGTTTTAATTTGAAATGGCGATTGGCGATTTGGATTTGGGAGGTAATCAATACAGGAAATGAACTCCCTTTTGAGAATAAAAAGTCGGAAAATACGTTTAGTGTATTAAAATGGGGCGAGTGGGCTAGTTGCGTCAGCGCATATCAGTTGATTGCGATTGTTAAGTAATGTTGACCCAAGTCGGTAACTGGATGGGTTACCGAATTTGGAAGTCCGAATTTGGCCTTTCCGTTTCCTCCATGCCTCAGAAAGCACGTTAAGCCGTCGATCCCTATTATTATCACTAACATCTGATACCTACTAATCGTTGTAAACTTAAGAGTTGAAATAGTACTCTTAGCCGAATCGTATGCGGAATGACCTGGGAATCCACCGCATTATTGAAAAGGGAATGGAAAAGGAAAAGGGCCACGACCCTCAGCAATGAGGAATACAACGCAAAGAGAGATTAAAATGTATCGTTGGTCTACCAGTATCGTAAATACTACATAGAGTTTGTCAACAGTAAAGAGTTTTATGAAATAGTAGATCTAATGTTAAAAGGTTAAAAGGTAGACAGAGCTACGCAAGTTTGACCGATATAATAATAATGCAGTTCTAAGAAGGCAAGATCACGTATGAGATAAACAAACCGACATGCACAATCAACATATGTTTTCTTGCCAGACGCATTCAATTCCGGCAAATTCATTTCCTTACTAATGATAAAATATGTTTCTATACTAATATTATAAATGCGAAAGTTTGGATGGATGGATAGATGTTAGTTACTCAACGACTGAACGAATTTGGCTGAAAGGCACAGAGATAGATTATAGTCTGGAATAGCACATAGGCTACCTTTTATCCCGGAAAATAGATTTCCAGCCGGAACCAAAAAACCTCAAACCACGCAGACGAAGTCGCGGGCATCAGCTAGTAATTAGTATAATATAATTGGTGGTAGTTACAATTAGAATTACGATTTCATCTAGGAGTCTTCCATTATTGTCTTATACTGTCACTTCTACCTATTACCAGCTCACTCCTGAGGCACTAGTCTCTACTCAGATTGAGAAGGATTTGGCCATAGTCTACTACGCTGGCCAAGCGCGGATTCGCAGACTACGCACGCCTTTGCGGAGCTTCCGCTTCCATCTTCTGTGTTCCCTCATGATTACAATATGGGGCTCTTCAAAAGGCGGGTGCAAATTTCTCAAAAGCTGGTTGGCGGTTCCTCTGGGGCTCATGCAGGCAAATGTTCATGGGCGGTAATCACCAGGTAATCATCAGGTGACCCGCCTGCTCGTTAAAAATATTTCACGAGATCTCTGACCGCCAGAATAGGTACGAAGCGGGACATTTAATCTCAATATGAAGTCGCGTATTAAACTGCATTTCAGCACACTTTTGTTTGGTATTATCAAGAACAAAACGCCAGATTATCTTTATAATAGGTTATCTTGGCATACGCCAGCTTTTAATGCTCGAGGGCCACTAAATAGGCTGACTTGGCCACGCCATAAATCAGCAGCTTTTCGTGGAAGTTTTCGATATCTGGCCACTAAATGCTGGAATAATATTCCTCCTCCGCTGAGGAATCTAAGCTCAGTTCCCGCGTTTAAGA
The DNA here is from genome assembly GCA_963932025.1 of Erebia epiphron. NCBI lineage: Eukaryota > Metazoa > Arthropoda > Insecta > Lepidoptera > Nymphalidae > Erebia > Erebia epiphron. Next base: position 11,970,440 of record OZ009952.1, on the reverse strand, counting down.
GCACATTAAAAAAGAAACTTTTAGACGATCAAAAACAACAAACTTCAACTAGGTCCAGGTTATTTAGCTTGGTGGTTTGAAGCTGCTATATGTACTCACATAATATGCCTATTATATTTTATTATACATATTAATCTATTTTATTTTATTTTATTTTATTTTTTATCTTTAAATCGCTATATCTCTAATATTTAGTTTTACACAATAAGTTGCGCAAATTACATATTTTATTTTACTCCATTTTAGCACACTTATCCCGTTACTGCAGACGGCTGCGAAGACTGTCGAGCTCGTGCGTGTCACTCGTTTGGGTTCCGGCAGAATACCAGCGCTCAGGTTTTGTTTTCAAAACCTGCAGCATTAATGCTGAGTCGGGACCTTTTCATCTTGTGCCATGTGGGTGCAAAAGCCATAGCCTAATTATAAAGTTTGATTTTATGTACGAGGCACAAGGTGAATAAATGATTTTTCTTTCTTTCTTTCTTTCTATAAGTATGTAAAATATGTATCAAATCAAATAAATATTATAAAGTTTGGATGGATGGATGTATGGATGGATGTTTGTTACTCAATCACGCCCGAACGGCTGAACGGATTTGGATGAAATTTGGCACAGAGATAGATAACACATATATAGAAACTAGAATAACGCATTGGCTACTTTTTATCCCGGAAAATTAAGGAGTTGCAGCGGGAACCAAAAAAACTCAATCTACGCGGACGTAGTCGCGGGCATCAGCTAGTATATCCATAAAAAATGGTATTTGCGGACCATCAAGAAATCAAGAAAACTACGTGATGGTAGTTTTTAAATCAAGGTTTCATTCCAAGAAATTCTACCCGAGCACGGTATGGCGTATCAGCTAGTGTGTACGCGAACAGCTGATGCTACAAAAACTACTACGCAAATATTACTATAACGACTCCAAATGTGCCGCTCCATTGACGTGATTGCATCATTAGATACGACAACAAGGCGCATCTGCCGTAAAAGTGTGAAGTGTGAACGTGAGGGCGTTTCCACACATGTTCGCACATAATCGGGTCAGTAATATTCATTCAGCAACTAAATGATGCAGCCATGACTTCATCCACGTGGATTTAGAGTTTTGAGAATCTGGTGGTGTCTTTCATTTTCAAAGAAAAGAAAGAAAAACAGTTTATTCAACAATGGTGTCACAAACAAAGCACAAATTACAGATGTAACTATTTCGTCTGTGACACCACCCAGGATGGGTGTACTGCTCAGCTCAGCTCAGAACAGCTCAAAAGTTCAGCGTTAAGCCTTGCATTGTATGCCAATTAATTGCATACAAAGCAAGGCGCTGATTTTCAGCTGTGACCCGGGTGACGTTACAGTAACAAAATTATTAATTTAACAAAAGTAAAGTTTACCTGTACCAAATTTCGGCAAAATCCGTTGAAAAGATGGGCCAGGAAATCATAGCAGAAACAGTTTTGCAATATTAGTATCGATATATTATACCGCGTATTCATTAGGGCAGGATGATAGAAAGTTGTTAACGTTTTGTTTCCTTGCAATTTAAAGTTAAGGGTCAAGGCGTGACATCGGGTTGCGAGTTTGCGTTTGGAGTTTGAACAGGCTGGTCCGAAAATGTGTGAAAACACCCTAACGCTCGTCCATTCACAAACACCTCGGATGAATGGCCGCCATTTACGATGCGATACAAAAACCAGCGCATCTGTCAACGTGACTGTACCGACTGCGGACGTGATCGACGAGCCAGTTTTTATTGCGTGGTAATAGCCCCTGTACACTCTATGCCAAAAATGTTACGCTGACTCGTTATTTTCTTGGCTGGGGCCATATACGCCAACGCATAATACAGTAGGTAACTAAGCAATATTACTTAAAATGACAGTATGATGTCACTGTCATGTCAACAATAATGAAACAATATGGTTTTAAGCGTTGGCAGTGTGACCCCTGGTCTAGACTTTCCAGGCCTTCTGAATAGTTTTTGCACATAAATCTTTCCTTTTAATTGGCTTCTTACCGGCTCTTTCCAATACAACCGGCCTGCCAAACCTACGGTGATAGTTTTGACAGACCATGAGAGCAGCATTGTGCGGGCATTTATGGAACCACTGACATTTAAAGCCGAAGCGAAGAAATCCAACGTAGACACAAAAATAAAATGTAAACTTTTTAAATCTTGCTTATACTCGTACCTATGGCTCTTGAGATTTGTCAAGACTCCAGACTCTTCCACTGCACCGGTTCGGAGAGTAGATTAAAACAATGAAAAATTTAATGAATAATAATAATGTTGAATAAACTTATTTTTTGAAACTAACTGTACATCGATACACGTACACACTACCATGATTGTAGACTCTACAAATTTTGAATGAAAGTGACTAATTATGTTGAGTCGAATTTCACTACTTATTCTGAATGAAAGTGACGAAACATGAGTAGAACCGATTTTAATAATATTTTGTACAGTGGTAGGTTGCACCCTGGGAACAAACGAAACTTTTTATCCCGGAAAATAAAGTTTCCCCGAGATTTGGCAAAAGCCTGAACGATTTAGTTACTTAGTTACTTTTACTTACCACAGAATACTTAGTAGTAGTTACCTTTCAGGTAGATACTACCGCTAGGTAAAAGTAGTATTTTAGTTACTATGGCTTTCCTCTCTCACTATAGCTTTCATCTCAGAGACATTATTCGAACTTGTCGCAATCCGTAGGGGAGGGCAATGCCAGTGTCGTCAACTTTTAATAGCAGCATATAATTTTTCTTCCAATTTATTTTCAATTTCTTTGTCTCGTATTTAAAAATGCGCCTCCAATGTGAAAACCGGTGTCGGGCGGATGCACATCTTGCGTGACGTCATTTGGCATTCCTAACCTACCGGGATCTTGATCAGAGGTCGAGGAATATTTTTAAATAGGTTATCCGAATGCAGTTTACGTTTTCGAGAAAATTTCATCGAAATCGGTTTTTTACTGTCCAAAACTCCAAAACTGTCCTTTCCTGCGTATGCTTTTTTAAATATTTCGCCTTACAACATTTTGCATAAAACCCAGGTCTAAGCCTAGGCGACAGGACGAGCTTTGAATCCAGTAAAAAGTCCCGACTGTATAATAATACATATTATTTTATTCCACTGCAAGCTATCCCGCTAAATCTAGCCACGGCTGAAGCCTCCCAGGCCTCAGCAGACCAGTCCAGAGAAAATTCTAAAAATATAAATGATCAAAATGACTCTGCCGGGAATAGAACCCGGGCCCTCCCACTATGCGACCACAACGCTAACAACTGCGCCAGGGAGGTCGTCGAACATTGCCCAATAACACATTTTTTTTGCACATACGTCTGTGCATACTAATAACTCCTGTACCTATATAAATCGATGTCGTAAATCAATTAGTTGGACGTGAACATTAACTGGGCAATTGAACGAATTTATTTGGAACGTTTTCGTTTAACACACATCCGACGCGCGGCCCTAAATATTCTAACAACACGCAACCATTAGCTAAATTATTATTTTTCTCGAAACTGGCAACAGAGGCGGCTCGTGAAAGATCATATTGGGAGTTCACTAAAAAAAAGAAAATGCTAACCAATTATTTGTAAATGAAGTCCATTCGGCGGTCATTACGTTATATTGTTCCATTTTAATCGCCTACACTATTTACATAAATCACAGTCTTTTTCACATAAATACACAACACAATATGTACACTATTTAAAACAACAATACAGATTTTCTAGCCAATGTACAATGATCCGACGCACTCGCGAAGAAATCAAAATAAATTTACTTTCGTATTTTGTGTTTTGTTTACATCTTACCGGCATAATACGAATAAAAAAAAAATACTCGCGAGTTTTAACTTTCTTCGTGACAACAGGCCATGTCATTTAGTCGGGTAATATCGCGAATGCGTACTTCGTGTCAGGAGCGCCGCTCCATATTTACCAAATGTCTCATACAAATCTTTTGTCTCACGCGCCGCTCGCATCGAATGTTCTCTTTTACTCTCATTACATTTCAATAAGAACGTTGTACTAAACTTTCGTCTATAGGAGCGTTGTTCTCAGCGCTCCACTTAACAAAAATACCATGTATTAAATTTGTGTTGATTGATGAAATAAGTAGTAAAGTAGGTAGGTAGGTACTTATGGATATTCATGATTAAAATGACAATGGGAATAGATTTATATAAAAATATTTATAACGTTTATAGCAAAGTTTATTTGATTATTATACCTACCTAGTACCTATGTATTTTTTTAAATTTGGTGGGAGTTCACTGCACCAGCGCTCCTTTGAGCGAGCCGCCTTTGACTGGCAATAATCTATAGAAATATCACAGCGCAAGTGTATAATTTTATCCTTGCCGTGGTTCTACATTCGACGCCCATAAAAATTGCATTCAACAGGTTAGTGGTCGACGTTCTACAACCTTTACAACAGTTGGATGGATGGATCCTGTATGGATCTCTACAGAACACTCTCTGTCACAATCCCATACTGCGACACGCCACGCGACAGATCGCGAGGCGGCGTTGACCGTAAGTAGTAAGTACATTATTTTGCATACAAAATACGTGCAGTACCACCGATTACCTATTCTGTGGTACCACACAGTAAAATCGCCTCTCCACGTGTGTAATTAGTACCACCGAATAGGTAATTTAGTACGCAGTTCCGTGATCTGCCGCGGGACACGTCGCAGTGTGGAATCGCCTTACTTATTTGACGAAAGATACAGATACAGCTTGAATAGCATAGCTTTCATTTAGTGGAGCATCATCTAGTTTGCTATGCTATAAAAGTCCAAGCTATTAGCGCTCCAATGATGATCTATGTCCTTTAATTTAAATTTCCATATCAACGAGTGACCAATCAACTAGGTACACCAGTGATCTCCATGATCACATCATTCTTTTAACCTTCCTTCATGACTATTAAAAACTGCTGACATCATGGTTATAGTAAATAGGGATTTATTAAAGAAGCAGTCTAATTTGTGTCACGGGTAGACTTCCGAATATAAATCAATGTCAGTTTTGCGACACAGTTCAAAATAGCCCTGATTGGCAAAATGGGCCCGCGTCAAAGGTCCTCACTCCTCGATGATTTACGATGCCTTTCAGGAACTCGTTGGACTAATGAGACCCTTTTTGATGATTGTTGATTGCTTTTTCAGGGTTCTGTGGCACCAAAAGTGGTAGGGCAAAACGTTCAAGATCCTTTGATACCAAGGCAATTTTTTTAAAAATTCGCACCCATTTATCCTCTAACTTGTGTCAGAGACCTTTTTGTTGCAAGTTTTGCTCTGAAAAGGATGCCATTTCACGATGGTCATGAAAATGAATGTGTTTTTTTTTCGTGTGAAAAAAAAACACTCAAAAAAAAAACAAAAAGCACTCAAAACTGTTTCCAGATTTGAGTGCTTGATAAATATATGATTGATTTTAATACCAAGACTATCACAAACTAGATGATGCCCGCGATCAAAAAAACTTTATCTACGTGGACGAAGTCGTAAGGATTTTTGATTACCGCGGCCTATGTCCTTCCCCGGGATACGACCTATCCCTGTACCAAATTTCATCAAAATCGGTTGAACAGATGGGCCGTGAAAGCGTAGCAGACAGGCAGACATACTGCACACTTTCGCATTTATAATATTATGTATTAGTATGGATATAGATAGCGTTGGTATCTACTTATCATTGTATTAATACTAAAAGCCTAAAAGAAATTTAGCTCAAAATCGGTTGAAGGGATGGGCCGTCAAAGCGTAGCAGACAGACAGACACACTTTCGCATTTATAATAGTATGGATTATGTAGTTACCTACTTACAGAAAATTCAGCTCCTATTTAATAATAGGTAATGACGTTAGGGTTAAGAGCTTAAAATAAGGTTGCCTTATTGCATTCCTTCAAATTTGTACACACGAGTAAAAGCACAAATCATGTAATGTTATGGCATTAAAGCACGAACGTATGAAGGATTCCGAAGGCGGCCGGCAGTGGGCATTAATGCTTTGACTTATAGTAGTATACATATAAGTCAATGCATTAAAGTTGAAAGCGCTCGATGGTTTTGCCAAATTATTGTTTGTACGAATACCACCTGGGGGTGTATTACCATCGTTTAAAGCAGCATTGTTTTAATATTGTTGACATTTGTGTTTTAGAATATGGATGGTGACAGCTCAATCAAATCAGCAACTCTATAAAGTTTTATATACCTACTATCCAAGTATTGTAATATATTGTTTAAAAAAAAAGAGCAACTGCTGAGTTTCTTGCCGGCTCTTCTCGGCAGAATCTTCTTTCCGAACCGGTGGTAGAGTCTAAGCGTGACGTAGCATAAGGGACACTTGTATGTCCTACATGTTTTAAATAAATTGAATTGAACTTAAAAACGCGCTTCTAGTGTGTGTGCGCAAAAGTTGTGAATTTGTGACGTCATCAAATTCTAACGCACATCTTTTCTTTAATCTGTTGAGGACCTAAGGAGTGTGACATAGGATACCTTTTTTTATCCCGGAAAATAAGGAATACCCGTGGGTATCAAAAAAATTATTCTATGTGGACGAAGTCGCGGGCAACAGCTTCAGCTAGTCTATTTAGAAGTCACACATCGCGGGCGCTAGGGGTTTACTACCATAGCTTAGAGCAGTATTATTTCGTAAATACAGTCTAATGTCATGTACCCTGAGTTCCCTAAAATAAGGATTATAATAATTGTATAACACGAACGTCAATAATATTAAATCCATCGCTTTGATGGTAGTATCATGTCCCTTATGATTACAATCTAAGATTAGAAATTGTTAATCTTATCATCGGATGCAACTGATATGTTCGGGGGCGTGGTCCTTATTATACAATCAATTCCAAATGATAAAGCGATATTTATTTGAAATCGTGTTTGCAATGAAACTAAATACATACCTACTAACACTTTTAATTTACAATTGTAAGAACGTTGTAACTTGTAAGGCCTTTGAACTAAAAGCTCTTTCAAAATCTGGATTTGATTTGCTCCAGCAATACGTGGGACTGCGGTTTTGAAAAAAAGCAACCGCCGAGTTTCTTGCTGGTTCTTCTCGGTGGAAATTACATTCCAAACCAGTGGTAGATTCATTTGACGATTCATTGTCACTTGAAAAAAATATTTGTATAAAAAACTTAAATAACTTTAAATTTTAATCTAATTGTTACTATAATATAGTCGTACGTATATTTAAAAGTCGGTTAAAAAGTGTCCATATTTCCGTCTCCGAGGGACCAAAAGGAGTTTTGGTCCAACAGGGTGGAAACGTACCTTATTTTGTAGAGGTAGATACCAGGTTATAGAGAGTAAAAAACCGGCCAAGTGCGAGTCGGACTCGCGCACCGAGGGTTCCGTACTCAAGAAGTAGGTATAATTACCTTTGTTAATGAACCGCAAAACTAACTTTGTTTGTAGAGGTTTACTGTTAATATCAAAAAATTACGTTTGTTGTATGGGAGCCCCCCTTTAATATTTACTTTATTGATATTTAATTATTTATTTTGAAAGGTAATATACAAGTTAATATTCTGTCAAAATTTGAACCGTCTACCTGTTACCGTTTTTAATATTGAGCAAAAAAATACGAAAAAAACACGTTTATTGTATGGGGACCCCCCTTAATATATATATTTTTTTAATTTTTAGTATTTGTTGTTATAGCGGCAACGGAAATACATCATTTGTGAAAATTTCAGCTTTCTAGCTATCACGGTCTATGAGATACAGCCTGGAGACAGACAGACAGACAGACAGACAGACAGACAGACAGCGGAGTCTTAGTAATAGGGTCCCGTTTTTACCCTTTGGGTACGGAACCCTAAAAATTAATTAGTATTCGTTTGAAAATATGGTTTTATTTTAGGTAATTTGTGTTCAAAGATTGTAGGTTGCATGGAACTTCATGAAAGGGTTGTTTGAAAGTTTGAAACCAGTTATAGTTTATGGACGAACTTGAGTAATAAAATGAGGCAATTAAGGTTTATTTTATTTTGTTTAATGTAAAAGAGAGATGTAAAATCAAAAACTAATCCTACACTACAAGAACAGTTATAGAATAGCCTTGCAGGATATGTTCAATCATTGATATGCTAACAGCATTGCGAATAGTATTTTCTCTTTAAGCCTACAAAACTTTATTGGTACCCGAATTAATTTACTGCCACTCTATAGCATTCTTTGTTCTAATCGAACGCTTTCACTGTTATGATGAGTGTACACAATACATTAATGCAATTGCCTTTTCACTCGTAACACCAATATCGGTCATTCAATTATAGCTAGCCCACAATGCAGGTTGTAAATCAATTGCTCTCGTCTGCAAACCCATTCCTTCTTCATAGTGTTTAAAATACATCGAGATACATGAACAGTCATATTATGTGCGCCCGGCTTTATATTACACAAATTTCAACCTTGTGTATTTGCAATAGGAGGCAGCGAAACCCTTTGCTTATTTATAACAACAACTATATTGACAAAGTTAAATGTGCTTGCCATTTTGTTTAATGATTTTGAACTTTATCGCTTTGCAATAGGCGATAGTAATTGATGATGATCGTAAACGACTCTTGAGGGTAATAAAATTTAACTTTCTTCATTGGCTAATGCGGCATTTTAATTATTGTAATATGCCTTTTGCCTTCTAAACTTTGCAACGTATTTTACCCGATTATGGGAAGATCAAATAATCTACGGTGTTCTAGAAAACTGACTGTCTGACATATTCTATTAACGCACCAGCTTTAACCATAATATTTACTGCCGACGAGTCTAAAATATTTGGTTTACGTAGGCTAGTATAAATGATTCAACATGACTTCGATCATTACCTGATTGTAATTGATGATGCGGTCTAATATGACCTGATTGTAAATGACAATGATATGTAATGGGACTCGTTCAACTAGATTGCACAATATATAAGATATGCTCTTAGTACCTATTGTTTCTAAATAGGATGGCAGACCCACAAATTGGCCGAAATCAAACCTCCTTGTCGCAGCGGTAGTGGGGTTCCGGGTTCATACTTCAATCCGCCGACACGTGGGATTTGGGAATACACTATAATTTCTATATTAATGTGTCTGACCTGGTCTGGTCGAAAGGCTCAGCCGTGGTTAGTAACAAACGTAACGTACAAACAAGCTTTTTAGTGATCCGTTACGATGAAGGATTCGGCCGTGGTTAGTAACAAAGCATGTCGTACCAACAAGGATTTTAGCGTTCCGCTACGATGAAGGATTCTGCAGCCGTGGTTAGTAACAAAGCACGACGTACCAACAGGCCTTTTAGCGTTCTGTTACGATGAAGGATTCGGCCGTGGTTAGTAACAAATGAAGTACCATAAAGCCTTTTAACGTTCTGTTATATTATGGGCTTAAAATTATATATAGGTTATAGCCTACCAGGCTTGCTACTGTCACTTTACCGTCCAGGTGGTATCACAGGCAAGGGCTAACCTGTAGGAACTAAACAGGAATTAGGTAAACCTTTTTGAGTGTTGATTTAACGTCAAAGGCGGACATTTAATAACATCCTAAAATAACTTTTAAACCAAAAAATATCAAGGTAAATTGTTTAATTAAACCTTTGATGTTTTCCACATTTGGGTAAACCGGATGTTGTGTAGCGTGACACCGAACTCGGTATACATCTTGACATAAATGGTGGAAAGACAATACCATAGAGTTAAAGATACTATGTGCGGACATTAGCTAAACAAACAGTTGCGGATATAATGATTACATCAAAGGATATAAGTCGTTCTATGATACTAATATTATAAATGCGAAAATGTGATTGTTTGTTTTTTGTTGGTTTTTCTTTAATCACGCTGCAACACAGCAACGGATTGACGTGATATTTTTCATGAGTATAGTTGAGAAAACGGAGAGTGACAATATAGGCTACTTTAATCCCGGAGAATTTAGGACTTCCCGCAGGAATTAAAAAAAATAAAACCGCGCGAACGAAGTCGCGGGAATCAGCTAGTATAAAATACCATTATTTATCGTTTGGTAATTATTGAGTTTTTGAAAATTTATTCAAGTATTTTTAAATAACGGAATGTTTCCTCTGGTCGTTTGATATCGTCAATATTTAATGTACTTCGTTAGTTTACCATCATCGTTTTGATTTTTGATTGTTTATTACCATCCTGTATTGTAAAACTCTAACTGGACGATTCCTTGGAGGAAGCTCTATTATCAAGATATTTTCGGGTACCTTATGTACCTATACCCACCTAACTACCTGTAATATCCTATCTTAACGCCTTGGCAGCAATGCCTACAGCCGATTGAAAATGGGGAAAAAACAAAGCTAGAGTAAATAACTAGTAAGGTAGGAGAGCAATAATGGGTAATTTGTGAGTAATTTGCAAAAAAATCAAACAAGAATGCAATAGGTAACATAATAATATCATGTATTAGGTAAATAAATAAAAAATACTACATGACAAGCGGAAAGACGTCACAGAATATTATGTTCTTTACACAGCTAACATTTCCAAGGATTTGGTTAATGTTTATTCAGTTGCTTCAATAATTAATTCATTATTATGAACCCATTGCCTGCGCGCTATTGAGCAGGGGTCTCATTCTGACCATCTCAGAATGAGACGCGTTTTGGCCATACTCCACCATGCTGTGTGGATTGGCAAACTTGGCAGCTTGAACTAGTAAGGAAGGAAAGCAAAAATGGATAATTTAATTAGTTGACTAATTTTTTGTTGTATTGCAGTAAAAATAAATTTTAGAATACAAAATTACATAATATTATCTAATACCCATAAACGAGCAATTCTTTTATAATCTGAATCTCGGATACGGCTCGATTTCGGTGGCGATAAATTGATCTAGCTAGGATTCCATTTTAGAAAATGTTGATTTATCCGTGTTTTCATCAGGCAATGAAATACTGCTACAATATCGAATAGAAGCAGACGTTACTTTGCGGAAGTCCATGATAATGAATGAACTACATGTTTATTCGCTACTAGCTGATGCCCGCGACTACGTCCACGTGGATTGAGGTTTTTTGGTTCCCGCGGGAACTGCTTAGTTTTCCTGGATAAAAAGTAGCCTATGTGTTATTTCAGACTATAATGTAATAAAAATACAGGACATACCAACAACACAATGATCAGTTATTATTAAATTAAACTCCATAATTACTTACGTTGAAAATAGAAATTAACCAAAATCATATTAAATGACTTACTACTTAAAGTTGTTCACATTACAACAAGGTTCGCCATTCTACGTTAGTAACAAGTACGCTCAATGTCTCTTCTTGCAAAGTGCGCCTATATCTACGTAAAATAACGCAATGCTCGGACGCGTCGTCGACCGAGCCAGTATTTTTGAAAACGGGTAGGGCATACAATTTCTTTGGCATATTCTATTTAGTGTGGAGTTTTTGCTGAGTTTTCGTGCAGTTTTAGGAGTATTTATGTGAAGTAAAGTACCTATCTTAATATCTAATAAGCTGGATAAACTACCGAGCCGCAAACCGCGATGGAAGTGGGCATGAAATCCTAGTCACAGTCATACTAGTTAGGATTCAGACCCAGCCACCCACGCTAATGGCCAAATTATTCCGTTGTAGTTTACTAGTAAGTAAAATATAATTTATATTTTAAATTGGTGTGGTTTAGTGTGTAAGCTTTTTGGAAATAAATAAATAATAATAATAATAAAATAATCTCTGTGCCATTCAGCCGTTCGGACGTGATTGAGTAACAAATATCCATCCGTACATCCATCCATACATCCATCCATTCATCCATCCATCCAAACTTTCTCATTTATAATATTTATTTGATTTGATATTTGACAATCCGCTACAGTAGACAAATCTGTGTGGTAAAGTGCGTGTCTTTCACCTGCAGCATGCGACACCCATCACCCAGCAATTCGCACAGGCACAGCACCGCACCACACAAATCCTCCAAATCACTCCCAATCCCAACGTACGTTTCACTCCGACACCGGAGCATCTTCAGGAGATGTTGACTCGACAATGCACGATTGTCATTCATGCATTGTCGAGTCAACATCTTGACAATGCATGATTGTCAATCATGCATTGTCGAGTCAACATCTCGTCGTCGAGTAAAATATTTCCGATTCAATCGTCGAAATGAACAAACGCACAATTTGAGGAAGTCTTTTGATGTTTCTGAGGTTTTCTTTCAAGAATTAACGTTTTTTGTGGTCGACCAAAGACGGCTATTTTAAAATCTAATGGTAACAAATCATTACGCCATTTTAAACTTTGATCTATTATGAAAAAATAATAGAGTTGAACAATTTGTACAAAAAATAAATGCGAAAGTTTGGATGGATGGATGGATGTTTGTTATTCAATCACGCCAGATCGGCTGAAAGGATCTGGATGAAATTTAAGACAGGGATAGATTATAGTCTAAAATAAAATAACACATAATAATTTTATCCCGGAAAATTTAAGAGTTATCGCGGTATCCAAAAAACCACGCGGACGAAGTCGCGGGCAACAGCAAGTGTTGAAATAAGTTTTAAAAAGTACAAGTAGGTTACTGGTAACATAGGTACCTATATTTCTCATGGATAGTAGAACCACTATTATAGTTCGCGAGTTGAATGCAGAGTAAATGTATGGTGACACATACATACATACACAGACATGACAAATAGTAGAACGTCTAAAATTTTCATTTTAGTAAATAGAAACTTCTTCAAAACCAACATCTAAGAAAATTTGGATTAGGTTATTTAGAACTAGGACCTGCAGTTATTCAATCATTATTTAGTTGAGAAAGCACAGCTGCACGGGAGAAAGTCATTAAAACCTTCTATAGGTACTGTTAGGGACAAAATAACTTACATTGGATGGCGGCCAGATAAGCTCAGATTTATACTAAGATATCCAAGTGAATATAGCCCACAATGGTGAAGTAATGTGGGTTTTTTTCGGTTCGTAATTAAATGATGGTGGATGTTCGTGAAGACGCCTTTACTCTGTGCAGTCTTAATATCTACTCTTAACTTAGTACTAGTATTAATAACGAAATCTTACTTGCTATTGTTTTAATAATATTTCTTAATCTAACCTAATTACATTTTCAATGCACCTTTTTTCCAAATCGATGAGAATACAACCTACATCGATTTATTGAGGAGTTGCATCTTTATGCTGCAGTTAATGTGAAAATGTTACGTTCAATCTTCGAACTGAGTACATATTACAATGGTTTGAACAAGGCACGGAAACGCCGCGATAAGTCCCCTCAACTTTCACAGAGCAAACAAAGCCTGGCTCCGCTGTCGACAGTCCTGACATCTGACTCAGCGGTAGGGCTAGACATGTCTACCGTCCCACGCTTTGACAGTTACTGCTTAGTTTGAAGAATTTCTTATTATATGATGCCCGCGTCTTCGTCCGCGTGGATTAAGGTTTTTGATTCCCGCTGGAACTCCATAATTTTCTGGGATAAAGATTCTTATCCTACGTCCTTCCCCGGGATTTAAACTACATATATACCAAATTTCATCAAAATTGGTTGTAAATATGGGCTGTTAAAGCGTAGCAAACCGACAGACAGACAGACGGACACACTTTCGCATTTATAATATTAGTATGGAAGTATGGATGCTCATCGTGATCATCACCACTTTGTCAGACAAGATTATTGCAGGGTCTTCTTGAATGTCATTCTGAATCAATGGTAGAGGTAAAATCATGATCACAAGAAATTTGGTGCAGACATCACGTTGTGTCCTAGGGAAGCACAAATGCTACTTTTTATACCGGAAAATTCAGAAGTTCCCGCGTGAATCAAAAAAACTTAATCTACGCGGACGAAGTCGCGGGCATCAGCTAGTAACACACATTTTCTTTAAATCTTTATTCGTAATTTGCATAGTGAATTCATTTATTGATAATTTGTGAGAACGTATATTTTCTCTACTGAACTGATAATAATAAATGCGTAGATCTGAATCACTGCCACAATTCGGGGGAATGTGTGCCAATGGACCGGCCGACTTTCATCTTTATATCGGCGCTATTTTCGCCACTGTCAACAAACCCGGTCATGAACGCGGCAATGTTTTGTGCGGATTATAATAATTATTAGATGATACCCGCGACTTCGTCCGTTTGGATAAATTTATTTTGATTCCTGCGTGAACTTCTTAATCTTCCGGGATAAAACCTATGTCCTTTCCCAGGATGTACCCTAACTCTATACCAAATTTCATCAAAATCTGTTGAAAAGATGGGCCGTTGAAGCGTAGCAGACAGTCAGACAGACTTTTGCATTAACATTATTAGTATGGAAATGGATTGTACTAGCTACGGATTGAAGCGGAAACTTATTCTTATATCAAACGAAAAAAGTGGAAGATTGTACGAAAGTCCTATTTTTGAAGTTAAACACATGAAAATCGGTATTTAGTTAGTTTTAGATTAATAGTTTAAAATAATAAAAACGTGTAGGTATTAGCAATTTTACGAAAATCTACCCCAAAGGGAGGAAAGGGGGACAATCAGTGTCATGAAAGTCCTTGTTGATGGAGCTACGAGCTCGAAAGAGATATGGAGACACGAAAGTTGTCTTTTAGGTTATTAAGTAATTTTAAATAATAAAAATATATGCATCGGGAAAATTTCATAATCTCATAGGAAATCAGACATTGTTTTCGGACGAAGTCGCGGGCGACCGCTAGTAATAATATTTTATTTTATCAATACATAACAGACAAAAAATGTATGTACTTATATATGTCACCGTAAGATTGTAAAAACCGTTAGATTATAATCTAACTCGCGAAATTGTAAACTGTCGAATGATTACAATATAACGGATTATTTTTCGGTAGATTGTAACCTGTTAGGTTTATTAACCCGATAGAACCTACTTCCCTGCCTGCGGCCGGGCACTACTTGATTATTTATGTCGAACCCTAACCTAACCTACAAGAAAAAGACAAGAAAACGTACTTACAATGAATATTTCAAAAATTGACACTTAGAACCATCTTAAAACTTTGAACGGTTCACAATCATTCGACTGTTTACAATCTATCGAAAAAAAAGCGTTAGATTACAATCTTACGGTTTTTACAATCTTACGGTGACATATATAAACCAGATGATGCCCGCGACGTTGCGTGGATTTATAGTTTTGTGAAAATCGCGTTAGAAACTCATCATTTTTCCGGGATAAAAAGTCAGCTATTTCATTCCCTGGGAGTCCTGGGATAAAAGCCACAACCTACCTCTGTACTTAAAAAAATTAAAAGTAAAATTATTAGAATTTTGTCAAAATTTGTTACTTACCTGAAAAAGCGTAGCAGACAGGCATACTCTCGCAGTCATAATATTTGTAGATTAAGAGTGATAAATTAAATTACTGACGACCTTCGTGGCGCAGTGCTAAAAGCTATTGTCTTAACGTGCGGAAGTCCCGGGTTCAATCCCCGGCGGAGTCAATTTGGGAAATTATAATTTCTGAATTTTCCCTGGTCTGGCCTGGTGGGAGTTTTTGGCCGTGGACAGTCACCCTATCCTCAAAAACGTGCCGCTAAGCGATTTAGCGTTCCAGTATGATGCCGTGTAGAAACCAAATAGGGGTATGGATTTAAAATAAATGCCCCTAACAGGTTAGGCAGCTACCATCTTAGACTGCATCATCACTACCATCAGGTGAGATCGCAGTCAAAGGCTAACTTGTAATGAATAAAAAAAATTACTAATTTTTCAAGTGCTTACTGCTTACGTAATAAAGGGCAATTTTTATCATATCACTTGAAGGATTTACAAATGCACTTTTAATCATGCATTATCTTGTAGAACCAACCATATTGCATTCGTATTACTATTTTATTTTATTTTTACTAAGTACATTATTATTTTAGTTTTTATTTATTTTAGCTATATTGAAGAGATTGTTATTATTACATAATGCAGTGATGTACCTGGCAGCTAAAACGTTCGACCTCCTGTTTAAATAAATTAAATTTAATATCAGTTGCGGTAACGGTGAAGGAAAATATCAGGGGGGTTACTGCCACTGCTTAAAGCAATATTATTATGTTATTGTTGCGACAAATCCTACCATCACGTCCCAAAAATAAGCTTATTAACACAATGTTTTCCTGAGCAGTTTTGTGACGTCGCGATGCAAATCATTCATTCAATTCGTACCACCAAGTGTTTTTTGAGAGCTAACATTCTTGTTTTACGTAGGATTTACGTCACATTTAGCAATCATAAAAAAGTTACTTTCTTGCGACGGATCAACGACGGATTGACTTTGTAAACAAAGAAATAGGAAATTGTGAGGTGTTCCAAGTGAATATTCTACTGCATTAAACTAAGATAATGAGATATAACTTTATAAAAGTGAGTTATAGAATTTTCCAAAAGGTATTAAATTGAAGAATCAGGCACCCAGGGCAGTGAAGGGGGCTATGCTTGGAGTATTCCTAAGTGCTCAAATCAGAAATGAGGAGATCCGTAGATTACCTACGGATTTAATACTTCGAAGAACCGACACCGACAGACGTTTGGGTCGCACGGTGCTTGAATTTCGGCCTTACTGGAAAGCTCAGCTAACCCAACGCAGACGATCTCAAGTATGTAGCTGGGAGCCGCTGGAAGCTAGCAGTACAAGACCGTGCCCTGTGGAGATCCAGGGTAGGGGTACAACAGTTAATACCTACCTAGTTGAAGCCGACCTCACAAGCAATTACCAGAAGTTTCTACAGATACAACTAGACATTCTCTGCCAAGGCGGGGGAGATGACGAGGCATGCATCATCGAAGAGCGGTACCTAGGACTCTGCTCTAAGCTCAGGAAGCTTAAACGTACAGCGGAGCAGGAGGGACATTGCGCCAGTTCTACGTGTGTCAAGCAGCGGGTTCATCTTCCTCCCATTATCATCAAGCCCTATGATGGGAAGGACATAAGTGGATACAAGCAGTTTATAGATTTGTTCAGTACAGTGATCAACAAAGATAATTTATCTGTTTATCTATCTATCTATCTTGTTGTATTTACCTACTGTTAAAAAGCTCACAGTTTGAATGATATTGTAAGCCGTATTAAGCAGCATACATCAGCTTTAGAAAACTTGACACAACCCGTTGTGCAGTGGGGACAGGATATAGGTATATAATAGCACCATTGAGTTCAAAGTTGACAATCCCAAGACATCAGTTAAATGGTGCTCTAGTACTCAGTAACTTATATATTTCCAGATATTAAAAACATCAGCTTATTTAATTATGGTGGCATGGCCCAGATTATTTACAAAATAATAGTAGGTACTTATAAGTAATTTATATTTGTTTATAATTGAAATTCCATTACAACAAAACTGATAGTGCAAATTTAAGTGTTTTCCCGAGTAATATTGATAGTCTTGATCTTTTATCTATCTATACAAAATATTCAAGTTTATTATAAATTGCAGCAAGTCTGTTACATGGTGAGATGTGTTAACAAATGTAAAGGAAATTCCTTCAATACAGGTTTCATCTTTGCAATGGAAATGAAGAATTCATTAGGTACTACCTACAGTTATAAAAGGACTGCAGTATATTTACTTCAGTGATGAAATAAGATGCTTGCAGAAAGGACAAAATGTAACATCCCACTTATAGCCCTTACATCCTTTTTTAGATAATGTTGGTTTGATAAGAATAGGTCCATGACAGGGCTATATCCAAGGTGGTAGTGCTGCTAGTGGATGATGACACTACCTTATACAATGTAGTTAGCTGCTTGTAGGACTTCTGAAATGTGTAGGTCCAGCTTCACTGGTCTACAATGCCAAAAGAGCCACTATATTCTTGTTAAAATATTAAGCTAAGGTTTAGGTTAGATTAAAGTCTTAAGCATAAAATATATGTACTTAGTAATATATCATGAAGTAATGTTATTTTGTTACCTTTAGTTAATTTACTAAGGTTATTTACTTTCTTTTGTCATGTTAAGTTTACTAACTTCTACAACTGCTTATATATCCATTGATTGCTAGTGTGAACTAACTTTCACAATTTATGTAGCCGTTTATTTTTCTATTGAATTAGCCACTATGACTTATTATATTATTGTTTTTTAAAATACAGTGTCTCATCAAGTAAAAAAAGGTCTTTTTGATGTAATTTTAATATACTGTAACTCATATTATATTTTATACAGAATTGATTTATATACTTACTTGCTTGATTTAACATTTCATACATGTACCTATTGTAATATCATTGTAGTAACTTCAAGTTTGAATTAACATGTCGTTCTGTGCTCACCTTATTAAAATAAATAGCTATTTCAAGTATAATGATTTAATTTCATTAACAAACAAACCTAACTTCAACAGTAACTAGCTAAAGCCCGCAACTTTGCCCGCATGGATGAAGGTTTTTTTGGCTCCTGCAGGAACTATTTACTTTTCCAGGATAAAAAGTAGCCTTTGTGTTATTCCAGACTATAATCTACCTCTGTTTCAAATTTCATCAAGATCCGTTCAACCGTTCTGGCGCAATTGAGTAACAAGCATCCACCCATCCATCCATTTTATAATATTAGGTATGTATTAAAATAATACTGCCTCGTTGGTCTAGTGGTTAGCATAGTCGACTGCGGATCACGAGGTCCTGGGTTCGATTCCCGGTCGGGCATAAAAAGTTAGGTATTGGGTTTTTCAATTAAGAAATTCTCAGTGCCAGCCCGGAGTTGGAAGTTGGCGGTGTTTCACCCCCGTGCCTCGGAGAGCACGTTAAGCCGTCGGTCCCGGTTATTATCACTAACATGATAATAGTCGTTAAAGCCCGCCAACCCGCATTGGAGCAGCGTGGTGGGTCTAAGCTCTAATTCCCGCTCTCCTATGAGAGTGGAGGCCTGTGCCCAGCAGTGGGACGTTAATAGGCTGTAGTGATGATGATGATGATGATTAAAATAATTCAAATGAAAAAGTATATGTAAAAATCGATATATTTATTATATATGTTTAAATAGCAGTTAACTTTAAATTTACAATAACTAATCTAGTCACATTTGACTAAACATAAACTGATTTAAACTATAATTTTCAGTTAAAAGTTTCACGTGACTGAGGATATCCATTGAGAAAAGCAATGATGATTTTATTGGATGCCAGGCTCCAGACTCGCTTGACTCGCCTGAGGCACATTATATGAATTTGTATGTTTGCACTTGAAATATGCCCTTAGCGGAATGCCCTTATTCAACAACTCTGTGCAAGACGGCAGCATTTATAGTTCTGGAAATAAACATAATACTCAATTCAATTTAATAACATAAACATTTATTTATTACTAGCTGATGCCCGCAACTACATCCGCATGGATTGAGGTTTTTTGGTTCCCGCTGGAACTCCTTAGTTTTCCGGGATAAAAAGTGCCTAAGTGCTATTCTAGATTATAATCTATCTCTGTGCCAAATTTCAGCCAGATCCGTTTAGCCGTCGGGGCGTGATTGAGTAACAAACATCCATCCATACATCCATCCATCCAAACTTTTGCATTTATAATATTTATTTGATACTTGATAGATTGTTAAATTCATATCAAACTTGTTTTCATAAAAATAAAAAACTTATTATTTTATATTATTATTAACTAGAAGATGCCCGCGGATTTGTCCGCGTGGATTAAGATATTTGATTCCCACGGGAATAAAATTGTCCTTTTGTCCTACACCTATGTCCTTCCCTGGGATACAACCTACCCCTGTACGAAATTTCATCAAAATCGGTTGAAGGGATGAGCCGTGAAAGCATAGCAGACAGACAGGCACACTTTCGCATCCATACTTATATTGTTATAAATGAGAACTTATTTCTGTCTGTCTGTCCATCTGTCTGTCTGCTACGCCTTCCCGGAAAATTCCGGAAGTTCCTGCGGGACTCGAAAAAACTTAGTCGACGCGGACGAAGTCACGGGCATCATCTAGTTAAGTATGGATAGTGTTGAAGGTTATGTAAATGATAAAAGCGCTTGCATTTGACTTGCTCCAGCTATGCTTAGGACTTTTAAATTATTATTCTTCAAAGGAGCAATCACCGAGTTTCTTGCTGGCTCTTGTAAAAAATGGCATTACAAGCCAGTGGTAGATTCAATCAATGATTCAAAAGCACTTGTAAAAGTTTATTTGAATGAAAACGTTTGTATTTTGAATTATTGTAATGTTGTGTGTTTAATATTGTTTATTTTTCTTCGACATCTGCTGCAAAAAGCACACAAACCACTTGAAATGCACTATGTACACTTCTGCATCACAAATCCAGTCCGATCTTCACGCGTAGCGCCACAATTTTACTAATATTTTTTGTTTTATCCAAGAAAGCAAGAAACTCACAATAATTAGACTTACTCGGGGCCCGACATAATATTATATAATTATAAAAGTTATAAAATATTAAATAACCTCAAATTTCAACTATTATTTATTTACGTGCCTTGTTAGTTGTTTGACATTTGACATCCGTTTCGTTTTACACAACGTAAAAGAAACACATTGTCGAGTTAATTTTTATCCTTTAAAAAAGTGCAACCAAACAACTATTATTTGGTTTAAAATAATTAATAATAATACTAAGAAACTTTTTGTTATTTATTTTACTTTATAAAGGTAAAATAACTTTGTAAAGTTATACTATTTAATTAAAAAGGTGTCGGCTCTGTGTTATTTTATGCATGAAATGAAACACGATGAGACGAGATAGCGCTATAGAAAAAATATAGCTACATCTCGCTTACTCTGAAAGTAAGGAATAGACAATGATATGAGTATCATTCGTTCTTTGGCAAGAGTAAAACCATAATAGTTTTGTAGGGTCATGGTAGCTTTCTCAGTAAGATTAGAAAGAGATTGAAACAAGATGTGCCTGTATCATAATGGTTTTCTAAATGATGATAGTAACCCCCCAGTCCGATCTTCACGCGTAGCGCCACAATTTTACTAATATTTTTTGTTTTATCCAAGAAAGCAAGAAACTCACAATAATTAGACTTACTCGGGGCCCGACATAATATTATATAATTATAAAAGTTATAAAATATTAAATAACCTCAAATTTCAACTATTATTTATTTACGTGCCTTGTTAGTTGTTTGACATTTGACATCCGTTTCGTTTTACACAACGTAAAAGAAACACATTGTCGAGTTAATTTTTATCCTTTAAAAAAGTGCAACCAAACAACTATTATTTGGTTTAAAATAATTAATAATAATACTAAGAAACTTTTTGTTATTTATTTTACTTTATAAAGGTAAAATAACTTTGTAAAGTTATACTATTTAATTAAAAAGGTGTCGGCTCTGTGTTATTTTATGCATGAAATGAAACACGATGAGACGAGATAGCGCTATAGAAAAAATATAGCTACATCTCGCTTACTCTGAAAGTAAGGAATAGACAATGATATGAGTATCATTCGTTCTTTGGCAAGAGTAAAACCATAATAGTTTTGTAGGGTCATGGTAGCTTTCTCAGTAAGATTAGAAAGAGATTGAAACAAGATGTGCCTGTATCATAATGGTTTTCTAAATGATGATAGTAACCCCCCAGGAGGAAATCTGTATGCCCGAGAGTTATTCAAAATTCGAAGCAGGGATTTCCCTGAATACGTACAACTTGGAAACTAAAATCTATAATAATTTTATTATTATTATGGATTTTAGTATGTTTTAATATAAATAGTCTGTCTGATACGTTTTCACGGCCCATCTTTTGGGCTTCAACCGATTCTGAAGAAATTTGGTACAGAAATAGATTGCATTACGGGGAAGGACATATGCTACTTTTAATCCCGGGTAATAATCAAGAAGTTTCCATGGGATTTTTCAAAAATCTAAATCATCGAAGTCACGTGTGTTATCTAGTCATTTATATTTATTTCAACAACTGGTGTTTTACTCGTAATATCGCCCTAGAGATATAGTATTGTAATTTGTAACTCGATTTTCCGTGTCTTGCATCAAAAGATAGCTATCTTTAAAATGAAGAATGCTATATAACCGAACGCCTTATTTGTACATCGGGTATTCGGGTGCATATATAGTCCAAGAGCATGTGGACCCGAGGTCGCTGCGGCATTGTCACCGAAACGGTGCGATTTTATTGCGAACTCTCATTATGAGGTTGCATCTTCAAGGTCTGGTGAGGTCATTTTACGAAAAGGTTCTGTGAAAGTTACGTTTGGTACGAGTTACAAGCGGTAGCGGATTATTTGGCCTGTAAGCAAGCTGTCGTATAAACGGAGTTCGACGAAACTAATATCGCAAAGATTTCTGTTAAAAATCAAAGCCTTTAAGAATAAGAAAACTATACAAACTAATAATAAAAATGCGAAAGTGTTTCTGTCTAACTGCTACGCTTATCGGCGCATCCTTCAAATGTCATTGAAATTTGGTACCTATACCAAATATTACTTAAATCCCGGAGAAGGACATAGGCTTCTTTATATCTTATTAAAAACTTAATCTAAGCGGACGAAGTCGCGGGCATCAGCTAGTAGTTTATAACTTGTACCACGATTAGCATCAAGTCGTGGTCTGAATTGTGTCACAGCTAGAATTACGATACCTCACCGCACGTTGAAGGCAGGAGACTTTATAGCGATACATCACTATAACAGTTTAATGACTCACTCAAATCTTTATTGCAGTTATAACTATAACCTAGATTATGCGTGCATGCCTGAATCTAAATTTATGCGTGCCCTGCTAACTGAGATACAGCCAATTTAAAAGTAATAAATCTTTAAATAAAGTCGGTGAATGGTCGGTTAGCGACCAGCAACTTCGGTTCAAGCTTATGCGTAGGTAAATAGAAACGTGGAAGGAAGAAGAGCACGAGAGAGATCTCTCAACCCGGTGCAGTGATCTGACCAACTCAAAGAAGCCAGTGCTCCAAACTTCTATAACGCACTCAATATAGCCAATGATAGGTAAACCCGGTGGAGACAGTTAGTTCACCAAAAGCTTATTCTACGTTATGGTGATCACGTCACGATGCTCAGGAAACGATTACACAAAATTAACAGGCAGGTCCTCTGTTTCATGATCAGTAAAAAATAATTTTTTTGACTCGTTGTGAAATACCCAATTTAAGCACGGGGATTTGAGGGCTTTGAGAACATCATAGAAAACTTTCAAGCAAGCAGGTTTCCTCACAATGTTTTCCCTGTAAAACCTTTATAATTTAAAAGTACGTGGCCAAAATTTTACTATACATAAGTTTGTTACTTTTTCAAGGCGCTATCCAACCTTGCAATCATGCAACCCTTCCGTAATATCGTAATCAGAACATGATACCACACTATCCAAAAAGAGCTATTCTGAACAAGTATTTTCCAGACAGACATTGAACTTCACAAGTACACAAATAATACGATTTAACTGATTCGTTCCGGCACAAGACATCCGGAGAGCGATTGGCCACGAATGCCGAATTCTTAACGCCATGGAAGACCGTTGGATCTTGTAACACCACACCATGGAAACCCAGTTGTCGACCGTAACTAACAATTCCGTTTCAGTTAGTGAGGTGACAGCCTTCGGTGCATCTGAGTCAATACTGGCATATAGACAAAAATATGTATACTTACACAACATTAACTAACTTAATATTTGTACTTACTTAGTATATTATGTTAATAGAGAGTTAAGAGAATAATAGAACAGACTACAGAGTAATCCATAATCCATAATAATATTATAAATGCGAAAGTTTTTCTGTTTACTAGGCTTTAACAGCCCATCTTTACAACCGATTGATGAAATTTGATTCAAAGATAGGATGTATCCCCTGGGAACAATGCTAATTTTTATCACTCATTTAATCAATACTTTAAATTAGTTATCAAACGCACTGAATGGTTATAAAATGGACGTGGATACTACCTCTTTGGCAGGTCCTCTATCTAATAGGTAATCCTTATAAAATAATTAATTTTTGACATATGCAACATCCCAATTGATACAGCCAATCAGCTTCTGTTTTCATACACAAAGATTGACCTTAAATAAATAAAAAATGGGCAACAATTAAACAAATTTGTCATTGTCCAACGCAGCCGTGCTTTGTTTGGCTCCCACGCAACATGGCTTGGGCAAAC
The DNA here is from genome assembly GCA_963932025.1 of Erebia epiphron. NCBI lineage: Eukaryota > Metazoa > Arthropoda > Insecta > Lepidoptera > Nymphalidae > Erebia > Erebia epiphron. Next base: position 11,946,247 of record OZ009952.1, on the reverse strand, counting down.
TAAGTAAGTACACAAATATGTCACTTCACACCTTTACACATTTCAAGGAGATTAGCTGTGAACCTCTGACGCGAAGGCCAACATAACCTAGTAGCCGCAGCCGAAAATGTTAAAGTTTAAGCTCCCGCGTTCGTAACAATTTTCAATTCAGAATTCAATTCAATTCAATGTTTATTTATTCCAATACAATTTCATTTTCATTTTAGTTGAACACTTTTTGAGGAAAATTTTGGAAAACCATGAATTTTGATTTTTGACGCATTTTGTTCACTTTTTTTAAATGTTTCCGCATAACACATAAATTTTTGTTTACATGGAGTGCCTTTGTTCAAAGTAAATTATTTTCAGTAGGTAATAATTAAAATCCACGCCCTTTGTTACTTTTAAATTAGTTAACCATGTTAAATAGCTATTGATTAAAGTAAAAAATTGCGTCGAATACTGATGATGTCACAAGTCAGTATGTAATACAAACATCCATACGTCACGCCATACCAAGCGCGCGTTTAAGCAAACGTTTGATAAAAAGTTGCTGATTTGATTCAATATTTGTCAAATACCTTTCGTTGCATTTTATCTATACCACAATCTATATCAAATGGAACCCTCTTAAACACTTTACCGACGTCCCTGGCGCAGTTGTTAATTCCTCGCTCCATTCTCCACTCTTTAGCAACGCAACACTCCACACGCGTGTAAAGTAAACGCTCGTGAAAATATCGCCGTGTGCGACCTGCGAAGTCACCAAAAATTTTGAAAAATGGCATCATTTGGAAAAATGACGTTCTTGTCACCGCGTGAAATCGCTAATTTGAATCACACGTATGACATGCTTGTAAAAACCGGGCAAGTGCGAGTCGGACTCGCGCATGAAGAGTTCCGTAACATCGTGAAAGATTTAACACTATGCCTACTTTTTAAATGCAAAAAGAAACAAGAGAGGCGCTCAAAAAATCACATTTCTTGTATGGGGCACAATGAGGACCCTTTATTTTAATTTAGTTTTACTAAGGATTTATTGTTATAGCGATAGTATAAATACACACTATGTTAAGATTTCAACTATCTACCTAATGTAGTTCATGAGATACAGTGCGCTAACAGACAGACGGACGAAAAGCGGAGGCTTAGTAATAGGGTCCCGTACGGACCCCTAAAAATGACGATTTCATTAGCATATCTATTGACTTATAGCTCTGTCTTTACATGAAAAACGTTTCTGTTGTAGAGCAATTTGCATATTCATGTCGTCATCAATTTAAAATGTTATCATCATTCTGTCATATTATTATCTCATTTTAAGCGTTCCGCAAACAAATCGCTGAACCCTACTGTTATTTTACTTCAAAGTAATATTTGAAATGTACCTGCGAGCTACGTCTGAAATATAGTGAATGAAGTTGATAGCAACGAAATGAAAACCAAAAATTTTTTTACGAAAAAAGTTACGTGGTAGGCCGTCTACGATGTGGTGACCGGCCTTTGGAGCTGTGAAAAATCAAACTGTGTCGAGTGTCGAAAATTTGCAGCATAAACGGCTGTATCTTTTGATTGCGTTGGCTTAGAAGTTTGATTTATTCACAGCTCCAAGGGACAGTAGACTTGATACCTCCATGCGTTCCTGAGAAAAAGGGTCTTGACACACAGACGGACGGAAAACAAAGTGATCCTACGAGTATAAGGGTTCCGTTTTTCCTTTTGAGGTACGGAACCCTAAAAAATCACCAAAAAACAAACACACTTTCGCATTTATAATATTAACTAGTATGAAATTATGTTTAGATCTAAATTAGATTTACTTAATTAGATCTTTTTACACTTAGATCAGTTTATACTTCAAATCCATTAGTTCTATTTATAAAAGCTTGTCATATTTATATCAATACTAATTTGTTACGCAACTCCCACTGAGGTTAACATTAAAGTAAGAGACCTTGACAAATGAATGCACAACGACCGATTAGGAGACACTCCCATTTGTTTTTAATTTTGTGTATTTAAGTGGGCGATAAACATTATATCCTTCAACTCTGCGTGACCTATAGTCCCGTGTAGATTGTAAAGCTGATCGCACACCAGACGGACCTATAGTGTGCTTTCCGTACGAATATCAGCAACTAACGCAGGTCAATCTCAAAGGACACTTTACACGGATGATAATATCCATACTATAAATGCGAAAGTGTGTCTGTCTGTGGCGCTTTAACGGCCCATCTTTTCAATTGATTTTAATGAAATTTGGTATAGAGGCAGGTTACAACTCTGGGAAGGCCATAGGTCTTTTATATACATACTTTTTACCCCGGAAAATTAAGGAGGTCCCCCGGGAATTAAAAATTGTAATCTTCGCGAACGAAGTCGCGGGCATCATTTTATTGTGTTATATTATAAATGTTTTTTGCGCAAACACAGGCACCCTCTCATCTCACTCTCACACCAGTGAAACGGCAATTTAACATAATCGGAGAAAAATCAGCCACAGTACGTTCGGCTTTGCGAGTTTTCAAGGCACAGGGGAGTTACTATAATCTACTAAAGGACGCCCGCGATTCGTTCGCGCGGCTTAAGTTTTTTAATTCCCACAGGCACGCCTTAATTTTCCGGGCTAAAAAGAAGCCTGTGTCACACTCCAAGTACCCAACTATACCCATGCAAAAAATCACGTCGATCCGTTGCTCTGTGGCAGCGTGATTGAAGGACAAACTTTTTATTTGAGTCCTTGGGGATAGCAATTTCAAAAACTGTAAAATCCGTATTTCATCATTAGCGGATCCCAAATACCAAGTTTCATGGCTATAGCAGCTTGAAAAACGACGGACTTTAATACAAACTTTCAACCCCTATTTTACCCATTGAGGATAGAATGTTTAAAAATGTGACACACATCCTTCTGTATTTTTACCAAAAGCCAAATTACCAAGTTTCGTAGATTTAAATTGAAAAATATCTTGTTGAATAAAAGACTACCCTATTTCAATCCTTTGGGGGTAGCATTTTCAAAAATACGTAGGTACTTCTTTATTTTAAACCAGGAGCCCAAATACCAAATTTCATGGCTATAACTTGAAAAATGAAGGACTTTCTTACAAACTTTCAACCCCAATTTATTTACCAAAATTTTACCCCATTGGGCGTAACATTTTGAAAAACTATGACACACCCTATTTCTTTATTTTCAACCCGCAGCTCGTTACCAAGTTTCATGGCTTTAACTTGAGAAATGAAGGGCTTTCATACAAACTTTCAACCCCGTATTTACCCCATTGGGGGTAGAATTTTGAAAAACTGTGACAAACGTACTTCTTTATTTTTCACCGAAAGTCAAAATATCAAGGTTTCGTTGATATAACTTGAAAAATATCTTGAGAAATGAAGGCCTTTCATACCAACTTTCATCCCTTTTGGGGTCGAATTTTCAAAAACTGTGGAACATGTATTTCTTCATTTTCAACCCGCAGCTCATATACCAAGTTTAATGGATATAACTTGAGAAATGACGGACTTTCATACAAACTTTTAAACCCCTGTATCACCCTCTTAGGGGTGGTATTTTGAATAATCCTTCCTTAGTGAGCGTCTACGTCACAAAAGGAAGCTACTGTCAAAATTTCAAGTCTCTAACCCCAGCGGTTTAGGATGTGCGTTGATATACATATAAGTCAGTCAGTCACTCGGTCAGTCAGGACTTTGAATTTTATATATATAGATTACTGTGTCTAATTTCATCCAGATCCGTCTAGCCGTTCTGGCGCGATTGAGTTACAAACATCCATCCATCCATCCATCCAAATTTTCGTATTTATAATATTAGTAGGTATATATCTTTTATCTATGCTACTTTTGCGCTTTCAATGAAAAAAATATGTTATTATTTAATTTAACCGTTAACAAGGTCAGTTCTTACCGGGAATCAAGCCCAGGACATGCGGAGGGACGAGACAATGCCTTAAGAAAATTAACCAAATATGACTGGCGACGAAAAATAAATAAATATCAGACACATAACTCGTGTCGACAGATTATGCATACCTAGGATGTCTAAGTTTACACCGGTCAATGACCCTGCCTTAAACAATGGCATCTTACTAAACATAATTTAATATTTTACTGACATAGCAATGTTTAAAATAAGTAATCACTTCGCCTTCTAAGAAGCCTCCCACAGTTTGCGCAATGTATTTACATGCAGTTTTTAACAATACAAAATTGTAAATTGTTCTCCTTTTTTTTAATTACATTTCAGAGAAATTTGTTCAGTTTTGCATGTACGTGGAAACATTGCATTACCGCACATGAGCGCTAAGTCACATAGGTACATGATCAGCCACTTTACGTGCAATATGTTCGATTCTGCATCTAAATCTCATCTTCATCAATAACAGCTATAAATGGCTTTGTCCTGAGTTACTGACAGGCAACCTACAGCCCAAACGGCTGAACTTAGAAATTTGAAATTTTGAGAGAATATTCCTTGAGCACCCTAGGGAGGTGTACTAAAGAAGGAGTGTTCGAAATTCCATCCCCAAGCTATAACCACGAAACTTGGTATTTATGATTTCGGTGAAAAATGAAGAATTTTATTGATTGCACAGTTATTTGAAATTTCTTTTTTTAAGAACGTAATTACACGCGGCCGCAGTCGCGGGTCAACGCTTATTATTATAAAGATTCTATATAAGTTCAAAAGGTTCTGTATACCTAGGCTAAAAATGTTAACTTCCACGTCTCGCCTATAACAAAGTGCTGACTAACTAAACGCTAATTAGGATTTCCCTTAGCTCTGAAACAATACCTTCATTTGAGTCTTTAATTTTTTGAACATTTTACCCCAGAGAGAGTTTTCATTTAAATTCGTCTGCAGACCGTACAATTCGCATTTGCATTCGCTTTTATTTTGAATTCACTTTTATTAATTTCTCTTTTTGCACCGTCTGCCTGTGTGGGTACTTACGCTTAATTAATGAAATTCTGACGGATAGTCGCTTGCATCTCTTGATATAATAATGTAATAGCAATGAGCATATTCTTTTATTCTGTTTTTATCACATGGCTTTTAAATAAATAAGAAAAAAAGATACCTAATTTTTTGTTATAATAAATAACTTTTTTAATAATTTTTTTTTGGTTTTAATAATATTTTAGCTTCTTTACATTCATCCACCATAATCACAAACTTTCCGGACTTGCAACCTGCTAAATAATATATAATAAATATTACTATCTACTGCTTAACTTGGTTTTATCTACATTCATTCATTCATAGATCTGTTAGTGTGTCAGTTGTGGCTCACAATGACAGCATTGATCATGATATAATCATCGTCATCCAGTCATCGCGATAAACATGATTTACAATATAGATTACCTACATACCGCAGTGATTATGTCGTGTGACCTAAAATTACTCCAACGAGACTATCAATTATTTTTAATAATAAGTCATTGAACTATTTTCTTTTAATTGAATACTTTACATATTGTTAGGCTTTGTCCTCACTGTCTGAACTTCTGAAGTGACTACAACAAAGCCGTGAAACAAGGAAAAGAGTTTTTAAATTGACTGTCGCAGTTATCTACTTTGTACCTACTTACTAATCTTACTAGAGTAAACTTGTTCCTTGGTGCTATTATATCCAGCTACCCTATTCTCTAACTCAGTGACTATCAAAAATGAAAGCACTCTCCAAAAAATGTTTGAATGGAGATATTCTCATTAAAAAAAATGCTTCCTTTGGGAGAAAGATATCTTCAATATTTAGCGTACTTCTCCTTCAAGTCGCATTCTTTTTTTTCACCATGTAAGTATATTTTAAGTAACGGAAAGCGCAGCGTTGGACGACTAAGTAGCTGGGGGCAAAAGGTTAGGTTTTGTGGGCAGTGACGAAGGCAACTTCGTCCAGCAGTGGGCTTATAACATTTAAGACGACAAAAAAAAAATATACAATAATAAAGGTTCTCATCTAGGTTTAACATACCTAATAAGTAACATTGAAGACGCATATACCTACCTATAGCTACCTACCCCATGAAAATTGAAAAACAGTTATTGCGTAGGTGCGTATTCCAAACGTGAACCAAGAATTCCAATCAAAGATGTACAATAATAATTACTAACCATCATGTTATAAGTTATTTATTGCTAAAGATCTGACACAAATTAGCATAATTTGCATACATTTTACAAATAAACTTGTTATCCGATCAGTATTTCCTATTGATAAATCTATTAGGCATAAAATCATAGTTGTGACTTTTTGTTTTACAACTTTTAACCTTGGTTTCCAAACTGCAAAAAGACGTCCTAGAAGCGACATTATCAGCGTATGTATGGGATATTGAAGTGTGACGTCATCAAAGATCGACGTTCTTTTTACTTTATCCAACATAAAATTAAAGTGGACGTGGATATTACGACTTTTGGGAGATTATCTATTCAATAATCACTAAAAAAGAATTTATTTGATTATTATTCAAATAACCAATTCACAATAATGTTAGTTGGCGGTATGGTCTGTGGTTTACATAGAATAAACGAGAATTTTGTGACGTTACGTAGATACACATCCAAAGTACTTAATATTATAAATGCGAAAGTTTGGATGGATGGATGTCTGGATGGATGTTTGTTACTCAATCACGCCCGAACGGCTGAACGGATCTGGATGAAATCCCTTTTTATACCGGAACACTAAGGAGTTCCCGCGGGAATCAAAAAAAACTCAGTCCACGCGGACGTAGTTGCGGGCATCAGCTAGTAGTATTATAAATACGAAAAGGGTTAGCATGGGCCTAGACACAACAAATTTTATACTCTACAGAGAACTACTTCACAGAGATTTTATCACGTTTTGGTTTTATCTTTAACATAAATCAAGTAGTTTTTACTTTCAAATCGACATCACCACGATACATCAGCGAACATTTCCTTTATGTTCGTAATCATAAAACTATTTCAAGCGACGAGTCGTGAGTACGTTGAAAACGGTTTTCCGTGTCGTGAGTGTGCACGAACTCTAGCGGTAACATTGTGATACACAGCCTACGAGGCACCCTGACCTAGTAGGCTTACGTCATGACCGGACCGAGCCTCAAGCCTACACACACGGCCAATAGGTCTGAAATATATACGCTTATTGAGTTTGATGTCCTTCGAAGAGCACTTTGTGATTTGTGACTTGCTAAAAAGAACATTTATTGAAAACTAGCTGATGCCCGCGACTTCGTACGCGTGGAATAAGTTTTTTGATTCCCGCGGGAACTCCTCAGTTTTCAGGGATAAAAAGTAGCCTATGTCACTCTCCAGGTCCTCAACTATATCCATGCCAAAAATCACGTTGATCCGTTGCTCTGTTGCAGCGTGATTGAAGGACAAACCAACAAACCAACAAACAAAGTGACTTTCGCATTTATAATATTAGTAATATGAGTATGATAATACAATAGAACTTAATGCTAGCTAGCCTAACCTAATTACTATATAAATCATGCCCGCGTGGAATGGTGGCAAGAATGCTGGCTGCATTTCCGCGCTGGACAGCCAGGCTGATCCTTTGCGCAAAAAATGAGCCAGCCCTTCTGTTACCAGATGAGGCAAATAACCGCGGTGAAATATCTCGCAAAATAGCAAAGAAAGAAGATCTTCAAAGAGCACTTCGTTTATGCGCTTTGAAGTTAAAAATCGGTCAATTGCAGACCACCGAGCACCGTATAATATTGTGTAGTACATCAGAAAGATAACAAAAAGATTCATTAATAATTTTATGGAATGTGTTATTATTAATTTATTCTTTAAATTCATCATTTAAGATTTCCGGCCCTTATTTAATTAATGAGTTAATAAACTCGTTATTGCCTCGCCGAGATTACCGAGATGCATTAATATACGACAAGTAAAACAATTGTGATTGCTAGATGCCGTTAAATACTTGTAATTGATGAATATGGAGGAAGATTACTTTATTGTTACTCAGGAATTGTGTGATTCAAACTGTCCTTGATTACAATATCACTATATCTTATGTTTCATCTATTTAAAGCTTAAACAGATAGGCACATAGGGTATATAAGTACTGGAATGGATATGACGTCATCTTCCTATCTGTCTCTTTGTGTCTTGAGGTCCGATCCACTTAGTGACCGTTTGGGTCCATCTCTCATCCTGCAGTCTAGCAATATGTCCGGCCTATTTAATGAGAGTGCATGTTTTAGCATGTCTATCATATTTGTTTCTGTTCTTATACCCGATGCTTTAAATTTTTGATTTTTTTTAATACCTACGAGCTAGTAGTACCCAGATAAATTAATACGCTATGAGTCTGGTTTTACAATAAAACGTGCGCTAATGTTTTACTAGACATCTTTTCCCCATCTCATTTACCACCTTCTATATTTTGTACCTACTCTGAAAAGTGTGGGTAGGTACCTAAATCAAACGCTTAAGAACTCGTATTTTCCTGGTTTCAAAACTGCTTTTATGAGAAACCAACAGTATCGCTCAACGTAATCTCCTCACGTACACCCAGGTAGGTACCTAGTGCTTATAGGATATAGGTATTTCGGTTAGTCACTTAATCCGAGATGTGTATACCTACTGCAGCTAAGTATGACGCTACACTTCATCACTACAGCCTATTAACGTCCCACTGCTGGGCACAGGCCTCCACTCTCATAGGAGAGCGGGAAGCTTAGACCCACCACGCTGCTCCAATGCGGGTTGGCGCGCTACACTTAACTAATGCAAATTTGCGAGACAGTTCTGTCCGAAGTAGGTTATAATATAGTCATACCCAACCGACACGTCTCTACCTGAATCAGAAATTTATACTTTTTAGAATTACGAACTAGGTAGATGAATAAATACTTTATTGCACATAACAAAGCATACAAAATCTATACGAACTAGGTATTATACTCGTATTAAGTACTAAAGTGATATTTTACTATTTTTGTATCTAAGTACTAAAGTGATAATTGGATAACCTTATAGTCAAGCTTACTTACAAATTTATGATTTCCATGAAATAATTATGATGATAGTGGGTTGGTCAAGGGCACATTCAATATCTCGTGAAACAAGTTATAAATTATCTAGATTTAATGAATCATGTAATAAAGGTGTCCCATATAAAGTAAATATTTAATCAATCAGCATACGACAATATTTTAATATTCATAATCTAAAATGATTTAAGTATATTGTTGCCATTAAATTGTTATTACAATGTAACCTTAAACCTTAGGTGCGGTTTCAGACTAGCGTATTTTTTGCGCTTATAAGCTCGTATCGACAAACGCGCGTGTGCCGCATTTTGAGCTTCAAAAAAACCAACGCGCGTACTTGCGGCGTATTCCGGCGTATTCATTCGGACCCGTGGGTCAGTTAGTAGTAAAGAAAAGAAATAAAGAAAGAGAATACATTTATTCAAAAAAGGTGTTACTTACAAACATCTGACATACAGTTATGCATAAAAAATAATATGTTTGTCTGTGACACCACCCAGAATGGGTGTAGGTACTGCTCAACCGTGTGCCCAGCATCATACATACAAATAGTATAATAGGTATACAAGCTTAATGCGCGTCAACGCTCTAACACCCTTATTAATAAAAAATGCATACTTCAAGCTTAATCGGAAACTAAACTTAGACTAGTTATTCCCAGAGTAATCGAGTATTAACTTCGTCTTAACAATGCTATTAATAAACACGGAGTAAACTTGGACTAACAATACAGTCCTTACGCCGGAATTAACGCTTGCGTTATGGCAACCCACATAATTTAAATGTAAAAAGAGTGAGTCAACGAATGAAAACAATGCTTGATGTGACATTAATGACAGTGACTTATATCAACTATAGCCTGTGGTGTGTACGATATTTTGAATTTGACAAATGACAAGCTGGGATGCGGTTTTATTTTTTCGGTAACTTTGTTGTAGGTAGTGCTCGGTGGAAAATTAAAATAAGTTTACGGTTTTGGAGAATTTATCATATAAAATCATAATGAATCAAAAACAAAAACGCAGCCGATGATAATGATAGGCAATTAGGTACAACTTAAAAGTTTTATTTACCTCTCCACGGGCCCAGGTTCTTTTATTGCAGCCAAAACTTTCAGATGAGGTTGTATAAAGCCACCTTGCATCACCAACTAAATAATTTTTTACCATTTCAATAATGAAAACGGCAGGTGATCGAGAAAATCTGTACTTAGATTTAAATTCACCTTCATGAAGTTCTTCCAAAGGATTCTTACGAATTTTGTAAAGTTTCATACGCCTCATTAATGGAACCTGGTTTCTTACCTCATTAATATCATCTATAGCCCTCAAATCATCAATAAAATAATATGTATCCCTTTTAATTGCACAGCACAAAACTATAACGTAGGTTACGAACTGACTTTATCTGAACAAAAGAAAGTACCTGGGTCCAGTGTATACGGAAATACAAAACAAAGGGTTTCTAAAAAAAAAGGCAATCTTTGAGGCATGCTCATGGTCAACAGATGGTCAAAATCGTCGAAAGCACACTTTGTCTATGCCTAATCGGTCGTTAAACCATGTAGCGCCATGGAATAAAATTTACTCCAACAGTAGATTCAGATTATGCTACTCCCTTCTTACTCTGTATTTATTAATACAGAATTTAGTTAGACGGGACTAAAAGCTTGGATTAAAATTAATCTCGCTCTAGTCTAAGTTTATTAATAACAGTGTTAGAGTTACGCTTGTGGCAAAGGGCGCGCGCGCTTCACGCGCTTCCAAAAACGAGCTTATACGCGCCGAAAAACCGTTAATCTGCAACCGCCATAACATAATAATATGGAATGGCAAATTATGTAGATATTGATTATTGACGTTAAGCCTTCGGTCGCGGTTATTATCACTAATATCTGATAGGTAATAATCATTAATCGTTACAAACCTAGAAGTTAAATAAATACTCTTAATCATTATTGTACCTATAATTATGTTAAACTTAATATGGCGCTCATTAGGGAAGTTCTTTGTCGATAGACGATATTACCTACTCAACAAAATCTAACTTTTTCGATATACAAGATGTAAGGTAATTAGTATAACATACCCGCGGCTACCCATGTTAGATGGTGTATAGATATATTGGAAAAATGTCATAAGACGTGTAGCTCATATCCTGGGGGAGTTATGTGGACTTCAAAATTTTAGCATAAATGTTGAGGTGGCATCCCTTAAAACAGCTGATTCAATATCAATGAACTGCGAACAATACGACGTATGTTAAGCCTCGTTGCCAGCGCGAGCGTTGCGATAAAATCCAGTCGCGATACTAAAGTAATCATTATTCGGCATGCAATTAAATTCTCAAAGCAAAAGCCCGGCTAGAACTTACGTATTGTTGTAAAAAAAAGCCCTAGTATCGGACTTCGTAACTCGAAGTCAGTCACTAATCCTTACTTTATGAGCCGTCTTTCCCTGTGATTAATTTCTCGACTTACTTCGTTTAAGTTTTGATCAATAATTAATTATTCTGTGCAGTTTGTTCTTTCAATTATTTGCAAATTGTAATGAATTGCCAAATTGCATAACGATACGATAATAATTATTATATTATCGCTTGTAGTACAGTTCTGACTTTAGGTGTAGAAGGAACAAAGGACTCCACAGGGTTGCCAAAATTTATTTTCCATAATTAACTAATTAATTTTGTATGGAAGTTTTTGATAATTAATTTTGACTTTTTAACTCTACCATAGTGTTTATAACGTCAAAATGGCATGGGTAGCCGCCGGTATGTTATACCATTTACCTTACACCTTGTATAGAATATAGAGCCCATATTTTGGTTTAAAAAAACAAACTTACTTATGTAGGTTTATTGAATCCCCTGCGAGAAAGAAATCATTTGAAACTAAAGCTCAACGCATACCCGTAGAGCGCAGTTTTGCCGAAATGCAGCGTCTTTCTTGCTATTAAAATATTTAAATTAGCTTTATTTATTTTGGCTTGACGATGAATTCATTTCAGTATACCTAATTCAACTGTATGTTAAAGGACATAAAGCTGACTTTGGGTTACTAAAAAAATACGTGTATCTACTCCACTATTTCCAATAGTCCTTGTAACGTAGATACAAACCAACACGATTCCCTGCATTATATGAAGTGTTTTATAAATAAATTCAACCTAGTTTCAGGATGGTGCATCACTGCATGATGCAACCCAGCTCTCTAGTGTTCAAACACTTCCTGTTTAGTAACCTATAGATATAGCATATTGTGTGAGTAAACCATAGGTGATAGCACAGAATGATAGCCTACATTTCGGGGTTCAAATTCTAGGCACGCGCAGGTACAAGTTTTCGGCGTATGTGCATTATAGACAATTCAAATTAAAAAAACAATCCATGTGGTGTCGTAGGACACCTCGTAAGAATATAGTTACTTTCGCTATTCTTTTAAAAAAATATAGAAATGTACGAATTTCGTGAGTGAAATTCCACACTAACTAAAATAAATACATACAGGTACCCTGTCTCTCTCCATCTATAATACTAGAGGGACGGAGACAGAGTTTAACACTATTTAGTCACGTACTATTTTTCCAGGTCATATTCGCGTTTCCTCGTACCAAAAAGAGTTAAGTTCTAATAAAAATTATGAATACCTAAATCTGTCGAGCTTTAATTACGGTATTTTACACAGTCAACCATTAGGCGCCATACGCGCGTGTGATCTAATAACCGTAAATAGCCGTCGCTGTACCGCGCGGTATAATATAATCGTTTGTGAGTAAATTGCCTTAGTAAACAATCCAGACCATCAATCATACTTATTCATAGCCCCAGTGTAAGGGTTATTATACACTAGCGATTTCAAGCGTGGACACGGTCTTGTGCCGCTCGTTTTCAACTGCTCCCAGATCACGGCGGAGCCCATATAAAGGTTGCTACAAAATAAATAGTAGCAGAAACTGATGAAACTAAAACGGCTCACAGCTACTCACTTCCAAATGGCAATCAACCGTCCACCTATATTGTGGGGGGTAGTCTAATTACTGTGCTTTCGCCGAAACCGTGAGGAAATGTCAAATATGGCTTGTACTGTCCGTCATAATATCTTGTACTATAATTAAATGATTTATATCCATACTATACTTAAAACCTTAAGTTAGTATAATAATACAGCAGCTTTTTGAAAAGAGTATCCACCACCACCACCACTACAGCCCATTAACGTCCCACGGCTGGGCACAGGCCTCCACTCTCGTAGGAGAGCGGGAAATAGAGCTTAGACCCACCACGCTGCTCCAATGCGGGTTGGCGGGCTTTAACGACTATTATTATGCTAGTGACAATAACCGGGACCGACGGCTTAACGTGCTCTCCGAGGCACGGGGGTGAAACACCTCCAACTTCCTAACTCCGGGCTAGTACTGAGAATGTCTAGTCAGAAAAACTCAATACTTAATTATGGCCCGACCCGGGACTCGAACCCAGGAACTCGTCGGCCGCAGGCGAACCTGCTAACCACTAGACCAACGAGGCAGTCAGAAAAGAGTATAGTCTATACTTACTGAGTTACTTGCCGGCTCTACTCTGCACCAGAATCTGGTGTCGCAAACGATGAGTACAATTCAGTTTAGTTAAAATAAGTCGTTTCATGTATAATGTTTATGGTGTGTCGTATATGAAATAATAAACTTTGAGTTTGAGCGTTGAAACTTGAAAAGCGCCCACGGGCCACGGCCCATAGCATGACTCATATTATAAAAGCGCTAATGAATAGGGGCCCTTATGTCACCGTTTCGCTGAACGTGGCTTGAATGGGCAATTATTATTGTAAACCCCATGAATCGCGATGATCGATTATGAATTCGATACTTGATACTATAAATGTATGTAACCTGAACGCCGATGATTGGCATGTCGAAGCATTGTGACTGACAGGTCGAGTCGTGTTCGCAATGACAATCGTTGTTAATATGAGCTTTTAAATTTTATTGCAAAGTTTATTGTCTTTGTCCACGACTTTGTCCGCGTGGATTAAGGTTTTATGATTCCCGCGGGAACACTTTAATTTTCCGGGGTAAAAAGAACCATCCCGGGGAAGGACACCTCTTTAGCAAATTTGATCAAAATCGGTTGAAGAGATGGGCCATGAAAGCGTAGCAGACAGACAGACAAACACACTTTAACATTTATAATATTAGCATGGATGTTAAAGTTAGATACTCTTTTATTCACTTTCTTTCTACCGAAAGTTTTAGTAATTCTCTAGCTAGCAGCTTTTTGTAGACTCTTTACTATAAAGAAATAGCATGGTGCAGTTAAAACTCCATAAATGTTATTTATGATGCTAGAAAGGAATGAATTAGGTACTTCACTCTTTTTAACCAATCATTATAACTCGTAAAATTAAAGCAATGCCCTACTTATAAAAAAAATCGTAAAACCTGATCTACTAAAGGATCCAGTAACGAAAGCAGAGCGGTTTGATACAAGAGGTGTACAGTTACATTCCCTGTAAGGGCACGGACAGAATGTGTATGGTGTTTTTGTTGCTATGGCGCCAAATTATGGGCGAACGTGTATTGTACACATATTGAAGCATATGTTTCGTGTTACAGAAAAGGACGCTCCTAGTTCCTACCTGTTTAATATTCATAAATGAGTTATGATGAGTTTCATTCAGTAGTTTCTATAGGAATCGTATTTCGATAATAAGAATACAATAGGACTCACTTTTCCTTGAATAGGCAGTGAATGTGTCTGAGGCCGATTTTTCAATCACCTTAATTTGTCTAGAGTTCTCAGCTAACGTTCTTTTTTGTACCGATTAAAAATCTTTTAAATCTTAAACTACCAGGTACTTTTATTTTATTGGTAAAAGTTTTTTTACATAGCCTGAAATATTAACTCTTTATTGATTTTCATATTCCATGTACCTACTATACCTAATACTAGTAGGTAAGTAACTACTTACTTACCTAGATGGTTCTCGCGGGAACTTTTCAATTTTTTGGGATACAAACTAGCCTATGGTATGTATTTGGAAGCAACCTTCAGATTTCTATACTTACCAAATTTCTATTGAATAATACGTATAATATAATAAAAATACTATTTCGCACATACAACCTCAGTTAAAAAGTGCAAGTTACCAATATTTTAACTTAGCCTTCCGCCACGCTCACGCTATATGACTAAAGAAGGGCGTTTAAAAATAATTAACTTTTAATCGTAAATGGAGCAGACATCAAAGAAACGCCGACTCTACTTTTACTTATTATTAAATGCGTTAATATACAACACATTATTATTGAATACCTGAAAACCTATTGATGATGACGATCAGAATGCCGGTCTGGACTTTGATTTTTGACTGTATCACAATCTCGAGTAAAATCCTCACTTAGCAAACATTACAGTCAGCCAAACTGCACTTGGCCAGCGTAGTGAACTTTGGCCTGAGCTATTCTCAATCAGAATAGCCAGCGCGCGATGTGTTGAAATTATGGTGATACCTAATACATACTATACTACTACTACTACTGTACTAATATATAAAGAAAACTAAAATTAAAAAGTTTTAATACAGGTCATCACCTGTATTAAAAATTTTTAATTTTAGTTTTCTTAACTCGATGCTTGCTTGCTCGATGATTACTGAAAAGGTGTCGATTCGCTCACAAATCAAACCCAAAGAAGTTTTATTTCATTCAATAGAATTAAGAAAATAATGTTGTAACCTAACCTAAGATAAGGTATACGCCACAGCCTGAAAATAAACATTTCTCTTTCTTTTTCGCCCTTTCAAAGCATCCGGCATACATGATTAGGTACGTCTTTTTGAAAAAGGAGTGAACGCTATACCTACATGTTTAAATCGGATCAAAGACCTCAATTTTAAGCAATTGAGGTACCGTTGCGAATCGCTATCCTTCGTGTAATTAATCTCGAAAATATCATGTCTGAGCTTCATCTTGTAATTCTATCCCCATTGCCTATTAATATTATACCGTTGAGTTAAAAATACCTATTCAAATTGAAACTCTATGTAATTTAGTTAAAGTTCAAAGTTATTTGAAGCCATTGTTCTCAGCAGTGCAATCATACTAAGTTGTCCCGCCTCCGGACGTAAGGTAGAATAATGTATAGGAGTTATGATCATTTCCAGCAAAGGATACGGCCGTAACTATTTTGCTTTATGCCATTATGCAGATGTGTGTGGGCGTTGCAGTTTACCGAAACATTTCATTCCACTTCCACACTCGAGCTCTGTACTTTGTAGATTACCGACGTCTGACTCAGCGCATTTGCTAAGTACTGTGATTTTACCGATTCGACCGACGTAGATCAATGATGTTGATCGAGTTAGTCGATTTTGCTGGGCTGAGCGACTGATACTGACTGATTATAATATGGTCGATCGGTGCTGGGTTGCTATACAATGAACCGCTCCACGAGACTCGAGATTCATTCCATCATCGAACAATCGTCGATCGATGATGAATCAGATCGATTTGAGAACTAGCTGATGCCCGCGACTTCGTCCGCGTGGATTGAGGTTTTTCGGTTCCACGCGGGAACTCTTTAATTTTACGGGATAAAAAATGTGTTATTCCAGACTATAATCTATCTCTGTGCCAAATTTCATCTAGATCGGTTAAGCCGTTCTGGCATGATTGAGTAACAAACATCCATTAAACCAAGCTTTTGAATTTATAATACATATCAGTAAAATTAGAAGTAAGTAGGTATAGATTGTTCTCTCTGAACTGAACTTTGATCCTCTACCTACCGTAAACACTGAAAAACCGACTGATTTATCTTTCCGCCTTCAGGAAGTACCTACTTATAAATGGTTAGTAATTAGTATTACTTGCCTCAGCTATGATGCCACTTAAATCCATAAGTACTAATATTATAAATGCGAAAGTGTGTCTGTCTGTCTGTCTGTCTGCTACACTTTCACGGCCCAACTACTCAACCGATTTTGACTTTTGAGTTCCCGTGGGAATCAAAAAAATGTATCTGTTCAACCGATTTTGATGAAAATTAGTACAGGGATAGGTTGTATCCCGGGGAAGAACATAGGCTTTTTTTCCCGGAAAATTGAAGAGTTCCCGCAGGAATAAAAAACATGAATCCACGCAGACAAAGTCGGGGGGGCATCATCTAGTACCAAATAAGTACTAACTACATGTAACAGTCTTATTTCCCGTCCAATACAAGTCTTTCTCTATTACACGTGCGCTGCACACAAAATGTTTTTTAGGTAATAAATAGGAGAAAAAAACAATGCACGTGAGAAAATAAATAATTTAGGTAAGTACCTAACCTATCTACATTTTATTGTTTTTTTTATCCACTACAAGTTAGCCCTTGACTGCGATCTCAACTGATGGTATGTGATGATGCAGTCTAAGATGGTAGTGGGCTAACCTGTTAGGGGCATGGCAGTTATATTATACCCATTATCCCTATTCGGTTTCTACATGGCATCGTACCGGAACGCTCAATCGCTTGGCGGCACGTCTTTGCCGGTAGGGTGGTAACTAGCCACGGCCGAAGCCTTCCACCAGCCCAGACCAAGGAAAATTCAGAAATTATAAATTCCCAAATTGACCCTGCCGGGTTGCCGGGGATCGAACCCGGGACCTCCACTCAACAGCGCTACACACTTCGCCAATGAGGTCGTCGAAAACATACCCGCATATTACATGCCTTTCAGCCTTAAGTACCTACATCACAAAATTTCGCGTCCTGAATAAAATCCTGTGCCTATATCGTGTACCTTCACTTAGGTACAATAACAATGTGTTACGACATAGTATATTTAGAAGATAAGTTTACGTGACAATCCCAATTAACTTGTTAGTTACATAGGGGTAATAATTACGATAGCAATGTATTATATTAATAGTAGCTTCCTCGTGGCGCCGGCCGGTTATTATGTCATTAAAATTCCTAATTAAAGCACATGGTATATTGTTGTATTCAAACTATTTCACACATGATATCATAGGTAGCCTTATCGGATACTATGAGGCGTTAATCAAAGGAATGCCATATATTTACAAGTATATAAAAGAATAAGAATGATTAATAATAATTATAATCCATATTATAGCTACTAGTTTTACAGTTCCTTCTAACAGTTGATAGTAGAATTCTTAATCAGCTTACACCTTAATATATTACAAACATAATAATATGATAACTGCCTCGTTGGTGGTTGGCATGTTCGACTGTGGCCGATGAGGTCCCGGATTCGAGTCCCGGGTTGGGCCTGTAGTGGATTTGGCGGTGTTTCACCCCCGTGCCTTGGAGAGCACGTAAAGCTGTCAGTCCTGCGCCTGATCTCTCTCCGGTCGTGTCGGATTTTCCGTCCCATCGGGCTTTGAGATTTCACCTGTGCTTGCGCACACACTTTCTGCAGTTATCACAAACTAATTATTTTATTTTAATTTCAGGTACAATTTTTTTATTACTACTTCAGGAATCAGAGTCATCAAGTAGTGAGTACATCAAACTTAAAACCGATTCTTAAGAAAAGTAAGTGCCTACTCGCATAATTATTTCTTTAAAGTTTTGCTATTGACACATTTTGTTCACAAAATGAATAAATATACTAGGTACCAAGGATACACTTTTATAGGCTTATCTTAAAACAAAACCATGTCTTCGTGTTAATATGTGCAAGGATAGTATATTGCGGTATTCTTCTTAGGGTTGCCCCTGACTGCTAGCTACTCATAGGTTGTAAATTAATGAATTTACTAGCAAATGACCGCGATTTCGGACGCGTGAAATAAGTTATTTAAATTCCCAGGGGAACTCCCTAAATTTTCGGGTTAATATAATAGCCTATGACACTCACAAATAATTTCTATTGGTACTAGAATTTTCAAAATCGGTTCAGTAGAACCAGAGATTACCCCTACGACCTCACAAACTTTACCTCTTTATAATATTATTATAGATGAGAAAAATAAAGGTAATGCTTTAGTGGCAGATTTACACCTGGGCTACTGAAGAACTGTTAATTTCTTCCTGTAATTTTTCTACTTTACTAACTGCTCTCTCTCTCTCTTACTCTTTTTTTCGCCGCATCGTAACTTGTCATAAACAACACACCGGAAGACTAAATTGCTCGGCGGTACATCTTTGTCAGTATAGTGAAAATAAGCCACGACCGAAGCCTACAATTTGACCAAAACCCGAGACAGTTAAAAGCCCCTATCGGGAATCTTAAGCCACTATCCTTCCACTTAAAACCAAAATGCTCTGCGCTTGCGCTTGTTTGTCGTGGGCATTACTATCTGTTAAACCTTAAGGTTTAACAGATAGTAATGCCCACGACTTCCACCGCGTGGATTTGACTCTTTAATTTTCCGGGGTAAATAGTAGTAAAGGACATATCCTTTCCCAGAATGCAAACAATCGCTGTATCAAATTGCTATCGGCAACCCTACACACAAGTAGGTCACGGGGACCGCTGTCGCTCACGAATTCACACACCTGTACGTGACCGCGTACAATGAGCTAACTGCCTCTTAATTGACAACTTTCAGGAGCTACGGTTCAACCGATATATATATATATACGTGCAAATTAAAACTGAAATACCATACTTCTTAATTTACATATCATACTAATATAATAAATGCGAAAGTATGCCTGATTAATAAAAATGATGGCCGCGACTTCGTCCGCGTTGTTTAACTTTTTTTTAATCAGGAACTTGTTGCTTATGTGGACTCTCTAGTGGAAGATCCTCAACTATGCCCATGCCAAAAATCACTTTGATCCGTTGCTCAGTTGCGGCGTGATTGAAGGATAAACCAACAAACAAACACACTTTCGCATTTATATCTTATATTAGTATAATTTTCCATCTCCGGAGTGCAACTAATGCCAATAACAAATTTTGTCAAAATCAGTTAAGCCATTTGGGGTTTGAAAAGGTAATAACTGATTACAGACGCCCTACGCTTTCACGGCCCACCTATTCAACCGATTTTGATGTAATTTTGGTATAGTGGTCGGTCTGATCCCGGGGAAGGACATAGGCTTCTTTTTATCCCAGAATATTAAGAAGTTCCCACGGGAATCAAAAAAGCTTAATCCATCTATCGCGGGCATCATCTAGTCTTCTAATAAAAGAATCTATTTCCAACGAAAACCTGCTAATATCATTTCTTTAAGTTATTTAAAAATTCACTAAAACTAATGGATTCATCCATTAAGTATTTAAATATTAGTAACATTATACTTTATTTTATCAACACTATCTCATTGCATAATCTTTATCTCATACGAATCGAGAATATCGCCTTGGAATTGTGCTCATTTGATACCGGGACTACCGCGTTCACAGAGATATGTGATAACATAATCGGAATTCCTTTGATAAATATGTATTATCTATAACACAATTAAGGCCTTTACTACGTACACAATTAAGGTCCATACTCTATTTAATACATTTATGCTCAGAATTGCAGAACAAATAAATATGTACACTTATGTCGACTGTTGATTTCATTATTGAATATGTCGAACCGATACAAAGCAAAGTTATTTTTTATAGTAAAATTTGAATTAAATAAGCCTCAATTCACAAAATGTTATCGTTCTTATTTTATCATGTTCATGTGTAGGTACTCGTACTTATCGATACGTGAACTTATCCCAAAATAATTGATCGGTCGTTGTTTTATCACTATTTGTATTTGTATAGTAGCCAATTTTTAAGGGCAAATTATTTTCTAATAGTTTATTTTCTAAAAGTACTTAGTTTAGTTTAGCTATTATAGTAACATGAAAGACATACCTACTATTTATGTACCTAGTAAGTAGTGTACTGTAGAGATGTCTCCTGAGGATGCTGTATTATGGGAGACATCAATACTTCCATACCTAATAATGAAATACGAAAATTTGTATGTCTGTCTGCTACGCTTTCACCACCCATCTATTCAACCGATATTGTCAAAATTTAGTACAGAGATAGGTAGATTGCATGATGCATCCTGAGGAAGATCGAAGAATTTATGCTTGTTATCCCAGGAAATATGTGTACCTATTCTGATTAAATAGTTACGTAGTGACTAGTACTGAAAATCAGCGCTGATATGGTGCATCTACACCATACCAGATACCCTTTTCGGGATTTTCTACAACACGGATTGTTAGTCTAGTTTCATTTTCCTTTTATTTTTGTAATTTGTTTTATTTTTTCTGTGTTGTGTGAAATCCAAAATAAAGATTTTTTTATTTTATTTTAGTTTCTAAATTGAATTAATTAATTGGTTCTAATTAAGATGGTACTACATACACTAATCTAAACAATATATTATATTCTGCTCACAATGTACTATCGTAACGGTTAGTACTATAATTCACTTGTCCACAGTTGACGCGTGTTGACTCATACAGTCATACCTGACGCAGCTGTGATCGTACCATCAAAATTCTTTGCACGTATTTCCAAGACATGCCTCCACCTTGTTTTCACCCAAAATCCGGGTCTGCGTGTTCTTTGTCTAGGTTTAGACCAGTTAGCAACGTGCCTAAAATTTTTGACGACCTCCCTGACTTAGTGGTTAGCACTGATAAAGTTATAAGTGGGAGCTACGCGTATGTCGGTTACATTAGATAAAGTGATTCTACTACGAATCTCCTCATTTCTGATTTGATTGTATTGCTTACTGCTTGTTTTTTTTAATCCAATACAAGTTAGCCCTTGACTGCAATCACATCTTGTGGTAACTAATGATGCAGTCTAAGATGGTAGCGGGCTAACCTGTTAGAGGTATGGCAGATAGATTACACCCATACCTCTAATTAAGATCACAACACGGCATCGGTAGGTACCGGAACCACCCAATCCGATTGGGTGGTAAAAGGTAACGAACCATGGCCTAAAAAGTACAGTATAAATTAGTTAAAGTTTAAAGGGTAGCTGAGTGCGTGTGGGTGTGCGAGATTCAGCACTGTATCTATCTTTGACTATCTAAGACTATCTTTGACTATCTATCTTCGACAACTCCCTTGGGAAGGAAATCAAAGATAGATAGACACACAAAAGATTTTATCCGAAAACCCTATACAGTCTTCCATTACCTTATCCAAATACAAAGTAGTTTTGAGGTCTAGTTTCCTAGTTGTGTGAGTAAGTAGGCCTCAGATGCATGATAAGCTATCGCTAGATAAGCTGATAACCTCCTGCTGCAGCGCGTAGCTCGTCTATTACACAATCAGGGTGATGACTGGATGGTATTATGTGTAAGAGTTACTTTACATCTACTTGACCTGATTAGACCACTAGTGTTATGGGATTTTATCTGTGTTATGCATCATGTTATCAATAGATAGAAAAGTTAACGACAATGTTGCATTGTTTTGTGGCAGAAGTGGATAATGCGGTTGTGGATTAAAAGTGCTGGAGCCATACTGACAACGCTTAAAGCCATATTTTTTTCCACTGCAAGTTAGCCCATGACTGCGATCTCACCTGATGGTAAGTGACGACGCAGTCGAAAGTGGTAGCGGGCTAACCTGTTAAGGGTATGGCAGTTTATATTAAACCCGTAGTCGGTTTCTGCGCGACATCGTACCGGGACGCTAAATCGCTTGGCGGGTACGTCTTTGCCGGTAGGGTGGTAACTAGCCACGGCCGAAGCCTCCCACCAGACCAGAGAAAATTCAGAAATTATAAATTCCCAAATTGACCCTGCCGAGAATCGAACCTGGGACCTCCCACGTTAAGACGCGCCAGGGAGGTCGTTCAAAATATTATTTCACTAGCGAATGCCCGCGACTTCCCTTAGCCTACGTCCTTCCCCGGGATACAACCTATCCCTGTACCAAATTTTATCAAAATCAGTTGAACAGATACATTTGTTTGATTCCCGCGGGAACTCTTCAATTTTCCGGGATAAAAAGTAGCTTATGTGCTATTCCAGACTATAATCTATCCCTATGCCAAATTTCAGCCAGATCCGTTCAGACGTTGGGGCGTGATTGAGTAACAAACATCCATACATCCATACATCCATCCAGACATCCATCCAAACTTTCGCATTTATAATATTTATATATATATTTGATTATTGTTTGTCAAACGTGACATCAAACTGTAATTTTGAGTAATATTGTTTGGCCCCTGCTTTGATTATTTGACACCATCGAAGGTCGTCACTCGTCAGTCAAATGCTTCCAGATGAGACCAACTCGCACACGGGCGGTTTTTTTAAAGTCTGTTAAAAACAAGGCTGTGACCCGATTATCATTTGAAGGAAGGTTAAAATCCATTTTCACACCGATGCTATCAGCCTCGTGTCTTCATATTTAAATAACAAAACATGCCTGTCTGTAGGTACTCGAATAGAAAAGATTATGCAAATTTTATTGTCAAACATATTCGCCGATACATATTTAGACTCCAAAGTAGATGAAGCCTATGACTTCGGTTGCGTGGATTGAGGTTTTCTGATTCCCGCGGGAACTCCTTAATTTTCCGGGACAAAAGGCCTATGTGCTATTCCAGACTATAATCTATCTTTGTGCCAAATTTTATCCAGATCCGTTCAGCCGTTGGGGCGTGATTGAGTAATAAACATCCATCCATACATCCATACATCCAAAGTCGGTACCTACATGATGCAGCGTAGTATCGATATTCTCTGAAGGAACGTGCAGTACCGAAAGCTTACCTAGCTTCATTCCAAGAACCAGGAAGCACTTTTTGAGATATACTCTTACGTACTCGGTACGCTTTCGGTACAGCATATTTAATATTCCAACACCGGGAAAGCGATTCGTTAGTTAGCTTTTAATTTCTGCGTCGCGTTTATGAGCAAAACGTATAGCGCCATATTTCTTATATTATTTATTATTACCGGTACTGCCTTCATGTACCGAGCTAATGTATGCACCTTTCAACAGAACCGCTTGCTGACGTGACACCAGCATGTAACGGTCATGAGAAGACGACATGGACTCATCTCCCTGTCACTAGATCACTGAAAACACGCAATTTTAAACCTTAAGCCTTCCATTTAAGACTCAAATTCATAGGATTACAACGCGTCACATACCATCCTTAACAATGAGCCACACTCTTAGGAGAAGACATATTTGATTATCTTATCTGAAATTGCTGATAAAAATATAAATCTATCAATACACAGCCATGCTTTGCTACGACAGTGTCTAGGAGTGCTGTCAAGCAATGGTACATTTAAGTAATAACCTCTTTCACAAATATCACACGAGTGGCTACATAAAGAATACAATCATCAAAATCATCATAATATCAACCTGTGGTCCACAGGCTGTGGGCATTATTATTGAACATAAGCCGACTGTAAGTGCCACCACATCCAATCCTTAGCCTTACTCATCTAGCCAGATTCCACCACGTAGTCGTAGGACGCTCACTACTGTAATGTAGGACTTTCTGGCTCCAAAGCCATCGCCTCTTCGACAAAAAATACGATTTGCCTATTGCCATTTCAGCTTGCTGATGGCTTGTTGTTGCTTGTAAAAATAACTTCAATCACGAGCATCATGCATTATCTGAGCTCATAACGTCATTAAAATATATAAAAATGTAGTACAGCACAGTATATCAATTCATCAGTGATTTACGTAGGCGTCCGTTAATTTATGACCCAGTGGTCTCTATACCGGACTGGGAGGAGCAAAAGCAACCTATATTGCAAATAGCGTCTCCCCCTTAAAAGAAGGGACCTCATCACCTGTTCCTTAAATGTTAATATCGTCTCTCGGAATTGTTTTTGGTCCTAACAATGGGATGATATCACGGTTTTGCTAGCACGTTGCATGAATATAAATTTTCACTTGTAAGTTTGAGGTTGTATGGAACAATTATGTGATTTCTACGAAGAGTCAAAGCGTAGCATATATAAATAATTTATTGCAAATTTAATAATGGCCGTGTCTTTGCTTATCGCTAATCCGTTTTGACATAAAATCCACCGTCTAGAAGCTTAAATAAATCGTAAAATGAACATCATTATATCGCATAAATTAATTAAGCCATTAAAATATAAAACTGTATACCTATGTTTTACCGCCAAACATAATAAATTAATTTACGATAAGATACCCAGTTCGGCAATTTCTAAGAATCATCTTCTGATCTTTTTAATTACGAATAGATAACATTCCATAGCGAACACTGGAATCCGTTGATTTTTCATTTTTGTCACAAACACAAGGAATAATAACAAATCGGAACCTTGAAGCACTAAAATTAAACCGATTTGATTTAATTAGGCGATCTCTAGACGATTTTAAGTGATATTATTAAACACGTATAGGGATGTTACTATATTTTAAGTAGAACCCCTAATTCTTTAAAATGGAGGAATTTAAAGAAAAATTTTAGTGTGTGTCTGTCTGTCTGTCTGCTACGCTTTCACGGCCCATCTGTTCAACCGAATTCAAAATTTGTTACATGGATAGGTTGTAACCCGGGGAAGGACAAAGGCTACTTTTTATCCCGGAAAATTCAAGAGTTCCCGCGAGACTCAAAAAAAAATCTGTGAAACCGATTTTGATGAAATTTGGTACAGGGACAGGTTGTATCCCGGGGAAAGACCTAAGCCTCTTTTTATCCCGGAAAATTAAAGAGTTCCCGCGGGAATCAAAAAACCTTAATCCACGCGGACGACGTCGCGGGCATCATCTAGTTTAATATAATAATATAGTACAATAAAGTTGCCAATTAAGCGGCGACTATAGTAACGTGCTAAGCACTTGAGCTTGTACACCGACTAACGGACATTCGCACCTGAACGGTGTAGATGCAAATTAACCTTAGTGTCACCTTACCATACCCGCTGAACTTAGATACTGTTGCTTAATACAGATACCTACTCGTGTATCGATTTATAGGGTTATGCACTCCGGTAGATACTCAGTCTGAGTCTGTGAGACTAGAATATTTAACTACTTATAAAAAAAGTTTATTGGAATTATCGTAACAAACTTAAGAATAAAATTGCACGCGTAGTACACGCTTGCTTAAATAGCAGTGATAAAAGAGAAATCCATATCAATACTTAATCATACTTACTTATATCCTAATCCACCCATACCTTTTCATAGCCCAACCGATTACAACCGATACCGATTTAACCGATTTTGATAAACGGTGGACACAGAGCTTGAACTCTGTGGATAGACTATTTTTCTGTAAATTCAAAGAGGTCCCTCTGGATTTTTAAGCAGATTCTAGTATCTTGCCACACTGATTTTACTATGCATAGTACGAATTCCTTTTGTTAGTAGATCTTCAGAAAATGTGCTACAATATTATACCGTCTGTATACACCACAATTGACCCGAAGGAGTACAAGAGAATACTCATTAAACTTCGCAAAACAGTTTTCGTAATCCCACATTTTCGCGGTACATTGAAACCAAGATCTGGACACTGGATAGTGAACCGGTCCGCGGGACCTTTCACTGTATCTCGAGTACTGACAGCCCTGCAGAGGGTTATCTTTATGAGATTTTGATTGAAATATCTGGCGTTTCGCATCTGGTAATTATAAGCGACCTGTAATTGGGCAGTGGGTAGCCTTTAATTCTTTGGGTGCGTAATCTATACTAGTTAGTTTAGTAGCAGTAGTATAATTATTAGTAGTAGATTTGTAGTGTTGGTAGCTAGCTGTTATAACTAGCTACTATAAAATTGAATAATTGGGTGGTGCTTTATTTCTTTGTACACATATCATGCAAAAACTAAAATGAATCTTATCTAGTTTATGATTCGCATCACTATCTATCTGGAGGCTCTAATCTTAAGGCTGGAGCAAACACGATAACGTGGCATCTCCTGTGTCTCCAATTAAGGTCAACCGTACAGTACCAGAAATTTCTGACAGAAAAAAATCAGACGCACGCCGAAAGGCACTCTACTGATATACAACAACAACAACTTTTATTGCAAGACAGGCTTGCGCTTGACGACAATCATGCTTAATACAAATAAATGATGAGGAAGATGATGTCTATTCACAATTTTGCCTTGAAGGTACTTAAGTTGTAGATAGGTGGCAGGGAATACATGCTCTGCAAGAGCATAAGTGATGACAAACATACAGCTTGTGCTAGGATAAGCATATCTGTAAAGCTTTCGACAGGAGATTTTAGAAAACAGTTCAATTACAATCACAATGATCAACATAAAACTAAATGGACAGAACTAATGATTGGAGCCAAAGATATCCATGTTAATATGGCACTTACATCAGTTTCAATAGAAAGCCCTTGCATAAAATGGAGGTCCGAATTAATGCATTTCTTGTGTTAAAACAAGAGCCCGCTGTATCGGTTGGATCTACGGCTGGTTATAAATTTCCTGAGGACCTTTCACCGTTGTAGGTAACTGCGCCTTCGCAGATTCGTGCTACGTTAAGGATTAATTTAGCGATCAGGTTGCTCGTTGGGCATGTTACTTGCAGTGACCATTTCCATTAGTTCTTAATCAAGTTTTGAATGAATCCGGTGAAATTATTTATTTTTTTAAACATCGTAATACAATAATGTACACTTTTTGAAAGCCAAATAGATGTTTCGTTTGATTTTGCTCAACTGTGGCCTATATATTACAAGGCTTCTATAGTTTTGCTAATTAACTTCATCACAGTCAAGCTAAACTATATATTTAGGAACCGCGTTAAATGAAGTAAGTGCTATAAGAAATTGCTAAGCGTCTTCAAAACCAAGAGTATGGCCATACCATTATGGCCATACTTTTGGTTTTGACTTTTGAAGACGTTTAGCAATTTGCACCACCATTCTTATGGTGTTTTCACCATATTCAAAAATATTTTTGATACCAAACTTTCGCTGTTATAACATTACTAGCTAATGCCCGCGACTTCGTCTGCGTGGATTGCGGTTTTTTGGTTCCTGCAACAACTGTTTAAATTTCCGGGATAAAAAGTAGCCTATGTGTTATTCCAGACTACAATTTATGAAGGAATGTGCCAAATTTCATTAAAATCCGTTCAGCCGTTCTGTTAATAGTATAGATAGTATAGATGACGCTTATGTAATGAAATTTGAAATGAAATTTATTTATTTTCTGTAAACTATAACATTAGATCTTAGTTCTATGAACGATGACGGCTAAAAAAGTATAAACTGCGTTTCAGCCGTCAACGCCCACGTCCGAAACAGTTATCCATAAAATAAAACTAAAACTAAGTTTTGTATTATGTGTGTGAAAATGGCCAGGCTGCAGACGACGAAGAAAACAGGATATCCAATATAGGCTGGGATCTCTTCAGGACCACTATCTTCAGTAATTAAGGAACTATTGGAGAGAGAGTGAGATTGCTTTAGGTAATTGTCTGGTGGTGCAATTTCTTAAATAAGTTCAATGTGACTCACCAAAGCTCTACAAGTTTTTAAATAAGATCACACGGCTCGCTCGTTAAATATAATTTGGATTGAAAACCGTAAAAGTAGGTCAACACCGAAGTTTCGATCTTGAATCATTTTTATTTACAATTTAAATAGCTGATTAATCACTCGTATGCAGATAATTTACAGTGAACAATCCCAGTTAAATGTCACTTAAAAGGTTACTTTCAAAAATTCAATTTATAGACTTACATTACTTAACAAGGGCTTGACTTACTGAGCAAAGTAACCTATCAGTAATTAACGAACGTGTATTTCCAAAAATTCTCCATGTAAAGTCATAAACCTAAACCAGAAGAGAGTGCTTAGTTCGTCTAACTCTAGGATCTAACTTATTCGGCTAACCAGAAAACAATGGGCCCTTTTGGCAAGAAATTCTTGTTGGGAAGAAGGTTGGGAAGGTAGGCGAATATTTATACCTATCTCGTGCCTTTGAAGCACGTTAAGCCATTGGTCTTTCATCGTTTAATCTCTCTCTACTCATATCGGATTGCTGTTCTGACGGACTATGAGAGTTAATTAGAGCAAATCTGCTTGCAAAATGCATACTTACGACTGAACGATGCGACCGCCCGCCAACCCGCATTGGAGCAGCATGGTGGGTCTATAAGCTCTAATATCCCTCTCTCCTATGAGAGTGCAGGCCTGTGCTCAGCTGTGGGACGTTAATGGGATGTAGTAGTGGTGGTGGATACGACTGTACGTAGTTGGCACAAGTAGGTATCTGTTAAAATTGGAAAATTTAAAATCATTCAGAATAGCTCTTATCTTCCAGGTTCCTAAACAAAAACATATTTTAAGATGCGTTACCTGAAAAAGTACCACCTTCATTGCCTTAATGTGCCTTAAGCTATGGGCAGCTTTTGCTTCCCCGCAACTTAAAGTTCTGAGTTCTGAGTTCTCCACTTTGTTAATAAATGAATATTTTGAATGTTATCAAGACTCTCGCGCATATTTAAACGGTTTTCAGAATTTAGCGTTTGTCTAGAGCTCTAGAAGCTTGACATTTAAACGTTTATGTATCCCTTTATCTTGACTCTGTCAGCCTTGTTAGCTTTTATGGCTCAAGAAAGGATCACTGTCCACTGCAAGCAAAGTGCTAGCTAAATTTATTTTCAAATGCATGCCGAAAATACATTCCCAGGGTTTTACTTAGGTATCTTTCTTAAATTACAATAGATCACTCTGTAACTTTAACTGCTTCTATTATATTTTTATGACACTATTATTTAAGGTACAGCATGATACTATTTATTATAATTAAACAAGTGATTAACATTTTGCTAATGCACCCACAACGCTTCCTATTTTAAGCAGTTATGGTATGAAATGCCCTTCCAGTATCTGTATTTACTTCTGTTTATTTCGCACTTTCTATGATAGGCACTTACAAATGATAAATGATAAATGATTTAATTGTCGCTGATATATGCTTTTTAAAACTGGCATCTGATTTTTCTTTTCTTTCCGAAAGTTTGCCTTAAAAATCATTATGATGGTTTTTAAGTTCTGAACCGCTTCTCTTAATAAACCACTGGCGTCGTCAGACTTCATTCTACCTGTCACTTTTTCTTGCATGACAAGATGTAGGAGATTATACTTCCACCCAATCATTTGGATGTTATATAATTTTGAGCATTCGTGTGATTTCAGCGAGCCAATACGTTAGTAACGTAACAAACTGTTTGCGAATGCTAAATTACTTAGTTTTTGTCAGTCGCCACCTTGAAATGTTTAAATTCAAAAATATCTTAGTATTAACTGGATGCTGTTCATTGCTCATAACATCTCAGCTACCGGCTTGCGTCTCGAGGTTTTACAAACGAAATGTCCGAGGTTACTGAGGTTATCACACTGCACATCGCCATTCAACTGTCCATGCATTTGACTCATTTCTGCGTACTCTACGATCTCTATGTGCTACGTACGCGAGCACTAAGTACTGACTACTGTTACCGCATAGATTAAGGCTGCTGGCATTTAAATGTATTCGTGTTCTTTAAATAAATGCTGATACAGTACCTTTACGTCTTATTTCTATCTATAAGTCAATGGTATTTGACATTTCACATAATAAAGGAAAGTGCTGGAATGATTTATCCAGCACTTTCCTTTATTATGTCAAATCAAACCTGTTGTTAGTACGTCAGATCAAAGTATTATGTAAAATTGAGGATGAACGACAGCCAGTAGATAAATACTCAATTACTTGAGATATGTTTTGTAATATAAGTGTAGCAATACCTACAGAAAATGCTTTTAATTTCTCGAGAATAATGTTGCGTGTTGCCCATGGTTTTTTAAGTCGGTACTCGGTTGATAACTGGTCAGGTTAAGAAGGATTTTGGAGATCCTTAATCTGACCAATTACGGCGAATGTTTTCAGATGATATCTCGAAGCTTCTTCTTCACTTTTATTTACCTACTTAAACAAGAAACCCTATAATTGAAAAAAAATCAAGAGCCTGAATTTCTAATGTTGAAACCTAAATAAATTCAAACAAAATATTAATATGTTTGAAAGTTCAAGAGATAGAACAAATGTTGGATTTATCTGCACCAAACGAAATATGTGCTGATATGGAAGTGGTAGGCTTGAACTTTGTGTTTGCACGTACTTTGTCAAATATTGGTATGCACATCTAATTTGAATGTATTGTACTATACAAATATTATCATTAAAATGAGGGTCAACGGCTCTAAACAGTTTATACAAGATTCAAGGCCAATGCTGATAAGAAATTTGAATTGGAAATGGATACGATTCATGAATACGGCGTGAAATACGCAGTAGGTACTTAATAGGCAAACATGGCAAACATGAGTGCGTTTACGACTTAGGTACGGGTAATGATTTAGACAACAAATGCCTATCAGATTTTT
Organism: Erebia epiphron; assembly: GCA_963932025.1. NCBI lineage: Eukaryota > Metazoa > Arthropoda > Insecta > Lepidoptera > Nymphalidae > Erebia > Erebia epiphron. The sequence continues at coordinate 11,914,909 of OZ009952.1, read as the reverse complement.
TCCCATTGGTCATATAGTGGTGGTTATTAATACTAGTCTGTCGAACGGGAATTTCCCAATACTAAAATTTCCAATAACATGCATGAGTTGAATAATTAGAATCATTCTAATAATTTAATTATCGCAGGATTGTAAGGTTATATATTTTACAAGTTATACGTGAAAATTGGCGTTTGGGCTTATCCGACTTTGGGATGTAAAATATCTCTGTAGTCAAAATAGATTAGAGGATGGACCGTAAAAAGGTAACATTTAGATAGATAGATAAATTTTCATTATGCAATAAAACTTATATTTTGAAGGCTGAAATAGGTAAAAATACTTAAAAATTTTCGACAAAAGCAAATTATATATTTTGATACTGAAAGTTTCCGAGAAATTGGGCCACAACCGTGCACCGATTTAAATTGGTATACTTATAAACGCTGCAATGATGGTTTTCACATTCAAAGAAAATATCTAAAATGTAGACCCGATAACTTCTTTGAGTAGTATAGTGAATACTGAAACTGTTCTATTTTACGGTTTCTTGCCCGTGTGAACAGGGTCTAACCTTCTGGTATCTCATGTTACTCGCCACAACCTTCTTCTTTTAGTAGCAGGTATTTAGGACTCGACCACAACACTGCTCCACTTCGGATTAAGAGTCTTTACACACGTTCGTTGTTTTAGTATCTCTTTGTGGTGTGGATGCTTATGGTTTTCACGTAGGGCTGTCACTTTCATTTGAATCTCCTTAACACTGCCCACTTTGCACAAAATATTGGGTTAGTTAGAATTGAATGCAGTCGTTCTAGGTGATTAATTGAATAGCTAAGTGTAAAATTCAGTTTATCTAATTTGTTGGTAATTTAATTACTAGTGAAGTATCTAGTCATCGAGTAAAATAAGTTTATCACAGAAATAATAAATTGACATTAATAACAGGGTAAAGACTTTATTTAAATTCGAAAATTTGCATGTCTTAATTAACAATCTGCAATTCTGTAAGGTTAAGATAACGCTTTTTTATACTGAAACGTTTTAGCGAAATTCCAAGCAGACGAAGTAACGGGCATTACTATTCCAAAGTAGAATCACAGAATAGGTAATAGTACGTTGTACAGAGGCGTCTCTAGCCCATGTAGCGCCCGTGTGCAAACATTACCCTAGCGCCCCCTAGGAAGCGCGCGGTCAAAATGGAATGGAATGGGACAAATACAAGCTGTGGTACAAGTAACAAAACAACTTATGAAGAGCTCCAGATGCTATACAAAATGTATGCAAAGTGCCGCGACCATAGGCCGCGACTGGCCAACGCGCGCGCCGAGTGGGGCTCCTTAGCGAGCGCCGCTCAGCGCCCCCTAGGACCGCTGCGCCCGTGTGCAACGCACACCCTGCACCATAGGTAAAGATGCCTCTGACATTGTACTAAATAGAATTAAAAATGTCGTAGAAGTCACCCTATAGGTACTCGTTTAATTTCTAGTTACAAAGCATTAATAAATCGGAGCAAATGTTAAAATTTCTAAATTTTCAAGGAAACACTTGCGTGATACATGAAAATAAACTGAATATTTAGAGATTAAAATAGTAGTGTTTTTTTGTGCAATTTTATTATTGGTTTTATCTCAGAGCAATAAGGAAGTTATATTAGCATCTGTTGATTGTTTAAGTGTAACAATAATTTATGTACGTTTACACGTGTTCGATAAATTGTTTTGTCAAGAAGCCACTTTTTCATGTTATTCTTCCGTTTAAAGATGGCCTCAGTAGTAATAAAGTTTTTTTTTAAATATAAATTAGATACATAACATAAATGGTCTGAACAATCATCATACTTCATACTTAATATTATAAATGCAAAAGTCACTTTGTTTGTTGGTTTGTTGGTTTGTTGGTTTGTCCTTCAATCACGCCGCAACGGAGCAACGGATTGACGTGATTTTTGGCATGGGTATAGTTGAGGACCTGGAGAGTGACATAGGCTACTTTTTATCCCGGAAAATTAAGGAGTTCCCGTGGGAATAACAAAAAACTTAAACCACGCGGACGAAGTCGCGGGCATCAGCTAGTATTTGATAAAACTACATGTTGCCCGCGACTTCGTAGGCATGGATAGGTATGTTCCTTTGTTGATTTTTCGTATATTTACTCCTAACCTTGCCGCTTCATTGGTAGTCTCTCTCTCTGCGTCGTATTCCTCTTTGCTGAGGGTCGTGGCCCCCATTTTGTTAATCATATAATGGCAGAGGGTTTTTTGGGATAATAATGCGGTGGGTTCCCACGTCCTTCCGCATACGACTCGACTTAGAGCATTTAAACTTATAGGTTTTTGTAACGATTATAATCAGATGTTAGTGTTAATTACCGGGACCGACAGCTTAATGTGCTCTCCGAGACACGGAGGAAACGAAAAGGCCAAATTTGAACCTCCAAATTCGGTCACCCATCCAGTTACCGTCTTGGGTTAATGTCGCTTAACAATCGCGATCGACTTGCGTTGTCGCAACTAAGCCACTCGTCCCTCAAGTAATAATGTATCTTCAATGGAGATTTCATTGGTAGTAATTCAATTCCGTTCTTCCAATTCATTTAAGAAGGCAAACATAAACACACCTCTTGTAATAAAACAGTTAAAATGTCAATCGATCTAGCATTTTACGCGGAGTTCATGGAAAAACAGCGTAGCGAATGTAATGATGTAAGAAAATTCATAGCATTCCTGACTCAATTATGTAATAGCATGAATTTTACATAATTTATCCATTAATGACATTATATTACTGCTAGCAGCGTATTCAATTGTTTTATAATGTAAACTGAATTAAGAGACTAATATTATTTTAGCCCACCCAGAATCAGCCTTGAAAAAAGGAAAAGCTATTATTTTAAGCGTATTATACTTACACGGATTAGTAAAAGTACAGTTGTGCAAATAACTTACAGCAGTGCGTGAGCCATTATGACGTCAGCGTGAGAAAACAGGGTGAGATCATAGAATCCTTCAACATACAGAACTTATTTCAATCCATCTCAAAGCTTTAAGTGGTATAGGATTCACAATACGTTTAACGTACACCCCTTTATGCTACACTAGCTGATAGCTGAAGCCCGCGTGGATTGAGTTTTTTGGTTCCCGCAGGAACTCTATTTTCCGGGATAAAAAGTAGCCTGTGTGTTATTCCAGACTATAATCTATCACTGAGCCAAATTTCCTCCAGATCCGTTCAGCCGTTCGTGCGTGATTGAGAAACAAATATCCATCCATCCATCCAAACTTTCGCATTTAAAATATTAGTATAGATTACACCCCACCTCTTATCTAATATGAAGATGTTATATTGAAGTGTGCGTGAATTTGTCAAGACATGGGTGGTGGACTTCTAGTACTTCGGGTGAAGCTACACATTTTTCATTGAGCGAGGTAAAATTTATGATAGTAATAATACGTTTATGGCATACCCGTCTGTCGGGACGTAAAGGCCAATGCCGACGGCATTACAGCTTTGGGTGAAATTGTGTCAAAGGGTGCGTTGAATTGCTAATTAATCCTTTACGGTCTAGCGAAAGCCCGCGATTTCGCTCCCGTGGGAACTCAGTTACAATAAAATATCTTCTTAAATATATTGTTATTTAGAAAATGTAAAGAAATTTGTATTAAAGAAATACTTTTCTACATTTATACGGGAACCACTGTACAAAATTTTTACATTATAGGTCCAAGTGTTTGGTCTGGGCGTTGATGAGTCAGTCTGTGAATGAGTAAATGAGGCAGGCCTTCTTCTTTTCTGTTTTGTAATTAGATTGAAGTATGGCCTACATACAATTTCAAACTGTACATTCACTAAACGGTGATAGGTACGGGATACAACCGTTCCCGAAATAGTCTAGACTCTAGAACCTACATTCAGCTGATGCAAACAGAAAAACACAAAAATGCACAGGTTACCAGGTGTACCACGTGTTCAATGTATGCGTGGTTGTGTTAATTGGGTGAAGTAGTGAAATATTACCGCACATTCTTTTCGCTCTGAAATAGTCGAGGCCAAGTCTAACTCGAGCATCTTTGAATGATCGATAGAGAAGGAAGTAGTAGGTACTTATAATTAACTAGCTTTTGCCCGTGGCTTCACTCGCGTTTATTCGGATTAGACAATTTCAAACCCAATTTTCAAAAATCATTCCGTATAAATGCCTACGTGAACGATACAATACTCTTTTATTCTGACAATACTTGATACTTTGAGCTTGTGTTTATAGATGTGTTTATAGATCGGCCATCAGTCATTCACCTTTTCCCTATATAGGTGTTATATAATTCAATTTTTTCATTTCTTATTATTGTCATAGGAGTTGATACAACATTAATTACCTATTTGCAGAATTTCGAGTAATTGAATTGAAAATGTACCATTTGTTATTTATGGTAATACAACAATATAATCTGTTTTTAATTATTTGAACTGTATTTAAATGTAGTTAAATTTAATGTATCTAGACTCAACTCCACATATAGACTAGATACACATATTAAAACAAATTCAGATACTATACTTTTAGTAGGCGATTATGACATTATATTAAAGGATAAACAAAATGGCTTCATATGGCTTTATTCCATAAACGGACATTACGTCTTATTTCTTAGTAGCTTAAATAGTTTTAAGCCTGACTTAAATATATAATTTATTAGTTTGACAGCGAAAACATGTTTAAATTCTGTACTTATCTTACTCGAGGACATACTCGTAAGATGACACGTTTTGCATATTTAAGCAGGCGCCTATTTAAAGAGCCCATTATAGTATTTCTTAAAAACCATACCCTTTTTTGTGACACTTATGTACAATATATTATGTACAAATATTATGAATGCGAGAGTATGTTTGTCATCTTTCTATTTGTTACCATTTAAAGACCCTTCCGATTAAATGATTTTGTCGACACTGATAGGTTGCATCCTGGGGAAAGTCTTGGGGGCCTGACACATTTTCTCGGGTATCCCAGAAAATTTGAGTACCCACGGGAAATTTAATACACCGAAAACCATGTGAACGAAGTCACGGGCATCATCTAATTTATTAACAATGTGCTCACGTGCTTAGAATTTTGTGTACTGCACATAGATATCTACGTTTGTATTTTTACGTAACTTTATTATTTCATTGATTAGCTTCAATGAAGTGGTTTATGAAAGTAAATTCTTAATGGAGGTCCAGCTTCAAACATGAAGGGGTCTAGAGGTAGTAAGAACCTGAGTATAGTCTGTGTCACGGAAGAAGTCGCAATTTTTTATATGGAAAATGTATTAGTTCCACTAATTGCCACGGGACTTCTTTCGTGATACAGACTAAATTTTTTAGACAGAACGGTTTGAGCTGTACGTTGATGCAATGAATTACTATATCAGTTACGGCAGTGTCTTTCTGTCTATGGCCGTCGCCAATACGAGCACCCAGCACATGTAAACGAATCTATTGAGCGTTGCACAATGATACAGCACTTCATATTTGTTAATAAATGGGTCGTAGTAACAATAACAACAAAGTAATTTACAGCGGCCTGGCGCCTCCGTCTAGTCGCTACGCGCTACCGATCGGATTGGTACCTACGGCGTGACCACAAATTGCGTTAGTCTACGGACATTAAAAAAACCGGCCAAGTGCGAGTCGGACTCGCGCACCGAGGGTTCCGTACTCAAGAAGTAGGTATAATTACCTTTGTTAATGAACCGCAAAACTAACTTTGTTTGTAGAGGTTTACTGTTAATATCAAAAAGATACGCGCCGAATTGAGAACCTCCTCCTTTTTTGGAAGTCGGTTAAAAAATTACGTTTGTTGTATGGGAGCCCCCCTTTAATATTTACTTTATTGATATTTAATTATTTATTTTGAAAGGTAATATACAAGTTAATATTCTGTGAAAATTTGAACCGTCTACCTGTTACCGTTTTTAATATTGAGCAAAAAAATACGAAAAAAACACGTTTATTGTATGGGGACCCCCCTTAATATATATATTTTTTTAATTTTTAGTATTTGTTGTTATAGCGGCAACGGAAATACATCATTTGTGAAAATTTCAGCTTTCTAGCTATCACGGTCTATGAGATAGAGCTTGGAGACAGACAGACAGACAGACAGACAGACAGACAGACAGACAGCGGTGTCTTCGTAATACGGTCCCGTTTTTACCCTTTGGGTACGGAACCCTAAAAAGGTTTAGTAGCTGCTTAACAGTTCTCGAAACGAGTGAAAACAAGAAACTGACGTTTGGTCTCGTCGCTCAGAATGTTATGCCACGTTAAACGTCGGTCTCTCCCAAGGTTAATATAATCCAAAACGAAAAAATTCTCAGGAAATCTTGAGTGATTCGTATCAGAAACTTTTAGTCTAAACGCATAGACCGCTGATGAATTCCTCTTTGTACATTGTATTATTTATGTGCAATTAAGAATTTAAAAAAAGCTGGCGGATGATAAAGTACTCGTAGGTGTTTGGTAACTTACTTTCATGTCTTAGTTCTCATGCTCATGTCTACGTGTACACTGCAGTGGCAGTGTCGAACTTTACATGATGACCTCTGAGATGTTCTTTGCAGATTGTTTCAAATACATTATAAGCGCATCTCGAGTCTCGAAACTGTACTTTTCAAGAGTTGAAGAAAAGAGTTTGTCTATAACAGATGTAAGTACACTACAACTACATTATACGCACCAGCAGCAGGTGCAATCCATACTAATATTATAAATGCGAAAGTGTGTCTGTCTGTCCGTCTGTCTGTCTGTCTGTCTGCTACGCTTTCACGGCCCATCTGTTCAATCGATTTTGATGAAATTTGGTACAGGGATAGGTTGTACCCCGGTGAAAGACATAGGCTACTTTTATCCTGTAAAATTAAAGAGTTCCCGCGGGAATCAAAAAATCGTAATCCACGCGGACGAAGTTGCGGGCATCATCTAGTCCTAAATAAATAAGCAATCCTCAAAGTAAACAAATTGTGGTCCACACTACACTATCGGCATCCATCCACTCGTAGTACATTTCTTTCAATTAGAGCCGATATAGGCGACCTTGGCGAGTAGCGGGCCGCTGCCTACATTAATTTGCATCGATTATAAACGCCGAACGCGTGCAGTCCAAATATTGTTAAAGCGTGGAATAAGAGGATGTTAGGATATAAACCAGGTTAGTAATGCCGACGCACTTCGATCACTGAGAGTGTGCAATGCAATACTGAGGACGTATAGGACCTATATCAGCATCCGGTTCAGGGTTTTCGCTATACAGTTGGCAACGTCGCGGCAGTAGATGCGTTTGTAATATTTGCTGGTAATTTGTACCTTTAGGGCCTCAATGCTACTATCTTCTTTTCCTCGAAGGTAGAAACACAAAAGTATTCAATAATCGCTGAGTCTGCCGGCAGAAGACTGAATTACTATCGTCAAAACACTCGTATTTATACTAACCAATTTCAATATGGCGTACCTACGTACCCGCCGATCAAATCGAATAACATGAAAGGAGTCAAATTGTCAAATATTATACTTCCTGTTTCATGAGATATACTTAATGACAAACAGTATCTAACAATGCTAACACTTGTTAGTAACAAAAACAGCACCTTTTTCTTTTTGCTTTGCACGGATGTTGACAGGAGAAGAGAGCGGAAGTCAAGTGGTCGCGCAGTGTTGCCCTATTTTATTAGAATAATTTAATGTTGATTGCAACAACAATTATACTGATATTGTAATATAGTTGGACAACTCCCGCATATAGGCTTGGTTCCTGACGAAAAACTCTTCCTTTTCCATGGTATAAGAATGGTTTAATCTTAGAATAAATTATTCACTTTTTCTTTGCAAGAAATTCGGTGGTTGCTTTTTTGAAAAAAAAATACAATTTTATCAATTTGTAGATACGAGTACATTTACGTAATCTTCAACAGACGCTAAATAATAAGCTTTTTTCAGATACTTTTAATAAATTTCCTAAACTTGTAGGCAAGTTTAAAATAGGTTGTGGAATTTAGTTATAGAATAGAATGCTCATTCCTGGCGTGAACGACCTTCGGACTTACTTGAGGCGGAGCGATGGAGTCACGAGCTTATTGCGGCCTCTAGTTTGCCTATCATGCAGATCGCATTTTTTTTTCGTAATTGTGAATGTGCGGGCTAACTTGTAGTGGAGAAAGAGACGTACCTACAGAGTACAGACCTATACTGATACTAGCTGATGCCCATGACTTCGTCCGCGTGGATAGAGGCTATTGAACTCTAATTTTCCGAGATAAAAAATTAAAGAGTTCCCATTGCGTCCAGGGCCCGTATTCTCTAACTCAGTGACTATCAAAAATGAAAGCCACTGACATATATGTAATATCCATTGAAGGTTTACTATGAAATGTTACTTTTTATTTCATAGTAAACCTTCAATGGATATTACATAAATGTCAGTGGCTTTCATTTTTGATAGTCACTGAGTTAGAGAATACGGGCCCAGATCCGTTCAGCCGTTCTGGCGTGATAGAGTAACAAACATCCATCCATGCATCCATCATCCAAACTTTCGCATTTATAATATTAGGATAGAAGTATAGATATATAATATTATCACTCACTCGGTTTGTTCTATATGTCACCGTAAGATTGTAAAAAGCGTTAGATTATAATCTAACTTGCGAAATTGTAAACTGTCGAACGATTACAATATAACGCATTATTTTTCGGTAGATTGTAATCTGTTAGGTTTATCAACCCGATAGAACCTAAGTGCTAAGGGCACTACCTGATTATTTATGTCGAACCTTAACCTAACCTCCAAGAAAGAGACAAGAAAACGTAAATACATTGAATATTTCAAAAATTGACACTTAGAACATTGAACGGTTCACAATCTTTCGACTGTTTACAATCTATCGAAAAAAAAAGCGTTAGATTACAATCTTACGGTTTTTACAATTTTACGGTGACATATATACCTTTAGAATTGAGTGACGTAGTCTTTATAAACACAGAAATAGTAACAAGATTTAACAGTAACCGGTGCAAACTGAACGTACCTAATGGTTGTAGTTTACGGCATGCATACATTATTTTGTACTCAAAGGTCGTATTTCTGGGACGGATGAGGTAATACGAACAAAATTAATATGAATTTGTTGACTCTTTAGCTGAATAGTACTTACTTGTGTAGGTATGATTAATTTTAACTCGTAAGTAAATAGAAAACATACACAAAATGTTTTCAAGACTCAGCCGCAAATTAGACAAGCCGTAAATTGAACCGCATGGATTTAGGTTTATTGTACCCTATTCAGGTCCTTTTCCGAAATGCAATCAATGGATTTTATTGCAAACTAGTGGGCCCAGCAGACGTTGTCCTGCTCTGAACCTAGAACCCGATTACAGCGCCACCTACCGGGTCCAATTGTGAATATAAACCATCCCATCACCCACTCAGACATACACAAAAAATCAGGATCGGTCCAGCATTTCTGAAGTAATGCGAATACATACTCGTACATACAGCAATTGATTTTTAATTAAATAGATTTGGGTATAAGGTACTTATCTCTATAGATAAACCTACTGAAACTTCGTCAGAATATCACATCCATATCTCAGTTTAGGCAACGTAAAGGTCGGGGCATGCTAGCGCAGAGACGAAACATCAAATTACCGAAGCACAAACCAGCTATAGCGCTGATTGGTGCTTCGAAAACTCATCTTATCTCGATAGTGTATTGCTATGTCGAAATAAGTGTCGAAATGACATGAAATTTTTTGGTTGACGCTTCGATGCGCTTCGATTCTGCGCTAGCATGCTCCGACCCTAAGGGCCATTGAGCCGCTTTCAAGTTTGCTAATTAGTTTTATTGCCGTCTGTTCGGATGTTTCGCGGAAGGAGATCAAAATATAGCCGGCATTGTTTTACGAGATTTACGAGCAAAAGAGCTATCAACTATGAGACTAGGAGGTCGGAGCTACAAATTTATTTTAGACTTATTAGTGACCTATTAATTATTTCAAGATTTGAATAGAAATTTTATAGAACTACATTAATTAACATAAGGTTATTACTTATTTCAAACCATCGCTGGCTATAAATAGTGAGCAGAAGGATCAAAGGATGGCTCGCTAAACAGAAGGCTTTTGACTCAACTAACACCCTGTCAAAACCCTTGGACCTAGGAAGCTGAAATTCCCTTTATAATGTAGACAAGGAATGACGAAGGATTTTTCAAAATTCCTATGGGAATGATACTGCGGGTAGTCGCTTAAAAATAAAAAAAATATTCATAAACTATGAAAAATATTGCGTATTTAAAATAAGTAAGTATAAGGTAAGTAATTAAAAAATTTAATTACTTAGGTGATTCCCGCAAAAACTCTTCAGCATTCGTTCTTCCCCAGGATGCAATCTAACAAAAATCGGTTGCCTGAAAGCGTAGTATACAGACAGACAGACACCTATTTTATAGTTTTAATACTAATTACTAATATTAGTGTGGATCCAATTGCTGTAGACAAGGACAGAGATGCACTGACCGTGAAATTAGACCGCGCTAGATAGCTCTAAAATAGTAAACAACTTATTGAAACAATTAAGAACAAATATTCAAATAAATATATAATCAAGCGGGCAAACTATGTTTTTGAAATATGTAATACTAGCGAATGCCCGTGACTTCGTCTGCGTGGTTTGAGGTTTTTTGGTTCCCGCAGGAACTCCTTAATTTTCCGGGATAAAAAGTAGCCTATGTGCTATTCCAGACTATAATCTATCTCTGTGCCAAATTTCAGCCAGATCCGTTCAGCCGTTGGGGCGTGATTGAGTAACAAACATCCATCCATACATCCATCCACACATCCATCCATACATCCATCCAAACTTTCGCATTTATAATATTTATTTGATTCGATTTGATGCATTTCATCGTTGGGGCGGCCAAAGCCACCATACTAACCATCATCAGACGAAATGTCAGACCTACTTTGTTTGTTTGTTTTAAATTCCTTATTGCACATAGAATACAATATTTATCCTCCTGTAAAGAATTTGGCATATTATAAAGGTCTAGCCCCACTACAGATGCAAATCGAGGGTCGGCATGTAAAATTCCGCGGACTCGTACGAAGCGATTTGCTTCCTCGTTCGTCATTCAAACCGCTAGGTTAAGGAATGCCCCTCCGGCTTGGCTTCCGTTTTCCCCTCCTCTTTTAATATAGGTACTATCTACCATCAAATCAAGAGTGAATAGGCAACGTCTAAGAAAGCGCGCTCCATTACCACTCACAAGCAGGTCTGATTACAGCCATACGCTAGCATATTATATTTTGTTTTTAAACGTAGCAGCGATCAAAAAAATCAACGCGGAAAAAGTCGCGGGCATCATCTAGGTATATTACCTATAATTAATGATAATGCGTACTTTAAAAATGTTCCGCTGCTCTATTTATTATTATCAACTCTATTTTGAGTTCGCAAGTTATAAATCACTAGCAAGCATCGATTTATTATGAACACACCCACTCTCCAAATTATACATTCAAACGAGAATTTTCTACTTGCCCTACTTTGGGTATGAAATAAGGTTCTTCTTCCCGTGCACTATTTGTAGGAATTCGAAATATTTTTTTTGTTGCACAATGGAAGAAAATATGTATCTAGTTCTACACGTTTCAGCTAACATAGTAGGCCTTGAACTGAAAGGTACAGGAATAAATTGCGGTTACACGTGGAATTCTCTTTGAAACATCGATATGATTAAAACATTAAAACTGAAATTGAAACATCGATATGAATAAAGCATTAAAACTGAAACATGTTGCGACAGCCTAGTAGTCAGGACACACGGCTTTCAGGTTACTCATGAAATGAAAATAAATGAAATAAGGTCCGCGTGATCCGTGGTCGGGGGGGTTCGGTCTCCAGCACACAAACTCAAACTACATATTTGGAGCAATTGGAGCTATGCGCGTTTTAAGAAATTTAATATCACTTGTCATAACGGTGAAAGAAAACATCGACAATACATGCATATTCTCAAAAGTGTGTGAAGTCTGCACTTGGCCAGCGTAGTGGACTATGGCCAAAGTCGTTCTGAGAGGAGACACGTGATCAGCTGTCGTGAGCCGGCTATAGGTTGTTATGGTGGTAGTGGTTTAAAACATAAAACATATTATTTTGATTCGACGCGCAAGGTCAAAAATTGTATTGTTGGGGGGGTAAGGGAGTGCGCTTCCACCTAGCGCTCCAACAGCCAACCTCACCTGCCCGTGGTGCCCCCTGCTGGTCTACAAACGAGGCTCTGGCGACCGACAAATGGCGGTATAACCATTTCAAAAACTGGCTGGACTGTCTAAATGACACAGGCCGGTGTCGGGCAGCAGCGACACCGGTGCGAATAGTCTGGCCCTGCGATGACCAACACGCCTGCCCAGCGTGGTCATTATGGGCAATATCCTTGTATGGGTATGAAAACAAGGCCAAGGCCCCTAGTCCCCGGCGGCCCCGCTATTCCTGGCTCTGGCAGCGGTTATGGTGACGGCGGGGCAGGGGGTGCTAAGAATCTCCGGCAGAGATTCCGCTGCCAACCCCGACGACTAGACCTGGTAACATATAACGCACGCACTTTGAGGACCGACGAGAAGATCATCGAGCTGGAAGAAGCAGTGAGCAGGTTGCGCTGGGATATTATAGGATTGTCTGAAGTCCGAAGAGAGGGGGAGGACTCGATAATCCTGAAATCCGGCAACTTGTTCTACTACCGGGAGGGCGACCAACAGTCCCAGGGTGGTGTCGGATTCCTCGTCCACAGGTCCCTCGTTAACAATATTGTTCAAGTCGAGAGTGTGTCGAGCAGGGTAGCGTACCTTATACTCAGAATTACCAAACGGTATTCGTTGAAGGTCATACAGGTTTACGCACCGACATCGGCACAACCCGACGAGGAGGTGGAGGTTCTGTATGAGGATATCTCAAAAGCCATACACGCCTCTAAATCCTACTACAGTGTTGTGATGGGGGACTTTAACGCAAGGTTGGGTGAGCGAAGCGGTACAGAGGTGAGAGTGGGGCAATTTGGATATGGGCGGAGGAACCACAGGGGCCAAATGCTGGCCGACTTTATGGAGAAGGAGGGCCTCTTTATGATGAACTCCTTCTTCAGGAAGCCGCCACATAGAAAATGGACTTGGCTGAGCCCTGATGGTTCTACGAGAAATGAGATTGACTTCATCATGTCGACCAAGCGGCAAATATTCAATGATGTCTCTGTGATCAATAGGGTGAAAACCGGTAGCGATCACCGTATGGTAAGAGGCACATTGAATATCAACATAAAGCTGGAGCGGGTCAGACTGGTGAAGTCTACTCTCCGACCTTCTTGTGCTCATATCCAAAAGCCTGAAAGCTTTCAACTCGAACTGCAGAACCGTTTCGATTGCCTAGCAGATTGCGACTCTGTGGATGAGCTAAACAACAGGCTGGTGGAAACTGTCCAGACGGTGGGGTCTAAGTTCTTTAAGACCCACCGTACGCATAGAACCAAAAAGTTCTCAAACCAAACTCTCAAGCTCATGGAGGAGAGACAAGAGATGAGACTGCAATCTTCAGCAGACGTGTCTGCCTACCGGCAGATTAATAGACAGATCTCTAAAGCGCAAACACGCGACTTGCGAAATGCGAATACAGAGTTTATTAAAGATATTATCGAGCGAAATAAGGGCTCCAAAGTGTTCGCAAGAGATCTGGCTATCGGACAGAGCCAGCTGACGCGTCTTAAAACTGATAATGGTAGTCTTATTTCTTCGAAACCTGAGATCTTGGGGGAGGTAGAGAAGTTCTATGCACAGTTATACACCTCAACACAAAAGCCTGTTGAAGATTTGGCGAGAGATCCCAGAGCCAAACTGACCCGACACTATACCGAAGATATCCCGGACGTCAGCCTTTACGAGATTAGTATGGCTCTTAAACAGCTTAAGAACAACAAGGCGCCAGGTGAGGACGGAATCACGGCAGAACTCCTGAAAGCGGGTGGAAAACCGTTACTTAAAGTCTTTCAGCGATTGTTCAATTCCGTCATTCATCAAGGCACAACGCCTGAGGCATGGCACAGGAGCGTTGTGGTTCTTTTCTTCAAAAAGGGTGATAATACCCTGCTGAAGAATTATAGACCCATCTCGCTGTTGAGTCATGTCTATAAGTTGTTTTCAAGAGTCATAACGAATCGTCTCGCTCGCAGGTTTGACGACTTCCAGCCTCCCGAGCAAGCCGGATTCCGAAAAGGCTTTAGCACCATAGACCACATCCATACGCTGCGGCAGGTAATACAGAAGACTGAGGAGTATAACCGGCCACTTTGCTTAGCGTTTGTGGACTATGAGAAAGCCTTTGATTCGGTGGAAACTTGGGCGGTATTGAGGTCTTTGCAGAGATGCCGGATTGATTATCGGTATGTCCAAGTGCTGAAGTGTTTGTACGAAAGCGCCACCATGTCAGTCCGTATACAGGACCAGACTACGAGGCCGATCCGACTGCAGCGGGGAGTGCGACAGGGGGATGTTATCTCCCCGAAGCTATTTACCGCTGCATTGGAAGACGTCTTTAAGCTTCTGGATTGGAACGGACTTGGCATCAACATAAACGACGAGTACATCACTCACCTTCGGTTTGCCGATGATATAGTCATCATAGCAGAGACTCTGGAAGACCTCAATGCAATGCTCAATGACCTCAGCAGAGTTTCTCAACAGGTGGGCCTAAAAATGAATATGAGTAAGACGAAAGTTATGTCTAACGCTCATGTTCCGCTCCACCCAGTGATCGTTGAGAGCTCTGCACTCGAGATTGTAGACGAGTACGTGTACCTAGGACACACAGTTCAGCTGGGTAGGTCCAATTTCGAGAAGGAGGTCAACCGCCGAATCCAACTCGGCTGGGCTGCGTTCGGGAAGCTTCGAGATGTCTTTTCGTCCAACATACCTCAGTGTCTGAAGACCAAAGTCTTCGAACAGTGCGTGTTGCCAGTGATGACTTACGGATCCGAGACATGGTCGCTGACTATGGGCCTGATAAGAAGGCTCAGAGTCACTCAGCGGGCGATGGAGAGGGCTATGCTGGGAGTGTCCCTACGTGATCAAATCAGAAATGAAGAGATCCGTAGGAGAACCAGAGTCACCGATATAGCCCGAAGAGTTGCGAAGCTGAAGTGGCAATGGGCGGGGCACATAGTTCGGAGAACCGATGGACGTTGGGGTCCCAAAGTGCAGGAATGGCGACCCCGCACTGGAAGGCGTAGCGTCGGCAGACCCCCCACACGGTGGACAGACGACATCAAGAGAGTGGCAGGGAGTCGCTGGATCCAGGCGGCGCAAGACCGTGGCTTGTGGAGGACCCTACAAGAGACCTATGTCCAGCAGTGGACGTCCATCGGTTGACGACGACGACGACGACGACGAAAGTAAATATTAAAGGGGGGCTCCCATACAACAAACGTAATTTTTTGATATTTAACAGTAAACCTCTACAAACAAAGTTAGTTTTGCGGTTCATTAACAAAGGTAATTATACCTACTTCTTGAGTACGGAACCCTCGGTGCGCGAGTCCGACTCGCACTTGGCCGGTTTTTTATTCCAGAAAGCACCCTGCACGGGATATTAGAAACTTTAAAAAACACGCGAACGAATTCGCAGGCATTCTTTCGTAAAATAAGTACGAGAAGAGTCTCCAATTGCCATCTTTTAGTTTAATCCAACTAGCTGATGCCCGCGACTTCATCCGCGTGTAATAAGTGTTTCAATTTCCGCAGGAACTCCATTTTCAGGGATAAAAAGTAGCCTATGCCAATCTCCAACAATCAAATCCCTTGCAAAAATCACGTCGTTCCATTGCTCTTTTGAGGCGTATTTGAAGGACAAAACAACAAACAAACACACTCGCATTTTTCACTCTAATAAATACAAATGTTCTTCCTATCAAATGTTTTTGGTAAACGTAGGAATCTTACAATAAAGATCCGCGTACAATACTGGCAATAATACAAAAACACCACTCTTATGCAATACGTTAAATCATATTCATAAGCATATCATATTTCGGGTTTATCGAGCGTGCACGAAATGTGTTGGCAAAAAACCGCATATTTACGTGCCATTGACCTCGAAACGCGGGAAGTTGGACTTCGGACAGGAAACGCATAATTAATGTTAGGTAGTTTAAGTACGATACTTCGTCAGTTTTTCTTTGGCTTTTCTTGCGATTTCGTTGAGAACTTGAAATAGAACTTGAAACAGTCTCTCTCTAATCAAATCCGTTGGCATAGAGATAGAATATAGTCTGGATTAGCACATAGGCTACTTTTTATCCCGGAAAATTAAGGTGTTCCCGCGGGAACCAAAAATCTTAGTTTGCTAGTTATGGTTTTAAAACAACAGCTGAGCTTGGCGCGTTTCAAACCCTCTTAGTTTTAGCTTAAAGATACCGTAGTTAAGGCGTTGTGAGCTCACGATATGAAAAACACAGGCGCGGGGGGGTGAAATCGAGCAAGCGTATGTTGTAAAAAATGCATGAAATCATTTGTAAAAAAAATTATATTTACTTTTCAATACAAATGAATCCGACAATGTGTTTGGCATAGAAATATGAATTTTATCTTATATTTCTAGAGCTAATTATTGGTTTCAATAAGGAGAAAAACTGCTTTAAGACGTAAATTTAGAGGTATGTTTAAAATAAATTTCTATGCAGAGATTTCTTTTAAATTGTGTTTTGAGATGCGTCAATGTCTGCTTATAGGTCTTGAAAACAGCAAATTATTTTTACAAGCATACATTATGTCACCGTTTGATGGATACACTGCTTTTAAAAACCCCCTTTTACGCTACATTCCAGGGCCTTAATTCTCACCATTACGTGCCATATTTTTTGACGTTTTAAAAGCTTACAGTGTAGGTATACCCATACCTATTTTTAATAAACAGTTTAGACTATGGGCTATTGATTGTAAATTCCCGCCATTTTACAAAATTTTGATGTTTGCTAACAATTCTTATAAACTAAAATTTCAGCTTTAAATCTAGTTTTCTCCCTTTCCGCAGGGAGTATTAATATAGGGTTACCAATATTTTTAATACTGTCATTTTAGTTTATTTTAGAGATTGTGTACACAACAGAATCAGCCCCATTAAATGGATTTTAACAACTTTTTTATTATTTCAGGTAAACACTATGCTACAAGCAAGTTGAATGTGATACTTCTGAAAATCAAATAAAAAGATCACAGTTTTTCATAACTGTGGACAATCTCTAAACTAAATGACAGCTCTTAAGTCTAGTGCTGCCCCTTTCCACAGTGTCATAATAGAATTGGTGAACAACAGGTCTTACTGTCTAGTGATGATGGACAATAAATCTACACAAGCAAGGTTTGAACTTTGCCATCACCTTAGGGTGGAGTGCGCCGACTTCTGCTTAACCGATGTTTAGGTAATCGGCTGATTAATCTTCAACACCGTTTAAACAACCGTTTAAATATGTACTGTTCACGACGTTATTTTGAACGACGATCAATAAATCAGACGATAACCAACCATTCACAGCAAACGGACCTGAACTGAACGAATGATAAAAGCCAACACATTTGCGTAGTCATATTGTCTTAACTATACAACCTGACGCACTGCGACGTTTGTTTTTAATAGCGTAAAATATAATGCTGTCAACTTGAAAAGTACAACGACGCCGTTAGGGAGGATAAACAAAGCTGTAATTCTACATTTGGGCAGGTAACAGTGGGTCGGGGCCTCCATTGTTTTGCACCCTAGACAGAGAAAGAAAGAGGAATTCTCTTTCGACGTTTTGCACCGACCAGATGTTTACAATAGTGCGATACCAATAAATGGGACCAGAAAAAGTATTTTTTTATGACGCAATGAAGCAGCTGTGAATTGAATATTGTAAATCTTGGATTTGTATGTTTAGTTTTATTAAAATTTACTGAATATGGATGACCAAAAGACGCGCACTCCCAATTTCACAAGCGACGAGAAGCGCAGTCTTTCAGAGTTAGTATTAAAATAGAACAACATAAACAGTTTAAAAAAAAATTACTTTAAATTAAAAACAAAGACACTAGTGTAAGAGACAATCCAGAAGTAGGTATTTATCAGACACTTTTAATATATTTGTACTCTCATTTGGAACTTGCACGAATAAATGGTTAAACGTGTAGCGGTTCCACGAGAGATTTAATGTAATTAGATAAAAGATGGCTAAACTTACAGATAATATTCATTTGATCCGGCCTCGATTGCTATCGTTAAGCTCTAAATCAAAATGCGATCTAAACACAAAAGTATTCAATAATCGCTGAGTCTGCCGGCAGGAGACTGAACTATGATCGTCAAAACACTCGTATTTATACTAACTAATTTCAATATGGCGACCGTACCCGCCGATTAAATCGAATGACATGAAACCAGTCAAATTGACAGATATTTATACTTCCTGTTTCATGAGATATAATGACAAACAGTAATAATGCTAACACTAGGTAGGTACTAGCTTTCTATTAATTAAATAACAAATAACCTAAAAACGAGCCTAAAAATTTCACTAACGCAAAAACTCAATCATTAAAATGTGATAAACGACGGTTAAACGACCCTGCCGAGCTCGGTTAAGATAATCGGGCGTTTAGGCGCTCTAACGATTGGTTAGGTTGTGATGAACTCTAAAAAGTATTTAATCAGTCGTTTATCTGATAATCAGCCGTTTTAAAAGTCGATGAACTCCACCCTTAGGGTGGAGTGCGCCGACTTCTGCTTAACCGATGTTTAGTTAATCGGCTGATTAATCTTCAACACCGTTTAAACAACCGTTTAAATATTTACTGTTCACGACGTTATTTTGAACGACGATCAATAAATCAGGCAATAACCAACCATTCACAGCAAACGGACCTGAACTGAACGAATGATAAAAGCCAACACATTTGCGTAGTCATATTGTCTTAACTATTCAACCTGACGCACTGCGACTTTTGTTTTTAATAGCGTAAAAATAGAATGCTGTCAACTTGAAAAGTACAACGACGCCATTGGGGAGGATAAACAAAGCTGTAATTCTACATTTGGGCAGGTAATAGTGGGTCGGGGCCTCTATTGTTTTGCACCCTAGACAGAGAAAGAAAGAGGAATTCTCTTTCTACGTTTTGCACCGACCAGATGTTTACAATTGTGCGATACCAATAAATGGGACCAGAAAAAGTAATTATTTATGACGCAGGGAAGCAGCTGTGAATTGAATATTGTAAATCTTGGATTTGTATGTTCAGTTTTATTAAAATTTAGTAAATATGGATGACCAAAAGAAGCGCACTCCCAATTTCACAAGCGACGAGAAGCGCAGTCTTTCAGAGTTAGTATTAAAATACAACAACATAAACAGTTTAAAAAAAAATTACTTTAATTTAAAAACAAAGACACTAGGTAGGTACTAGCTTTCTATTAATTAAATAACAAATAACCTAAAAACGAGCCTAAAAATTACACTTACGCAAAAACTCAATCATTAAAATGTGATGAACGACGGTTAAACGACCCTGCCGAGCTCGGTTAAGATAATCGGGCGTCTAAGCGCTCTAACGATTGGTTAGGTTGTAATGAACACTAAAAAGTATTTAATCAGTCGTTTATCTGATAATCAGCCGTTTTAAAAGTCGGTGAACTTCACCCTTAATGACACAGTTTGATTTACTATCGTGATGTTAATTTACTTACGGCCGGTTTCTGAATTGAGAATTTCATGTTGAGTCTGTCTCAAAGACTACTTAAGGACTAATTAAGCAAATTTTTGTTCCTGAATTGATATTGTGTAAGGTTAGAGAGTTGGAACTTGCTGTTTTTGCTTGAATGCTTAATTCAGAAACCAGCCCAATATCATTTCAGAAACAAAAATTTGCTTAATTATGTAGTCTTTGAGACAGACTCAACATGAAATTCTCAATTCAGAAACCAGCCGTTAGAAGACATGATAATTTTACTAGAATATGATTAGCAAATGTTATAATATTTTGTTTTGATTTTTTATCAATGACATTATTAACATTTGACAGGTTATCGGTTGACCGCAATTACACCATGGTGCTAAATGAAATAAATGAGACTTAACTATTTTTAGTGTTAGAACTTTGAACTGTCGTGAGTGAAGTATAGTTCGCAAGCGAGTTGAATGCGGAGCTTATGTATGTGTCATCATACATTAGCTCTCCATTCAACTCGCGCGCGAACTATACCTAACTCAGCATCCGCTAAGAAAGATTTTTGAAAATTCGAGCTCTAAAAGGGTAAAATAGGGGTTTGAAGAAATCCATCAAAATCAAAATAGAACTTGCGAAGTCTAGGCCAAAGCTTACTAGGCTATAAAAGAAAAACTTTAAAATTAAAAGAAAAAGGAACGTTAAAGCAACTCCTCGATCCTTTGCATGTAGACTGCGCGTTCCAAGACAGGAATTCAAAATAAAACCTGAATCAAGATATGCAAATACCGCACAAGTTTTATTCACGAGTCAAAACTCTCTACCTACCATTATTTTGGTCACCATGGGGATAAAACCGGAAACATTTCTGTAATGTTTGAAACTAACATAAATTTTTCCGAACGTTTTCATATTTTCTATTAAATCCAGAATTTCTGTAATGATAAAAAGTCCGCATACGCACTCTGATAACATGGCGTTGCACAGACTAGCGCGACAGGGCAATACATGTTTTTGATGTGGACGTTTCGTCCTGTCCACGTATATTTTCGCCCTTGTGAGCCACCACCACCACCAGCACTACAGCCCATTAACGTCCCACTGCTGGGCACAGGCCTCCACTCTCATAGGAGAGTGGGAATTAGAGCTTAGACCCACCACGCTGCTCCAATGCGGGTTGGCGGGCTTTAACGACTATTATCATGGTAGTGATAATAACCGGGACCGACGGCTTAACGTGTTCTCCGAGGCACGGGGGTGAAACACCACCAACTTCCTAACTCCGGGCTAGTACTGAGAATTTCTAGTCAGAAAAACCCAATACTCAATTATGGCCCGACCCGGGACTCGAACCCGGGACCTCGTCGGCCGCAGTCGAATATGCCAACCACTAGACCAACGAGGCAGTTAGTTAGTCCCTTGTGAGCATAATATGTTAACTGTCATAATTCATAATTCATTTATTGTCCAGAACATGCATTGACTTAAATCGATGAGAGCATGGTACATTATAATATAGTTACACTAGATGATTCCCGCGACTTCGTCCGCGTGGATTAAGTTTTTTCGATTCCCACGGGAATTCTTGAATTTTCCGGCCTTAGCCTATGTCCTTCCCCAGGATACAACCTATCCCTGTACCAAATTTCATCAAAATCGGTTGAACAGGTGGGCCGTGAAAGCGTAGCAGACAGACAGACAGACAGACACACTTTCGCATTTATAATATTAGTATGGATATTACAGATGTTACATTAGAGACATAGTAAGTTCTGCATGTTCTACCATAGCCGATGTACAATTTTCAAGTTAACTATTTCATTATTATAAATTGATCATTATTATAAATGTCGATATCAATAAATAGGCTTAGGCTTTAAAACTTATTAGCTAAGTAGGTATAGGCGTAACGTACCTACCTTCTATGGGTTGTATATCTAGGCGTGAATATCACCTAAGTTGTAATACAATGCAGCCATCAATATTGAACTATATTTCTATTCTTATTTCTTACCCTACCCCTTCAGTTTCAACGCGGCATCGTACCGGAACGCGAATGGCATCGCTTGGCACATCTTTCCCGGTATGGAGAGTGATAACAGATCATCATCCCACACGCACCATTGTCAAACAGACATTCATCTGTAAAGTCCAATTTATCTCACGTCTCATTTCACCTTGTGCTCAATGCATTTTCCGACAAAGTATGCGAATACATCCGTTCTTTTTGTTCTTTATTCCGATCGCACATCTATCAGCATGCATCGCACACATTCCATCTCTTTAGTTCTTCAATCTTTACTTCGCAAGGTCTACTTAGTCAGTACCTACTCAAATAATATAATGTTCTCTCATTGACCATTGACTAGGTGGGTAAATCAATGCCCATAGCAGCCAATCTGAGCAGATAGTGTACAATTAATTGTGTGTGTGTGTTATTGTAAACACAGGTATATTTCCTACTTTCTCACTGCCTGTTGGAATGGAAATGCGTAAGAGATCCGACACACACGCTTGAAATAAAACCATAACCAGAATCGCAATATATATTAATTGATTGATTTACTCGTGTTTCTAAGGTCCGACGCTTACCCTCGTAATGGAGATAAACTAAAGTACAACCGTCTTATATTCAGCTTTGATAAGTTTTACAAAACTGATGATATTGGTATACAGTGGGGCGATGACTGCGAGAGCTTAGTTTAATTTGCTATCAAAACGACGCTGTGCTCCGACTCCACTACAATCAGCGGGCTTGCGTTGCAGCAACTAAGGCACGTTTGCTGCAGTTGACATGGAGACGAATCTTAAGTGTTGAATTGCGTTACGTTCGGCGTGCGTAAACCAAGCTGTAATGTAATGTGCGACCATCTTCAGCGGTCGCCCGCGGTGAAAGCGAACGCGACCAATTTATTTCGGGTTGCGTCGTTTTAAACAGGTCGATTGATTCGCTTCGATTGTGAATGGCATTTTTATTAATGTTTATTTTTAACGGCCGCAACTTCCTCTGCATACTGATTGAGTTCAATAGAAAATTTCTTTTGGTGCAATACTTCAGCCGTGGCTAGTAACAGCTTCTCGGTACGATGGCGCGTTAAATCTGCTCAAGAAAAATCTCCCTGGAGCCGTGGTGAACACTGGTGGTCTCAGAATCAAAATATTCTTTACTAGATTATGCCCGCGACTTCGTTATTTTTATTCCCGCGAGAATTGCTTAATTTTCCGGGATAAAAAGCCAATGTATAAAGATAAGCCTATGTCACTCTCCAGGATACAAACTATGTCTGTACAAAATTTCATCAAAATCGGTTGAAAAGATCTTATCTGTCTGTTAAAGCGTAACAGAGAGATAAGAGAGATAAGAGAGAGATAAGTATGGATTCAAAATTAGTGCACTGTTCACTTTTTGAACGCCAATGTTACAAAGTATAAGACGTAATGGTGATAATTACCTATGAGGGTTCCTAACGCGCCCTGGTATTTGGTTAAACTGTGGTTAGGGGTTTTAGAAATTAATTTTAGTTTTGTTGAGCTTAATACTTTAATAAGTATGGGTTTAATGTAATTGCCATATCTCTTCTGGTCGTTGGCTTTACCACAGAATAGGTAATAGCGCTATATACTTAGTCTCTCTAAATAGCAAGTAAATCCGTTTCTGCTGGAAATACACTAATAATATTATGCCTATGGTATTAAGTCGCCTTAAATTCGATTAAAAACAAAAAAGACTTAAAACATCGCCGATGTATTGACATAATATATTGTTCTGGGAACATCTGTACCAAGCTTGCTAATTTATGACACCAGCTAAAATTAAACACCGTCACACGATTACTAAACCTATGTGTTTAGCCCTCGAAGGTCGCCGAATATCCGGGCTTTGAAGTTTACGACCGCGACGGTCACAGGGCATACTACCATCGCTTAGGTAAAGTAGTATTGTTTTAATATTGTTGACGTTCGTGTTTTACTATTGAAATCCTTATTTTAGGGGCATCAAGGTACGTGACATAAAGCTGTCATTTTGAAATAATACTGCTTTAAGCGATGGTAATAACCCCCCGGACAAAAATATCCAAAGCGACATAAAAAACTCAACCACCGACAGACCTTAGAGTAAACGTAAACAATATTAAAGGTACCTATGATAAAAATTCGTTTAAAAATAATAACCGAGAGTAATCTAAACATGGCGAGATGCATTTTACGTTTTACGAACTTATCTAATAACCACAACTCCTTGTACGTTGCCACGTTGTTTTTGTAGGCCAAGAGCCCTCTGACCTAAATATCGATTTATACCTATGACCATGTTTACCCTTTTACCCGTGGCGTTCGATTCTATATTTTATGATTTCGTATTTTTCTTTTTATCCACTACAAGTCTGCCCTTGACTGTGATTTCACCTGATAATTCTTCTCAATATTTCTCAATTGTTAAAGTGAAGATGTAGTTTAAGATGGTAGTGGGCTAACCTGTTAGGGGCATGGCAGTTATATTATTAAACCCATATCCCTAATCGGCTTCTATACGACATCGTACCGGAACGCTAAATCACTTGGCGGCACGTCTTTGTCGGTAGGGTGGTAACTAGCCATGGCCAAAGCCTCCCAACAGGCCAGACCAGGGAAGCTTCAGAAATTATAAATTCCCAAATTGACCCTGCCGGGGATCGAACACGGGACCTCCCACACGTTAAGACACAAGAATAGCGCTCAACACTGCGCCATGGAGGTTGTCAAACCGCCTAAGCTGTGTTATCAAAAATCTCTTCTTAGCGGGCTCTTCCACGGGCTCCCGGACTAGAAAGTAAACCCAGCCACCACAAGATAGTAACAAGCTCATCTCATCGTGATCGCTCAAGTGTGCTTAATCTCGAGTGTGCTCCCAGCCCGATTGCTTCATAATATCAATTAAGTACATAGTATAAATAAAGTCCGCATATGTAACTGCAATATTTACTAGACATTCAAATTATTAACAAGAAAACAGCTTTATAAACTCTCTTCTCATGGATACACTTATCTGGCCAGAACAAAAGAAAAAAAAACAACAAATGAAGTAGTTAGATTTTATTGTCACTGGACGTAATAAAATAGATTGTACTTATTAATCGTCCTTCCTACTCTACGTAAGCAAAAGTATATACACTAAAAAGACTAACATATCCACTATCCAAACTAATATTATAAATGCGTAAGTGTGTCTGTCTGTCTGTGTGCTACGCTTTAACGACCCATATCTTCAACCGATTTTGATGTTTAGTACAATTCATAGGTATTCCAGGGAAGGACATGGGCTACTATTGATTCCGGAAAATTAAGGAATTCCCGGCCGGAAATATAAACCTCTTCTACGCGAACGAAGTCGGGGGCATCATCTAGTATACTATAAATAACTGCAACCTTGAATAGATTTGTAATTAATAATCACAAACGGAGACCACCGAAAAAAAAATGTAAAAAACTTACGTACTTAAAGAAAAGTACTATGATTTAATTAGGAGATTAAAGTTCGGCCATTCAGAGAATGCGTTCCTGACACCTAATAATAAAATATTGTTTACCAAGTTATTTGACACTCAGTTTGGCAAAAAATTATTACATTAATTGATTATTGATATAATAATGTTGTTTTAATGCTCATCAATTGTTAAAACGGTAAACAACCAGCAATAATATTTTTAACGTAACTGCAACGCCAGTACAAAGTTACGTCGTCAGTTCAATCGCGACGTGTCAGGAACGCATTCTCTGAACGGCCGTAGTATAGAGCTTTAACTGTGTGTATTGAGTAAGTAAATGACTAATAACAGAGCTAAATACGTATCAGCTATTTATTATTCACAGACAGCAAGATACTATTTGCGATAAGGCGAAAAAAGCTCACTCGACGCGTTCACAGCTGTCAGCTATCTGAATAATAATATAATTATGCACTCGTGTGTACTGTTTCGTGACAGCCGATTAGTGTACTTAACCATTTCTTATGGGTGATTAATCGTTTTTTTTTTTGTAAACGACATAATCACTACTCATTATAAGTTCTTGCTAGATGATGCCCGCGACTTCGTCCACGTGGATTAAGTTTTTTTTTGTTTTTCGGAGGAACTCTTTTCTTTTCCGGGATAGCCTGCTATAGCCTGTATAGGATATGTCCTGCAACAGTACCTAGCTCTACTCCAAATCTCATCAAAATCGGTTGAATAGATTGACCGTTAAAGCGTAGCAGACAGACAAATAGACAGACACACTTTCGCAGTTATAACATTACTCAGGGACTTCATCACGACCTACGTCAAATGACTTGCCTTTGAATGAATTCATTAGGATTGGTCTTCGGAGCGAGACCAATCCTAAAATCTATGCCATCATTATGTCCAGCATAGAGTAGGTGTACATTTTCCGTTACCTACGGGTAATAGTATATTGTGTGTCTAGGAATAGGGATGAGCAAGACGAGGGTGAAGCGAGGGCTGGCATCACCCGAAGTCTGAAATCGTGTTTCATCCAGCGTCACACACTATATTTTTCATATAACCTGCATTAAAAGTACGAATTTTATTAAAATTATTGTAAAGTGCGAGTCTTATTTATTTTATAGTTGCTAGGTTGTTAATTGTTATTTACAATATGATATCTGTCAGTTTAGTTTATGGTTAAGGGTCCAAGTACTGAAACATTGTTTTCTGTTCCGACGTTTTAGGATAGGAAAAATGAAAATTTCATTACTAAATTAATACCATTCGCTACTCAGTTAAATGAAGTATGACGTAATTAAAAAAAGTGGTCATAAAGTCGTATAGTAACTGCAGAAAATTATCGAGAAATTCATGGAAAACTCAAAAAAGGCGTTATCGCGTTCCGACTATTGTGATTTAATCTGAGACCTTATTTATACAAAAGTTATTTCAAATTAATCATTAAAGATCAAGGAACACTTTAATTAAACAATATTTTCAATACAACTTAAAATTTTTGTACAATCTGGTTCCAAAGATACCTCCTACGAATTTTTCATACAAATTTACACTGGCTCGTCCAACCCAAATGTCAAAACTTATAGCCTAAGAGATAACTGTATTTGTGGTAACTATCTTTTGGTAACTATAATTATATCTCCTTACTATTAATTTCCATGTTTCAGATTTATGTTAGTATTATCACAGGTGGTCTAAGAGGTGATATACGAGTTATTTTGAAAACTTAAAAATTTAAATACTCTTAACATGGGAGATATTTAAACGCTACACATTATCACATCAAAGCGGCGACACTTGAGCTATTTTTTACCCATGACGGAACGGACGGTATATATTATTATGTGTTTGCCCTAAGAGGTTGTGCGATTGTTTGTTTGTTTGTGTACTTTTTAGTTACCATTTTCCTGGAAAACTACTGGACCGATTAGTATGCAGTTTTTTGCAATAGATATGCATAACTTCTGTCAAGGTTCTTGAATATGTTTTAGGGCCATAGTCCACTAAGCTGAGCTGCAATTTTGATTTTTATTTTTCAATATGTTTCCATTTTTCTGAAAAAGTACTGGGCTCATTGAGATGCGGTGTTTTGCATTAGATATGTATAGCTTGTGAAAATGTTCTTTAGATTTAGATATATTTTAAGTTATCGTGCTATCGTGCGCGCTGCTATCGTGTTTTTTTATTATGTTACCTTTTTTCTGGAAAACTACATTGCTGATTTAGATGCGGTTTAAAAAAAAAATGTTGAGCTTCTGAGAAGGTTCTTAGATATGTTTTAGGGCCATAGTCCACCAAGCTGTGCTTCGTGTGTGCAATCGTGATTTGGTAGTGGTCATAGGAACTCCTTCTCATCGTAAGCCCGTCGTGTTTGGACTCTTTTGATTTGTCTTGACAAGCGCTAACCTAGATGCTGTGGTCACAGGAACTCCAGTTTTTTATCCATTATACGTTATATTATAACGTATAATGGATAAAACTGAATATGGAATGGATGGAACTGATATATTTTAACATTTATTTATCAGAATATTAAAGTTTAACACCATTTGACACCTCTACTCATTACTATTTGGCCATAGTCCAACAAGCTGGTCAAAAAAACTACTGAACCGACAAAGATGCAGTTTTGTGTTGATAAAACTACTTCTGCGAAGATCTAATTGCTGTTACAAAGTTATAAGGTCACAAATTATAATGGAGCGCTGCAGTTCGTCGTGGGTTTTTTTTAAATTTTAATTTTATTACTTGACGTACTACTTGACGTACTTAACGACGTATTACGTCTTTGAGAGGCAATATCTAGTAAACGCCCCAATTAATAGATTCAGTTTTTATACTGGTTACTTAGGTACAGCGCATACTTTAATACTATACTAGAATAAGCCTTCCTAGTTATTGGTCATTTCTGGTAACAATAACTCGTCTTTGAGCGGCGATAAGTAGTCAGGTCCCCAGCCGCTTGCAGGCAGACCATCTCTAATTCCACCAGACGATAGTTACTGTTGTGAATGATACGAGCACTTGATTAGAACTGACATTTATTATTACTGAAATATATTATATAAAATTCACACCATCTTTCCCTTTTATTTTTAATGTAGATTATAAGTACATCTAGTTTTATTATAATTTTATAATTGGCTTAGATATGTAATTATATTTAAACAATACCTACGTATCTAATCCTAATTTATTTTTACTGAAATACCAACATAACAATATTATATGAAAATCACATCAGCAGCTATCTCCTAGCCTATATATTTTTTGAAAGCTTGCCCCCATAAAATGATATTTATAAAGATTTTAAACAAACAAAAGATACTCTGACAGGGTCGAAAGGAGGGCTGCTACGTCATTCAGCAGGTTGAAAATGCCCTATGGGCAGAAAACGATGATTTTCCTACTGACGTGTTCGTCTGAAATTGACTAGTTTCGGGTGGCTCAACGGGCATTGAAACTCGCACTTTCAATACAGGTTATATATGAAAACTTTATATGTTACATACCGTCTCAGAAATTGAGAGTTGCAGATAATATGTATGTTGCAGTACATTTGATTGTACAGTCATCAATGCTCATGAATCCTCATTATAATGTAATGACCCTTCCTCTCATGCACTGCATCTAATAATACTCTACGTGTAGTCGTATTGAAATCAATACTAAGGTCCTATACGCACTGTAAGACTTTTAATTTATTATAGTAGTGAAATGCGAATGAAAGTCTAGGCTTTAAATCACATAAGTAATATTATTCTGTAGGTTAATTGCCCTAACATACCAAAGCCTTTAGTGGAGGACGGTGTATAGATAAGTACATGGAAAAATAACCACCACCCACCACCCTTACTGCCAATGACGTACGTAATTACCACCAATTAACCATGTTCAAATCGATTAGGTTAGTACATCTGCTACCAAAGGGTAAAAGCTTCTGGAACACTTGCAATCATGCTAGATCATGATTGGTAAATTTGTTGCAATTATCTTGGTATCGATTGGTATATTATATAGTATAGCCAATTGCGGATGCTAATAGTATCGAGTACGCTTTAGACCTTAGGTAAAATAAGTCAAAGCACGTTATGAACATTGATAGTTCTGAGCGAGTCGCGCATGCGTAATAAGCTATTCTGCATATTATGCCCTAATACAGACAGAACAGAATTAGAACTCGATTTATAGCAGCGAAGTATGAGAATTCTTGAAAGCCAGTGTGTTCGTACGCGTGACTGAGTCTGCGGTCTTAGAATCAGGTGGCTAAGGCATCTGCAGTCTACACCATTATAGTGTGGCGCCTGGAGACACCTGACACCTAGACTATTTAAGTACCTAGGTATTTCAAATGTTTTAGCCCCCTGCCTTAGTATATACTACTGAATAGACTTATGAGACTTATGAGCCTTATTATCTTAATAGCACATGAATAACATAATTTTATCGGCAAACCTGGTTTTTTGCCTTAGCGGTGCATACTAAAATTCTACATCAATGTAGCGGTGACAGCCTCGGTTAGTTGTATAATGTATTCGAGGGTTCGAACTTTGGGGAACCGATATGACAGTTCCAAGGCGCAAGAAGTTAAAATGCGTGTTTCTACTTTCGACTAGTATAGATTAATTTGTCGTCTAAAATATAAAACAACGTGCTGAAATAAAACCTTTAAAAAAATTAAAGAAAGAAAAAAAGAAAAATAAAAAACCTCTGAATCTTTTTTGTCAGTGTCTGAAATCTGAATCCGTACGGTCACTTTCACTATTAAAGTCAATCTAAGATCCATCACAGATTATTTTTCAAACTTTCTAGCGCAAAAAAAAACTAAATTAACTTTTAATTTAACGCGAATCATCACTACCCACCGAGAATGATGCGAATTGATCATGGTTTATTTGGAAATATTGCTCTGTAACACGCAATTCGACTGTGATAAAAGATACGTTACGATACGTGTCGATTTTACGTGTCTCTTACACGTAAAATCGACACGTATTTTTCTTAAAATTTAAAATTTCTTGTGTCTTGTCTAGAAATGTCATATTTAGTATGCGCGTGTCTTATTGTCTTGTAATATCTTGTATGGTCTCATACAACAACCATTGCGACTGAATTCCATTAGACATTTGTAGACAAGAAACAAGATTTTTTTTTATGATGTGCAAAAGGGCAAAAGTGTCTAGTTTTATAGCCGTAAAATGTAGCATCAATGTATGGTGGGCTATATAGGTCGTACTCGGCAACATCAAAGTGCAAAGGAAATTGAAATTTCAAGCACGACTGCCACGAGTTCAAGCGTGAAGCAGCCGATAAAGTTTTGTACTACAAACTTCCTATCTAGTATCTAACTCTGTAACGAAGCAGTAATCTAACTGCTTCGTTGGTCTAGTGGTTAGCATGCTCGACTGCGGTCGACGAGGTCCCGGGTTCGAGTCCGGAGTCGAGCTATGAGCCAAGTGGGTTTTTCTGACTAGAAATTTTCAGTACTAGCCCGGAGTTAGGAAGTTGGCGGTGTTTCACCCCCGTACCTCGAAGAGCACGTAAAGCAGTCGGTCCTGCGCCTGATCTCTGTCCGGTCGTGTCGGTTTTTCCGTCCCATCGGGCTATGTGAGTAAACGAATAGAGAGTGCACCTGTGTTTGCGCACGCACTTGTGCACTATAATGTCTCACGCGCAGATCGCTAATCTCTCTGGAGATAAGCCGCCGTGGCCGAAATTCGGTCGGGAGGAAATGATTATTTATTATTATCTAGTATCCATCCTTTTATTCCTTACCTACTATATATCTATAATTATTTTGCATTCATGTAAATTGCTACCCTGTGATTTTATTGATGTCGATTGATAAAAAGGACTTTGAACCCATAAAATACAGTAATCACCTATTTTAAGTAAAGGTCTCTTCTCACTACCGATGTCGTACCATTGCCCTTGTAACAATAAAATACCTTCGCTGTAGGTAATACTTAGTAGTTTCTTTTCTCAATGAAATATTTTCTGCAACATAATATTTTCTGCATGACATAATTATATCATGAACAGGTTAGGTGCTTGCAGTCGGCTGCTTTCAAGCTTATAGCAAGGGAATTCCATTACAAACGTGTTTCTGCAACTAAGTTTAAAAAAACAAGTGCGTGTTGGACCCGCATGCGAAGGGTTCCGTACCACTGTGCAAGATTTACTTGTACACTAAAACACTATGTACTTTTTAAATACTTTCGTAAAAGAAACAACAGAGGCGCTCAAAAATCACGTTTCTTGTATGGGGCGCCATTTTTATTTTTATTATATCATCTTATCTTACTAATCAAATAAATATTATAAATGCGAATGTTTGGATGGATGGATGTATGGATGTATGGATGTATGGATGTTTGTTACTCAATCACGCGCCAACAGCTGAACGGATCTGGCTGAAATTTGGCACAGAGATAGAATATAGTCTGGAATAGCACGTAGGCTACTTTTTATCCCGGAAAATTAAAGAGTTCCCGCGGGATCCACAAAACCTCGATCCACGCGTACGAAGTCGCGGGCATTAGCTAGCGGAAAGGACTGAGCGAGCTAAAAGAGTTTAAAGAGTAAAAATGCTTGCTCATTAAGGCAACTATCAAAACTCTATGTGAGTGAAAGTGTAATAGCTATTTATGCAACTGTATCGTAATGAGGGTCATTTTAATTCGAGTGCTGTTTTTTGATACGAGGCTTGCCGAGTATCAAAATAGGATAGGACGAGAATTAAAACGACTAATTACGTACAGTTGCATACAAGATTTTATCTACGACAAGGACGTCTTTATAATTTTTTACTTTATAAATTAATAAAAACCAAAAGTGCCAGAACCCAGAGCCGCTAAGCTATAGGTATCCTATTTATGAAGATAACCATATCGATACAGCTACGACTCATAACGATACAGCTCCCATACAACGAACTGTATCGTTATGAGAAGCAAACACGAAAGAGGGTTCAATTCGATGTAGTTGTCAAATTCGAAATTGGAACTTTTCGATGCTGGAGTAGATAAACCTATTTTTAACCGACTTTAAAAAAAGGATGAGGTTCTCAATTCGGCGCGTATTTTTTTTTGTTTCCATAGAGATCGATCCGCTTAGACATTTCCCGCTCATTATCCTCTTGCAGGAATCCCGCTAACTGAGGTGGGAGTAACCGTACCATTGCAGGAATCCCGCTTACTGAGGTGAGAGTAACCGTACCATTGCAGGAATCCCGCTTACTGAGGTGGGAGTAACCGTACCATACGTCATTCATTTCAACGCAACGGTACGGAGTACGGACTACGGACCCGTACAGTGATCGAAAACCTTTAACAGTTGTAGCGTATAGTAAAATGCATAACTCTATTTGCAGAAAACAATAAACGCAATCTACATACCGACGCCGTGGCATAAGCGAGTTTATGATCGGCATTAAGACACTTTTACGGTCTAAATCTAGATTTCTCTTCATGGCTAGACTTTCTAAACTGACCTAAATACGCGGGCGGAAGTTATATTTATTGTTAGTCGCTTTCAAATTAAAACTTCTTGGAAACCATTCATATGAAGTTGTCATACTAATACAACGTACAAGTACTTGTAATCAGTAAGGGCGAAAGCACACTAGACCGCATATTCCCTTTTATTTAAAGCGCACACACTAGGCGATCGAACAAAAGGTTCAATTTTTTTTTAATCATGTATAGCATGTGTGTGTGTTTGTGAATAAAATAAAATAAAATTTGAATAGTTAACAAACATTAAATTAACAGGGGAAGTGGATATTTCGTCTTTTGGGAGATATCCCATAGTTAATAATCACTAAAAAATTATTTATTTTTGACATAGGCAACATCCCAATTTATACCATCTGTATCGGGCCTGAGTAACTAAAAACGCTCGAATATGTGAGGTAAAGACGCTATCAAGTTTTCTCTATACTCGTTGTGGTAATGAAATAAAATTTTATTAGCAAATTAATAAGACAATTTAGTCAATAATAGCTATTTATGCAACTGTATCGTAATGAGGGTCATTTTAATTCGAGTGCTGTTTTTTGATACGAGACTTGCCGAGTATCAAAATAGGATAGTACGAGAATTAAAATGACTAATTACGTACAGTTGCATACAAGATTTTATCTACGACAAGGACGTCTTTATAATTTTTTACTTTATAAATTAATAAAAACCAAAAGTGCCAGAACCCAGAGCCGCTAAGCTATAGGTATCCTATTTATGAAGATAACCATATCGATACAGCTACGACTCATAACGATACAGCTCCCATACAACGAACTGTATCGTTATGAGAAGCAAACACGAAAGAGGGTTCAATTCGATATAGTTGTCAAATTCGAAATTGGAACTTTTCGATGCTGGAGTAGATAAAATAATATCATGTCATCATTGTCGGCTTACCTACTACGTTCTATTATCTATTATTATCTATTCTGTGTTACTTTATGTCTCCTCTCCGAATGAGAAGCGTTTGGCCGTAGTCCACCACGCTGGCCAAGTTTTGGCTGACGGATTACACACACCTTCGAGAATTTTCGAAAAACTCTCAGGCTATTTGCTCAACAGCTCAACGATGTTTTCCTTCACAGTTATTTCGCAAGTGATATTTTTTTAAACGTGCTAATTTTTGCTTTTTTTGTTCCAGGTTACCTTTCCACGGTTAAAACAGTGTAGTGTCAAAACAAGTGTTAAAATCAATCTAAATCATAGTTTACAAGTTTTCATACTAACAAAATGACTTGATAGTAAATTAAAATTTACAAGTGTGTATGTGTGTGTGATAAAGTGATAATTTTTTCAAAAGTATTACATACTTGTGATAATATACCTGTGCCAGTGTTCAAAATGGAAGCCTTAGAAAGGAGAGGACGGGTGATTGCGATAGTCGCCATCGTTTTCATCGTCTTTTGGGCACAGTGTAAGTAATAAGTATAACATCCATACATTAAATATACTTAATCGGAGTATCCCTGCGTGACCAAATCAGAAATGAGGAGATCCGTAGGCGAACCAGACATAGCTCGAAGAGTCGCCAAGCTCAAGTGCCGAAGACCGTGCTTTGTGGCGATCCATGCAGGAGACCTTCGTCCAGCAGTGGACGTCTATAGGTTGAGACGACGACGAATCGGAAAAAATCGAAATACTGGGGACTAAGAACTAACTAGAACTAAGAATCTAATAATTTAATATAAAAAATTCTTTTAACCGACTTCTTCAAAAAAAGGAGGAGGTTCTCAATTCGACTGTATTATTATTATTATTTTTTTATGTTTGTTACCTCAGAACTTTGTACTGGGTGGACCGATTTGGATGATTCTTTTTTTATTTGAAAGGGCATACTTTCCTAGTGGTCACATATAAATTTTATCGAAATCGGTCGAGCGGTTTTTAAAATATCAACAATAAAATAAGTACTTTGTATAGCGTGTGCTTGTTGTTGTAAAGTTGGCGCGGGAGTTTGAAGTCGGTTGTTTAAAAATAAATTTTTAGAAATATTATTTATATATTATAATCACGAAATTTAAGAACAGATACGATATCTGGTCTAGGTACGGAAGGCGGACTTAGGACATGCCTTTTTTTACTCTGCTACCACCTGATGCCCGTGACTTCGTCCGGGTGGATATAGGTTTTTGGTTCCCGCGGGAATTCTTCTTCTCTTTGAGTTTCTGGGATAAAAAGCCTATGTGTTAATCCAAGGTATAATCTATCTCCGTTCCAACTCAAAAAGGGTTTGGTTTTTCTGACAAGAAATTATCAGCACTAGCCCGGAGAAAGGAAAATGGCGGTGTTTCACCCCCGTGCCTCGGAGAGCACGTAAAGCCGTCGGTCCTGCGCCTGATCTCTCTTCATTCGTGTCGGATTTTTCGTCCCCTTGGGCTATGAGAGTAAAGGAACAAAGAGAGCGCCTGTGCATGCGCACACACTTCTGCACTATAATGACTTCTGCGCAGATGGCTAATCTCTCTGGAGATAGGCCGCCGTGCTCGAAACTCGGTCGGGAGGACACTATTATTAAATTGAGATCGCTTATAACTAACTAGCTTATGCCCGCGACTACGTCCGCGTGGATTGAGGTTTTTTTGGTTCCCGCGGGAACTCCTTAATTTTCCGGGATAAAAAGTAGCCTATGTGCTATTCCAGACTATATTCTATCTCTGTGCCAAATTTCAGCCAGATCCGTGCAGCCGGTGGCGCGTGATTGAGTAACAAACATCCATGTACATCCATACATCCATACATCCATCCATACATCCATCCATCCAAACTTTCGTATTTATAATATTTATTTGATTTGATGCGAGACACATTGTGTATCGCATTATAAGCGATCTCCTCCACTCTCCATCCTCTGTAAAATAATAAGTCCATTATAATTCTCTCTGCATTTTATTACTGAGGATGCTACGAATATCTTAGCGGATAGTAAGATAGCATCGTAGGCGTGCCGACTACGACATGTAGGTAACGGTCTAGGCTGATTCAGCAGTCAGGTATCAGCATTAGCGTTCAGGGTTCATAACCAACTATGGTATGACGCGTAGAATATTATATTGATAACAACTCATAACTTGCAGCTGCACCTACATCAACTAACCTAGATGATTAATAAATTAGAAATCCTTATGTAATAGAGAGATGTAATATTGATGGTATTATGTTTACACTAGCCATAACTTAGCCAACATTCTAGTTAACTTTAATCAATGGAGAAGTTTACCTTTTTTTTTAAATTTATTATGAAAATTAAGACAAAATAAAACAAAAATATGAAAGAATCATTAAAATATCTCAATAAATGAAAAAGTTATGGAACTTTAAAGTTGCGCTTGCAAGACGGGAGACGTGACGTCATAATTCCCTATCAACCGACTTTATAACGCCGAATAAAATAAATAAATGGACTTAACGTGACTTAAATGAATTAAAAGCACTTAATTTGTGTGTGAAGATAATTTGAAGTATTAAATCTCGGCTAAAAATTTCTCACTCCAGTAAGATCCAATCGGTGTACATTAAATAATTAAACTTTTAAATCGTCATTTCTCAGTAATTTATTGATGGATTTAAAAAAAACACTGATTTATTAGTTTTAATCTATATTTAACTTCCGTTGTGTTAAATATGATATTCACAACATCATGAAACTTCTCCATTGCGAAAAAGAATTGTTGCACTGTAAATCAAAAAAAAAAAAATTTTTACGTCATAAGGCTGAAAAACCACTGTATTGTATAAATTCTCTGTTTCAGGCAAAGGGGTGGATGGACGCAAAAACCACACAAAGATGTCTTACGTGTGTCCGCCGCAGTTCATCAGGCTGGGCCACAGCTGCTACTTCTTCAGCGAGGACAAAGCCTCGTGGCATAACGCACTCTTCGCTTGCAAGGTACGTAGATACTATATGATTACACAGCTGTTATTACTTTTCAAATTTATAACGGAAAACCTTCTTACCACCATGAACTTAGGTCATGAATAAATTTACTTCAGGTAGGTATGTATAAAGTCAAATTCAAAAGTCATCTAATGCATGCCTCTTCATGCGTGCAACAGACTTACAAAACAATGTTTAAAAAAATTGTAAATATGATCTAAGTATGAAAATGTCAAAATCTAAAATTACACGTAAAATTTAAAAAAATCTCAGTTGACAAAATTCATTTATGTTATAAAATGTCTTATTTATTACAAAGTCGCGTAATTAAGGTATATCTGTCACCGTAAAATAGCAAAAACCGTTGTAATCGAACGCTTTTTATCTCGATAGATTGTAAACTGTCGAAAGATTATGAATCGTTCAATGTTCAGAGTGCCAATTTTTGAAATATTCATTTTATTTACGTTTTCTTGTCTCTTACTTGTAGGTTAGGTCAGGGTACGACTTAAATAATCAGGTAGTGCACTTAGGTAAGTTATATCGGGTTAATATACCTAACAGATTGCAATCTACCGAAAAATAATGCTTTAAATTGTAATCTGTCGATAGTTTACGATCTCGCTAGTTACTCGTAAATTACAATCTAACGGTTTTTGCAATTTTACGGTGACATATCTACCGCTAATTACTTCCACTAATTAACCAAACCACGTGTAAAATTAATAATGTGCCGCTTTTGCTGGCCTGCTGACAGCCGTTGGGATGATAAGGAACCGAAAGTTTCTCGGAAAATATAATACACCTAAAATTCTACATCAATGACTAAAATATATATAGCCGCTGGTTATTGTGTAAGGAAATCGTAATCGATTGTCAAACGATTGTTTATGGAGTTCATAGATTGCCTGCAAATCAAAAAGCATGTATAAACTCTCGAATAATACGTGTTAGCTGTCAAATGATTATGATTTGCTAATTGGGCCTCAGACCCAGATCTCTCTCGGCGTCGTATTCCTCATTACTGAAGATCGTGACCCCTTTCCATTAATCAAATAATGGTAGGAGTTTTCTTGGGATAATAATGCGGTGGGTTCCCACGTCCTTCTGCGTACGACTCTACTCTTAGGTTTTTTTATATGTATAGCGATTAGCGAGGAAACGAACATGCGGGTCACCTGATAGTAAGTGATTACCGTCGCCCATGAACATTTGCAGCACCAGAGGAACCGCCAATACGTTGCTGGCTTTTGAGATATTTGTTTATCAGCCTTTTGAAGAGCCCCATTTATAACGATTATTATCAGATGTTAGTAATAATAACCGGGACCGTCGGCTTAACGTGCTCTCCGAGGCACAGAGGAAACGAAATGACCCAATTTGAGCCTCCGAATTCGGTCACCCATCCAGTTACCGACTTGGGTCAGTGTTGCTTAACATTCGCAACTGACTGATATGCGTTGTCACAACTGGGTCACTCGTCCCTCAGATCCAGATAGCGCTTGTTTTTATAGCACAATCAACCGCAATATATTAATTTTATAGCGCTTTTTATAGTGCATGACAGGGTCGTTTTTAAATGTGGCAACACATCAAATAGTGTGTGGTGTGTTGTGTAGTGTGCTAGAAACATTGCGACCGAAAAAGGTTGCATATTAAACACAATCGTACATATTTTGACTATCATGGTCCATAGACTAAATGTAAAAATTCACCTTCCAACACTTTCAAATCAAAAGGGAATAGGTATCTTCTAGGCAAGCGCCTAGGCTGCGCCTACCTTAAGCTGCATCGTCGCTCGCAAGTCTGATTCCAGCCAAGCGCTAGTCGATAAATTAAAAAATAACTTCCCTAAAGATCGCCGACACCTGGTACTGAATTTTTCAGTAAGCCACTTCTCAGCTCGTAGATATAAATGTGATAATCTTATTGAAATGGTTCATCTACTTGTGATCTTCTTAAGGAATTCGGTCCATCAGGCTATGCTTGTTGGTAGTTCGAATTACCACCATCAGGCTATCTACCACATGCCTACGGAGAACCTTCGAGTACTTCGGACACATTGCCCGCAGAAACCCTGACAATCTGGAGAAACTGCTGCTAACGGGCAAAGTGGAAGGAAAGAGGCCAAGAGGGCGTAGCCCTATGCGTTGGGCCGACCAAATAAGCACCACACTCGGCACATCGGTCCACGTTGCTTTGCACCATGCCACGGACAGACCAAGATGGCGCAACATCATAAAAGAAAAGATACTCCGTGGCAAGGATCACGACCCTCAGCAGTGAGGATGACGATGCATGGAGGAGGAAGGAATTCGTTCATTTACTTCAAGTAGTCTGAAGTCTACTCAAGGCATACCTTCATTTGTGACAGAACATTCGGCGTCGTTAAAGGAAATTGAGAAAAATTAGTCCATCTGCAGTTCGCCGAGTCAAGGACATTTCACTTGTGGTTTTAGTGCTTGCAATAAATTCTAATAACTATCGTTTACTTTAGCCGATTCACTAAGCTAAATACTTTAGACCTTGGGGCTATGTATAGTCCTACAAACTTATCTGACTGATGACAGTGCCGCTAGTATCTATGAAAAAAAAATGAAAACAAAAACTAAATACGTTCCAATTTTGGCCACCGGGCCAGATAGGTTGGTAGATGTCGTGAATGATATTATGATGATCTCAATCTCAATGGTATTCTTGGTGAAACTGTATTTATATTATGCCAACAAGGATTGCAATGACCTCTGAATGGATACCAATAGTTTCAGCCCTTCAACGGTGATTGCAACCCTATAGCTATTAAACTACGACGCGACGGTAGGCTCCAGACTTCCATTCCTAATCATAGATGAATAATATAGTATCTAGACAAACTCTTTATTACACACACTTAAAATCATATAGTACTACATATATGATGTCCGTGACTTCGTCCACG
The DNA here is from genome assembly GCA_963932025.1 of Erebia epiphron. NCBI lineage: Eukaryota > Metazoa > Arthropoda > Insecta > Lepidoptera > Nymphalidae > Erebia > Erebia epiphron. The sequence continues at coordinate 11,875,346 of OZ009952.1, read as the reverse complement.
TGAATTAAGATTTGTCGAATCCGCGGGAACTGCTTAAATAATTTTCCGAAATAAAAAATAGCATGTCCTTTCCGGGGATGCAACCTACCTCTGTACCAAATTTCATCAAAATCGGTTGAAAAGATGGGCCGTTAAAACGTAGCAGACAGACAGACACACTTTCGCATTTATAATTTTATAATATTAGTATGGATATGGATTTCTAGCGTGCCCTTAGAAAATTCTGCAGCAGTCTGCCATGCCATTGCGCTCAGTGTTTGACCAGACCTTTACTTCTAGGACTCGGCGTCACGCGACGTGGTCATATGCAAATCTAAAGAGTGGTACACACAACACACAAAGGAGCCTTGCTTTGTGACTTGTGAGATGGGAGTGTCGGGGAGGCAAAAAGTGGTCCGGACAACGGTAAAAACGCTCCATTGTAATAAAACGTCTCGTATGGACACGCAAAAAAAACACAGAGGAGAAAATCGCTTAAAATTAAATTATTAAGAATTGAGAAGTACGTCAATTTAAAATACATTCGGTAATTAGAATTCAGTACTTTATCATCATCTCATGACAATCTGCGGCACTAAACACGGCTTATAGTCGTAAAGATATGTGATGTAAGAACTTTATCTAGCCCAAGACTTTTAAATAACTCAAATTTTAAAATCTACGAAATTCCAAGTACCTAAGTAGGAATTTCTTCAATTACGCAACGGATCAACGTGATTTTTTTGCATGGGCATAGTTGAAGACCTCGAGAGTGACCTAGGCTACTTCTTATCCCAGAAAATCAAGGAGGGGGCATAAAAAAAACTTATTCTACCCGGACCAAGCCACGGGAATCAGGCAGTGGGTAATGTTTAAATTATAAGATTATCATCAACATAAATGTACTAAATCTAAATTATTCGACAGATAGATAATATTATTAGTGACTCTCCATCCTACAGAGACAAAAAGTCTGCAAATCTTTTTGTAGCCTTATTCATTTTAAGCGGTATGCGAATAAATCAGGTCACATCTATTACGATAAAATGAAACGAAAGGAACCTTTCTTGATAACGTTATCAAAACGAGGCCATGAAACAAGCGACCTATCTGTAACAGAAACTACTGACATAATATTATGTCTTTATAACTTACATAAATTACCCAAGTATAATAAATAGGATGTCGTGTAGAAACCGACTTGGAGGAGTATGGGTTTAATATAACCTATTTCCTATTCTTGTATATATAACTGATAAACCCCTATGGTGGGCCCGCTACCATTTTAGACTGCATCATCGCTCCACATCAGGTGAGATCACAATTCACAGTCAAAGGATAACTTGTACATAGTGGAATTAAAAAAAAAGGTCAACTAACCAGTGTAAAGATGTATGAAGATTATATAGTAGAGCTTTCCTAATAATTGCCTTTTTTATATTATTGGCATTTGGCATCCATACTAAAATATTTTAAATATGTAACTCGAAAGTGTATCTATCTTTGTGTACGTTATCTTTTCACGGACCATACATTTGGCACAAGGTAAAATTAAAAGCCATCGAATTAAAATTAAACACCATCGATATTATTAATTCTCAAGATTTCTATAATCATGGTACAGATAAGGATTAAAAATAGCCACTTATAGCTAGTTCCAAATATTTATTTGTGTTTGGCCCACATATCAATATAATGGCACATCTAAATTTATATAAATAAGTCTGTGCCGTGGCATTTTTAAATAGATTAAATAAATAGACCACCGTCGCAGCGCGTGGGTTCGCCGTACAATCCGCATTGCAAACATGTTTATTTATTTAATCTTTGAGACCCGGGCCACACTAAATAAACTTTTTGTTTCTTCTCGGCTCACCTCTGAAGTTTAGACACGCCTTTTATAAATAAGATTTTAAAAAGTAACTGCTCGACAAAACTCACTCTAGATTTTGGCCAATGACAAAAGAGATGCTTGGTATACCACCAAGCACCTCTTTTGCCATTATCTCTTTTGCCAACTCAATAGGTGATTGCGATAGTAAGACTTGTAGCGCTCTATGAAACAAGATAAGCAAACAGTCTCGAAATTTTTAGAGAGTCCTTCATCAGATTATTATTTTTTTACTCGAAACCATAAATTAATAATTGAGAAATCGCATCCTCAAGTCAACGACAAATCAGCGTTTAAACAATTTAATGGCTTAAAATAAAATACAATCGCTACTAACTTCACAGAAACTTTTATCTCCACTATAATGCCTGGTTTTCATCCACCTCTCGTTATTCCAGGTCAAGTGCTACATCCACCTACTGAGTTTTCTCAAAACTACAATATAGTGCTATTCAAAGGGCAAATGCACAATTTTCTAAGAAATTACATAAACTTACCAAAGGATACGATATTCATTCATATCAATACGTTGGTTACTTCAAGCATTTCATGCATATAATTTCCCCAGTCCCATACACCACAAAATTTTAAATAATATCTAAGAAGTTATCACAAAATTAAAACTATCGCGTAACCAAATAAATTCAAGCGGTCTCGCTTCTTGAAATTTTTATGACAATCGAACCTAATGCGAGCGAAGCTGTGGGCAAAAGCTAGCTAGCTATTAAATAAATGTAGTTTTGTGCCCAACAAAATTAGAACCGTTATGTAACATCCTGTTATAGAATAAACAAAAATTGCTATTCTCAAATCTTTGGTAGCACAAATCGGAAAGATCGAAATGTAAACTATTTCTCTGTTGCTATGTTGTTAGAGGCGCGATACAGATGTTGTAGAGAATCTCGCGGCATAGTTTAAAAAGCAAACCATGTGCTATGTTTTAATAAATTCGCGTAAATCAAACCTGACCCATAAATACTACGGGTAAGGCCTATTTCATAAGAAACAAATACCTTTATTAATTCAATTTAATGTTTAAATTCAAAAGGTTAATAAATATGGTCTATTCAAATACTTTCCACATCTACATATTTATCTACCGATTAGTTTGGCAAGGCTAATTGTAATTAAAACAAGTTTGTATCATTGTCTTATAGCCGATGGGAGGATAAACATCGATTTTACGCATCGATAAATTCTACTAAGTATATTTTGACTTAGCGAATGAGAGGGTGTGATTTAAATCGATTTTATTGAATGAAAACTTCTTTAGGCGCGTTGAGCACTTTTTGGTAGGGGATAAAAATGTGGAATACGCGAGATCGACACCATTCTTCTTAAGACAAAAGGTCTTAAGTACTACATTCGAAATAAAACAATTGAAAAAAAAATTGTTTTCACTTCTATTAGCTGTCCCTTTGACTGCTAATTTTTTTTGCTTTATATTCTTAAATATTGATGTGGTAAATAAATTGCTGTCGCGCAATTTGCACATTTTTAAATAAGTGGTTCACATTTTATTCTTACCATTTATTTATCTTTAAGGACATCAACGGTATAATACCTATTTTAGACAGGACAAAAAAATAATCGTTCTATTGTGAAAAAGAAACAAAATAACTTTAAGGTACATTATATTATTTAGTAAATCTTTACGTGCTTTATTGTAAGTACTTATACTAGATTTCACTTCTTTTGATTTTTATTTAGGTACGATACAAACGCGCCCTAACGTTCCGCGAAAATATATTGATCTCATAAACATATCACATTTGCGATGTATATTTTTAAAAGCCCTTACGATAATTGTATAAAGGAATAAAGAAACTATTGTTTTAATAGATATTATAAATCGCTTAACATATGTACAAGGTTGTGTAACTGGCGAGCTTATGGTGCAATATTCAGCCATGAACGGTGAAGCAAGGCACTTTTATTCGTCAAATTCCTCTTTACTGTGGGCCCTGAGCCCCTGACCTCCTATTTATCACGTAATGGAGTTCCTTGGGATGTGCATGTTTTCTGCGTTATTTCCGGCCCTATTTTTTACATTTGGTAGCTCTGTACACTTTTTGAAAGCCTATAAGGGCTCGTCCGCACTGCAAAAACGTTCACGCGAATTTTATTTAGAAGCTTCAAACTTGGTTTTGCACTCCTGGCATCTATCCTTACATCCCAAAAAATCAGTACAGTGCGAATTTTTGCGTGGCTGCATTGGTCTGTTATTAATACCTATTAATTAGAAGAAACTGTACATATCACCTAAATGTAACAAAATTATACTAAAATAAAACAAACCATCTGTGACCTTGGATATTTTATACACCTTATTATTAGCCCTGTACAAAGACATATTTTAATTACTGCACAATTCTAGTTTATCGACATTCGACCCGCAAACTACAGGAAGGGCCGTAAAGTTTTATCGATATCCCGAATAGCGGTGCCAAACTCTCTGACGCTTCCAGGTATGATGTTATGGGAGCAAGCTATTTTGCGTCATGTATTACGAAAACCACCTACATTGCACTAACAATTCGCCATGGTATAATTCGTCATGGTTTATTTGAAAATAAAAAAAGGAAAGGATTAATACCTTTCCTTCTTAAAGTTTAAGTTTGAACATTTTAAGTAATGTAATAGTTATTTGTTATACAAGAGTGAAAAGTTGTTTTTTAACCGCGTGCTCAATTTTGATGACCGAGCAAGCGAAGGATTCAAAAATTAGAATCCTGAGCGTCAGCGAGGGAATCAAAAGAGCACGAGGTGAAAAATCTTTTCGCTCGAGTGCAACACGTAACTTTTCATCCCACCTCAGCGAGGAAATGACTAAATGCCAAATTAAAAAAGTACACCACGAAGGTTACGAGTGTAAGTTTTTAACAAATTAAAAAAACGGTTGCATGGAAATTCGGCACCATAGAGGTAGAAGTAAATAGTTTTTAATGATGTTTTGAATTCACAAACTTCATAGACGAGTGATATTTACTAACGTGCACACGATGTTCTAAATTCTATTTACTTAATCCTCAAGAGGATAATAACGGCTTTTGCATTCAGATATCGAAAAGTAAAAATACTCTTTCTGAGATGGTGGGATGAAAATAGACTATATTGAACACCGAATAGGAGTACGTACAATATCACGGAGATTATTACGAATTATTTAAACCCTGAGAGCATAAAAATAATTATTTTCCGTCTCTAAGATGCAATCCCTGTAATAAAATTGTCGTAATCGTTTAAGGTAGATGGCCCAGGCATACATTATTAACAGACAGAAATAATTTCCCACTTAATTTATACTTACTGGTTTTTGTGTCACAAAATCAAGTACTTATTTTAAAATCTTAACAGACTGATACACGCGTGCGTTGTTATCGATACAAAAAATGAAGCCACAAAAGCGAAAGCAAATACGCATAGCTACTGTGACATGTGACAAGTTCGGATACGTCAATCTTGACACGTGCAATTTAGTGTGACAAATATGTGACAATTGACAAGAGAGAGATCTGTCAATGTTGTCTCACTCGAATGGTCACAGTGGATATTAAGAAATTAACACCACACCATGCAAAAGAGATTAACGACTTAGCACATTAACACAATTTAAACTTTCATTTAAAAGATATCATAAAGGTAGAATAGCTATTGGTATTTTTATATACTAAAAAAATGGACCATGGCCAAAAATACATGGCCATGGACATTGAATATGCTTTTAGAGTACAGAAAAAATGCATCAGATCACTGTGTGGCGCTGATATAATAGCCCCGTGTCGGCCTTTATTTAAAAAGAAAAAGATATTGCCCTTGCCATGTCTATATATTTTCGAAACTTGCCTTTTTGTAAAAAAAAACAAATACTTATTCGAGATGAAGCCTGATAATAGGAACCGCCAACAAAAATTCAAGTTAGAGATACCCCAGCGCAGACTAACTTTATGTTCTCGCAACTCTTACTGTATGGCTGTAACTTTATTCAACAAGCTCTCTGACAACACTAAAATTTTACCAACATCCATATTTAAGAAAAAGTTATTTGAATATTTAATTGGCGAATGTTTTTATAGTGTTAACGAATTTTTAGCTAAATGTAAGATTTGACCTGAGAGTATCTCAATTTTATAACAGGATATTATGACATTTCAATTTAATAAATAAATAATCTAATAAATCTATTTTAATGTTGTAAGCTTATATATAATCTAATAATCTATCTTAATTCTGTAATTTTATATGTTAATCTAATAATTAATACTTAATTTTGTAACTTATTATAACGCATACCTATGTTTTATTTTGCCCACATTTGGCAAAATAAAACATTTGTATTTGTATTTGTATTTGTAATAGCTGATCATGTCAATGAAGTTGGTTTTTGAAATCCCATTGGAATTATATGTATAATCGATGTATATCCAAATCCATTCTTGAATAAGTATAGAATCTTGACGCAATATCATACAACTTCCCCTTTTAGATTTAGATTCTGATTTGATAATTTGGTTAGGTTAGGTTTGTTAGAGAGACTAAGTATTTACTAATAGACGGAAAAAGAAGCTTATATAGCTATTTTTATGAGCTGTAGTTTTGTCCCCTCTCAGTAAAATTAAGATATCTTTAATTTGCTCATTTGGCATTACCTGCTCAGATGAAAGTGTCAAATTGATGATCTAGAACAGTGTTACGAACAGCGATCTTTTATAACTAGGTTACGAATAATATAATAATAATAATAATAATAAAGCCTTTATTTCCAATATCCAAATTATAATACAATGTCATGTTCATTTATGTCAATTTAGTTCATTTATGTCAATCGGACACCCATTTTTGGGCAAAGGCCTCCTCCATCCCCTTCCATTTAATCCGATCTCTTGCCAATCTAGTCCAAGTGGTCCCTGCCGCCTCGTAGAGATCGTCACGCCAGCGTCGCCGTGGCCTACCTCTCGGTCTGCATTTGTCACGAGGATACCAATGTAACAGCTTCTCGGTCCACCGTCCATCAGTGCTCCTCGCAATGTGCCCAGCCCAGCGCCATTTAAGGAGACATGCTAGTTTCGCCGCGTCAATAATTTTTGTTCTCTGTCGTATCGTGTGGTTTTTTATTTTATCCTTAATTTTTAGGCCTAGCATGCTCCTTTCCATTGCTCTTTGGGTAACCTGTATCTTATATATTACTTCTTAAGATATCTGCCATGTTTGGCAGCCGTATAATAGAGTTGGCGTCACTACTGAGTCCATTGCTTTCTTTTTTAGTTTCATGTCGAGTTTTGATTTGAAAATATGTTTAAGGGACCAATACGACGCCCAAGCTTTTTTGATCCTTCTATTTATTTCTTCAATGTAATGCCCCTTAAAGGATATACTCTGACCCAAATATATATATTCATCGACGAACTTTATATTTTTCCCGTGTATTACGACCTTAAATTGCTCTCCATTGGACATTATGTATGTTTTTTCCGAGTTCATCTCCAAGCCACACTTTCTGCTTTCAGAGTCCAGAGTTTCAAGCATGTATACCAGCTGTTTTTGATTTGGTGCTAAAATGACGAATAATATAGTTAGCCTGAATTCTCCCATGCAGTTTTCGCGGGTTCGATTCCTCCTTTGGCCAATTTAATTTAAGTCTCGTCTAGAAGAATAATAGACTACTGCTATGAGTTGCTTTGTAGTTCCATATGGCCACGACTTGGTCCGCGCGCTCTTTCATTTTCCGTGAACCAAGGCATATATATTTCGTCGAGATACAACCAACCTCTGAATCATCAAATTGGTTGAAAAGGTGGGCCGCTAAATCGTATCAAATAGACAGACACACGTTCGCATTGATATTATTACAAGATGATTCCCGCGACTTCGTCCGCGTGGATTAAATTTTTTGTTTAAATCCCGCGGGAACTCTTTAATTTTCCGCGATAAAAAGTAGCCTATGTCCTTCCCCGGGATACAATCTACCCCTATACCAAATTTCATCAAAATCGGTTGAGCAGATGGGCAGTGAAAGCGAAGCAGACTGACAGACAGACACACTTTCGCGTTTATAATATTACTAGATGATTCCCGCGACTTCGTCCGCGTGGACCAAGTTTTTTCAATTCCCGCGGGAACTCTTGAATTTTCCGGAATAAAAAGTAGCCTGTGTCCTTCCCCGGGATACAACCTACCCCTGTACCAAATATCATTAAAATCGGTTGAACAGATGGGCCGTGAAAGCGTAGCAGACAGACAGACAGACACACTTTCGCATTTATAATATTAATATATTATAAATGCGAAATTTATAATATTAATTATAGTTTATATAGTATGGATTTGTATTTATTAGTATGAATAAACAAATTTCGTGATGACGTGACATCACGTAGACTCGTGGCTAGACGAACCCATTAGTATTATACATAAAAACACCAAAATGACGGTGTTTATAATATAAACGTATTAAGCCACAGCTAAATATAATTTCCTAGTCATTTTGTTAAATATATACGTTTATAATATTACTTCCCATCGATTACGTAGGTACAGTGTTATTATGTCATTACTATAATTCCGTTTCAGTTAGTCACGTACGACCTTCGGTTTTGCTTGTAATTGGAATTTATGGAAACCATAATGTTTTAGCAATGGGTACGTAGTGTTATTCTGGGTCCGCAAACAAAATCAATTGCACCATCGATGGTCACGTTAAATTAACGTAACATTCAATTTGACCACCTAAGAAGGTTGCAAAGGTCAGGGTTCTTCTATTTTTAACGAAAATGTAAAAAAAAACAAAAATGGAAAAAATCTAACTTGTGCCACTCAATAGGAATCATGACAACTCAATCAAATCAGAAAATCTAAATCAAACTTAAAAACGCACTTTAGATATTATGGAATTTGATGACGTCACAACTATGTAGGACACAGAGGTTAATGTAGGACAACTACATAGTTGTGACGTCATCAAATTTCAATGCACTTTGTTTAATCTATAATTTACAATGGATAACAAACTGAAAATTAACCGAATGTACTACGTGAATGGAGATTGTGTTGTGTTCTGTCGCGCCAGTTTGTGCTGCTCCATATGACACTGCCCACGCAAAAGTAGAAAGTTTTATCTTGCGGTTGCCCGATCCGTGGAGTGTTTTCGCCCTTAAAGTATTGATTGATGCTTTTAAATAAATGCACTTACCACTCAGTTGAATCTATGATATCAACAAAAGTGAGTTATTCGAGTTCGAATTTTGATGGATTTATAAGTTTTTTTAGTAAGAAGGGATGTCGAGCATGAAGGTTGGAAATCATCCAACCCTCGTAATAATTGATGAACCAGCGGGTCGGAAAGTGCTCCGAGAAATATGGATCTATCAGCGTCGCATCATTTATTAATCTAAAAGCTTCTACGTACTTACTCCGTATTAACTATTTAATACCTTACCTACCTTAAGGTTTTAGCGTTTCAAATAGGGATTTTCCCTATGTTAAAAAAATATTTAATAATTTTTCAATGCTTATGAAACAGAGAGTCTTCCAAAAAACGTAAAATCCACGTCCTCTAAACGAAACGATTAACATAAAGATGTGTGTCGAACGTTAATGACGTCACGAGACAGTTTTTCATACAAGTTTCCATGCTGAGCATGCGTTTTGACGTTTGATAAAGAGTTCCTGATCCTGATCCCGGGGGAACTCTTTACTCTTCGATTTCATGATGAAAAGTATGAAAAGTACCTAGTCGTTTTCACTCTCCTTGTCTTCAACTATTAAAATCGCGTCGATCTATTGCTCTCATCGATGTGTTTCTGTTGCGGCGTGATTGATTGACAAACCAACAAACAAACACATTGTTACATTTAGAATTTATTAATATAATAATATAATTGTAATTTATACATCAATAGCTGATACCCGCGACTTCGTCCGCGTGGATTGAGGAGTTTTAGTTCCCCCGGGAACTCTTTAATTTTCCGGGATAAAAAGTACCCTATTATTTAATCCGGACTTCTAACTTTACGTCTGCAAAATTTCAAAGCAATCGGTTCAGTAGTTACGGCGTGAAAGCGGAACAAACATACAAACAAACTCACTTTCCCATTTATAATATTAGTAAGGATTACTTTATGCTTATTAACTATTATATTTTTTTAAGTGGAACCGTCATGCATTTCTAAATACTTAGTGGTAAATTCACTCGACGTTTCAAGAGCACTTGTAAAAGTTTATTCGAATAAAAATATTTGGATGTAACATGAACAAACCCTTACTCATGCCATGTCCTAAATATAGGACCTAGTCAGCTAATACAATGAAGCACAATTTGCTAGTGACCCAAATATGAGTGTAACTGGAAGCTCTGAAATAGTTCAAGGTTAGACGAAAAGTGTACCTAGAAGCGCGTAATAATCTATCTAATGTCACATGACATGTGGAAAAGATCCTCGCACATTAACTGGCTTGAAAAACCTTCAAAACGCATGATTAGTTAGTGATAATAATATTATGTTTTACCAAAGTTACCTATTAAACAAAAGCGTTGTTATTCAGAAATGACAGCGTGTGAGATAAATCCCAAGCAGGCCGTGTTCACACAACAAACAATATTATGATAACCATTTTCCATGGTGCAGTGATGTCATCCACACAATGGGGCAGTTAGGTAAATGCACCGGCCGTTGTGAATAGTCGCGAATTGTAAATGCGTGCTCCAAACTGTGAGTCACACGTGATACAGAAGTCTAATAGAGTTGTATATTGCATGTATTTGCACAATGACTGCACTCGTAGAATCGAATAATCATAATATCATACCTACTTACTTGATACTGATTTTAAATGCAAAAGTGTGTTTGTTTGCCTTAAATCAAATCGCATCAGAGTTGTGGATTGACGTTATTTTTGCATGGGTATAGTTAAGGACCTGGAGAGGGCATAGGCCGTTGCCTAGGGTATTTTGAAATTCCCACTGAATTTCAAAATAATAAGTAACCTATAGTTGTGTAAAAGTACGTACTCCGAGCTGTGATTCACACGTGATACAGAAGTTAAATAAAGTTGTAATGTTGTATGTGTTTGCTCAATGACTGCAATTCGTGAAATTGAAAGCTTTAGAAAGATAAAGTACATGTTTTCCTGCGAGGAAATTCGTAGAAGAACTTATGCGGACGACATAGCACAAAGGATTTAGGAAAAGAAAAGGAGGATGCCAGCTTTAGACGAGTTCAGTTCTAGTAATCATCATTTCAATCCATCGCTACTGAGCACGAGTCTCGTGAAGCCACGCAAATAATCACGTCAATCCATAGCTCTGTTGCGGCGTGATTGAAGGACAAACCGACAAACAAAGACACTTTCACATTTATAATATTAGTAGGTACCCTTTAATAATATTACTAAATCATTGCAAAACCATTAATGAAGAGTAACACGTTAACCATGGGTTACTGTCTCCTAATGACGACATCGGAATGGCATATTATGATAATTATTCAACAGCCCAAGGTGGCTGCCGTGCTTGCACAGATGCGCTCTACAAACATAACCCACTTTTCCGATAGCCACTAGACGTACCTGTACAGTGTAAAAGACAAACAATAATAATATGTACAGGTAGTATTCAGCTTTTAATGAACTATGATACGGGCTCCAATACACAATACTTTCTTTAAACAATACTACAAAGCGTTAGGCATAATAATAATAAATATGTTCAGGCTAAATTAAAGATCACTGTTCATTAATTGAGCAAGATCCGTTGATAATATACGAACACGTGGATAATATGCCAAGCGAGCCTGTGCCCTTCCCCGGGATACAATCTATCCCTGTATCGACTTTCATCAAAATCGGTTGAACAGATGGGCCGTGAAAGCGTAGCAGACAGACAGACAGACACACTTTTGCATTTATAATACATAATACATACAATAATACATGGTACATAAAGGCTATTAACCCGCGAAAACAGGAAAATGTATTAAAAGTTAGTATTTATAGTTATAGTACGAGTAAGTATGTAGGTAAATAAAGGCCTATCTGTTAGATAACATAATTATTATTCCGTAATAAAGTGACTTTAATGTATAGGCAATCTGCGAACGAGTCTATCAAGTTTATCGCACCAATAATAGCCCGTTAGAGCAATGAAAAATGAAAATAATCGTTAAAATCTAAGTATATGGTCGTCTCAATTATCCTTAACAATAAAAATATCTATCTCTTTTTTACGAAATAATGTTTAGGAATAATTTTCAGTACCTATAAGCCCAGAATCATCACAGTTTAGCAAACATACCTACAGTTGGGCGCAGTTATCCCTGTTTTGGGGCTAAGAATTATAGGAAGAGCTAAGCGCGTTCCAACGTTCAAAGTCGTATTTTATTTCACGTCAACATACTTTAAGCTTCTTAAGTAGGCCAAAATTGGAACTAATTTTCTACCTGTTTAGTTTTTTTAATTTTCTTTTTCATACCTACTAGCGGCATTGTCACCGGGTCAGATATGGTTATGAAACTATACTAGGATATAATAATAGGATACTTACACCTATGACAGGATAATTCTTCCACCGGTTCTGGACCAAAAGTTGAAGAACTTTGTGTGTAGAATTTGATATTCACCCCGCGATACCAACTGTATATGGACGCTAAACTTGTCGCTAGCAACATCCATTGGCCAATAAAATTAATTGGCGATTCTTTTCGAATATGAGGCACTTGACCTCCAATAATGGCACTGTCCCAGATGATTGGCTGTTATTAGATCGTCCTTCTCACATCACGTCATCTATAATGCCTAGCCATGCCCCACGCGTCGACTTGCCACACATGAAGAATGAAGATACGTAAATTCCAAACTCGGTAAGTATTTTAGGTATATGTGAATTTATTGAGAGGGACGAGTGGCCTAGTTGTGACAACGCATATCAGTCGAATGCGAATGTTAAGCAACGTTGACCCAAGTCGGTAACTGGATGGTTGACCGAATTTGGAGGTTCAAATTTGGCCTACTCGTTTCCTCCGTGTCTGTGCCTCGGAGAGCACTTTAAGCCCCGGTTATTATCACTAACATTTGATAATAATCGTTACAAAAACCTAATCACAGTCGGTTTTAGTGTCGTTTAAATACTGTTAGTCGAGTCATAAGAACGTGGGAAGTGCATAAGAACGTGGGAAGTGGGAACGGGACGGCATTATTATCCCAAGAAGAGGTAGGAGTCTTCAAATAATTTTGATTAATGGAAAAGGGTCACAACCCTCAGTAATGAGGAATACGACGCGAAGCGAGTGAATTAACTAGGGTTAATTCATGCTATAATTTATATTCTGTGGTCCCGCACTTTCTATAATGTAAATAGTAGGTAGGTATATTATAGAAGTCATTTGATGCTTTGGATGATGGATTTCTTGACCTGACTTGAAGTTTTTGGTTTTAGCCAAAACTCGCAAACGTTAAAAGTTAAAACACGACACACGACACATGAAACACGTTTTGTTCAAAACGATTGGAAATAATATTGTTCTCAGGGACCATAGTACTGCGGTCTGCGAGCTGTTTCATTATTGTTGACTTTCGTGTTTTAGAATACTTACCTAATCCTTATTTTAGGAACGTCAAGTTACGTGATATTAAACTGTATTTTTGAGTAATATTGCTTTATTCAATTGGTCATTTCTCGGAGGTGTCACTCGTTCGTAAGTAACAGCTATTCGGCTAATCATCACCACGCTGTCATCATTATTCCGTACGCATACCTACCTATCCACGGTGCAATATATATAATGCAGTGTAAAGTCGTTGCAAGATTGTAACTCGTTCACGAGCGGATCTAATTTTAAAGCTAAAACAATACGGTCAAATCCCATATACTTTTAAATAGACTTATAGATAAATAGACAGGCAGGGTCAATTCGGGAATTTAGAATTTCTGAATTTTCTCTGGTCGGGCCTGGTGGGAGGCTTTGGCCGAGGCTAGTTACCACTTACACCTACCGGCAAAGACGTGCCACCAAGCGTTCCGTTACGATGCCGTTTAGAAACTGTATAACTGTCTTACCCAAACGGTTAGCCCGCCACCATCTTAGACCCTCAATCTTTTGGATGTAATTTTACACTAACTAAATTGATAGGAACATTTAATTTTGTTCGTGTAGGCTATCTCATTCGGACTATTTATTTTGCATTCCAATACAAATCATAAAGTAATTTACATATCTAATGTCAATTGATTACGGGCTCGTAATACGATGATTACTCGTAGCTGTTCTTAATACAGTATTAGAACCCCGGTGGGGCACAGCAAAAATCAGTGGTAGTAGAGAGATGGCTGCCTTATTTTTCTTCAAAAAATAATAACGAATCGATTCAAAAACGATCAACGATCGATTCCTCATCCATCAAAATCGACTCAGTAGTATAATATATATATAGATACAAATTATATATTTATTGTAATATACGAGATACAAATACAATTAATGTTTTTTATCCATAAAGACTATTTACAAGTTCTTATGAATAGTCGAATGAATTTACCACGGGTTCGGAGTAGGTATATAGCGAGCAAACGAGCAAGCGGGTCACCTGATGTTAAGTGATTACCGCCGCCCATGAACTGATATATTTGTTTATCCGCCCTTTGAAAAGCCACATATTATTAGTTTAGGTGCTACGGTGGAACCAAGTCTATGTATGTATCATAGACTGCTAAAATCATAACCTAAAAAGATACTTCAACCACCTCTATTAAACAAATGTGTACTAAATCCCTAATATTTGATTGGGCGCCACATCTTATAAATACGGCTAATTATAGCGTGTAGCAACAAGGGGCATCACTACCGAGTTATGGATGTCTGATCAGTTATTAATAGATAGGTACTATCTCTAGCTTATTGGGGATTTCGTCCGAGAGTTCATGTTCATGGTCTAGGAATACCTTAACTACTAACTACCACAACGTAAACACATCATATTATAATAATATCCTTACAATTTACAGTGTATCGACGCGCATACAGCTTCGGCCTTCTTACGTCTTTCTGAGAAATTCTTGACAGAAAAACCTAATACTTGCTCGATCATGCTAAATCGAAAAAGTTGTCGTCGACGACATTTGCTAAACTATTGAAAATGACAAATTTATTTACGCGACAACGTAGGCCACGTGGAGGGCCGGCTACCACAGAGTACTTTTTTACATACTAGCTACCGTTTGTTCCTGTCGTGTCGTGTCGCGTCGCAATTTACCACGTTTGTGGGTCACCTAAGACAACGGGTCACCACTAGTATTATGAGAGATATAGCTGCACTTTTGTTAACTATCTCTAAAAGCAGAGTGCTATCTTAATGTGCGGAAGTCCCGGGTTCGATTCCCGGCAGGGTCAATTTGGGAATTTATAATTTCTGATTTTTTTCTGGCCTGGGAGGCTTCGGCTTTGGCTAGTTACCACTCTACCGGCAAATACGTGCCGCCAAGCGATTTCGAGTTTCGGTACAATGCCGTGTAGAAACTAGAAACCGATTAGGGGTATGAGTCTATGGGTTTAATATAACTGCCATGTCCCTAACAGGTTAGCCCGCTACCATCATAGACTGCATCACAACTTACAATAATAACAAGGGTTAACTTGTAGTGAATAAATAAGAAAAATAAAAAGACCGACGAGGCAGTTAAAAAAAAAACAAAAAAAAAAATACAATCTAAAATTATCTAAAACATCTCACTACGAGAAGTATTGTTTTGTTTCGTCCAACAATAGAGGCTCGTATGTGCTCGTATTTCATCCTCAGCGCGGTCTATTTGTTGCTTGCTCATCGCTGAACCATTTGAGAGCTTTCAAGTTCACGGCAACCCGAGCTTAGTTAAAATTAGCAACTTGTGATCGTATGACACACTCTCAAAGAATTAGATGTACCTATCATGAAGCGGTGATAGCCTCGTGGTTGAGACATCTGCTTCTGTACGGGGTCGCGGGTTTGATCCTTTGGCACGCACCTCCAACTTTTCGATAAACGGTGAAGAAAAACATCGTGAGGAAACCTGCACTCCCGAGAGTTCTTCATAATGTTCTCGAATGTGTGTGAAGTCTGCCAGCCCGCACTTGGCCAGCGTGGTAGACTATGGCCAAACCCTTCTCATTCTGAGAGGAAATTCGTGCTCAGTAGTGTGTCGGCAATCGGTTGATAATAGAAAGAGTCATCCAGTTAACAAAATTGGTTTCCAGAATTTTTTGTCACACTGAAGTTTTAACTAAAACTTATTACCGACTTGAATAACTCCGATCTTTATTCGGACGAATGTTTGGTTAAAACGGTCGCTGAATGACCGCCAAACATAGCAGCTGTTTTAAAGTCACCATCTTATATCGAGCGTTTTAAGTTCCAAGTAAGTAGTTAGTGGTATAAAAAGCTCTATTTTATGAGCAGTCATAAGATGAATAATAAACTTTATTTAAATAAATCGTTAAAAAAGAGTAAAGACGAATATGGCATGGTTAGGCTAGGACAAATTCGATACAAAACAAATGCTTCATACAATTCATTTTAAAACAAACATCTCGAAACAATGGGTAACACAAATTCTTCGGACGTAAATAATCTTGAGAGTTGATGCATGTGTTTGTCCTTGTGTCCCAAATAATAAGCGTAAAGGCGTTGCGGATGAGCGTCTATTATTGTTATTGGTGCATTACTCAATGGCACGTATGAGCGATGTGTGTCGCAGAACGCAGTGCAAATAATTTTAACGGATGACAAAATATGCAAATACTTAAGTATGTGCGGTGCAAGGTATGAGCGGTAGCGATTTTGAGATATAAACTATCTTCGACAAAACCAGCGATTTTGAGACATAAGCTATCTCGCAGATTTCAAGAAAACTTCTTTTATTAAGTGATTAATACAAACGGGTCACGACCCTTAGCCACGAGAAATACCTACTATGCAAAGAGAAGCTAAAATCTGCATGTTAAAAATAACTCCTTCTTCTTTGCCATGCCCACATCCCATTTCATTTGGGGTCGGGCCTCTTTGTACGTAGGCGACAGGACTGAACAGGAGATGTTAAAAATAACTGTTAATGTTAAATACAATTAATGAATGTGAACTGTACCATAGGTACTATTTATTTGCTTTCCCTCATGCTTCGTAGACGCTCCTAAATCGAGCAGAATAAAAATATGTATATTATTTCCTATGAGAGTGGAGGCCTGTGCCCAGCAGTGGGACGTTAATAGGCTGTAGTGAGTGATTTTTGCTTGGTATAGGTAATTTAATAAGTTCGTTTGTTCTATAAACACATGTCAAAAACACAAACTTTATACAGTTAATTATTAATTCATTCAAAACATATTAATATTTTAGAACACAATTAATTTGCGGCCTCGAAAAAAAAGGAAATTGATACTCGTAACATTTAAATGTCGCATAAATATTTTACGAGTATATTTGAATTTCTGAGAAGCATCAGCTATTTGCTTCGAACTTAAGGGCAGAGTGTTTCCCAGAAATAAAAGCGCGCGTGCCAGCGTTATAGGCCGGATATATTTTACAATCGACGACATAACCAGTAAGAAAAATATGTCTTCCGGAATAAAACATGTTCACCACGTTGCAACCTTCAGTGTTCTCAGTATTCAAGGTTAAGAGCATCTTGATCGCCCTATGTTAATTAATGTAACTCTTCCAGGTAAAAATTATTAAATCACGATTAATTATGTTCCACCTTAACTTTCTTTACAGATTCTTGTCTTATTCTAAATCTAAATATAGTATATAAAAGAAAAAAGTGTCTGACTGATCTATCAACGCACAGCTCAAACCACTGGACGAATCGGGCTGAAATTTGACATACAGATTTATAAACCATCCGCTAAGAAAGGATTTTTGAAAATTCAACCCCTAAAGGGTTAAAATAGGGGTTGAAATTTGTATGAAAATCGAACTTAACGTAAGCGAAGCTGCGGGCAACAGCTAGTTTTCTCAATAGCAAGATTTGAAAATGTGCCAATCTTTGCCTTCTTTCAGTATACTTTTAAACTCAAGTCAATCTTCATTTTGCTTCATTGGCTCAGTGACCCAAATTTTACTGGCCTCTGACACGAGTGACTATTCCTGCCTGTTCCAATCCCAAGTAATTGATTTCATTTATAACGGCTTAAATTAAAAAAATTGTAAAACTTTAGAATTATGTAACACTTATGTATGTAACACACATTTCTGACACTATAAGTCAAAACTGAAACAGTTTCAGAACTCCTACAGTCGTATCTGCATCGTATAGTATAATTGAACAATGACAGATGGTATTGGCACGTGAATTCGTCTGATACGAATAGGAATCGTAGTACGAAATTGTTGATCGGTTTACGACCCATTTGGCACCGCGTAGAAAGTGACGGGATTTGGTCCCCGATGCTTTGGGGTCAAGTTTATTTATGCGAATAACTCGCTCCGCAATTAATAAATGCCATGCACGTATTTGAATTCTTGAATTCCATCCCGCTGTTGCCTCACAACTTGGTCAAAAATTCGTACTAAAGGCGTATTACAATGAGAAGCTTTTTATTTTCGTTTACAAAATATCTTGGTTCTGCCTCACCAAGACCCTGGCACTGCCCAATTCTGTATAAGTTACCTTTTAAAGTCTTTTGTATTAATCCTGAATAGCAGTCTGATAAATTAATAAAAAATCGAATAGCATTTAAAAACACTTTATGAGCTAGGTATAGGTATAGCCCGTCAAAGTTATCTGGCCCGGTGGCCAAAATTGGAACTAATTTTTGTGCCTGTTTAGTTTTTGTTTTTATTTAATTTTTCATATACACTAGCGACGCTGACACCGGGTCAGATAAGTTTGTGGGACTATAATGTCCTCCCGACTGAATTTCAGCCACGGCGGCCTATCTCCAGAGAGATCAGCCACACACAGGTGCACTCTCTGTTCCTTTTTGCTGAGTTTGTTGTGGGCTCTTCTCAGACCAGGGCGCGTTTGGAACCCCCGTGGCTTTAGTTTTAAGATACCATAACCGATTATCACCATCATGTTTTTTTAAGTAAGTAATTTTTAACGTCAATAAGTGTACCTACAGTATACCTATATTGAATAAATTATATTAACTATTGACTATTGACTATTTAATCTCATAACCCGATGGGACGGAAAATCAGAACTATACTATAGCTACTATTAAAGGTAGCCTGAGATTATAGTAAATGTCAAATGAGCCGGTTCATTTTAAACATTTTAGGAATCTATAAATTTACGAAGACACTTGCGGGAATCTCTTAATAGGTCGTAAATCTTTCTATTAATTACAAATACTGGCACCACCATTGGAACAGTTGTAAAAGTAACTGCCTCCCATCGGCACAGAGTAGGTACGACTGCTTTATTTAACTTCCACAGAACTGACATTAATCTGTGGTGTTCTTCAAACACTTTCGTCTTACATAATGAACTGTAATAAAAGTCATCTTATATATAAAATTCTCGTGTCACAATTTTCGTTCCCATGCTCCTCCGAAACGGCTTGACCGATTTTTATGAAATTTAATATGTATATTCAGTAGGTCTGAGAATCGGCTACTATCTATTTTTCATACCTCCACGCGGACGGAGTCGCGGGCATCAGCTAGTAAATATATTAAATAATGTGTGTGTTGTGTGTGTCAGCTCCGACGCACGACTAGAGTTTACTCTTTACGAACGATTATAAAATATATAGATTAGTAAATGTGGGTAAATGAACGCATTTTTTATATTACTGAAAGCATGCTTGACACATTTATTTATATTAATTAAATAATTTATATTCATCAAAATACATTACATAGTCATGGATCAACCTTTTTGACTTTACTCCCCATACATTTTCATACCTCGGGCTATATTTGCAAATCGATTCTAAAGGAGGTAAACTCCAATAAAGTTTATTATTAGCATCAGATTGAGTCTATTTGTACCAACAACATTATTCGTGCCTACTAGACAAGCATTTGCCTACCATCTCGTATAATAAATCATATAACTGTCTATGATGGAACACAATAACCCGGAAGAGATAATTCTAGAGCAGTTATAGGTCTTCGTAATCTGCTTTAAATATTTGATAAAACAGGCACATATTCAAATGTATCAACAATCCTACCTATTTAGTCGATTATCCACTACCAGACACTCATAAAATCAATTAAACGCAAATTCTTTGGATTATATAAGTTTTTTTATTTTTAACAGGCATGTAAGTAAATAAGTATTCTTACTTTATTACAGGTAAGAGACAGATAATTAATGTGTTACATAAAAATAATAAAATCCGATTGATTTAGCTCATTTTATTGAATAATTTATTTTGGAAACAAAAAGTAAATCTAAGAGGGCCAAAAATAGCAGCAAGTGGCGTTCATTAAAAATAATTTGTTCACACGTCCTCAGGCGAAAGATCTGTCAACGTATCATTGAGACGTGTCAATTAAAGGCATCAGCGTCGTGCACCCAATTAAGTTCTAATTAATTTACGACGGTAGCTGCAAATTAAAACTGAGCAGATAGAATAGAGATTAATTTATTGTCTTTTAATATTTTAATGCGATCCGTTCTCAGAAGACCAGCTAATGGATTTCATGCCATATAATGACATACTCACTATTTTCCAGGAAAATATCGTGAAATCAAAAATTCTGTGATTTAAGATCAATGACAGATTAAACTTTCTTTAGGGATGGTCACCGAGGCTATATATTTTGATCTTATACAAGCAAGATTGTATACAAATAATGTGATTTTGATGTAATTCTATTTGATTTTTACTGTTACTGTTATTATTACCTCTTCCAACTGGAATACAGCATCTGTTAAACAAGAATAAAGCAAACAGACAGAGACAAGTTTGATTTTGTTTTATGATATCAAGGACACCGTGTCTATGATCTTCAAATTCAACTTTTATGGCTTCGACACGCACGTATTACTAATTTGTTTATGTATTATCATGGCATGATATTTCTTTGGACGTAATACATTTTCCTAAGAAGGAGAACATTTTTTGATGCAGGAAATTATTTCATCGAAATTTTTAATTTTATAGTACCGGTGGGTAAATTAATGTCTTGGTTCTGTCAAGGGGCTAGTTATTCATTTACCCAAGAATAAGAATAAGAATAAGAACATTTATTTGCTTAATACACGTAATACAGGTGGTTTTACAAAAGAATTACGTCACAGTGTATTGCCATGCCAGGCGTGCAAATTTGGCTATGTTAAGAGTTACATAATATTTTATTAGTATAAATAATGTCAAATAGTATAAAGCATATTGATAAACATCACATAATATATAATCATCATTCCATTAATTTAACGCACAATTATTTAGAAAAGACACAATAATAAAAGGTCACATTACCAAGCACAAACCAACCACAGCACAGCCAACAACACAAGCCAAGCACAGTTAACATCACATTCCTAGTATAAAACATATTACATTTTAATATAGGACATCGTCCATCGTACTGTTAGAAACTACTAATTGTGGATACTACAAATGTGCTTTAACAAAATTATACATGTATAATTTATCGAGTCAGGATTCTTAGTATAATAGTCTTTAATAAAATTGTCTAATTGCGTTTTTCTCAAGCAGATCAATATAAAGAGTGGAATTCAACAAAACATAGCCTACCAAAACAAGACAGAGTCAATTTCGAAACGTGACTTTGAAATTACGCAACATATTTTAAATCTGGCTAGTATGTGTCTCACATAAATCGTCTCCCTAATGAATTCGTAAATCAGTTCCACTGTCGCTAATGTACTGTTTGTTACAGTGAAAAATACATCAAAACTTTTTCCGAGAGCCTATATACGTGTTAATTAATTACTTGACGCTTTTAAATTATTCGGAACTTTGATAGTAAAATAAAAGTATCATTGTATTTCTAAGAAAAATATTTTTGTATTGTATTTGTATTATTACAATATCTAATCCATACTTCCATACTAATATTATAAATGCGAAAGGTCTGTCTGTCTGTCTGCTACGCTTTCACGGCCCAACTACTCAACCGATTTTGATGAAATTTGGTACAGAGATAGGTTACATCCCGGGGAAGGACATACTTAGGCTACTTTTTATCCCGAAAAATGAAGAGTTCCCGCGGGAATCAAAAAACATAAATCCACGCGGACGAAGTCGCGGGAATCATCTAGTTTTAAATATACGTGAAATTTTTAATTACTGCGGAAATTAAGCAGAGTTTGTCTAAAATGTTTTGATTAAATAAATATTTATTATTTTTTTTTTTATTTAGCAGTTTTTGCCTTCCGCCTCCACGTCGTACCACACGTAATGTAATACAATCCTCAGTGAACGTGATTTTGTGATACTCAAGTTCATTGTCAATGCCACGCACACCTAAATACAAATCACCGATTACGCTGTAAATTCTTATCAGGCTATATAATCAAGAGATTATATTTAAGCCCAATCCTTTTAAAATATCATAGAAATGATTTATGCGGGTTCTAACATTTCGGAATGATGTGCGTTTTGTTAAATTACCTAAATATCACAAGCTTCAATCGGTGAAGGAAAATATCGTTAGGAAATCTGCATGCTCGAAAGTTCTTCATAACGTTCTCGAAGGTTGGTTAGATCTGCAAATCCTAGCCAGCATGGTGGACTATGGCCAAACCATTTTAATTCCGAGAGGAGACTCGTGCTCAGTAGTGATGGGTTGAAATTATGATGAAGGTGATTTATGCTACGTGGATTTAAATTTTATACCTAACCAACATAATTTTTTTAAGCCTTTCAAAAAAAGATTTAAAATTTAATATGATTTAAAACGATACAGGTATTATATTTATACGATATATTTAGGTCTTTACCTATACAATATGAATATGCCCATGCCATAATTTTGTAGTTAGTACTTAGCTTGACACTAAAAAAATTAAAACGATACGCTACGCCGTTAATCATAAGCGTTGCTAATTGCTATTTTATTCGCAACATAGTTCCGCTGTACCGGTATCGATCTCCATGATCTTGATCAATTAGTTACTGCATAGCCGAGATAGCTGATTAAATTGTAAGTGCAAACTATACGAGACTAGCATACTTATGCCATATTACATATTATGAATCCTATTTACATGATTAGATTAGTACGTGAAAAATAATTTTTTATTGTTATGAAATACCTACCTAATAGATAGGTAATTCCCGCAGCGTTTGAATTTAATTTTCTTACGATCCGGTAAGTACCTTTTAATTTTCAGGGATAAAATGTCCGGGATTGCGGATACAGTTTTTCCTGAGAAATCAGTTCCTATAGGATTTTTAACAACCTGACTTAGGTTGTTGAAAATCGCGGATAAAGTCGCGGTAATCAGCTAGTATCAGAATAAAATTAATTGGTTTTGCTAGCCACCTTTAACTTGTGGGTAACTATTCATACTATTCCGTGACACTCATCTTGATCTCGATCGCTCATTACAGTCATGACAATTCCACGCGTCAATAAGTCGACATCGCTACGGAATTCCGGGAATCCTATATATGATATGGTTATCAAGAGATATATATTTTATTGATGTTTAATTGTTTTAACGTTTATCCAAGTCGTGAAATAAATGAGTTTGACATTTTCGTTGCTGTCGATTCCGTTTATCCCGTTAATCAATTTTCTACCCGTTTTTATAATACCTACCAGAAAGACTCCTATTGTCATTGCAATAAAGGAAAAATCACGAGCCTTGCAATGAGTGCAAATAGAGAAATATTAACATTTATCATTCATAAGTTTTAAATATTATTTAATATGTTATTATCAAAAACCAGGTTTAGTGTTTACTAAACCTGTTTTTGGATAATAAAAAATGTAAAATGTTTATTTTAAAAATTACATTTCACAATGACCGTTACGGTGCATCAAAAACCTGAGGACCAAATGTCTAAGCAAATTGTAATCATTTGGCAGCTCAAAACGTTTATACTCGAACATGTTTAAGGAGTTCATACATCGCTTTTTGACGTGCAGGCATCTATGAATTACTCCTTAGACAGTTCGAACTGTAAGTTTGTCAAACGATTACGATTTCCTTACACAAACGGGGGTCAGATCGGAATGTTGTTGCTATCCACCTGTAACTTGCACCATACGTAACAACTAACACAGTATCATACCAGTCGGCGGCCGTGATCTTGATCTCGATCACTGATTACACAGTCATCGACAGCTGCACGCGTCCACAAATCGACATCGCGCCGGGAATTCTAATCAATGCAATGGTTATCGTCAGTTATCAGTTGCATATTAATGTTTATTTGTTTAGTTATTTTCACTGTTAGTTTTTTATGTAAGCCATCAATTTGATAGGTACATTATTTTTCAGTTAGTTGAGCTTTACGCAGCTGATCTGACACGCATGCATCCGATCTATGGCCATACTGCCAACGCTTAAAACCATGCTTTTTCATTATTGTTGAATTTCGTGTTTTAGAATTATAATCCTTATTTTAGGCACGTCAAGGTACCTGACATCAAACTGTCATTTTGAGTAATATTGCTTATGTATTACTTTGGCGCTACGTTGGCACTATGGCTCCAGCTGAATCAAACTTAATAATAAGTGTAATTATTCCTTAATGCCTGTTATATCTATCAACTTTGAATAGATTACCAATTCGATAACTTATGATTTATTTTTGCCCCTCTTTATAGTTTAACAAACGACCCATGAGATATTTCCATCTCTAACTGCTGAACGTAATAAAACCCTGCAACATCACTTGCATAATTAAGTATGAAATAAGAAATTGATACAAACAAAAGAAAAGTTATTGCGCAAGGCAGCGAATGACAACACGCATAGCAAATAAATAAATTAAAACGTTAACCATATAATTAACTTTCACTTTTAATATTATAGCAGATAGCTATGACAATGTAACAATTTGTATGACAATAATGTATCCTGTCTTACAACAATAAATAAAACGGTTTGAGCGAAAAGCATAATATTGTTCATACATCAACTTTGAGTGACATGTGTCAGTTTAGACCTCTCTCAGAACGTCTTTACTGCCTCTATTATTAACAATAACATCTATTAGACTTTCATATTAGTGTCCTACACTCATGGGGCGCCATGCCCAATTTTAATTACTTTCCTACATTTCTTGCAGATTATGTCTTCTTGGCAACACACTTCGGTGTCATAATAGGTAGCATTTTATTAATTAAGTACAAAAAATATCTTTACTTAGCTTACACAGTTCACTTCTGCCGTACAATTTCGATGAAGCATCAAGCAGTCATTTGGGATGAAGCAATTATTAATAGAATTAAGGCTTGAAAAATGAAAACGAATCATTAAACATCTTTGTTGGCTTTCATTTCTGCGTCTTTGATCAAAAGTGAACCGATTATTTGATTCGTGTAATATAGCCATAAAAGTCTACTGTGATTATCACAATATATTTTGTAGAATTTTATATTCAAATTAAAAAAAACGTGTGTTTCATGTGCAAGTATAATACACGATTTGAAAAACCGTGTATTATAGTTGATCTAACACAATATATCCACTAACGGTTCTTTTTTAAAAAATACCGTTTACCTATTACAGTTTTTACGATGCATAATGCATCATACAAAGGTCAACATTCTCTGAGAACTTGAATTACTTTGTTTTGCATTTTGTAGATACACATTACAGAGTACAGGCGTCTGCAATCTCCACCATGTATAATGTAACGCCCACAGAATGATCAATCAACTTCTTATCACCACTTCCTCAAGCCAATCTAATGCCCGCTCTACACTCACGCCGCCAAGTTCCGCCAGCTTCACGTAGGTAACATTAGTCTGAATGATAACTTCCCATTTACCCCGTAAGCCTATTCGGAAAATTATTACTACTACTGCATCAATAATTGCTACAGCCTACAGCTCACAGGAATATCTTATTATTCAGATAGATTAATCTAAGCTATAACCTCAATAATTGTGGTATAGTCCGTCAAAGATATGTGACCAGCAGGGCGACAGCGTATCTTTTGCATCAATCATTGATACATCGCAATCACCTCCGATTGGCTGAATTTATGGTATTCTTGCTGCGTCAATGGATTTCGTCCAATAGTGGAAGAGTGTTAACCAATCAGAGGTGATTGCGATGTATCAATGATTGGTATGCAAAAGATACGCGGTCGCCCTGCCGGTGGCCAAAATTGGAACTAAATTTTATGTCTGTATAATTTTTGTATTTACTTTATTTTTCATATCGCATAGGCGACGCTGTCACCGGTCTGTCTGGTAAGTTTGTGGGACTATAAATGGCTGTATTTTTACTGCGGAAATGTACATTTGAAGTAATAAGGTCCCGTGAATGTCAGATTCTATCAGTAGGTAGGCTGTTCGGGAAAAACTACATTCAGTCACTGCTACAATCATAGAAATATAATTTTTTCGTAGACATAACTTTTTGTGATTGGCTGAATTTATGGTATTTTACTACGACAATAGATTTGGGCCAAAAACGAAAGCGTATTAGTCAATCAGAGGTGATTGCGATCGTTACACTATAGCTATTATTTTACCGTAATAGGGCAGCCGATGTCCCATTTTCGATGCCGGTCTTATCATAAGCAATACCATTCGATACCGAGCATGAGCATCGGATGGGTAACTTTGCGAATCCGTAACACCCAGGATTATCATTAAAATTTACAGTAGCGGCGGTTATTGTTAGATGGTGTACAGCGTGTAGAGCGGGCATAAGGCGCTCTCAAGTTTTTGTATAACACGGCCAATGACTTATTAGCCGAAGATTGAAACGGGCTCAAATTAAAAGTAAACACAAGATCAATTATTGCTCTTATAAATAAATTCGTTGCTTAGAAAAGCTTTAAGCAATTGATTGCTGATATTGTTTGACTTTTAATTATGAGATCTAACATTCCGATCGTCTGTTTTTTGTCTATTAAAATAGCTCGGCCATTGAGTAATTATAGCAACGATGAATGAACTGCAAAGCATTGGATTATTATAGACGAAAGAAAGCTGACATACTAAAATATAGTCTCAAATATAAGTGATAATTTTTTTTAAAAAAAAACGCGCTGAATTGAGAACCTCCTCCTTTTTTGGAAGTCGGTTAAAAATTACACATTGATTATACATACCTACTCAAATTCCTATTCAATTTAAGTAGATATTAGGTACCTATAAGAACATGAATTTGCCCCGGTATCTATTGCAAAAAAACGATATTTTTACATGCGACAAATTGGGTATTTGACAACATAGTAAGTATTCAAATAAATTATTTTTAGTGCCGAAAGATGCCGATTGTCATGACTTGTTGTGAATTCCAATTCTTCTGACCTGAATTTTTCTCTGGCCTGATATAGTGGGAGGCTTCGGCCGTGGCTAGCTACCATTAACCACTCTACTGGCAAATACGTGCCAATTGAGCGTTCTAGTACGAAGCCGTGTAGAAACCGTCAAGGGGTAAGCATGAGTTTAATAATATAATTGCCATATCCCCAACAGCTCGCTAGTCGCTACCATTTCAGACTGTATCATTACTTACCACCAGGTGAGATCGCAGGTTAACTTGTAGCGGAAAAAACGTATTATGGCCATATCGTCCCACCAATGCCGCAATCATGGCTCTGAAACAATGTATTTAACCCAATCTGTCGGATCCGCCGCCTCATTAAATGCTCATCCGTCATTCCAACAATCGCTCAAGTGTAATTATCTCGTTGGAGCTTCGCTAATTGACTGTAAGTACGTAGGTTTAAGTATTTCATTGAGGCATGCATACTTACAGTTGACATGCATTTGCCTACATTACCTGATCTGGAGGTTGAGTGAAAGCTTGAAAGCTAACTGCAGGCCTAATGGGTGACTTTTTACCGATTCGATCGCGTAGAAGTTATACCTACGCTATTTGTATGGAATTAAACAAGCGCCATCCAACGACCTCAATTTACATAGACGGGCCCTGTCAAACAAAGAATGTGGATTTATTTTACTAACGCCATCTATAGGCTGAAAAGCGGAACAGCGCTATGGCGGGGACAAGGACAGGCTTATACAGGTGAGGGGCACGCACCACAAGTCGGACGCCCAACTTTTTTCTATGAAAGGGCCCATCTATTACCTACATATACATATATAGATGGCGCCATCCCTTTTGAAAATTTTAGTTTTTTTTACGCCACTACAAGTTAGCCCTTGACTACAATCTCACCTCTCCTTTGAATGGAGATGCTAAATCATGACTTTTCCTGTCTAACCACAGAATAGGTAATAGTACAGCGGTAATTTAACTTTGAAACTAAGTAACAACTAAGCTACGTATTAATATTTAGTTAATTAATATTCTGCGGCTAAGCTAAGCTAAATCAGCTAAGTAACTAGCTGACTCAACACTGGTGTCGCGTTATCTTCTAAACTCACGTTATCTTGATTAAGTTAGAGTAAAGCCGAAACTACTTTCTGAATGCATGTTGACATTAATTTTACGTAAAGTTGAATTCACATCACGAAACTATTTTCATACATGTTGAAATTAGAGGTTTACACATTACATTTGTTGCTGAAAACAATGTCACGAAATTAATTGTTGTATGCTACTTAGTTTCGTTGGTCTCCTTTAGAACTTTCAGGTTCTCTATAAACGTCCAAACTACTTCAGAATCAGAAAGGCGAATGCATGAGTATTTATTAAAAACCGCTTATATGTATACCAAGAAATCGTCTTATATTTGCGGATTTTGCTACAATCGATTCGCATGATAAATTGTGCACTTCAATATGAAGAATGATGGACGCCAGAATGCAGTTTGGCGGGAAGCTTTGTGATGCATGGAGAGAAACTATGAGTAATGAATTGACATTGAGCTTATACTTAAGATCCTTCTGATTCTGACCCGAATGTTCAAACATAGCAACCAACCTCATTAAAGACTGCTAGACCAATAAAGAAATTTATTATGTTTTGTCTTACAACACTATACCTATACCTACCACATTTCGGCCGGGGCTGGTTACCACTCTAACGGTAAGCGATTGAGGGTTCCCGCACAGATTAAGTAAATACTTAAATAGTAGATAGAGGTAGGCCGCGTTGAAACCGATTAGGTGATAATATTTTAAATATCTTTTGATTAGGAGTTCGGTTTTACTTTTATTACTACCATATCCCTACCAAGTTTGCCCACTACAATCTCGTACTACATCATCATTTACCACTAGGTTAGATAAAGGTAGATCGCAGTCAAGGGCTAACTTTTTAGTACTCCAAAAAATTGCATTATCAACGTTGTATATCGTATACATATTTATATTATCACATGCAATAATATGTTATGGATGAACGTTCGATGTACCTACAGTTTCTCAACTGGTTCCACCCCATCGATAATCCGCTCGCTTTCTTAATACATTATTGTAATTTATTATGTAAGGGTTTGGTCTCAGTAACAGATGTGTTAAATATATTACCATTCACACATTAGACAAAACTATCTTAATGAAGGAATCAAACTGGAACATGTTTACAATAGTTTTTTATTCTACTACTAGTTATTTCTAGACTGCGATTTCACCTAGTGATAGTACCTAATGATGTAAGATTGTAGTAGGCTGACCTAGTAGGGGTGTGGCAGTTAAACCTACTTACCCCTAAACGGTTTCTATACTGCATCATACTAGAACGCAAAATCGCTTTGCACTGCGCCTTCAGGCAGTAATTAGCCACAACTGATACTAGATCAGATATAGATATAGATAGTATACAATTTAGACATAATTAATTAATCCTCAAATTGCCCCTGCTGGGGATCGAACCTGTGAACTTCCATTTTTAAGAGCACAGTGGTAACCACTGCGCCAGGGAGGTCGACAAAATATCTTCAGTTAAGGGTGGAGTTCACCGACTTTTTCATCGGCTGATTATCAGATAATCGACTGATTAAATCTTTTTTACTGTTCACCACAACCCAACCACTGTTTACAACGCTTGATCGGCTGTTTAACGTAACCGAGCTCGGAGGGATCGTTTAAACGCCGATTACTACATTTTGACATTTGTCTTAGCCAATATTATACAGAGGAAAGATTTGTTTGTTTGCTTGGTAGTGGACAATATCAACACCTTGACTTACTCAACCGATTTTAAAAATTCTTTATAGAATAGATACTTTATCAGCGAGTAACTTAAGCTATATTTTATTTTCAAAAACGAAAATTGCAATAATGTGAATGAAGTCGGAAGAAATCGTCTCATCTGAGAACTTCCGTGGCGTGCGCTGCGTAAATAGTAAAAGTTACACGAAAACAATGTATGGTGGAATTGTTCCTCTCAAAAAGTTCTAAAAAAAGTCCGCAATAGCATATATCTATCTTTTAAGGTTGTCTCATATAATATTAACCATTTTTATGATTTTAAAATTTGTTCTGAAACAAAGCTTTACTTTCCAAGGTGTTTTTACTGACATTGTATTAATCCTTTTTAGGGTTCCGTACCAAAATGGTAATTAGGGTTCCGTACCAAAATGGTAAAATGGAACCCTTATGGTGCGACTTTCTCCGTCTGTCTGTCCGTCTGTCCGTCTGTCCGTCTGTCCGTCCGTCACACTCGATTATTTCAGTAACTACCGAAGCTATCGACATGAAATTTGGAATAGTTGTGTATATAAGTGGCCCAAAGACACTGAAATTAAAAAAAATTGGAAATTATTTTTGTTCTTATTTAAAAAGGGGGGAAAATCTGAGGGTTGAAATTTAAAAGTGAGATAACTGTACTGTGTGGGGTATCATATGAAAGGGTTTACTTTGTACATTCTAAAACAGATTTTTAATTATTTTTAGTTATGATAGTTTTTGATTTATCGGGGAAAATGTCTAAAAAAATACCGTTCCCCCCCCTTATCTCCGGAGTTTACCAATCGAAAAATTTGAAATAATTATGGTCAATAGGAATTTACGTATATTTTACAGGAAAACTATAGCCAATGCTCTAACTAGCATAGAGTTTTTGATATTAACAATGAACCTCTACAAACAAAGTTAGTCTTGCGGTTCATTAACAAAGGTAATTATTTATTAATAATGGTACGGAACTCTTCGTGCGCGAGTCCGACTCGCACTTGCCCGGTTTTTTTATTTTTTATCCACTACAAGTTAGCCCTTGACTGCGGTCTCACCTGATGGTAAGTGATGATGCAGCTTAAGATGGTAGCGGGCTAACCTGTTAGGGGCATGGCAGTTATATTAAACCCATACCACTATTCGGTTTCTACACGGCATCGTACCGGAACGCTAAATCGCTTGGCGGCACGTCTTTACCGGTAGGGTGGTAACTAGCCACGGCCGGAGCCTCCCACCAGGCCAGACCAGGGAAAATTCAGAAATTATAAATTTCCAAACCCTGCCGGGGATCGAACCAGGGACCTCCACACGTTCAGGCAACAGCGCTCAACACTGCGCCACGGAGGTCGTCGAATCCTTATCAAAATAAAGTGGTTTCTCATCTCAAGTATTTATTATATACCAAATTCGCCCTTTACACGATTTAATTCAGATTAATATCTTAGAAGATATCATGGAAATAAAGTAATACCTAGTGCTAATGTAAAACCTGATTTGCTGCCCAGTACCGACTGGCTATTATTGGGTATGGACTATTATGATGAGTGCTACACGTGTGAATCCGGGGCGAACCCCTAGTATTTAAATAATGAGCTTCTCGTCACTGGTGAAATTGAGAGTGCGCTTCTTTTGGCCTTCCATATTTACAGAATTAAAAAAAAACTGTGCAGAGAACTACAAAAATCACTTGACTGATGCTTAGCTGCGTTTTCAATAATTTCAGATTTCTGCAACTCAACACGCCACATCTGGCACAATTCAAAATATCTTGTCAGTTCAAAACAAAAGTGGCCATGACACCGTATTACCTGTCCAAATTCAGAACTACAGCGTAGTTTATCCTCCCCAATGGTGTCGTTATACTTTTCATGTTGATAGCATTTTATTTTATATTACTAAATATAAACGTCACAGTACGTCAGCATGAACAGTTAAAACAATGAGACTACGCAAATGTGTTGGCTTTTACCATTCGTTCAGTTCATGTCAATTTGCTGTGAATGGTTGTTTATCGCCTGGTTTAATGATCGTCGTTCAAAATAACGCCGTGAACTGAGTAATATTTAAACGGTTGTTTAAACGGTGTTGAAGAATAATCAGCCGATTACCTAAATATCGTTTAAACAGAAGTCGGCGCACTCCACCCTTAGAATACTATTAACTACTAAGGGTGGAGTGCGCCGACTTCTGCTTAACCGATGTTTAGTTAATCGGCTGATTAATCTTCAACACCGTTTAAACAACCGTTTAAATATTTACTGTTCACGACGTTATTTTGAACGACGATCAATAAATCAGGCAATAACCAACCATTCACACCAAACGAACCTGAACTGAACGAATGATAAAAGCTAACACATTTGCGTAGTCATATTGTCTTAACTATTCAACCTGACGCACTGCGACTTTTGTTTTTAATAGCGTAAAATAGAATGCTGTCAACTTGAAAAGTACAACGACGCCGTTGGGGAGGATAAACAAAGCTGTAATTCTACATTTGGGCAGGTAACAGTGGGTCGGGGCCTCCATTGTTTGGCACCCTAGACAGAGAAAGAAAGAGGAATTCTCTTTCTACGTTTTGCACCGACCAGATGATTACAATTGTGCGATACCAAAAAATGGGACCAGAAAAAGTAATTATTTATGACGCAGTGAAGCAGCTGTGAATTGAGTATTGTAAATCTTGGATTTGTATGTTCAGTTTTATTAAAATTTAGTAAATATGGATGACCAAAAGAAGCGCACTCCCAATTTCACAAGCGACGAGAAGCGCAGTCTTTCAGAGTTAGTATTAAAATACAACAACATAAACAGTTTTAAAAAAAATTACTTTAATTTAAAAACAAAGACACTAGGTAGGTACTAGCTTTCTATTAATTATATAACAAATAACCTAAAAACGAGCCTAAAAATTACACTAACGCAAAAACTCAATCATTAAAATGTGATAAACGACGGTTAAACGACCCTGCCGAGCTCGGTTAAGATAATCGGGCGTTTAGGCGCTCTAACGATTGGTTAGGTTATGATGAACACTAAAAAGTATTTAATCAGTCGTTTATCTGATAATCAGCCGTTTTAAAAGTCGGTGAACTCCACCCTAAGTGTACTAGAATATGATGCCGATTTCGTCAAAATCAGTTGAACAGATGGGCCATGAAAGCGTAGCATACAGACAAACTTTCGACTACTAATAGCATTGTTATTAGTATAGATAATGATGATGGGTTTAATGACAAAAAGACGTTCAATGATATTACGGAAGAGAATCAATTCAAGCTAAATAGATTATCAAACGAACCATGAAATTGTTTTTGACTCCAACAAAAACATCACATAGTATGACCTGGAGATGAAGTAAGTAAGATCTACTTATGGCACCAAATTAATACTATAAAATATGCAAAAGTGTGCCTTACTACTAACGTCTAAAATATATCTGTCTGCTACGTTTTCACGGCCGCTTTTGATAAAACTTGATAGGTTGCGTCCCGGGGAAGGACATAGGCTAATTTTTCCTAAATCCACGCGGAACGAGGGATCCAAAAGAAGGTATTAAATTACCAGTCTACTTGCAGTTCAAATGCAGCCCATCTGTGTAGAATTGTAGATAGGATTAAGTATCAAGTGTGCCAACGCTCTGAACTATCGTCTCGCTTACCAGTTACTGTCAACAAGGCTTACTCAATGTAATACGAAGCGAGCGATGATGATAATACGATCATATCGAAAGGGACTTAAGGTGTGCTTAAGGTAAGGACGGTGACGTCACAGCTCACGTCATACCACGCTTAATACAATCGCGTGCGATTGTGTAAGACACGTCCAATAAATTCTCAAACACAATGTCAAATTGTGTGGGTTAAGTAACAAGCGATTTGATAACCCATTTTCACCGACAATGCTCATGCTGCAGGAGTTTTTGTACGTGAAAACTGTTTTATGTGTTGCCTAAAGTTTAGACATTGTTGGTAAAATCTTGCAGTATAACTCATACTGCAAGATTTCACCAACAATGTCTAATTATTCAGGTAAAAAAATGAGACATCAGAGAAAATCTGTAAAGACATAATTGGAATTTTTCATACGGTGTATAAATATAACTCAAGGTTTGCGTCCCTATCTTGAGTTATACTTATTTATCCTCGTAGCAGGTACGCAGTATACACATCAACCACATTCCCTTTTTTCACGAGCATATTAATTTCTTCTAGGTCTACTATATCCAATTTATCAAAAAAGTTATAAGCGTAACCTAACTAGCTTATATTCATAAGAATGTACACTTGGAACAACGCTCTCGCCTTATGTCTTGTACTACACGATAACCCACATTTCCACGCGGCTTAACGGCGCCAAAACTGACGGCATCCTAGTATAACTTAATTTTAGAAGAGAGGTTTTCGAGCGCACCCCATACTAACGATGTTTGATTTCCATTTGAATGCAAACGCAATGAAATTCAAAGAAATTTGAATCCGTGCTTATTACTATAGGTATAATATTCGACGTCATCAACCGATAGATTTCCACCTTGATACTACCTCCGGGGGCGGGCTGTAGTGCAACTTTTGGATCTTTATCGAAATTTAAACTTTCTACAAACATGGGAAGTGCTTCATAATCCTGATAAGTGAGGAAGTCCATATACCAAGTAATTTTCGAACCTCTTTATCTCAAGTATCAGTTAACTTAGATACTTGAAAATTACAGGTTGTCATCATATTTATCAGCATAGCCACTGTCCAAGACGCGGACGAAATTTATGAAGGGCGTAAAAACAGCGTGAAATAGGCCGGAGCAGCCTTGCGCACTACTGTGCGCCTCGACAGACCTTGTCATTGTATGGTAACTATGTCGGGCATCGGGGACACAGGACCCCATAAATGTAATTATTATTCCATGACCCTGGCATATATTTGCCTGTTAACCTATTTAAGGGACTGGAGCGTATAATTTTAATTGATTTATGAGGATTTTACGACTTTACTAATTAGAAGTTTAGCCTTGAGCTATGTCGAATGTTTTGAATTATAAGTGGCCTTACACTTTTTAAGCGTGTTTAATTATCTTAATTACCTACTATCTATATTTATAAAAGGAGAAACTAACTGACTGACTCCCTTTATCAACGACGTAGGTAGTAGGTTCCTACAGCTCAAACTACCAGTCCACGTCTAGTAACTTGAGATATTACATGAGGGGTTTTATTAGATTTCAATCCCCAATCTGAGTGACGGTTAGGACTAATAGGTATTAATTAGCCTAATATAGGACTTTTAGCCTAATAGTAATACTTAGTAAAGTAAAATCATTATAGCTCAAAACATTAGGTCTAAAAATAGAAACTTGGAAAATATTGAATGCAAGGTTCTGTAATACAGTGAGTACTGATCACTGACCCCTACTGAGTAAGGATTTTCGTAAATTCCACCCGAGTGAAACAGGGGCAAGTGACAAGTGAACTAGACTTTATTGATTAATGTTAATTAACAATGACCAAAAACAGAAAAAATAAAAAAATAATACCAACACCTTACAATGAATCTGCGGACACATTTATCGTGTGGCAGCTGATAAGATCTTAATTTTTACGATCGTTGATAAACGCAGAGCACTTCTCAGAAGTAGAACATCTCCATCGACGAGGCCTTCATTATTGACTCGTTCTCAGATAACGAGATAACTAAATTATGTAGATTGTGGACTAATAGGGGGTACGCAACACCTGCAGTGGAGTGGAGACAAGGTCCGGCGCCTTTTTAAACGGCTTCCAAAAATTCTGATTCGGCAGTTACCTACTAGTTTAATTTTTACAACAAACTAAAGCTTTTTTTCGTGTACTTTCCAAATTTTATTATTTACTCATGCAAAAATAAATGAATCGTTGCCCAGGGGGTATTTTCAAGGGAACCTTAAAGCTGAAAGTTAAAAAGGCGGGAATTTAACAAAATAGGGCGGGTATCCCCGATTTTGTTTTGTTTTGAGCCTCGACTTTTTCATACCGCGAGTGTTGCTAATATCTTCAAACGTTAAATAACTATCGAGTTTCTAATAAGACAGCTTTAATAGACAAACTCCAAGGTCTATATTTTAATTTTTGAATCCCTATCTGGTTAACTTACAGTCTACTATTCCTTCTACTTAAACTACTTC
The DNA here is from genome assembly GCA_963932025.1 of Erebia epiphron. Classification (NCBI taxonomy): domain Eukaryota; kingdom Metazoa; phylum Arthropoda; class Insecta; order Lepidoptera; family Nymphalidae; genus Erebia; species Erebia epiphron. The sequence goes on along the minus strand of OZ009952.1, from coordinate 11,839,150 downwards.
TATAACTAAGTATACTATATACTACTTCTTCAACTTATATGAGTATTAGTTATTAGTTTCTACGTATTATAGAGGTAGGAGGTATTATAGAGGTACGTAGTAACGTGTTTGCCTTACTTCAGAACTAAAGAATGCGAGTGGATCTCGTTTTTTTTTTGCCGAGAAAACAATTCGACTTCAAAGACCGCGTAGACTTTACGACTATACCACGGACCAATACTGTGACTATACTTTGTAGTATGAACGTAAAGTTCGCAATATAAAATTTTAAAATCTTTGAAGTACTCGTACCTACCAAGGGCGTCTTTTAAATGGACAAGAATTAATTTTTGAAACTAATATTTGATGTCTTCCTGGTGAAATCGTTTTTCACAGATGTTTGAATATTGCTAATTATGATTAGCGTAATAAAAACCCACAACAAATTTTATTGTTTTTGCAAAACAAGAAAAAATTCAAAAATATTTTTTCCTTTGACCAATCTATAAAATTACATAGTAATTCTTAAATAATTCGGCCATTATAGTTATGAGTTTAATCATTGGTTTCGTGGGGTGGTTTGGCTTATTTCTTTTATTAAATGCATTAAATGCAGTTGATTGCGCTAAGAAAATCTGTCAAAGTTTTTTCCAAGATTGTAATTAGAGCGCCCATCTTTAGTGATCCACATTTTGAACTTTACCTACGCTTTGTGCTTCAAAGAACACGTTAATTCATCGTTTGAATAGTATACCTACGTATTAGATATAACATTAACATTTTTCTAAGACACGTGAAGGCTCTACAACTCTACAACTGTTTCGGAACTGAAAGCACAGAAAAGGGAATAATATTACTTTGCTAAAAGGCAGATTTTACTTTAAAGAAAATCTCAACTGTGAGCTGTTACTTTTTTCTAAAACAAAATGTCGTTACATCTTGGTGAAAGAATAAGTAATTTAAAATGATTCATTATGAACTTAAACCAACAAAGCTGTATTACAGGCTATTTCAGCCTCAAGTTCGTCATTGTTCGCGGTTTAGAAGCGGGTATGATCGCCACCACCTGTTGCGGCCGATCGTTTATGTTAAATTCCACCAAGAAACTTGGCAGTGGAGCCGGGTAAATAAACTAGTATCCACAGCTGCTACGAAACATCGGTTATGAACGGTTAAAATAGCGAGAATAATCTTTGTACTAAGTACTCACAGCTTTTTTCCTAAATATAATACTTATTCTTGAAATTACAAAAAACTTTCAAGGATTTTACAAAGGTTTAGTTTTTTATTCCAGTTAGGCAGCCATATTTCCGAAACTATTAGTTCTATCAAATCAAACTAAAAACTGTTAGTAAGATAATTTAATGAAGTTAATTTTTGCTTATGTTATTTAGTTATTTCCAGCTCTAATAGTTTTTGTGGAAATTGCAAATAACACAGGATTCTAGAATTTTTTTTATTTCTTTTCGTACACTATACATGGATGTATATTCGAAATTATTAGTCCTATCTTTATGAACTAAATATAATTTAACTATGTTTCTTCCTGCTTCAATCAGTTTTTCCTAACTCTCTTATTTTTTCGGAAATTAAAAACAGGAGGCTTCGGCCGTGACTAGTTACCAGTCTACCGGAAAAAGACATGCCGCCAAACGATCTAGCGTTCCGGTACGATGCCGTGTAAAAACCGAATAGGGGTATGGGTTTAATATAACTGCCATGCCCCTAACAGGTTAGCTCGCTATCATCTTAGACTGCATCATCACTTACCATCAGGTGAGATGGATGTCAAGGGCTAACTTGTAGTGGATAAAAAAAGTCAGCTTTACATTCGATTAGAAATGCTTCTTATCGAAAATTTGGTTATTTTGGGAATTTATCAAAAACATTCCAAATCCGAATTTGAAAGCAAGTAATTTCTCTTCGGATTACATACGCTTTTATTGCTTTTAGTTTTTGTTTATACTGCTTATTCATATAATAGATTGTAGTTTCCAGGAAAAAAAACCGGCCAAGTGCGAGTCAGACTCGCGCACCGAGGGTTCCGTACAAACCTGTAGGTATATAAGTAAAATTTATAGTATTTTTATTCCACTCATCTATTTTAATTATAATTTAATACCTCTAAGCGTTCATGCGGAAAGGGGTAGTAAGTTCAAAAATATCAAAAATATTTTTATTATAATATGATGTAACCATCGATTTTTGGTAAGTCAATGGATGTAAGTGAAAATTTATGCTTTTCGCAATTTATGCTATAAGACGTTGCTACGTACCAAATTTCAAGATTTTGAGTTCACGGGAGTGTCGAAAATTTGAAGAAAAATATTTTTATTGATGTAATGATGATTATATGATGTAAGTAAAAATTTATGCTTTTCGCAATTTTTCCTTTATCTGTGCTATAAGACGTTGCTTCGTACAAAATTTCAAGATTCTGAGTTCACGGGAAGAACCCTGTCGGTTTTGATCCCTTGCGAGTGTCGAATTTTGCAGCATAAACGGCTATATCTTTTGATTGTATTGGCTTAGAAGTTTGATTTTTTCACAGCTCCAAGGGACAGTAGACCTGAGTATTTGATATGAATTTCAGCTTGATACCTCCATGCGTTCCTGAGAAAAAGGGTCTTGACACACAGACGGACGGACAACGAAGTGATCCTATAAGGGTTCCGTTTTTCCTTTTGAGGTACGGAACCCTAAAAATAGTCTAGGCCTCTCTAAGAGAAATCGAATTGAGAATAAATCAATGTTTTGTATTCGCATTGCAATCTGCAATCGATTCACAATACAACCGGATGGAAGACGACCTTATGATTCACGAGTGGAGAAAATAGCCGGTATCCCTCACCCAGACCAGTGATTCAGATCTATTTATATTTTCCACAAGAAAAAGAAAACATGTAAATACTTATCGTAATATTGTATACGGGGTGACTTCTGATGCACTCAATGGCGCATTCGTGAGAGCCCCATGGTGCGATTCCCAGCAGGGGCAGTTTGGAAATCTATAATTTCTAAAATTGCCTCTGTCCTAGTGCCACAGAAAAGATCATAGTAATATGTACTAGTACCTTCAAGGCAAGAGTGAATAGACATCGACTAGACAAGCGCGCTCCATCCTAGACCTCATTTCTTTGTACTAAGTATGATTGTCGTCAACCTGTAATTCGTCGTCAACCGCCTATTCTGTAATTTAAAAAATCAAAAAGTCTGGTATACAGTCACAGAAAAATAAAGAAGCCCTATTATGTAAAACCTGCTTACACTCTCCATTGTTGTGATTTGCTGAATCTAAGTATTATATTCTTAATTCAAGCAAAGAAAATTCTCCTTTATCCTAGAAATTCATTTTTTTTTTTCGGGTTAATGTATGAAGTAGCCTAACTATGCCATTCGACTCCAGCTTTTAAATTGTGGATCCGTTGCTCATTGCTCGTAGGAATGGCATTCCGAACCAGTAGTAGATTCACTCGACGATTCAAAAGCACTTGTAAACTTTTTTTAAATAAAATAGCAATTGAGTTTGAGTTTGAAAAAGAACTAACAAATAAATAGTTGCGCTTATATTAATAGAGATTACTCATATGTACCTAAGTACGATCGAAATCCTAAATTAAAACAGTCTAGTCGTGTGCAAAAATCTGTAGTATTATATAATATTATGATAATACGGCCGTCTTTATCTCGACAATTTATTTGATTACATTAAACTTTATTCGATACAAGTTTTTCTTGACTTTTTATTCGACTCAAAATTATTGTGGTGAGTCAGATAATCTATTCCTAGATTTTATGCGACATTAGATTGAAATTGTTGTGGCCTAGTTTTTATTACTGCGAATATCAATCGATTGGGCTGGTTACAACGTTGCTCCAAGTCAGTGATTGGATGGGTGACCGTTACTGGAATTCTGAATTTCTCCATGCCTTCGAACCCGTCTTTTTAAATAAGTATAAAGGCCAGTATTAAAAACTGATATAAGCGAATAATTGGTATTAAGTATCTCTCTTAAGATAATGTTGTAATATAATATTATGTATATTAGTCAGCATCTCAACACCGATGCTTGAGATCGTGTTCTTATCTGATGTCGGTTTATGAATACGGTCCTAAGAATGGAAATAGTCCTGTGAGGTAACTGAGTCGCATATTAAAAAGTTTGCCGCGAAAATCAACATTACTTAAAACAAAAATTGTCTCTACTAACTACGTAAGAAAGAAGACTACTTTCCTACGTGGTTAGTAGACTATTTCTACTAGACTAGTTCATTTGTGGGTACTTTTGAAAAAAAGGATCAAATCACATCAATGTTTATTTATTCAAATTAGGTACACTGTACAATTTTTGACGTCCAATAACTTATAAACTGTGATGGTGATGATCAAATAGTATCTTAAAACTAAAGCTACGAGGAACAGCTTTAAAAGTTCAAATAAAGAGATGAAGTTGTAACAATAAATTTAAGAGTCGAAAGCCCGTAAATTGTTGATTGGAAACTTTCCAAGTTGCACTTGTTCCTAACTTGGCTGCAATTTGCGTCAAGTTTGTTTATTTTCCTTAAGTTTTACTATTCAATTGGATGTCTAAGCTTTAATTTACGTACTAGGTATCTTGTTATAGAAGAATAATTTCGTATTCAAGCACTACCAAGTACCAATAACCTAAGGTCCTGGAATATAAATTAAAATTTATACATATACAACAAACAAGCACACTTTCGCATTATAATATTTTGTAAAATACTAGATGATGAACGCGACTTCGTCCGCGTGGAATAAGATTTTTATATTCCCGCGGGAACTCTTTATTTTTCCGGAATAAAAAGTAGCCTAGTGTAGACTGTAGGTGGTCGGGAGTTAAATTCTTTGGCACACACTTGTAAATTTCATCATGAGGAACCCTGCATGCCCGAGTAGTACGGGACTATTAAACATTGACCCTAAAGTAAAAAATGTAATGCTTAATTTTTGGCACAAGTGATCCTTGGGGTCTGAGAAGTAAGTCTTAAAAATTCCCTCCTAGGCCGCCGGCTTTCCGTTCCCCCCCCCCCCAAAATGTCTCCCTGAGCGCGGTATTTTATAATTTTCTCAAAAAATATTAGAGCTAGAAAAAAAAATTCTATGGCGAAAATTATTTCAATTATCTACAAAATAATATCTTAGTTTATTTCGATAAGACTAATAGTTTAGGAGATATGTTAACCCTTTGTGCATGAAAAGAAAATATTTTGCATGTATGGCTTTTTGCAATGTAGTTTCTTGTAATTTCCATTAAAACAGATAGAGCTACGTAAAATGTTGTCTGAAGCAAAATGAAAGGTCATTAAATTAGCTATAAAATGATATTTAGTTTATTTTGATAAGAGTAATAGTTTTGGAGATATGCCTACCTATTGGGTAATAATAAGGAAAATAATATGTAATTACCGTGTACGTTGTTTTTAATTTCCGAAAAAATAAGAGAGTTAGGAAAAACTGATTGAAGCAGGAAGAAACATAGTTAAATTATATTTAGTTCATAAAGATAGGACTAATAATTTCGAATATACATCCATGTATAGTGTATTTCCACAAAAACTATTAGAGCTGGAAATAACTAAATAACATAAGCAAAAATTAACTTCATTAAATTATCTTACTAACAGTTTTTAGTTTGATTTGATAGAACTAATAGTTTCGGAAATATGGCTGCCTAACTGGAATAAAAAACTAAACCTTTGTAAAATCCTTGAAAGTTTTTTTTTTCAAGAAATTCAAGAAAAAGTATTATATTTAGGAAAAAAGCTGTGAGTACTTAGTACAAAGATTATTAATTTACCTTTAAAATAGTGTTTAGTTTATTTTGATAGGACAAATAGTTTTCGAAAAATACCTTGCTGTTGTGTAAGAACCGGTGGTAGTCATGTAGACTTAGCATAATACTACGGAATATTTTTTTTTTTTTTTCGGATTGTGTATGCTGACTGGCCCTACTGGCCGCTACAGCGTCGCCGAGAAAAGAGCCCTAGGGCTCGAAGACATCGGGGGGGGCAACGTCTTCCTAAGGGCGCCTCCTGTGAGGCTCGGACCTCGGCTTAGGATGACGTTGGGACGAATGGGAGGTCGGTTGGACTAGATTAGTCCACACGCCCCCGAGGCCGTGTGTTAAGACCACGGGGTCCCCGTCTTCGCCGGCGAAGACGCTGTTTGACTGGTGTTTGTGTGTTGCCCTATGTAGGGAGCATTGTCGGTAGTAATTTGGTCATCGGGGTCGTTAAGGACGTGTTTAGGACGTCGTTTGTCTGGTGGGTCATTTCGGTCGGGGGTATATGATGCAGTCTGAACTACAAGGGGGTTTGGATGACTGACTGCCTTCTCAAAGTAATTTTTGGAGAGCTGCTTAAAATATTGGGCTATGGTGGGGAGTTCGAGGTCTCTATGGAGGTCTACGTTACGTACGAACCACGGGGATCCCGTGGCCATACGCATGAACTTGTTTTGGAGGACTTGGAGACTGTTAAATCGAGAGTGAGGGAGGTGTGCGAATAAGACGCATGCGTAGGACATGATAGGACGGATACACGTTTTATAAAGCGTGACTTTGTGTCGGAGGGACATTTTGCTTTTGCTGCAAATCATGGGATATAGACGGAATAAAACATAGCTAGCCTTGTTACGGACTCGGCGTATGTGGGCGTTAAAGCTGAGTTTACTATCAAAGGTTACACCTAAGTATTTGGCATTCTTTTGCCAGGGGATGGGGCGACCGTATAAGGTGATTTCAGGGAGGTCTAATCTCTTCCTGCGAGCGGAGGGACAGAAGAGCATAGCGGCGCTCTTTTCGGGGTTGACTTCGATTCTCCAACGGCGGAACCAGTCACCTAAACTACTGACTGCCGCTTGAAGGCGGGATCTGATAAAGAGGCGGTTTGCCGCAGAGCTATATAAGGCGGTATCATCCGCGTACTGGGCCACGCTGACATGAGGGGACGCTGGGATGTCGCTGGTAAACAGCGAGTAAAGAAGGGGAGAAAGAACTGAGCCCTGTGGGACTCCAGCACGGATCGGTCTGGGGGAAGAAAGGGTTCCGTCTATCCGATAGCGGAAGGTGCGATTTGTGAGGAATTCTCGTAACAGACGTACGAGTCTTAACGGTACGCCGAGATGGTGAAGCTTGTAAATCAGGCCGGCATGCCAAACCCTATCGAACGCTTTCGCTACGTCAAAGAAGAGGACTCCGGTTGGGATGCCTCTAGAAAGGCGGTTGAAGCCTGTGTAGATATGTTCCTTGAGGCGGTGCGCTTGATGAACGCATGAGTGTCTGGCCCGAAAGCCGAATTGCTCGTCGTTGAGGAGCTTCTTCTCTTCAACGACGGACTTAAGCCGGTTGAGGATAATTCTCTCATACACCTTTGCAAGCGTGTTGAGTAGACTTATAGGACGGTAGCTAGTTGGTAGGTTTCGGGGTTTTCCCGGTTTGGGGATGCCTATCACTGTTGCTTCCTTCCACCTATCGGGGAAGGAGCACCCGGCCATTAGGGTATTAAATATAACTACAAGGAGGTTTATTATCTGATCGGGGAGCAGTTTTAATGTTTTGTTATTAATTGAATCGGGACCTGGAGCTTTCTTAGCGTGTAACTCTTTGATAATTCCTCGGACTTCGCCGCAATTTGTGGGAGGGAGAGGTTCCTCTTCAGAAGAGGGGGGGAGGAGAAGAGGGAAGCTAGTTCGTTATCGACTAACTCTACGTGTGACCTATCGAGGGACGTTGTGCTAGGAGAGCATTGGGCTTCTAAGCTATCGGCTAACAATTCGGCCTTATCGACATCTTCAAAGGCGGGCGGTTGGTTGGGACGTATAAGCGGAGGGGTAGCCGAGACAGGGTCGGCTTTGAGAGCCCTAGCCAGGCTGTAGTACGCTACGTGCGATGGCGAGAGCTCGCTCAGCCTCCTGTCCCATTGTTCGTCGCGGAGTTCGGCAAGGCGAGCCTTTACCTCCCTCTGGGCTTTCCAGAGTTCTCTCCGGTTGTCGTCGGTCGGGCATGCGTCATGGGCTCTACGTTTGGCGTTTTTGTTGGTGATTAATTCTCTAGCGCCGTCCGGTAGAAGCTGGCGGATAAAACCGTTAGGCATTTCCCGGGAGCAGACGCTGAGAGCATCGCGGATGTGATTTGTTAGGTGCAGTGAGGCTGCATGCGCTTCGTCTAAGCTTTCTATGTTGTCAGGTGTTTGAGAGAGGTGCACTGAGTCTATGGACTTAAGATGCTCGGAGAGTTTCTTGAAGTCAATGACTGTTTTGGTCGGGGTACTACGGAATAAATAGAAATTAACCCATATATAACATTATTTTATAACAACCCCCCTCCCGCCTCCCACAACCCCCCTTCCACCTTCCACAACCCCCGCCCTCCACCGCCCACAACCCCCTCCTCCCTTCCACAACCCCCTCCCCCCTCCCACAACCCCCCTCTCCCATTATTTACGAAGTGTGTTGTTTGTAGATAGATATATAAAGATATCATGATTATTACCAAAGGCGGCTCGCTCAAAGGAGCGCTGGTGCAGTGAACTCCCACAAAATTTAAAAAAATACATAGGTACTAGGTAGGTATAATAATCAAATAAACTTTGCTATAAACGTTTTAAATATTTTTATATAAATCTATTCCCATTGTCATTTTAATCATGAATATCCTTATGTACCTACCTACCTACTTTACTACTTATTTCATCAATCAACACAAATTTAATACATGGTATTTTTGTTAAGTGGAGCGCTTAGAACAACGCTCCTATAGACGAAAGTTTAGTACAACGTTCCTATTGAAATGTAATGAGAGTAAAAGAGAGCATTCGATGCGAGCGGCGCGTGAGACAAAAGATTTGTATGAGATATTTGGTAAATATGGAGCGGCGCTCCTGACACGAAGTACGCATGCGCGATATTACCCGACTAAATGACATGGCCTGTTGTCACGAAGAAACAGTTAAAACTCGCGAGTATTTTTTTTATTCGTATTATGCCGGTAAGATGTAAACAAAACACAAAATATGAAAGTAAATTTATTTTGATTTCTTCGCGAGTGCGTTGGATCATTGTACAGTGGCTGGAAAATCTGTATTGTTGTTTTAAATAGTGTACATATTGTGTTGTGTATTTATGTGAAAAAGACTGTGATTTATGTAAATAGTGTAGGTAGGCGATTAAAATGGAACAATATAACGTAATGACCGCCGAATGGACTTCATTTACAAATAATTGGTAAGCATTTTTTTTTTTTTAGTGAACTCCCAATATGATCTTTCACGAGCCGCCTCTGATTATTACTATTAGTTTATTGTATAGCATCGATGATTTTCAAATAAAATGTCATGCACATTTTCGATCGTAATATTTCCGAAAGTATTCGGTCTATTGAAATGAAATAAAAAGCATTTTGTAGATGATTTTATGAACTTTCATTTCGTTCCTGTCGTTTTTTCCTAGCTCTTATACTTTTCGTGTAAATCACAAGAAACAAACAATTTTTCAAAAAAATACGTAAAATAAGCCGGCATATTTCCAAAACTATTTGTCCTATCATAATGATTTAAATGATATTTGGCTGATTATTTAATGTAGATTATTTTTGCCACAGATGGTTTTTTTCTAGCTGTAATAGTTTTTGAGAAAATTATAAAATACCGCGCTCAGGGAGACATTTTAGGGGGGGGATAGGAAAGCCCGCGGCCTAGGAGGGGGGAATTTTTAAGAGGTATTTCTCAGACCCCAAGGAACACTTGTGCCAAAAATCAGCTTTATATTAATTCTTATTTTAGGGTTCCCATACAAAGCTTGCAAGTAGCTTGAGCTAGAGTGTTCTTCATAATTCCTCCTTCTTATAAAACACAGCTGCGTCAGGGAGGATGTAAAAAATAAATGGCTTAAATGGAATGGAATTGATTAAATGGATGGATGTACGTATAAACAAGTCAATTGAGTTCTCTTATTGACAGTTAAATGGATTTATTTAGCCTGGACCATGGATGACGTAGCTAACACGCGAGAATCTCGATGCATGGGTTACCGATCAATATCATTATCATTTCGACCCATTTTCGACTCACTATGGAGCACGAGTCTCCTCGCAGAATAAGAAGGCCGTAGTCCACCACACTTTCCAAATGCGGATTGCGGTTGCAGGTCTCCTGACCACCCCAACTAGGTTGTTGGTTTGAACATGTTATTTTTATTTCATAGCAAACCTTCAATGGATAACAAATATATATCTGTGGCTTTCATTTTTTGATAGCCACAGAGTTATCTGAATAGGGGTCAGGAGGCCGAACGTCTAACTCTAAACCTACTGGGAACCGATTAGGGGTACGGGTTAAACATAACTGCCATAGCCCTTAGCCCTAACAGGTAAGCCCGTTACCATCTTAGACTCCAATCATCACTTACCAGTTTTCCTAGCGCAGGCAAAGCGAGGCGACACGACGTGACGCGAAACGATGCCATAGGAAATGACCAACTTGGCTACGCGAAGGGTCAGCTACTGTTTGATACTGTCGTGATGCTGTCGCGTCGTATCGAGTCGCGGTGTCATGTTTGTCATTCACGTAGGACAACGAGTTACCAGTTACAACCAGGTGAGATCGCAGTCAAGGGCACGCTTGAAGTGGAATAAAAAAACGAATACATAAATGAAAATTCTTAAAAACAGCGTGCTATAACAGCCGCCACCCACCAGACAAGCGTGAACGAGCCTCGCGATTTACGTCTTGTTTAATGTTCCGGCAGATAAAGCTTAAGAGAGACCGAATTTATTGGACACAACGCCGATAGAACAGAAATACTTGCCTGTGAAATACCCGCTCATAAACCTGACAGAGGATAAAAATACCAACTCGGTTCTTTGAAATTTCTAGGCCAAGGTTTCGTCAGGCTTTCAAAACATTTTGCATTTATTTTGGCAAATATATTATAAGTTGTAGTTAGGTAATAGTTACACGTTTACATGATGTGTACCTACTACCTACACTGTGTAAAAAATCCGGATCTAAATGTTTATTAACACATTATTATATCTAATAATATTAATACAGGTACTTATATGTAAATCGATTACAAGAGCACATGAAATTTAAAGGTATGGAGGTTTATCATACTATCCGTCGCCTGAGGGATCCACTAGCTTCCTTTCCTAGACTAAGCGCGCGAAATGGAGCCATAGAAACAGGCTGATGGATCGATAGATAAATAATAATAATGACAACATCGTGTGAGATCTTCAAAATAGTTTCATGTAGTAAAACAATAAAATATATCAGGCGTGGGAAACAGCAATTTATGATCACATGATGCCCCGTCAGGCGTTCCACGCTTGCCAACATCTTGCCAACTGGAACAGCCAGCTGAAATATTTTTTCGTCGGAAATACATATTAATTATTGATATTATGAAGGTGATGAAATACCATTTATCACCTTGTCATTGTTGTATTCATCTACTAGCTGATGCCTGTGACTTCGTCGTGTGGTTTTTAATTCAAGGTAAAATGTTTTTTTTTTTCTTTTTTTTTTTTCTTTCGTCATTTTTCTAATGTTTATAATAGTTATTCTGCTATTCGAGACGGAGATAAATACAATAAATCAAAAACCATGAAAATCGGTCCAGCCGTTCTAGAGTTATAAGTGTTCGAACAACCCCGACCGACTTTGTTTTATATATTAATAGTAGATTATTAACCAAGGGGATAAAGCAGTGTCTTCTGTCGCGGGTGACGATTTAAATCGCGAGCGTAACGAAGGACTCGAGGTTTACTCCCGAGCGTAGCGAGGGTGTTAAAAACTAAAAACGAACGAAGCGAGGGATTTAAGACGAGTCCTGAGTGTAGCGAGGGATTTAAGTTCATCCAAGACTAAGACAGCTTTATCACAATAATAATATGAGATAAGCATTTATTAAAAATAATGACAATTAAAAGTAAAAGTTGACATTCGAAACATTGGTCCAATTATTGATAGAGAGAGTTACATTTTTGTTTGGTACATTTATTGTTGATGAGTTGATTTGAGTATTTCTCTGTTCTTGCGTCTGAGGAACTGTTTAGAACATTAACTTATTTATAAAAATAAATTAAAATAAACTTAACGTTAATGTATTTGAAGAAAACAAAAACGCGGCAAATTCCTAGACTAATATTTTTTTGTCGGAAAAGCAAAGGCAACAAGCTCATTTATTACGGTCTCGTCGGTTTTCGTAATTTTATTTAATAATCATAACTGCATAATAAATGCGTATTCCTTTTTCAAAAAGATGTTTAATGCTTTATATACAAACTCAATGATGTAAACACAGATGTAGTTCAGTATAAATTTCGGTAAGTATTCCAAAGTTAAATCACATTCTCCCCCTAGCTAGAGGATGAATGAAATTCAGTACAATTTTCTTTCCCTGTTTTTAACAGATTAAAAATGACTATTGTTATGTTCGCTTTTTGTGGCATAGAATGTCACTTTTTTGAGCAAGTGGTACGAAAAGAAAATTATTGTTTCTAAACTTTCTTGAAAACGATTTATCATATTTTATACATAAAAAATAAAAATATATTGTTTAGAGTTAAGCGGTTATTTAATAAAACTTGGCTATTAAAAGAAGATTTAGTAATTTCATAAGCTTTGTCAATACTGACTATAATATCCATAGTAATATTATGAATGCGAAAGTGTGTCTGCCTGTTCTCTACACTCTTACAGATCATCTTTGGAAGAAATTTGGTACAGAGATAGGTTGCATCCTGGGTAAGGACATAAGCAAACCTTAAAAATGTTATAAAATTCTGCCTCGTAGTACTTAATCTTGATGATTTACTATTAAGTCATAATGATTCATACCTCCTCTGGGCCACAACGCGATAAAAGTAAGCATAATAAGACAGGCGATCCAGAATAAGTTACTTACTTAATAAAAAATCGACATGCTTCAAAGAGCGGTGGTAGGTTACAAGTAGGTAGTAAGTAGTAGTATTTATTCGTTTGGAATAATGAGAATCTTAAATAGGAGAGACAGAGAAAGTTACTAACGCCAATTTCAGTAAAATTCGAACCTATACGAATAACCTGCAGACTAACATGAATGTAACAATTCCATTTCTTTTTCCAACTATCGCTCAAATTTAAGTGGCTGTATCGTTTAAATCCTACAGTTATCGCCTCCATAACCCATTCAAACTGTCTGAATGAATCATTGGGATGGACTCCGAACACTTTATGTGGGAGTCGGATCCTCTTCCAACCATCTTTTATTTTTCTTATCTTGGCTACTTTTAGCTCAGTTTATTTTCATCTTTAGATTGTTGTATGCTTGAGTGATTTGTGAATCATGTAATTCAAAGAATGTGTATCTCCTACATGATACAATTAGGTCAACTAACAAAATACCTAAGAAAAATGACGTGACAATGTGACCAAGCTTCATCACTAGCTTAAACGATTTCGATATTTTCGCTCTTTCTTTTCCTGAAACGTAGGTAGTAGTACCTAAAAATACTACTTCATCTAAGCAGTTAACACAATCCCCGACCAGTGGTAGATTCACGTGACGAACCAAAAGCACTTGTAACAGTTTATTATAATAAACAGCATTTGAGATTGAACATGTTAAAAATTCTCCCCTCTTTTTACTTTTTAGACGAAGTCTCTTCTAACAAGTTTGTGAAAAACAAAACTTGTTAAGAATGCAAGTTGAGCGATTAGTGGCATGGCGCATTTTTAACTGACTTCCAAAAAAGGAGGAGGTTCTCAATTCGGCGCGTATATTTTTTTTTTTTTAATGTATGTTACCGCATATCTCCATGGTTTCCAAACCGAATTGAAATTTTTTTTTTTCAGTGGTTAGAGGAAGCTCGCGAGATGGTCCCATAAAAAAATTTGACTCCAAATCCTCAATCCTGATGCTGTAGGTATACTTACGACTCAAAACTAGGGAGTTAGACAGTTTTGATGGTGAATTCATATAGTAGGTATCAAGTCACGTGTATACGATTCAACTCCAGTCCCGACTCCTCAACCCTGATGCTGCAGGGTACAGAACTCCTTAAAAATAGCGATTTAGGATTTTTTTATGGGGAATTCATATTGTGGGTGTCAAGCAACGACTTCATACTTAAGCCCAAGTCCCAACTCCTCAACCCTGATGCTGCAGGGTACAGAACTCCTTAAAAATAGCGATTTAAAACTTTTTTATGGGAAATTCATATTGTAGGTGTCAAGCAACGACTTCATACTTAAGCCCAAATCCCAACTCCTCAACTCTGATGCTGCAGGGTACTGCACTCATAAGCTGTGGGGATCAAGACTACACTAAAAAGTTAAAAATAAAAATTCTTTCCAAAAAACCGACTTCCAAAGCCACTGTAAAGTAAAAAATAATTTTGATTTCTACACACTATGTTGAAGTCGGGCGAGTATAACAAAGATAGGCAAAGTTGACGCGTCAGGCTCGCCCGACTTCAACATAGTGTGTAGAAATCAAAATTATTTTTTACTTTACAGTGGCTTTGGAAGTCGGTTTTTTGGAAAGAATTTTTATACTCCTAGATACCTCATTGCTTTCCTATGGTCTCGTTAAATCAATATTGTCATCAGAATAATTCTCTTTAACACATTCATGATGTCATCAGGGACCCTCGTCATTGGCAATTGTCCCACTTTAGTTCTTACGCTAATATTTACCATCTCTAAAGAGCCTGAACCACTTCTTTGTATTGAAGCGAACAACTCAATCATTACTATCGGTATTCTAGGAATATAGTAATATGTTTTATGACAGTTGCTTCATGTAGACGATTTTAAACTGTGGAGAATTTATTTTTAGGTTTAAATTGTAATGAATCAAGATTTTATTTTTGCAAATCTCAAAGTAATTTCATTGGACAACAGGTACCTACATAAGATTGAGATACTGTTTTGAAAGTTATGACTCTTCTTTTTTTTGTATATATAACCGCAAAAGAAGTAATTTTTATTCATTTACTTTAACATATTCAGAGACTGTTTTGAATTATTTAATGCTTGAAAATTTAAATATGTATATCTAGCTTGCCGTATCATATATTTAGTTTAATTAATTTTATTTATTCGCGTTCAAAAATATATAGGTATGAACACTTACTTAAATTAAAATAATTTTAGGTATTTTTGACTTTAAAGTTTGAAGAAATACAGGCGTAAAAGTAATTACCTATCTCTTCTTTATGTTTCACTTAGAGAACCTACAATGCACACCAAATTATCATAAAGCACCGCAAAGTGCAACCACAGGTCAAAACACAACAGGAAGCGCCTGAATAACTTCAACTTTGTTTCATTCTCACAACCATCTTGCTTCTCACATGATTGTCGGTAAGTTATACCTACCTACTTATGGAAACCATACCGATGGTTAGGCACATCGGTAACAGCTAATGTCTCAACTCTCATCATTGCCGTCCCTGAAGCTAAATCTTGAGGCCGTCCGAGAACGCGCTGGGATAATAGACGTCGTGAGCGATGATCAATTTCGTAGAATTATTTAGAGAGATTGAATAATGAGGCAAAGTTGACTAAGTTGAAGAAGAAGAATACTTCAGTGACTGATCTGTCAACGCACAGCTAGCTGTACGGATTGGGCTGAAAGCATTGATGTAGAATTTTAGTACCTGTTGAAAGATATATGGATTATGAGTTATGACACAGGCATTATAATTATCCGTATATAAGGGATCCGCTAAGAAAGGATTTTTGAAAGTTCTATCTACCCTTTGGTTCAATTAATATTTTTTCTTACTTACTTCCTTCAGTGCTACATCCCTCTAAAGGTCTTGGCTCTTAGCCTTCTCAACGATTTTCCCTTTGTTCGCTTAAGGTAAGATTCTCATCAGGACTGCAGATTCTCAGAAAGACAGACTCTTAAAAGGTCCATTTATTTCAATTCTACACTTCGTTCTTCCAAAACTTAAATTTTGTACAGGGGTAATTAAATCCTACCTAATTTTCTTCCTGAGTCTACATATATTCAGCTGTTTGTTTTGATATCCATTTTTTATACTCCACTTTATGTTTTCACTAAATTAGTCATAAATTAATGGATACTTGAGCCAAAGTGGGTCAGTAGGTACATGAATTCATCAGTCACACTGATCAAACATTTTGACGTATTTAAAAGGTGTTGCAATAGCGAACAGGCTGAGAGAAAAATTACTAAATTATCTAATCCGCACCTTTTATCTTTTATGTGGGCGGCTATATAAAAATAGATGAATATTTATGAACATGAAAAATTATTAGCATTAGTTAAATTCCTTAACCGTCAGAATATTTGACGTATCCTTTTTACTTCACTTTTTATTCTGTTTGCATTTACTGAGAACCCTCAGTCATGGTTATTTTCACGGCAATGACTTACGAGCATATGACGAATAAAGCTTCATGATTTTTTTCTTATTATGTATACTAGTGTGCTTAGGTACAGACGAGAAAATAAAAGCAGTTCCGTTTTACGACTCAGGAGTCGATCTTAGAGTATTATAAAGTCCTGACTCAGTCAATCACTGACTCATCGACTCAACTCTCAATCACTTATACTTATAAACATTGAAGTTATACGTAATATGTACTTACGTTAGTAGTTAGTACACCACAAAGTTTGAACTTTTCAATGCTTAGAAAGCTCAAACTTTGCACAGAGGTTCCCTTTATATTGAAGACAATCAGGCTGGATTTTTGATAATCCCACGGGAGCGACGCGCGCCGCGAGTTAAATTTCTTTAGAGGTAAGGTATTTTTGGGGAAAAAATACCTGAATACAAGTAATAAAATTAAAAATTTTTAAAAACCCACGACGAACTGCAGAGCTCCATTATACCTTTGACCTTTATAACTTTGAAACAACAATTAGAACGTAGCAAACGTATATATTACATAATATCTAAAACACAAAACTGCATCATTGACAGCTCAGTAGTTTTTTTGACCAGTGTGGTGGACTATGGCCAAACCCTTTTCAAATGGACAAATCAAAAGAGTCCAAACGCGACGGGTATACGATGAGAATTTAAGGAGTTCCCATGATCGCCTCCTGACTCCATCATGATACCCTGGGCAGCATCTAGGTACAAGCTAAATATATCTAAAACAAAAAGCCCGCATCTAAATCAGCACAGTAGTTTTTGAGAAATTTTTTTTTTTTTTTTTTAATTTATTTATTTCAATGGATACAACTATTTTAACATAAAATAAATCTCGCCAAACTGGTGGGCCAGTTTGTTGGCGAGTTTATTTATGGTAACATATTGAAAAAATAAAATCATAGACTACAGCTCAGCTTTGTTGTCTATGGTCCTAAAATATATCTAAGAACCTTCTCACAAGCTATACACATCTAATGAAAAAAACCGCATTTCAATCGGCCCAGTACTTTTTGTAAAAAATGGTAACATATCGAAATATTAAAATCATAGAGACAGCTCAGCTTGGTTGTCTATGGTCCTAAAATATATCTAAGAACCTTCTCTCAAGCTATATATATCTAACTAGTATTTCGCCCTGTGCGCGAGCTGCTAAAGCAGCTCACGGGTTGTGGTTAGACTTACAAGTAGTACAGATTTTACTGTACTAAACTGAATTCATTTATTATGGTGATAACAAAATAAATAAAAATGGCGCTGATTTTTTAAAACTTTGGTAATAGTTTCCTGTTTCGTAACCCCAGGGAGTCCTAAATATCGATTTTGAACGAAATTGGTCAATTAACAAAGAATTTCAAAATGGCGCTGATTTTCTAAAATTATGGTAACAGTTTCCTGTTTTGTGACCCCAGGGAGCCCTAAATATCGATTTTGAACGAAATCAGTCAGTTAACACAGAATTTCAAAATGGCACTGATTTTTTAAAATTTTGGTACCAGTTTCCTGTTTTGTGACCCCAGGGAGCCCCAAATATCGATTTTGAACGAAATCGGTCAATTAACAAAGAATTTCAAAATGGCGCTGATTTTTTTTAAATTTTGGTACCAGTTTCCTGTTTTGTAATCCCACGAAGCCCTAAATATCGATTTTGAACAAAATCGGTTAATTAACAAAGAATTTCAAAATGGCGCTGTTTTTTAAAGTTTGGTAACAGTTTCCTGTTTTGTAACCCCAGGGAGTCCTAAATATCGATTTTGAACGAAATCGATCAATTAACAAAGAATATCAAAATGGCGCTGATTTTTTTAAATATTGGTAATAGTTTCCTGTTTTGTGACCCCAGGGAGCCCTAAATATAGATTTTGAAAGAAATCGGTCAATTAACAAAGAATTTCAAAATGGCGCTGATTTTCTAAAATTTTGGTAACAGTTTCCTGTTTTGTGACCCCAGGGAGCCCTAAATATCGATTTTGAACGAAATCGGTCAATTAACATAAGAACCTTCTCACAAGCTATACACATCTAATGCGAAAAACCGCATCTCAATCGGCCCAGTACTTTTTGTGAAAAATGGGAACATATTGAAAAAATAAAATCATAGACTACAGCTCAGCTTTGTTGTCTATGGTCCTAAAATATATCTAAGAACCTTCTCACAAGCTAAACATATCTAATGCAAAAAACCGCATCTCAATCGGCCCAGTACTTTTTGTGAAAATTTTTAACACATAGAAAAATTAAGATCATAGACTAACAGCTCAGCTTTGTTGTCTATGGTCCTAAAATATATCTAAGAACCTTCTCACAAGCTATACACATCTAATGAAAAAACCGCATCTCAATCGGCCCAGTAGTTTTTGTGAAAAATGGTAACATGTTGAAATATTAAAATCATAGACTACAGCTCAGCTTGGTTGTCTATGGTCCTAAAATATATCTAAAAACCTTCTCACAAGCTATACGTATCTAATGCAAAAAACCGCATCTCAATCGGCCCAGTACTTTTTGAGAAAAATGGTGACAAAAAAGTGCACAAACAAACAAACAAACAAACAAACAAACAAACAAACAAACAAACAAACAAACACACAACCTCTTAGGGCAAACACATATACCGTCTCCGCTTCGTCGAGGGTAAAATAGCGGTCGCTAGTTATTATACTAAAATAAAATGTTGAAACTCAATTCTATTTAAGGGTGTTGAAAAATAATTAACGTAGTACGGTAGGGCCACAATTTATCAGCCGAATAACACGATTAAATTGATCATTACTATTCTCTATTTTTTACTCGAGTAAAACTTTGATGAACTTACTCTTTTGAATGGACTTTTTCTAGCGCTTTAATCTATACTTATTATTAAAACTGTAACAGGTCCAATTCTGTACATTGAAGATATTTTGAAAATTTTTTTGGAGGGCACTCATTATTGGATACTGAAGCCAAATCTGTAATTTTTTTTATTTTTGTCTGTCTGTCTGTCTGTATCTATACGCCGAAACTACGGAATGAATTCAAACGAAACTTGGCACGATTTGAGCCCATACTACGAGGTAGGACATAGGATACTTTTTATCCCGAAATTCTACCCCCGAAGAGGTGAAATAGGGGTTGAGAGTTTGTATGAAAATCCTTAATTTCTCAAGTTATAGCCATGAAACAGCATTTGGGCTTTCGTTAAAATATGAAGAAGTACGTGTTGCACCATTATAGGGGGATTATAACGTGGGATAGTAATATAGGCTACTTTTTATCCCGGAAAATTAAGGAGTTCCCGAGGGAATCAAAAAACTTAAAACACGTGGACGGAGTCGCGGGCATCAGCTATTAGTTATAAAACTGATTTCTGAACGTTTTGAGAGACAATGAAATAGAAATGCCAAGCCACAGGGATCTAAATTCAAACACTAATTTTTCCCGCTGAGTGAACAAAAACGACTTTTCATCACTGGTTTTAAGCAATAAAGGCGTTCTTTTTGAGGTAATATGAATAAGATACAAACTTTACACTTAGCCGAATAAAGTACAGTGACATGTACCAAGAAATATAATGCAATAGTCACTGTTTCGTTTATAGTGTTACCAATACCGGTATCCCGGTATGAGTAACACATTTCAATACCGGTATTGAAAACCGGCGAAAAAAGTCCGGGATCCCGGTATTGGAAGTCCTACCTACTACTACTACATCTTTTTATCCCGGAAAATTAAAGAGTTCCCGCAGGAACTAAAAACCTCAATCCACGCGGACGAAGTCGCGGGCATCAGCTAGTAAATAGAATAAAAGAGTAAAACTAAGTATTTTTGTTACAGGATCGCGACAGCAACCTGTCGGTACCGGCCCGATGGGAAGATAGAAACCTACGAAACTACCTCAACAAAGAGACTGTCGGTAAGTGAATAATCATCGATATATATTTAGGTAGGTACTAGATGGGCCCTTTCATAGAAAAAAATTGGACTTGAAACAAATCCGACTTGTGGTGCATGCCCCTCACCTGTATAAGCCTGTCCTTGTTAATACATCAAATAAACCAACAAACCAACAAACAAACACACTTTCGCATTTATAATATTAGTTTGATGAGAAACTGTCTATCTGCTACGCTTTCCCGGCCTATCTTTTCAACCAATTTTGATAAAATTTGATACAGCGATTGATTGTATCAAATGACATCGTCTACTTTCTATCCCAGAAAATTTTAAAGAGTTTCCGCGGACATCGTCTAGTATTATTATAAAAAGACAACTATCCCGCGCTTGTGTTGATAATCTCCTGTCCCAAAGGGCAATGAGAGCGCCTTTTTGCACCCTTCTGTAAGTATTATCTTCTTAACCGACTTCCAAAAAAGGAGGAGGTTCTCAATTCGGCGCGTATGGTTTCTTCAATGGTTAGAGGAAGCTCACGAGGTGGTCCCATAAAAAATTCTGACTCCAAATCCTCAATCCTGATGCTGTAGGTGTAACCGTACTACATGAAATCCTCAAAACTAGTGAGTTAGGAAATGTTGATGGTGAATTCATATAGTAGGTATCAAGTCACGTGTATACGATACAACTCTGAGTCCCAACTCCTCAACCCTGATGCTGTAGGGTACAGAACTCCTTAAACATAGTGATTTAGGATTTTATTATGGTGAATTAATATTGTAGGTGTCAAGCAACGACTTCATACTTAAACCCAATTTCCAACTCCTCAACTCTGATGTTGCATGGTACTGCACTCCTAAGCCGTAGGGATTTAGAATACACTACAAATGTTAAAAATAAAAATTCTTTCCAAAAAACCGACTTCCAATGCCACTGTAAAGTAAAAAATAATTTTGATTTCTACACACTATGTTGAAGTCGGGCGAGTTTTACAAAGATAGGCATATGTAGTTGACGCGTCAGGCTCGCCCGACTTCAACATAGTGTGTAGAAATCAAAATTATTTTTACTTTACAGTGGCATTGGAAGTCGGTTTTTTATCTATCTATCTATCAGTCTATCTATCTAACTATCTATCTATCTATCTATCTGTCTGTCTATCTATCTATCTATCTATCTATGTATATATCTATCTATCTATCTATCTATCTGTATGTCTATCTATCTATATTTATTTGTCGGTGATGGTGTTTCCAGCGCGGGCCAGCCGCTGGATCGGCGGTATCTACGACTACCAAGCGCGCGCGTGGAAGTGGGGCGGCGAGCTGCGTCCGATGCACTACCAGTCGTTCTCCAAGATGAAGAAGCTGTCGCCCGAGGAGCTGCACTTCCAGTGCATCGCCATGTCGCCTGAACTCCTCTACAGGTAAGCTTTCTACTTAAAAACGCACCTCGGACATATATCCATACAGGATAGATTTATTCATTTACTAGCTGATGTCGTCCGCGTGGATTGCGATTTATTGGTTCCCGCGGGAACTCCTTAGTTTTCCGAGATAAAAAGTAGCCTATGTGTTATTCCAGACTATAATCTATCTCTGAATTAAGTAGTTCGATCATTGTGGCGTGAAGGAGTAACAAATATCCAATACTCTACAAAATCTATACATATACATATTCATCAAATATCTAAACATACAAACTTACAAAATCCAAACTCTCACATATCTAGCCACGGCTAAAGCCAGACCAGACCAAACAAAATTCAGAATTTATATAAATTTCCAAATTGGCCGAGGATCGAACCTGTCGCCTCCCTCTTGTAAAACCACAGCGCTCACCCATGCTCTGGAAGGCTAGCTTTGTACCTATTTGCGTCCAAATCTTTTATTGAGCGTGAAATGATAACAGAGTGCATGGTGATGATAGCCTATAATAGGTTGAACATTTACCATGAATTTGTATGCACTTAAATATTAATAACAATGTATCTAGTGTATCAAATATTGGCTGCCCAAATAAATAAAATAAAATGAAAATAAAATAGACAGCCATATTCTCTTAACATCTTAAATCTATTTATAATTCAAGCGGTGTGAAGATTAAAAAAATACAATAATAAACATTTCGACCTTTCTTATCAGCGCCAATAATTATATAATAATGTATTCATATCTCAACTCATAACTCACAAAGTGAGGAATACAATTGAGTATAGGTCGCGAAACATTAATGTCATGACACAAGAGAAAAATAAATCACCCTCTCTAATGTGGCATATAAATGTCAATTCCGAAGAGCTTTTAAGCTTCTAGTTTTATTGATGTTACCGGAACTCTACATATTTAACGTTTACATCTTAAGCGTGGTTCAGATGAGCAACAAAACTTGCAGAAGTTGACTTCCGCAAGTTATTCCTATGGTGTAAATAATTGTAGTGCTCACTTCCGCAAGTTTTGCATCTTGCAGGACTTGCTGCAAGTCGCAAGTGTAAACACCATTTAGAAACTTCTTGCGTGAACTTGCCGTTTATTTTGCTTGCAAATAAAAGTTTTAACTTGATGAGCAAGTTGTCAGATAAAAACTCGTAATGAAACTGCACAGCTACAACATAGAGGAAGCTATGGGACACAAAATGCAAGGATTACATCAAGAAAATAAAAGTAAATAAATTATGCTGCTCTGACTCAGACTGTAGGTATCATTTGCAAGAAGACTCTGAATACAAAATATACTTTATTCTACACTAAGCATATACACAACATAAACGAAACAAAAATAAGTACAACTATACATCGGCGGCTCTATCGCTAGAAGCGATAAGCTAATCTATTCCAGGCAACCTAGAAAAGGAAATAATAACAGAAATATTTAATGAGGGCGCACAATAAGGAGATAATAAGATTAAAAAATAAAATAGTCTTAAAATACAAGTTTATATGAGTAGTTGAACTATGATATATTATTTAACAATAAAATACATAAAAGCAATAATAACATGCAATACATATATTATATGTAATAGATACCTACTTATATATATGTGGATAAAAATATTTATGTAATTGAATATACATAATTAAGAGGGTATTAAGTGTTTTATGAGTCACTTAAAAATAGGCAAAGATTGTGCTCGCCTAATATTAAGAGGTAAAGAGTTCCAAAGACGAACAGTTTTATTGGGAAAGGAGTAGAAGGAAGTGCTATGAGAAGAAATTCGATTAAAATATCCGCAGATTTTACAGCTCGACCTGATAAATTGCAAGCAATAAATATTGCTCGTACTTACCTACTAGTGTACATTTTCCAAGTACTTTCACAAGTTACCTTGGAAGCCGCTTGCAGAAGCAACTTGTGATATTGCTGGTAGTGTACCTACCTAAACGGTTTTGCAAGTAGGTACTTGCGGAATAACTTGCAAGAAGTTTTTGCTAGTCTAAACCCTGTTTTATGTTAACACATAAAGTATGTCCCTTTTACGTATTTTCTTTAATAATAAAGCTTATAGTTTTATGGTGAGTATATTACAACACCATTAGAAAACCATGGGAAGGAACGTAGGTTACGTTGCTAATTACGTAAAAAACTAATTGGTTATTCCATATCGATAACTTTTAATGTTATATTAGTTTCGAAACTTCCTTTTTAAAGTATCAATAAAAGAACGTTAAAAATTAATCGTTTGTTTTAATAGCTGTAGGTTAAGGTAGACATAGGCATATCCTACGCAAGATACCAAAAAAAATACTTTTTAAACAACCGACTTCAAACTCCCGCGCCAACTTTACAACAACAAGCACACGCTATACAAAGTTTTTATTTTATTGTTGATATTTTAAAAACCGCTCGACCGATTTGGATAAAATTTATATGGGACCACATGGAAAGTATGCTCTTTCAAATAAAAAAAGAATCATCCAAATCGGTCCACCCAGTCAAAAGTTCTGAGGTAACAAACATTAAAAAAAAAAATACAGTCGAATTGAGAACCTCCTCCTTTTTTTGAAGTCGGTTGAAAAATAATTCTCCAACTTTAGAAAATACGGTTTCAATTGTTTTGAAAATACTTTGCACTAACTACAATACTTATCACATACCATTTTATGTTTTCGTCTACTTACTGAAATACAAAAATGAAGGATAGACATGAAATTCTTCTATGGATGTAAAAATTGAATTTTAAATATAACGTTTTAAATAACTAGATGATAGTCTACCTCTAAACTAAATTTCATTAAAATCGGTTGAAAAGATGGTCCGTTAAAGCGTAGCAGACAGACAGACACACTTTCGCATAATTTTATGATATTAGTATGAATTTATCAGTTAACTGCCTCATTGGTCTAGTGGTTAGCATGTTCGACTGCGGCCGACGAGGTCCCGGGTTCGAGTCCCGGGTTGGGCCATAATTAAGTATTGGGTTTTTCTGACTAGAAATTTGACTAGAAATACTAGCCCGGAGTTAGGAAGTTGGCGGTGTTTCACTCCGTCCCTCGGAGAGCACGTTAAGCCGTCGGCCCCAGTTATTATCACTTACATGATAATAGTCGTTAAAGCCCGCCAACCCGCATTGGAGCAGCGTGGTGGGTCTAAGCTCTAATTCCCTCTTTCCTACGAGAGTGGAGGCCTGTGCCCAGCGTGGGACGTTAATGGGCTGTAGTGGTGGTGGGGGTATCTAGTTCGTAGGAAGTAAGTACCTATGTACTAAATACTAAAAACTTTTTAAGTAGTTTATGTAAATTTTAGCATTAAGTTAATTAAGTGAGCAAAATGTCGATTTCGTGACACAACGAAGCGAGGGAGAATCAAACAGGGAAGCGAACAGAATATTAAGCCGCTGACACACTGCGAATTCACGACCCTTTACCACTAAACTTAGGAATTCATTTTAGGTAATAAAACCAATAATTGAACGAGAAACATGGAACAAGTTATGAGTTGACACGGTAGTAAATATATTAACTCTATGGAGTTGGGCGTATTTTTTTAAAAGTGTACCTACTTGATTTAAAATCGATGATTTTTTTTTTTTTATTATGGTTTGTTTTTTTATTGATAGATTTGTGTTTCCTAGTTATTTATCTTTATGAGAAATAGCACTGATTATAAATATAATGTTAAATTATAGTAAAAATAATCATTTTTAATGAACCGACGGAGAAAATTTTCCATTGAGAAACAGAACTTTATCTCACAAATGCACTTAAAAAAACCGTTTTAAATAAGATTCACAGAAGTTTTTATTAGTCTTACCAATCATGCCAATCAGAATAAAAAACCGGGCAAGTGCGAGTCGGACTCGCGCACGAAGGGTTCCGTACCATTATTAATAAATAATTACCTTTGTTATTGAACCGCAAGACTAACTTTGTTTGTAGAGGTTTATTGTTAATATCAAAAAAACTATGCTAGTTAGAGCATTGGCTATAGTTTTCCTGTAAAATATACGTAAATTCCTATTGACCATAATTATTTCAAATTTTTCGATTGGTAAACTCCGGAGATAAGGGGGGGGGGGGGGGGGGAACGGTATTTTTTTAGACATTTTCCCCGATAAATCAAAAACTATCATAACTAAAAATAATTAAAAATCTGTTTTAGAATTTACAAAGTAAACCCTTTCATACGATACCCCACACAGTACAGTTATCTCACTTTTAAATTTCAACCCTCAGATTTTCCCCCCTTTTTAAATAAGAACAAAAATAATTTCAATTTTTTTTTAATTTCAGTGTCTTTGGGCCACTAATATACACAATTGTTCCAAATTTCATGTCGATAGCTTCGGTAGTTACTGAAATAATCGAGTGTGACGGACGGACAGACGGACAGACGGACAGACAGACGGAGAAAGTCGCACCATAAGGGTTCCATTTTACCATTTTGGTACGGAACCCTAAAAATGGGACGGCAAACATAAAATAACTGAAACGCTATCAAAATTTGATAATTTTAGTTCTTTTGACTGAAGTAGTGGCAAATTATTGTCATATTTTTCTATATGGTTTCTGAAATAGACAACGTTTTTTGTTTTTGTTTTTGCGAGTTACGATAAAAAAAATATATTTCAATATAACATAACAATAACTTATATAAATGATAAATGGCCAATATTATATAAATAAATGCAATATTTTATGAGAGGACAGTTTGTCAGTGGAACCTTGACAATTACTCAAGGGAAAAGTAAGGGCACTGATCACAATGTTAACAATTGTTGCACTTTCTTACCATAAAATTATAATAGTCGTAGTAGGTACTTTTGAGTATTTTAAACTCTTTATTCTTTAATTTGTACTTAAAATATGAAAAACGTCATCTAAAAAATATAAGTGGAACTTCCAACCAATTAATATTATGTTAAATCACATTGTATGAATGATTTTGACCAACAATTTTTTTTTGCGTTTTATCTTCTCCGCTTCTCCCTTTCTGATATTTTTTTTCACCTCAGATATTTTTCTTGTTTTAGATTTTACGAGGTTCAAGTGTTATTTTTTATATTGTTTGAACTTGTAAGAATCCCTCTTTAATTTCTCTCTATGCTGCCTTGCTATTTCGGCAGATGTAAGCGCCATTGTTACACCTGAATAATTTTTTATATAAAATACTCGTTTCCTATGCAAAACTCGGGGCCGAAAAAGCCCGTGTACAAACCTTCAGATATCCATTGAGTAACAATTTGTACCATTGACTGACAATTTCGAAAGAGTTACTCAAAGGACTGTAACGAATTCACGGCAGCGATATTTTGTTGCATATGTATTTCAAGAATTTTCGACCTTTACTAGAAAATAATCCTACATTCAAGTATAATATGAAGAAAACTATGTTAAAAATGATGCACGAAATACATTAATTCAGTGTTACCTACAAAAACCGCTGCTACTCAAGGGATGGGTTATGAGCACTCACTCAAAATTGACTCCAAACCTACGCCGATTGCAGGAAGACTGATTATATAAATAACATGGTAGCAGTCTTACAGCATTTAGTAATGTTGAAAGCAACTAATAAAATCTTCTGCAATAGTAGAAATGTTATAATTTGTGAGCAAAATAGCGCACGTCAATGGGAATTCCACATAGAGCCAAATTTGAGACTTTTCATTCAATAAATCAATCAAAAGTACATAAAATAAGCTATCTAATTATGGGTAAATCAATGAACTATCTACCTATTATGGCTGCTTTGTTATCTCAAGTTGAAAGTTCTAGAATCAGGTGAGGACATGGTAAAATCGCATATTCAATTTTGTTAATAATGCTGTAATTTATTAAATTTATGTGAATCAATATGTTTATTGTAGACAGAAATATGACTGAATTAATAAGCCACGTAAAAACATAAAATATGTTGGGATCAGCATTATCTAAATGTGAGAAAAAAAATCCGAAAGTTGGTGGACAGGGCAAAAAACCCATGTACACTTTTAAAAAAATACGCCTAGGTGACGTTCTTTAAAATTATCTAGGTCGTTTAATTTTAGCACTATTAAAAGTTTCGCTATCCGATAACAGATGGTGCTACGTGTTTGGCGTTTTTGATGATAGGCTCTGGAATTTGATTAAAAGAGCAGCGTAGTCGTTTATATTATATTTTTCATTCATATATTTTTGTTACTTAGAATTCTCAAACTTAAATAAATTATTTATAGACTGGACATAGACATATTTATGTATATTTATATTTTATATCCTCTAAAACTCCCTTTGCTGGTTGACGGACAATTCAGTCCATGGTCACAATCGTTTATCTTTATCTGACCCGATGACAGCGTCGATAATATATATTTCAAAAAAAATTGTTCCAATTTTGGCCACCGGTCCAGATAAGTTCGCGGGACTGTAATTTTTTTGATGAGAAAAAAGTCCGCGCGCGCACTTTTACATGGACTGCACAGATTATCACGATTCACGACAATTCCAACACGACGACGAAAATTTATCCAAATCGGTTCAGAAATCACGGAGAAATTGGCGTAAATGCTACATTATACAAAAACATACGTGCCGGCCACAGCCGGCCATCGAATCGAGAACGCGCGCTCCTTTTTGGAAGTCGGTTAAAAATATACCTATTTCCTCATTATTCGTTGATTGCCAACGTCTTGTAACTTGTGGCACACGAAATATTGAAATGAAACCGATTGGTTAGCCATTATTGTTTAACAAAGAGCTATAAGGCGAAACGTAATAAAGTTTTATGCGCGATATTCGAACGAACGTGTTGAAATCGCCCACCGGGCCATTGTGTTAGCCCTTAATCCCTAAACGCAGATGGCAAGTAATCTCATTTTGGGATTGCTGTAATCCGAAACGAATTTAGGCAAAGGGGGTGTGATTGTATTTGAGGGATGTATGAATAATCGTATGTCATAGTGTAGATGTAATTGCAGGTATTAAATTAAACGTATTGACATTTTTTATACTTAGGCACAATTGGTACTTGGTAGTAGTTCGAATTCGATCTAAATCTATAGCTTTACCAATCAAAGATATAGCACATAATATGTACTATATCATATTATGGGGCGTCGTCAATGCTGTAATCCGAAACGAATTTAGGGAAAGGGGGTGTGATTGGATTTGAGGGGTGAGTGATCAATCGTTTGTAATTGCAGTGAATAAATCAAGCGTGTTGACATTTTTTTTTAATATGGACTCGGTATTAGCTCGAATCCAATGTTACCTTGTTGTGGACCAATGAAAGATATAGTACAGGTGGGCCCTGGAGCCAGTTTGTTAAAATATGTGTGCAAAATAGAGCTGCTGCTAATTTTAGCTATTTACCTAATCATAACTCTAAAAACACAAAAACATAAAATTGGTGAGTTATATACTACTGTGGCCTCAAAAACATAAATTATTAAAATTCACGTGTGCTATACTGTTCGAATTATTCCAAAGATTAAAAATAAAATGTAGACATGATATAGGTATGTAAGTATTCTCAGAATTTTCAAGGAGCGCCTATAAATTCAACATGTTTATTACCAATGTGTAGTAGGTATTTGTAAGAGTCAGATTTCTAATTTAGATCCGAAGCGAACAATGTGTGTGACAAACATTTGCCTGCGAGTACTTGGAACATGGGAGCGAAGTGTAAATTAAATGTCAAAGCAGTTGACCCACACGTCAATTTATATTATTACACGTGAATAGTTTCCCTACATTGCCTCGCTCAATTGATTAGATTAGACCCTTGATGGGCTTATGATGATTCTATTCTATGGCATTACGAGGCTATTTTTATTGATGACAGGTTCAACCCATCTAGTGACAACCCAGATGGTATTTACTATAGCAATTAATGTTCCTTGAAGAGCTACGATTAAGTATAATATATTGAAGAGCCATATTAAAATGGTCTACAAAATTCTGCAAGACGATATCTTAATTTATTCTATTCTCATCATTTAGAGCCTACGTGGATGTAGGTAGATAGTAGATACATAATATCATCAAGTCTTTTCTTACAGGTGTAACTACATCACCGACTTATTTATAAAATCAGCGATCTTTCATATTACAGGTACCTATATAAATTAGTTGAAAATAACCTTTCATAAATTTAGGCGATAGTTCTTATTTTCGAAGTTACTCCACTGGTAAGAGAAATATGTGAAGCTTAACTCCAATTAAATCTAATTTACAGTTATATAAATTTCTCAAATATCAATGTACTTACGGTCCAAAACTCGTTACGAATTATTTTATTTTCTTATTAGTTGTATCATAGCTATTTCCGAGCAGAGTGTAAATTAAATGTCAAAAGATTTGACCCATACGCCAATTCGCATTTACGACCAGATGCGAGTATACAATCACCTTTCTCAATTGATCTGATTAAACCGTTTTGCATCGATTGTTCTCGTAACTGTTGCTGACTGGGTGGTACTATTGTACTTCCAGTTCTTTATATAGGGGCTTACGTCTGCTGTCTAGTAAGAAAACTTAGTAGGGCAGTGTTGGTATTCAGTTAGAACGTTTGTAATTCGACAGTTGAATCCGTGATGAGATGACAAAAGAATGCCAAACTGAGATCGGCTGACCTCATTTTATGGTACAGCAAAGTTTTAAGAGTTTGCTAGCACTCGGCTACCAGTGTACAGCTTAGTTACCAGTACACACTCCTTTGGTTCAATCTATCTGGCAAGTTCCATTGGTGCAGTGAACCTTTTTTTAATTTTTAACCTTAATTCCCTTTCTTTCATCTACAGGTGGGCCCCTAAGAGCTGCTTCGAGCCCCGACTGTTCATCTGCCAAACGAAACTAAAAAAGGTTCCTCAGTCGAAACTGAAAAACCTGCGCCGACGATACCAACGCATGGGGAAAATTAACGAGATCAACGCTCCTAGTGTCAGCAGGGAAGAAGGTGATCCTAGGACTAATGATGTCACAAGCAATCCTGTACTGAACCCGAAATCCTACGATTTGCACCCAAATCCGCGACAAGGCCAGAAGAATCCGATCCGTAACAACCCGAAAGTTTACGACCTCCGACCCAACGAGTTGAGGAAGCGATCCCGGCCAAACGCGCAGAGGAAGCTCAAGAGACCATTCCCAGGGTATGTAACATCCAGCTATATCATGATCATTCCTTGGTTGGTTAATTAAGATTTTGATAAACACAGATTCTAAGGGAAAAGATCACAACTTAGATCTTATCATATCTTATGGTCTGGTTCGTACTTGTCATAAAAATTCTGACATAAAATGATACATTATTATATTTCTGAGTGGATATTTTTTTAGTTATAATTTTGAGACAGTTGGGATGAACAATAAAAAATAATCTACATAAAAAGAAACATTTGAACTATAATTATATTACTTACATATTTATTATTTACCTCTAAAACAATGTTTTTTTTTCTTTTGTGTGAAGGACAATTATTTTTATGAATTTGACTAAAGTTAACGATATTAAAACCATGTCATGATCTTCCATTTCCAGTTACCGATGGAACAGGCGCGACCCCGAAGGCTCCTACCAATACAACGTCAAAGTCCTCCGCTCCGGACGCACCGGCCTCAGTCCTCAGCAGATCAACGCGCACCTCTCCCGCCTTCATCACTTGCGCGACAGACAAGTCGCCAGGCGCAAGCGACTGCGAGACAGAGACGAGTGGCTCGTCAACGATGCTCCACCAGCCATAGCCCAAACCCATGCTAGGACGTATACCGTAGATAATAACATTAGCGCTTTACATCCTAAGACTATTGTTGAAGAATTCGATATGATGCCTCCACCAGCTCCCGTTGTGCTACCACGACCAACACGCGGTATTTGGTAGTATACAGACAATCTTTTACAGTATCTGTAGTCATCCTCATGACTGATTTACGACATTCTCAGATTTTTACCTTGCTTCTACCTCAGATTCACTTTTGTTTCCTTTTATTTTTATGATGATGATGATTTCATTTGTTCTATTTATAAAGATATCATATCAGTAACGTCAATAACCGCCTGTATAATTTGTAATGTTCACAATACTATGTTACGTTATTCCTACGACAAACGCATGTAGCAAATGAACCCTTTCGTAAATCGGTGATGAGCCTTTCCAAATATCCCGTTGCATCGAACCCCAATGATCTCATTGGGGTTTGTTCATGAAATAAATATTCTCTAAAGTTCCTTTCGATTTGAATCTTATCTTTGCGCTTCGAATTCCTAAAGCTTTTAGTTCTTCCGCAAGCGTTTCTTTTTTAATGCTTTACCTCTTCGCTTGTCATTTTTTGTTAATTAAAAAAATGTACAACGCTTTCGATTTTATTGTCGCTACAAAAAATTTGCGTGTTTTTATTTCTCTTTCGATGTAGCGGCTAAAAGAACCATTATAATTTAAAATATTATTTTACATATTATTTTCCACTAGACCCACCCATTATGAAAAGAATCTTTATTTGATTTAGTCTAGACGTGCATATATTATTTTATAATCGGCCGACAATTATATAGAATGAAGAATACAATGGAGAATAGAATTACATATATTAAATTTTATATAGAATGGAAAAAATATAAAAAAATATAAATATAATATAAATATTTATGATATCAATGTCTGAAGCACTTTGATGTGATAGGTAATTTATGCCCAATGACGATTATTTTCTGTAATAGTCAATAGGTGACCCTATAAATGGCTGATTATAAAATCTAGCATGAACGTGACCTTTTTATATTTACAACAAGTATTTATTTTTTATACACTATATTTTTATGTAATTTTAAGATTAGCTTCACTGTGAAGTGTGAGTGAACACTTATTTACTACATCGTGTGTGCTAAGTCTCAGGCTGTCAAACAATCTAATTTATTATGATTGTATTTCTAAGTATATGATTAAGAAAATGTAGGTTTAGTAGTTGCCACAGACCTAATAAAAAAGTTGGCTCGCGAATAAGCCTATGCGAATATAAGCGTAAGGATTGAAGTTTTGTAATTACACACACAATCTCAGGAAATGCATTGCGAATTGTGAAGTTGTATTTGGTTGTAAGTATAACAAGCTTCTTCATTTCAAATCGAGTTTTCGTATTCCAAATTTTGGCCCATCCATCTTTTTTTTTTGGTCTGTTGTTATGTCATTTCTTACAAATAAATTACGATTTTTCCCAACTTTATGGACGAACCATCAAACAGCATTTTAGTTTTAAGTTAGTATAGATAGGTATTTTAACGCACTAAACCCTATTATTCTAAAATCATCAAAATTACGTAGTGTAAAACTAGTCAGTAAGATAATTCGAAGAAGTAAGAACGTAAGCATTTACAACATCCAAACAGCATCGAAAAATGCAGTCCACACTTGTTTTTACACAACTTCCCAAAAGGATGTATATAATATGCGTGTGGGCTTTCCATTACAACTTCTAAATGCCTTAACAGATTTGGATGTATGGAGTACCGTTAGAATCATGTTCCCGAGTGAAAGTGGCTATAATTTTTTTGAAAAAATATTAATAATTCTTTTTGGCAGTGCAGTCGTGTTTTTTAATTTCGTTTGATTAATTACACTAGTAATAAAATAAATTTTCACTTACAATCATAACTTATCATTTCTATTTTAGTATCTAGTAAGAAGTTGTGAGTAAAAATATTACATATGTTTAAATACTATAGTAATAAATAAAAAATAGATTGAAAAATAAATAGATAAAGATTCCTTTCTAATAATTGATTGCATCTATATTGCATTACTTTAATTTTTTAATCATCCAAAAAGACGAGTGTGGACATATATTTAGTTTGTTTTCATCCTAAAATAAGATTCATACATATTAACACATTAATAAAGTTCTTTATTTAAAAAAATTACTAAAAATAAAATAATTATAATAATTTAATGCTAACATTCTCATCGCTGTAAGTGTATTTATTGGAGAATACGTGTTGAAAATGTGTCGTACTTCATATTGGCATTTGCTTGTGAAACATAATATTAAAATAAGTACCTATTAATTTAATTATACGTTCCACTCCATTGTACGAGCAGCGCGTGTCACAAAAGTTGAAAAAGTCTCGACTGCAAATTCAAATGTAACAATAATTGAATTTTTTAAAACCTATTGCAAATAATAAAATTGAATCAAAATATACGTATAAGAATATTGTAAATGGACAATTCAACTTTATTGGCGCGAGCTGTACATTAATTAAGGTAAAAAAGTTGTATTGAAACTCCTTAGTTATCATTATAGTGCCAATATTTTAGTCCTCGCATTTAAAAATAATGTTAAAATAATTTATGACAAGTGTATTTTGTAAAATCTTATTACATGGCTAATTCTAAAAAGAATTTACCCATTATATTACCCAATTTTTTCATCTTTTCCCTAATCAAAATTAATAGCAATAATTATTCTTTAATGCTAAAATTTTGAATAAATTCAGCTTTATTTCAGTCTATTTTAAGCTAGTGTTGTAAAAAAATAAATTTAATACGGCTGTAAAATTCCCACTGTAAAAACTGTTTATACTGTACACACGCCTTTATTAGGTACTGAAAATCTTTACTTACCTAAATACCTACTTCGGCCACTTGTCAATATTTTGTAAGATATAAATTAAATTCTAAAACTAGTCCACTCTTTAATAGTAATTAGACAAAAATAATAATAAATAGTATTACTTATTTCTACCTAGTTTGTGTACCTATAGGTACCTACCTACATACTAAAAATAGCACAGAATTATTAAAATTTAGGTCCAAATCAAAAATTATTATGAAAAAGCCAAGGAAATATTCGTATTCATGCAATGAAATAGCATTACAATCGAAATTGTATTTAACGTAAATTTATTTTAACATAACGTATTTTCATTCTAGATTTTATGGAAAATAAAACGTATAAGAACATTGAACTGTTTGATTTTTTGGAACACTGATCAGCGCCATCTTGTATCGAATAGCAAAACTAGGCAATAAAATGATTTGTCACAATGTTGAATTTAACGTAACAACCTCAAACAACCTTCTGGTAAAAGCGAAAACAAACAAGAAGAAGAACAACCCCTGTGCATAGACATAGAAATATAAGAGGAAAACTTCTTGAGGACTCCAAATAATCTAATGACAAGCTAATAATAATAATAATAATATATATATATATATATATATATATATATATATTGTTATTATGCTATTGCATAGCTTCTATCGCGGGATTTGAGCGTGGAGACCGAATCCAGAAATTCCGTAACGAAAAAAACCTAGCACTTTGGTTGCTATGACTACTTGTGTTGTTGACTTCAAAGTATTGAAAATAAAAAGACTATTTTTATGAAAAGATGATTTGGAATATAAAGGCGAAATAATGTTTTGAAACATAATTCTTTAAAATTATTTCGCCTTTATATTCCAAATCATCTTTTCATAAAAATAGTCTTTTTATTTTCAATACTTTGAAGTCAACAACACAAGCAGTCATAGCAACCAAAGTGTTAAGTAAGTTGATAAAATATGCTATGCAATAGCTTTACCGCGGCAGTCTCCGAGTGCCACACGTCTTTTTTATATTGTTTTTATTTACATTTAGTACCTTAATATAAAGTATTATATTTTTTAATAAGTATATTATATATTTTTGTGTATGGCTGCTATGTATTTTGACTTAAATTCTTTATTCAAGCCATTTACTAAATTGCATAAATTATCATACCTCACTTTATTACCTACTACCACAGTTTAACGAAATACTACTACCTACCTAATATGTTTCTTCTTACCCCAACTTTTCTCTTTAAATTGTACGCACTGTGATCTCAACCCTGTCCCCACTACCAAAGGTTAACTTGAAGAGGTATTAGGTTCGCCTTTGTACATTGGTCTACTTGTGCAATAAAGAATTTACAAACAAACAACAAGCATTTAATAAATGCTTGAAGGATTCCCTCAATCTGACCACAGTATGAACCGCTGATGGCAGTGATAGCGTGCCAAGTGTGCCCCTTTTCGTGGTGTCCAAAGACAATATTATATAAACCAGTATAAGACTGTTCACTTCATACATTCAATCAAAGCTCGCTAAATGCGCATTAAAGTCGCCGGTACCTTGTAGTTCTTCGCATAATCTGAGATGGCGTAACTGTGCAAGCTGTTTGTTAAAATTAGTTGAATGTAAATTTGCTATTTGCTTAAGTGATTTTATCAAATTTTTGTATTTTGATAATTTTATAAATAAATAATTAATACAAATTGAACCAAGAAAATACGATATTTCACCGATTTTACCTACTATAATCATATAAAGAGCGAGCCTGGTAGCGCCATCTAACGATAGTATTAACCTAGATTTTTTTTTATAAGGGAGTTAGCAATCTATACTTGGTATTATAATTAATCCATGGTGGTGTCCACTGTCCGGGGTTCGATTCCGTGCGGCACCTCTAACGCTATAATTATTTGCTTCAACTAGATTCCCGGCTACCAATAAGTTCGCATAAACTTTATTTTGGGCCAATTTTATTCACAAAAGAAATCTAGGTAAGTAACTAATGAAAAATATATAGAGTCAATGACCGCTGGTCAAATCACTTGACCACGCCAAGTTTCAGATGCCCCGACAGTTGCCATGGCAACCGCGGGCAAACAACCAACAACCTGTGTGTAATTCGAACATCCTTAGTTACAGTAAAATAAACCTTATTACTATTGTAGTAAGAACAATGCACCTGCAAGACAAAGTGAGTTTTTATCAAGATGATTATAAAAAATGCTATACAAAATTGAACTGTATGGTTCAGTGCTAAAGGTGATAAAATTTTTTGGTTTAAATAGTTCGTTTTTATTAGGGTTCCGTACCCAAAGGGTAAAAACGGGACCCTATTACTAAGACTCCGCTGTCTGTTAGGGTTCCGTACCCAAAGGGTAAAAACGGGACCCTATTACTAAGACTCCGCTGTCTGTCTGTCTGTCTGTCTGTCTGTCTGTCTGTCTGTCTCCAGGCTGTATCTCATAGACCGTGATAGCTAGAAAGCTGAAATTTTCACAAATGATGTATTTCCGTTGCCGCTATAACAACAAATACTAAAAATTAAAAAAATATATATATTAAGGGGGGTCCCCATACAATAAACGTGTTTTTTTCGTATTTTTTTGCTCAATATTAAAAACGGTAACAGGTAGACGGTTCAAATTTTCACAGAATATTAACTTGTATATTACCTTTCAAAATAAATAATTAAATATCAATAAAGTAAATATTAAAGGGGGCTCCCATACAACAAACGTAATTTTTTGATATTAACAGTAAACCTCTACAAACAAAGTTAGTTTTGCGGTTCATTAACAAAGGTAATTATACCTACTTCTTGAGTACGGAACCCTCGGTGCGCGAGTCCGAATCGCACTTGGCCGATTTTTACAAGTAATAATGTATTGTAAGTAGTCATGTAGCAATTCGTATTGTAATTAAACCTGAAATGTTATAAAATATGAAACCATACATAGAATTAAATGCGTTGAACCGACAGAAACAACGTACAAGAAGGACGTCAAGGGTAGAGCTAAATGGAGGCAAATCGTAAGTATCCTACGACTAGGTATAAAACATTGTTGGACTAAGACTTCACGGTTCGGTGGTTTCTGGGTACGAAGCCTTGTAGAAGCCGATTAGGGGTATGGCTACTAAACTCTACTGGGGTAAAACCCATCCCCAGGGTTTTATATAACTGCCTTAACCTAATGGTATGTCCAAACATAGGACACAATTCTGCTGAGTCCTATTAGGGACTTGTGGACTATCTATACCCACGAATACGGCAGACGTCCAATAACAGCGCGGCGTGTGGCGTGCGATAGCCGCGCAAGATTGCCGCTTTATGTTTGGGCAAACCTTAACAAGTTGCCTTGCTACCATCTCAAACACAAGACTTTGTAGCGACATACGTTAAAGCTCATACGATCGCATTTCGCTGACCGCGAGAATGCATCGTATGAGTGGGGTTGCATCAGTTACCTACCACCCGAGAATCCCGTGAATTAGACCGTTTTAATAAATTACCTCACATCCATCAATAGTTTCACTGGTACATACCTATATAGTTATATACTCACCTGTAGTGGCGGTATCAGTAAAACTGCATCATAACCACAAGATCGCATTAAGATCTAACTTATCAAATATGTAAATATGGATAATGTAACTAATATAATATGGATAATGGAATATGTAAATCTGGATGGATGGCTGTATGGATGTATGGATGCATGGATGGATGTTTGTTACTCAATCACGCCCCAACGGCTGAACGGTTTGTTTGAAATTTGGCACAGAGATAGATTTTATAGTCTGGAATAAAAAACACATAGGCTAATTTTTATCATGGAAAATTAAAGAGTTCCCGCGGAAAACCTAAATCCACGCGGACGAAGTCGCGGGCATTAGTAGTGGAATAAAAAAAAACAGCCAAGTGCGAGTCGGACTGGCGCACCGAGGGTTCCGAACAAACCTGTAGGTATATGAGTAAAATTTATGGTTTTTTTATTCCACCTATCTATTTTAATTTCAATTTAATACCTCTACGCGTTCATGCGGAAAGGGGTAGTAAGTTCAAAATTATTAAAAATATTTTTATCGTATGATGTAACCAAAAATTTATGCTTTTCGCAATTTTTCCTTTATCTGTGCTATAAGACGTTGCTTCCTGCCAAATTTCAAGATTCTGAGTTCACGGGAAGTACCCTATAGGTTTTGATTCCCTTGCGAGTGTCGAAAATTTGAATAAAAATATTTTTATTATATGATGTACTTAACTAAAATTTATGCTTTTCGCAATTCTTCCTATAATATCTGTGCTATAAGACGTTGCTTCGTACAAAATTTCAAGATTCTGAGACCACGGGAAGTACCCTGTAGGTTTTGATTCCCTTGCGCCCCTTGCGAGTGTCGAAAATTTGCAGCATAAACGGCTGTATCTTTTGATTGCGTTGGCTTAGAAGTTTGATTTTTTCACAGCTCTAAGGGACAGTAGACCTGAGTATTTGATATGAATTTCAGCTCTATACCTCCATGCGTTCCTGAGAATAAGCGTCTTGACACACAGACGGACGGACAACAAAGTGATCCTATAAGGGTTCCGTTTTTCCTTTTGAGGTACGGAACCCTAAAAAGTAACCAAATACCGGACTGAAGACGCGTGCGCGTCTGACGTCCGTATATCTATACTCGTAAAAGATACTGTTTTTGTACGCAAATAGAACTAAGTCAACAGTGACCTTAAAGGTAGGGTAAGGGTAATGGGTAGTATCGTCCGGGCAATTATTGGGTGATTACCCTTTATAATAATAAGTAGGATCCATAAGCGTTCACTTTGTCCTGGATATTCAAGCATTTTTCTGGGGAAAACTGGACGTCCTCATGAAATCATCCAGTGCAAAAATATCTTAATTGCCTCATCGGGTGACCGAAGGGCTGGATCGTCCAAGCATTCTTACAAGTTACAACTAACCGTGGGGAATCTTACACTGCTTGGTGCCTACTGGGTCTATACTCGATGGCTAGCATGCGCACAACGAGTAAAATTATGTTTACCTATTATCTCTATTTGTCTACCGAAGCTAACATGGTTACTTGTCTCGTTACCGTTACTCGTTAAAAGTATTATCTGTGGTATTTTTCTCTACGAACCCTTACATGCCGACTATAATCGTATTTTTTCTCGTAATATACCGGAGTTTGAGATATCTCGTTGTGCGCATACTAAGCCGTTTGAAACCTCGTAGCTTTACTTGCAAGTTTATTAGCATTTATTGTACTTACTGTGTATACTCACTTTAAAATAAATTATTTTGACTTAGACTCGATGTTTTGCATTCAGCCTAAAATCCAGTCCACCCAAATTAGTATTAGTAGTATTTAGACGCCAAGTCAATGCCAAGCTCCCGGTACAGCTTTTGTGATTTCCTTTTTCGCTACTTCCTGATTAATGTGAAGTGGACGTGGTGACCCTGACATTAGGTAAACTCGAGCCTGAAAGTGTGGACCGGTGCGAACATTTGCGAAGCCAGCTCATGTTTACACGCACTGTTTACACGCGTTAATAGATTTTGCATTTTGCCTTCATATGCCAAAAATAGTATAAAGCCTTTATTGCTAACTAGCTGATGCCCGCGACTTCGTCCGAGTGGTTTAAGTTTTTTGTTATTCCCGCGGGAACTCCTTAATTTTCCGGGATAAAAAGTAGCCTATGTCACTCTCCAGGTCCTCAACTATACCCATGCCAAAAATCACGTCAATCCGTTGCTCCGTTGCGGCGTGATTGAAGGACAAACCAACAAACCAACAAACCAACAAACCAACAAACAAAGTGACTTTCGCATTTATAATATTAGTATGATGATGATATGAAGTATGATGATAGGTTACATAGTTAAATTTTAAACAATATCAAAAAATACGGTTAAAAAAAAATTGCGCCCCAAGAGGGTGTAGGTAGGCTTCCTCCAAGCTCTCCCATAGCTTTCGGTCTAATGCCTTCTTGGCCCACTCTGGAACCGCTGTCGCCACGCCCAGCGTTTGAGCGGTTGGCCTGTCGTGCTTTGCCCGCGAGTGTGAACCTGTAAATCGCCATTTCAATCTTCTTACAATTACATGTTCGTACGTCTATATTTTTTTTTCTCTTTCTTATGTTCAGGTAGAGCCTGAATAATATGTTAGTTGCAATACTTACACGCAAACATAAACTCGGAAACTTTAGAGGTGGGCCTGGGATTCACGAATAATAGGAATCCGAGGTCTTAACCGCTAGGCTATATTAACCGCTTGGGTATGTATCATAGTATTTTTATATTTTATTGGCACAACATCGCATTCGATAAAGATCTCGCGTGCCGGCTATGTGTTATGACTGTTGGATTGCCTTTAATTTGCTCGATCGATCCGTTGCTACTTTACCTATGATGTATACCCATCAAATATAACATGTCCTATTAATTTTTCTTTGTTAATCTATTTCATAGTGAACTTATGGCTACAAGTTAAAACTGGATAAGTCTTGGATTTTATGTAAAAGGACACCACGTGGATTAATGGTTAAAACGGGCAACTTTGCAAGACTAATCTAAACTAATATTATAAAGAGGAAATATATTTTGTTTGTTTGTTTGTTTGTTTGTAATGGATAAACTAAAAAACTACTCGACCGATTTTAAAAATTTTTTCGCTTTCTTTATAGAAAGCTACTTTATCAGCGAGTAACATAGGCTATATTTTTTTTTTTCAAAAAATTAGAGATAATTTGATTTTTTCAACTTCTTACGTTAAACCTCTAAGTATTCGTCTATAATTTTTTTTATTATATTCAAATTCTGACTGGCTTTTATAGGTATCATATTTGTCAATTGTATGTCATAATAAATACAAGAGAACTTACTAAATTTTTTTTAAACATTTTGATATCTTACTGTTGTAGACAGACTGCGAAATACCTAAAAGAGCCAGCCAGAACATAGTTCCCAGGCGAGGGCAGCGAAAATACGTCGTATTGGAGACTCAAGTGCCAAGCGTTCACAGCGTTTTGCGGAACAAAATTTGAGAACGTATGGTGGAGTTGTTCGTCTCAGTGCCGACTGACCATTATTGGGTATGGACTATTTTGATCAAGTGCTACCCATGCGAAGCCGGGGCGGACCGCTAGTAGATGATATAATAATAGCTTATGCTATAGTCTATGCTGTGGGTAGAGAATACAGATGTTCTTATCTAAAAATGAACGCGAGTAGTCTAGT
The DNA here is from genome assembly GCA_963932025.1 of Erebia epiphron. Taxonomy (NCBI): domain Eukaryota; kingdom Metazoa; phylum Arthropoda; class Insecta; order Lepidoptera; family Nymphalidae; genus Erebia; species Erebia epiphron. The sequence continues at coordinate 11,797,642 of OZ009952.1, read as the reverse complement.
GCGCTATGCCCACACATGCAAGGTAGAGCAATAAGTAGGTACACACAAATTGTAAATGGTTGGTCGCCCAGTCCCGACTATTTAGACACATTTGAATTTTTCAACCACTGCAAGCCCCTAACCGTTGACTGCGATCTCGCCTGATGGTATTAATTTAGCCTAACCTAATTACTATATAAATGCCCGCTTGGAGTGGTTGCCAGCCAGGCTGCATTCCCACGCTGGACAGCCAGGCTGATCCTTTACGAAAAAATGAGCCAACCCTTCTGTCACCAGAGACGAACAACCGCGGTGAAATATCTCGCTAGAAAACCATAAATGTATGTAAATTAAAGTTTATAACTTTCTTGATATAATTAAAAGAACCTACCGTCCTCTAGAACGCACTGATCATCCGAACTGCGCCCCGGCCCCCAATTGGGCAAGGAAATCGTAATCGTAATCGTTCGTCAAACGGATAATTCGATCTTTTTAAGGAGTTCATTGATGCCTGCACATCAAAAAGCATGTATGAACTCCTTAAACAGTTCGAGTAATAATACGTTTATAGCTGTCAAATGATTACGATTTGCTTAGAGCCTAGACAATTGGGGCTCGATGCTAATTATACAGCCAGACAGCGGCACCTCTACGTCAAGGAAGTAAAGTTCACTGACATTCCGTCTATAACACGCGACCTCTATCTATTAATTAATTAGGGAAGTAATATGCAGTTCTTTAACCTTTGCTAACTTCCAAGACTTTGATTTCAACACCATATTTTATTTGTTATCAGCTTATCTGTCAGCCTACCTGAATGGCAATGAACTTGAGTAGTGAGAACATTATTTCAACTCAAGTAGAATTTATAAGAATAATTTGAATAATGAAATTAATGGTTTCTTTTCGTGTGAGTCGAATTTTATATCGTGATTGTGATAAAGAATCAGAGTGAACATGATTATTTTTAATAAAAGTAAGTACTTACTTAATTTTTTCGTATTTTTTGTTTAAAATCAAGGTTTCTTGACAAAGCTTACTTGACATTGAAGCCCTAAATGCCTATAAACATAAACAAAGTCTGCTAACACTGCTCGCACTTAGTGTCTTTCGTTAAACCGATTTTGATACAAGTGAAATAATTAAAGTAGGTTTTATACTCCGAAAAACTGCATCGTTTTCCCATTCCTTGAAAAACCTCATTATATTTGTGTATCATTCTAAAGTTCTAGATCTATTAGACCCTGCAGTTTGAGCTCTACGTTGATAGTAAATATTATATATCCGTCGTGTAGGTACGTGGGTATACCTACGCGGGTTTTTTTCTGAATGGTCTTTTGGCCGTTGTCAGGAGCTTATCAGGCCTAGGTATACAATATATACTAATTACAAGTCGAACAAGGGTCACCTAAGCATGGAAGTCGTGATTTCTACAAGCGCACTTTTTATGATTGGCTGAATTTGTGGAATTCTTGCTGGGAACAATATTGTGTAGGTACCTAGCCATCGTCACACTCTAGCTGTCAAACTTCGGTGGTATGTAACTATGCAGGTAATCCATCCATCCATATATATATATATATGTAACTATGCAAGTAATCCATCCATATATATATACTAGATGATGCCCGCGACTTCGTCCGCGTGAATTGATGTTTTTTTAAGATTTAAACTATCCTATCTCTCAAGTTGGATCGAACTGCACATGGTGTGCGAATTTTATTATAATCGGTTAAGTGGTTTAGGAGTCCATTGAGGACAAACATTGTGACACGAGATTTATATATATTAAGAATATATATATATATATATATATATATATCTTACTACTTAATATTATAAATGCGAAAGTTTGGATGGATGTATGGATGTTTGTTACTCAATCACGCCCCAACGGCTGAACGGATCTGGCTGAAATTTGGCACAGAGATAGACTATAGTCTGGAAAAGCACATAGGCTTTTTATCCCGGAAAATTAAAGATTTCCCGCGGGAACCAAAAACCTCAAACCACGCGGACGTAGTCGCGGGCATCAGCTATAATTTGTAGCTATATATAAATATTTTTAGTTATTTTGTTTTTTCTGCACCATCTACCGGTTGTTTCTGTGGCTATGTCTTTTTAAACCATTGGTTGCCTGGAAGAGATCGCTGTGAAGCGAAAAGGCCGCCAAATTGTATAGGTACTTCCTTTGTTATTAGCTTAGTTTACTGTTATTATTGTTTTTTGGTATACAATATAAGTATATTCATTCATTCATTCATTCATTCATCCACTACTGCTGGTATGCAGTTATTATAACAGAATACTTATTAGTACCTTTCTGATATTATTTATGGTAAAGGTAGGTGTATCTACTACATTTGGATTGGCTATTAAGATATTATAGTTTTTCTCATCCAATCACTAGAAGCTGAAGGGTCGATTGGCAATGACTAATGAAGGTGGCGATGGTACCATGAGTCAAGGTAGGTCTGTGACGTCACACAACTCACACACATGAATGACATCAGAATCGATAGTGATTGCATAGCTATCATTAAAGAATTTCGACGAGGGATTGATAAAAATCATTGATGTATAATTTTAGTACCTATAAAAATGGTTTTATTGGCCTAGTTTGAACACAGATTTCTAGACATCATTTCATCAAATGAAATTAAAGATATCTGAATCACTTTACTTCAGTTCAGCATCATAAAAGACAAGTTTGTTTTTGACCTAATTTGACTTAAAATACTTGATAATTTGATCGTTAATTGGCTATTTGTGTGGAGATATCCAAGCCATGGATTAACGGGCGATGGAACACGTAAACACTAACGCTGATCTTAATTATCAAAAATGTAGCTAGAGTTGAGGACTCTTATATTATGGTCTAGATGTTGATGAACTAAGTATTAATTACTAAGAATAGACCTAAGTCCTAAACGATCAGTATTTCTAAATCTAAGGCAACGCAGTATTTTTCATTAACTGGGAAGGATCATAAGATACTTACCCAGCTTCCTGTGGGAAATATCGGGTTATGTAGGATTTATAAACTAATAAAACCTCGTTGGTGAATATCCTCAGCGCATCCAAAATTTATGAAGATCTAGGTGATGATATTCGAGAAGGTAGTCAACTGTCACCTACGAGTAGAGTTATAATTCTACGTCGCCATATAAAAGGGAATACTTGATGGTATACCTAATCGGTGATTCCAAATAATTGTGAATGTTTACCCCCTGCGCATTAACCACTGCACACCAGCAGTTTGCATACAATTTGTATGAGCGAACTACCTGCGACGTAAACAAGCGGAATTAGTTACGATGGACGGACAACACAATTACCTAGGAACAGCTTTAATTTAGACACGAGGATTATTACGAGGAGGAGGATATTTATAAGTAGATTTGATAGTAGTAGAGACACGGAAAGAAACCGAAAAAAATCATATAGGTATTGTATCATAATCTGGATTAAAAATGTGGTGGGTTTCACTGTACAATTCATATTATACGACTGAAAATACAATTCAAACTTTCATATCGACGAAAATTTTAAAACAATGAGTTTTCCCATACAGCGCCGCCGACAAGCTTATGAAAAAAATGCCCTTCCGACCCAATCTCCATCCAGATATTACTGATTAGCTACATGCGCGGGAGATATTATAGTGCACTAAAGTGTGCGCAAACGCAAGTGCACTCCCTATTCCTTTACTCTCATAGGCCGACGGGATGGAAATCCGACACGACACGGCTTTCTCTAAGTGCTAGGAGCAAAAAAACGAGCGGAGAATATACCAGACGACCAACTGCATTTACGGTCGCTACTCGCCACATTCACCCTGATGTGATGGTAGTAAAAGTCTTTTTAACAATAGGCATGATGACAGTAACCAAGAATCAATGATATTGTGAATTTATCTAATTTTATAGGATTCATGGATTATAAAAAACGTATTTATTTTTCTATTTCGACTGAGATTGCTATTTATTTTGATAATATAAAACTATAAAATACAGCAATCCGCCATATTGGATAAAACACCAAGAAACGAATGACGTCACAATTGTTTGTTTTCGAGCTTTGACAATCACACTGTTTACTGCACACTGCACGGAGTACATTGGTAAAGACAATAGTGACGTCACAAACGACGCCATGACACCGCCGAACGTTTTGGCGTGAATTTTAAAATTTAAATTTCAAATGCCAATTTTATCTTCCAAACCTTATTTTTCTGCTGAAATAAGATATTTTTTCGAAATAGTAGATACTTCCGAACATAATCTGACCATTTTTCAAAATCAGTCATCATGCCTATTAAAAAAAATACTCAGCTCTGTTGTTACCTAGCTACTTACAAACAAATACCAAAGCCTTATCCAGTCACCCTATGCCGGCAATAGGTATGGTGGTGGCACGTGGGCACCGGTCAGTCCTCGCCCCGCGGCCGCCCGGTCGATCCGTGGACATGGCTGCCGAGTGACGCGTAGTGGCCGATTTACATACTTGGACTTTGGAACTAAGACGCCATGACTGAAGATATTCCTGGTACGTTCCATTTTCAAATTAACATAGACTACTTATTCATAAACAAGGTAAATCAATTTTTTTATAATGTAAGATTCCTGGTACGTTTCATTTTCAGAATTGTGAACATAGACTAATCATAAACAAAGGCAATCAATTTTATATTTTTTATTTAAGGTGTTAAAAAATTGATTGAGTTTTTAAACTTTGAAGCTTTCGAAAGCTTCTGATTTCGGTATTTAAAATGTTGACGACTTTAAAATTACTAAGGTGAGTACTTAATCGTTTCTCATTAATTACTTATTAAACTAAATTCTCAAATTCTGAATCTAGAATTTCCTAGATTTAAAAAGGAGTACCTACCTACCAAAGCACTGAACAAAAAGGTTTTATAAAATATCTATAGTTTTTAAAATAGTAGGTAAGTCTACTTACATATTATATTATTGTAATTAAATCGATTTTTTGCGGTGGCATAAAACTACTTTATTTGGCCATGTTTTGTAAACATTCTCTCACAGAATATGCAGGTAGGTACCAGGTACCTATAACTTTTTCATTGTACCTAATGTGTGGACAACATTTAACAAAGTTTTCCTAATGTTAATATAGGTCAAAATATAGTCGATAAAAACGTTCATTTCGATTTCCTCAGTATTTGGTTCATTTTAGTACACGACTGCCCAAATAAAGGAGTGTAATGTTTTCAGGATTCATATGTGTCACGTACCTATATGAGTTTGTTTATTCCACCATAACTTCTAAATGCCTGAACAGATACTGTATTTTGGATGTATGTCGTATCGTTAGAATCCACTTAGAATTCATACGGCAGTAAATTCAATATGGCAGGGCAGGCGTGTTTTTTATTTTTTTAAATTAATTAAGTATGTTCACTTGTTTAATTTTATTTTAATGAAGCAAGTGCACACGACTTCGTCCGCGAAGATTTAGTCTCTTTTAAGAAGACTCTTTTCCTCTCCGAAAAGTAGTTTTTACTCATTATTACTATCCAGCCAATTACTTCATCCATGAAAATAAATCACGTGCTGTGTTGCGGCGTAATTGACGGACAAACAAACAAAACAAACACTTTGATATTGAAATACATATATTGGTAGGTTCAATTTAATTTAATAAAAATTCACACCTAGGTTCTAATGATCACTATGTAACAACTAAATATATGGGCTCCTATCAAAAGTTTCACAATATTGTTATACCTACAATAGCACAGTTACTTACTTGGAGAAAATCAAAAAAGGACTGAATATCTTCTTCTGAGGCAGTAATAAGACTAGGAAGGCAGTTAAAGCTACTTATACAGTAAGAAAAACTTTTACGTTGATTGCTTTCCATATACTTATTTAGTCATAGGTTACCTAGTCTATTTGCATATTATTTTCAACGTCGTTTTTCCTAGAAATAGTTTTTCCATATTAGCTTTGCATAATATACCTACTTCGTTAATGCATACTAGGAAAGGAACATTGGCTAGTTTGTTTTGTGCGTAACGAAAAAAATATTGACGCACTTTTCTGATGAAATTATTTTCCACTTTACCCAAAGTTCAACCCCAATAACTATACCTAAACCCAAAAAAGTAGTTCATAAGCTTGATTTTAAAATGGAGATAGCCTAGTGGTATAGACACCGGCTGCTTATTCGGGTAGTAGGGGGTTCGATCCCCGGACCTTCACATCTAGCTTTTTGCAGTTTATGCGTTTAAAAAAATTAAATATCACTTGCTTTGAGTGATGAAAAACATCGTGAGGAAACATGCATTCCTGAAAATTCTTCATAATGTTCTCAAATGTGTGTGAAGTCTACCAATCCGCCCTGGGCCAGCGTGGGAGACTATGACCCATGCTCAGTTGCAGGCCGGTGATAGCTTAAAAAAAATTGACATTGGAATTTGAGACGCCGTGGCTTGATAGTACTCAACTTTAGGCCAAACTTTCATCCCTAGCTCATAGCTTTCATTCTATGTTGTATCATGTATAGGTACATCTACTAAAACTACCCCTCATCTAGTTTTTTTGTCCATTAGTAGTGCTTGATTTTCATAGTTCAGATTACTAGATATTAGAGAAAGCGATCTTATTCAATTTATTGATCTTATGTTATTTAATTTTTGGGTTTAGACATCCATAGCTTGGCAACATAGGTGAGTTTCCATCAGTGATAGGTCTAGGATGTTGTCATAATAAAAATATGAGTTGCAACGCCCGTTACATTGAGTGAGGTCAACGTTGCATGCAATAGGAACATTACCGCACCATGACATTTTATTATTTCACTGCTTTAAGCTAATCGCTACTAAGTTAGCTGTCTAGGCGAAATTGTTACCGAGACTCTTTTTCATTGAATATAATATTTTTCGATATGTTAGAGTTAGACCACGATTTTTCGATATCTAATGATTATTGATGATCGAAAAATCTAAAAAAGAAGTATTTATTATAATATAAGATATTCATTCAACTGACATGCTATAATTATAAATAATGCGCGTCCACAGTCTGACACCTGGGCTGCGACTCCATCCACGTGGACTAGGCATAACTACTAAAAACACCGTTGCTTCTGTATATTAGGTTATTTCTTTATATGTGTTAGTATATTATTCTGTTTAGGAATGGATGACTGCGTAGCTTGGCGTAGACCCGTAGATAGTCTACAATATAGCTACGCATATTAAGGAAATACTGAAAATTACTAAACATCGATATTGCACCAGTGTCCGTAATAGGTAATAGTAGGTAATCCATACTTTCCATACTAATATTATAAATGCGAAAGTGTGTCTGTCTGTGTGCTGCTACGATTTAACGGCCCATCTTTTTAAACGAGTTTGATGAAATTTGCTATGGTAGTACGTTACATCCTGGGAAGGGATTCCTCACAATAAAAACTCTAATGACTGCCGCTTTAACGCTAAATAAACTATCTCCTTTCGCCTAAAGACGCTCATCAAATTGTGGTGTGTTCGCGAACCCAGAAGAAAATCAAAGTGAAGTGAGAAGTGTAGAGCAATGAAAATCTGGACATCAGACAAGACATCAATCACGTATGTCAACCTTCCATTCTGCCATTAATTCCTTCCACGTGGTTTTATTCTCCTATTTTAGTATATTTTCTAGATTTCTTTACAGTCCAAATCTAGCTTTCGAAGGTCTTATAATCTATAAACTTTAAAAACACACCATAGTTTTTGACTTTATCCCGGACTAACTTTGCGACTTTTACCCCGGAAAATTAAGGAGTTCCCACTTCCCACCGAGTTTTTCAAAAACCCTAAATCCACGCGGATTAAATCGCGAGCACATTCATCTATCTAGGTTCTAGGCGATGCCAGTAGGCAAGTATACACTATGATTATATCGTTTGCCTTTATGTAAAGTGGAACCTCAGAAATTAGATAAGATCGAAGTAGTTATTCGAACTAAAAATATCTTTAATTAATGTATGTAAAAGCTGTAGAAACGCGTAGGATACAGTTAATGGCTTACCTAAGCGAAGGGAATACGCCGTAATTCCCCGAACAAAAGAACAAATTTCGGATTTTGATACCAATCTCTAGAAATGTGAACGGTCAGGCAAGGTCAAGGTAAGGAAGTGACGTACTGGAACTCAGTGCTAATAGACTGAAGGATTAATAGCTACACTCACAAGTCACAGGGTACCTACCTACACCGTAATGATTAGGTTGGTAGGAAAAATTGTGGCTATTTTTATTTTAGGAATAAAGTATTGTGATACAAATCACATCAAATCATCTCTGTTCACAGATTTTACGTCTATCTTAATAATTTCTGTTCCCTTTCGTTCCTACCCTTCGGCATAATATCCGTCAAAATTCACTTATAAGTTAATAGACTAAGAGATAGCTGCAATTTTGGTAACTATTGCTAGAAAGGCTGATTCAGTAATAGGTGGGTGCTACACTATCCACTAATGACGATAGTGAAAGTCTGCCCGCATGCTGATGGGCCTTGCACTAGATATGGCCGCTTTAAGATGTGTTATGGTTACCAAAAATGAATCATAACTAGAATGGCTGATTCTTGTACAGTATTTAAGTATGCGCAGTACCTATGTACATAAACTGACACTATTCATCGGGCCTTTCACTAGATATCACCTCTCAAAGACGTTATAAACTTACAAAATATAAATAATTATTAGCAATTATTATGTCGTCACGTTGATTGCTATTAAAAATTATATCTTATTATCTAACGATACAGTCAGAGGGTCGAGTCGATACTTCTCTAACAACAACAAAATCATCAACAACAATATTGGTAAGAATAAGCCAAAGTTTGATAGGTCCAAAGGACTGACGAAATACCTATACCTAAAGCTTTTTGCGTATGACCTATGGCGCTCGTAGGTAAGTACTATTGCGTAGAGTTCGTAGAGCAGTACGAAAAACCATACGGTCTACACATACCTACCTACTTACTGCTTTAATGGTATAAAATATATGCGAAAGTGTCTGCCTTTCTGTGTACATGTTAGGGGTTACCTAAAATTGTACAGCTCATTCGCCGAAATTAGTTGTAGGCTATAGCCCAAAAATAAATTAATTATCATATTAGGGGTTATAGAGGACTTGTCAAAAGACGTAATATCCACGTCTCCTATTAATTTTATGTTTGATAACCGTTTTAAAATATCGACTAAATATAGATTAAAAAGAAAATTGAAAAGTAGAAAAGTGCGTTGACTATTGATAACGTGACAAGTAAGTATTTACTTCATACAAGATCCCATAGAATTTAATACAAAATCCTTTATTTCGCGTTTCTCGCGTTTTAAGCGAGTTTGAAATAAGTTCATTTGACGAGTTGTCTTAATACCAATTGGTACACAAAGATAACTAAATAAACTTTATAACTAAATAAAAAAATATACTGGGACTAAATAAACTTTTTATCCTAGAGTTCAAAGTTTTCACGGAATTTTAAAACCTGAATCAACGTGTTCAAATTCGCGGGCATAAGCTAGTCATATGTGATTTTATTTTGCGTACATTATCGTAATTTGTATCCAAACCTTTCATTAAATATGGTAATTTTATTACAAAAAGTGGTAAGGCCATTCAAAAGGTCAAAGTATAGCAGAGTGAAATCAGCTTTCAGGTCCCTTGATTTATTATGCGGTCAATTCCTGCTAACATTAGAATAGCCGTCATAGGCCTCATAACTCATGAAAATGAAACATACTTGCCTAGTACTCACAGTATAATTATGTAAATTATTGTAATGTAAAAAACAAGTCGTTGTCGGACTATATTTAATACCTTCTAATAATGAAGCAAAATTTTCTTGAACTCGAACTGCGAACAGCAGTGCATAAAACTGTCACCTTACAAAAAACCGCATTATAATCGATCCAATAGTTTTTAATCGTAACAAAAAAGTGCACAAACAAACAAAATATCCCAGGGCAAACACATATAGGTACTTCTACTTATATATACCTACAGTCTCTATTCCACCGTGGGTAAAAACCGGTAGCGACGAACATATCGTCCTAAAGCTATAGCCGCGCTTTAGGACGCTTTTGTTATAAAACCTAACATATAATAGAAGTGCAGGCAATGCGAGCGCGCTTGGCCAGCATGGTGGACTAGGGTGTAAACCCTTCTCATTTTCATTAAATTGTTTCTCAACATTTGACATAAATTTACTTAAATTATATAGAAAACAATCTTTAAAAAAATCTCATTAAATAGTTCCCACTTTCTGCGGGGGATAACCCATGCATTACAGGGCTCCAGAGAGAGGAATCTCCTCAGAATTTGCATCGTCTAAAGTATCATCGCCTTCTAGTTCTGTATCCGACCCTTTATCTAACAACCAAGCGAAATTCCAACGACCTCAATTAACATAATCGGGCCCTGTCAAACAAAGAATGTGAACTTATTTACTGACGCCATCAGCTAGTCTGAAAAGCGGGACAGCGCTATGTCGGACGCCCAATTTTTTTCTAATTATGTTTGGTTTGTTGGCAGACACGGGCGCGGTGTTCACGTTCGGCAAGTCGCACTTCGCGGACAACGAGCCGAGCCACTTCTTCATCAAGAACGACCCCATCGTCGCCATCTCGTGCGGCGACGAGCACAGCGCGGTCATATGCCGTGAGTAATCCATACTAATATCATAAATGCGAAAGTGTGTCTGTCTGTCTACTACGCTTTCACGGCCCATCTGTTCAACCGATTTTGATGAAATTTGGTACAGAGATGGGTTCTATCCCGGGGAAGGACGTAGGTTACTTTTTTTCCGGAAAATTAAAGAGTTCCTGCGGGAATCAAGAATCTTTAATCCATGCGGACGAAGTCGCGGGCATCATCTACGTGTGACATGCCACGAAACAAGTTCCTCTTCAATTAGTGGAACGCCACGAGGCCCGTATCCTCCTCTAGACCTAAGTCAAACGGAGAAGATTCCGCTACCTCGCATATAGCTATTTATTCATTAGGTCTTTGGTTCCTCCAGACAGAATTTCAGCAACAGCGACCAACTTTGAAGGCCAAGACTTAGTAGGCTTAGAATCGTAGGGGTATTCGCGCACCGAACCTTTGTCACCTTGCTGCGTAGCTCTCAAAAATTTCGGTCTCAAAGGGAACAGCTGAAAGGCGAAGTTTCGAAGGGAGACAGTCGGCCAGCGACACCATCTATACGTTTACAAAGTCTAGTTCTATCTTTGTAGTTTATATTTTATAGTTTAACTCAGCAAAGATACTTACGTACTTAGCACAAAGAGGATATGTACATACAGCTACTCCTTGCTGATGTACCCACACCGATAGGACGGCAATCCGATCGGAGGAAGATCTGGAATTTGTCTCCTGCGGTAGGCATAAGCTACAGCCTACAGAGGAGCGGGGAATACCGCCAATCTCCCAAAGTTCCAACTCCCTGGTTCTCTAGTCTATACCTACTACTCAGTTTTTTTTTAAATTTCATTTCGGACTTTTAAATTACTTTCATTATAAATATTACCTAAATTCCTCTAAATTCTTTCTATAGTATGCTGAATGTGAATGTTCCAGAGAACGGGCGCGTGTTCGTGTTCGGCGCGAACGCGTGGGGGCAGCTGGGGCTGGGGCACACGGAGGAGGTGACGCGCCCGAGCTGCGTCAAGTGGCTCAAGCCGCACCGCGCCACCTTCGTGGCATGCGGACGAGCGCACACCATCTTTGTTACAGGTTAGTACTCTCCCGTTGTTAGGCTGAAGCCACGAATGGCATTGGCCTTGGCCTTGTAGGCCTCAAACGACGAGCCAGGCAGCAAAACGCTACCTGAGAGGATATGCCCGGGTCCGGGTGCGGAACACCACCACGAGCGCCCGGCGATCGTGATGAATAACCACACTCTCCCGTGTGATAACAATTTACAGTCCGTCAAACTTATCTGACTTTTATGCCTGTTAAGTTTTTTGTTAATTTTATTTTTCACTAGCTGATGCCTGCGACTTCGTCCGTGTGGCTTAAGTTATTTTACCTCCGTTATTTTCCGGGATAAAAAGTAGCCTATTTCACTCTCCAGGTCCTTAACTATACATGCAAAAAAATAGGTCGATCCGTTGCTCTGTTGCAGCGTGATTGAAGGACAAACATACACACTTTCGCATTTATAATATTAGTATGATAATGAGTAGTATGATGACTAGCGACGCTGTCACCGGGCCATGATAAGTTTGTGGAACTATACTTATCTTATTAGTACTCAAAGAGAGGACGAAAAACGGACGCGACAGGTCAAACTGAACCCTAATGTAGTACGGGACTAATAAACATTGACCCTAAAAAAAAAATGTAAAGCTGATTTTTGGCACAAGTGTTCCTTACTGGGGAGGAGGGGGTGCTATAAAAATATGTTACATATATGGGTTAATTTATATATATTATGTAGTATTATGCTAAGTCTACATGACTACCACCGGTTCATACACAACAGCAAGGTATATTTCGAAAACTATTTGTCCTATCAAAATAAACTAAACACTATTACCTATATAGGTAAATTAATAATCTTTGTACTAAGTCCTGACAGCTTTTTTCCTAACTCTAATAGTTTTTCTTGAAATTACAATAAACATTTACGGATTTTACAAAGGTTTAGTTTTTTATTCCAGTTAGGCAGCCATATTTCCGAAACTATTAGTTCTATCAAAATAAACTATAAATTATTTTGAATATAAGTTTGTGGAACTATACTTATCTTATTAGTACTCAAAGAGAGGACGAAAAACGGACGCGACAGGTCAAACTGAACCCTAATGTAGTACGGGAATAATAAACATTGACCCTAAAAAAAATATCTAAAGCTGATTTTTGGCACAAGTGTTCCTTACTGGGGAGGATGGGGTGCTATAAAAATATGTTACATTTATGGGTTAATTTCTATTTATTATGTAGTATTATGCTAAGTCTACATGACTACCACCGGTTCATACACAACAGCAAGGTATATTTCGAAAACTATTTGTCCTATCAAAATAAACTAAACACTATTTTATAGGTAAATTAATAATCTTTGTACTAAGTCCTGACAGATTTTTTCCAATCTAATAGTTTTTCTTGAAATTACAATAAACATTTACGGATTTTACAAAGGTTTAGTTTTTTATTCCAGTTAGGCAGCTATATTTCCGAAACTATTAGTTCTATCAAAATAAACTATAAATTATTTTGAAGATAATTTAATGAAATTAATTTTTGCTTCTTATGTTTTTTTCCTAGTTCTATTAGTTTATGTGAAAATTCAAAAATATAAAAACATAAAAAAACTTGGAATATAGGTTGCCACATTTCTCGAACTATTGGTCCTACCTAAATTCACCATAAGACTTTTTTGTGGGTAATTTAGTGAAATTAATTATTTTTCCGAGGATTTTTTCCAGCTCTAATAGTTTTTGTGGAAATAGCAAATAACATAGGATTCTAGCAATGTTTTTATTTTTTTTCGTAAACTATACATGGATATACCTATATTCGAAATTATTAGTCCTATATTTATAAACTATTTTTTTTTAAATAAGTGGTTAAATGGTGTTTATTTTTGTTTCTGGGAGTTTTTTGCCTAGCTCTAATAGTTTTCTAGAAATTACAGAAAACATATAAAATTTTGAAAATATTGCTTTCATGTTAACTATGACAGGTACATTTCCGAAATTATTAGTGCTATCAAAATTAACTAAATACTATTTTGTAGGTAATTTAACTATGTTTCTTATTGCTTCAATGAGTTTTTCCTAACTCTGTTATTTTTTTTTCGAAAATTAAAAACAACGTACACGGTATTTGCATATTATTTTCTTTATCTTACACAATAGGTAGGCATATCTCGAAAACTATTACTCTTATCAAAATAAACTACATATCATTTTATAGCTAATTTAATAGCCTTTCATTTTGCTTCAGACAACATTTTTGTAGCTCTGTCAGTTTTTATGGAAATCACAAGAAACTACATTACAAAAAGCCATACATGCAAATTTTTTTTTTTCATGCACAAAGGGTTAACATATCTCCGAAAGTATTAGTCTTATCGAAATGAACTATGATATTATTATGTAGATAATTTAATGAAGATAATTTTCGCCATAGAAAGTTTTTTTCTAGCACTAATATTTTTTGAGAAAATTACAAAAACCTGCGGTTGGGGAGACGTTTGGGGGGGTGGGGGTGGGGGATTTTTAAGAGGTACTTCTCAGACCCCAAGGAATACTTGTGCCAAAAATCAGCTTTACATTTTTTATTTTAGGGTTCCCATACAAAGCTTACATAAGTAGCCTGAGCTAAATGCTAATTAGAGTCACCCGTTGTCTTAGTCACGCGTCGCTTCTGTCGCATACCTAGGACAACGGGTCAAGGAGTCCACTTACCACTGTCCGTGGAATGATAACTGAGTGTTTTTTTTTATTCCATTCTTCTACCATATATAATCAGGGCTAGGCGCTGGCCCTTCTATAGGTATAAGCGAACTAAACGACCGCCTAGGCGCGGCTTGGCAAGGGTACGGGGATACACTTGAAGGGACTCAAAATACGCCCCGTGCGCTTCCAAATGAGTAAACATTCGATTAGATTGCTCCGTCTTCTTTTCAAAGCTGCAGTGTTAGTTATAAGATACCATCTTGTTATGTGTTCAATTCCCAGATACGAACGCGATATACTCGGTGGGATGCAACGACGAAGGTCAATTGGGCACCGGAGACATGCAGCACCAGAGTATCCCGCAGTTCGTAGAGCTGGACGTCGACCAGCCCATCAAGCAGGTCTCCGCGGGCAGCAATCACACGGCTCTATTGACTGGTAATTAATTTAACGGTGGTTTTCCTTTCAAAACCCTATCGTGACTGATGGGTTCCATCCCATCAGTCACGATAGGATAGTTGATCTCAAACTCAAAACATCTTTATTCAAAATAGGTACCTACAAAGTACACCTTCTGAACGTCATGTTTACAAGGAATAATACTTGATGGTGATTATTACTAACGGTATCTTAAAACTAAAGCTACGAGTGTTCCAAACGCGCCCTGGCCTGAGAGGAGCCCACAACAAACTCAGCTACTCAGCTATATTGATTTAAGTAGCCTTATATTTCCATTTTTTTTGCAGATTCCAACGTCACGTTTACAGTGTGTAGTTTACACGATTTATATTCCTAGGACCTGGACTCATATTAGCTAATGGCCATAGAATCGACTTCAGCCTGCTATCTTTAGTCCTGTCATCATCATCATCAGCGCTTATAAGCCCGGGCCTGCTCCAGAAGATTCCTCCATCTATTTTTATCATTCGCGTTCTTCCTCCAACTTCTACACCAAATATCGAAGCTTTGGTCGACCTGGATACGCCCACTTGGATTCGACGTTTACAAAGTTCAGTTTCTTTTGTCCAGCATTCACATGTCCAGGCTATTGTAATGTTGCGATTTTATTGTGCTGACCTTATAAGTCCAGTCACTGTTTGTAATCTCCAAATTCATTAACAATTTTATTTCTTATTTTTTTAAACTTTTATTTGTGCCAATACAGCACAGTTTACTTCGCCAATGACTCGTTACTTGGAGTTTTTGTTTTTTAGGGTTCCGTAGCCAAATTTGGCAAAAACGGAACCCTTATAGATTCGTCATGTCTGTCTGTCTGTCTGTCTGTCTGTCTGTCTGTCCGTCCGTATGTCACAGCCACTTTTTTCCGAAACTATAAGAGCTATACTGTTCAAACTTGGTAAGTAGATGTATTCTGTAAACCGCATTAAGATTTTCTTACAAAAATAGAAAAAAAACAATAAATTTTGGGGGTTCCCCATACTTAGAACTGAAACTCAAAAATTTTTTTTCATCTAACCCATAGGTGTGGGGTATCTATGGATAGGTCTTCAAAAATGATATTGAGGTTTGTAATATCATTTTTTTCTAAACTGAATAGTTTGCGCGAGAGACACTTCCAAAGTGGTAAAATGTGTGTGTCCCCCCCCCCCCCGTAACTTCTAAAATAAGAGAATGATAAAACTAAAAAAATATATGTTGTACATTACCATGCAAACTTCCACCGAAAATTGGTTTGAACGAGATCTAGTAAGTAGTTTAGTTAGTTTAATACGTCATAAATCGTAAACCGCAATTTACCTTTCATTCAATCAACTCAAATATTTAAAAAAAACATTTAATTTAAAACTTACTACAGGTTTGTACGGAACCCTCGGTGCGCGAGTCCGACTCGCACTTGGCCGGTTTTTTATGACATTTTCCACTTTCCAGGGGTATTGGGGTAAAATTCTAACAAGTGTTTTATTACTGCGCAGAGGACGGCCGCGTGTTCGTTTGCGGGTCCAACTCAGAAGGGCAGCTGGGTCTGGGCGAGTCTGCGCGCTCCTGTGTGCGCTTCACGGAGCTCAAATTCGTCGAGAAGATCGCCTTCGTTGAGTGCGGGTACTACCACACTGTTTTTATAACTGGTGAGTTGTACTGGGTAGACTGTAGAGGATTGCGGCTCTCATATATTTAAATATAGTACATCCACTACAGCCCATTAACGTCCACTGCTGGGCACAGGCCTCCACTCTCGTAGGAGAGAGGGAATTGGAGCTTAGACCCACCACCGATGCAGGCACGTTAAGCTGTCGGTCTAATAACCGGGACCGACAGCTTAACGTGCTCTCCGAGGCACGGGGGTGACACACCGCCAAATTCCTAACTCTTGGCTAGTACTGAGAATTTCCAGATAGGTTGGTCCAACCCGGGACTCGAACCCGGGACCTCGTCGCCGCAGTCAAACATGCTAACCACTAGACCAACGAGGCATAAAGCTATACAGGCTAAGTACATACATAACATTTAATAATGTACATACACATAGCAGGAAAACATGTAGGTATAGACTCCTCACCGCTTCAACACTTGAACTCGAATCTTTGCACCATTCCTGAATCCTGCACCAACAGTCACTCGTCAATGAGATTTCAAAATCATTTCACTTCGCTACAGTACTTTCATCACGTAGTTACTTATTTACTTATTCGTTACAAAAAATTCAGTAATTCCTTGGACCAAATTATTATAATTCTTCCCCTATGATTGTGTGAGTTTGGAAAAGTTCAGAAAATCAATATAGTCTAATCACAACTAAGTCTAATAGACTTTGAATACATAGACGGTATTGGATACGGGATTTAGAAAACAAACTATACCGACACTTAGGTACATTCTGTGCTCATAATGGTCTTGTATGAAAATTAAAATAAATAGTTCATTTTAATTCATTTCCAGCGCAAGGAGCAGTATTCGTCACAGGCGATAACGAACATCAAAAACTAGGGATTCCCGATATGACAACAATCTACGCCCCTCAAGTACTACCTCTAGATATACAAATAAAAAGTGCATGCTGTGGCGCCAACCATACCTTCCTGCTATCGATGGACGAAGCTAAGATACTCGCTTTTGGCTCCAATGAGAAGGGACAGCTGGGGATGCCGAAGGATGTAGAAAATGTTAAGGAACCAACTGAAATCAATATGGAGAAACTGTTCGATGGTTACCAGTTGAAGCTGGTTGCTTGTGGGGCGATGCACACTGCTTTTGTTACTGGTAAATTATCACTCTTCACTATTTCACAAATTTTCGTTTAATCTCAATTTTACACGTCAAAATATTTTGGAAACAAATAAGTAAAAAAGTAATTTACAAACAAAAATAAATTGAGTGAAATATTTTACAGTTAATGGTCTATTAATTGCCGTTAATTTACCCGGAAAATTCAGATCACTTTAAATAACTTTTAGTAGATAAAATGTGGATTTAAAACCGTTATATTACTTTAGTCAAATGAATTGTGAAATAATAATTTACCTAATGTTATTTTCTATAGATAATGGCCTACTTTACACGTGCGGCGAATCGCGGCACGACAAATTATGCTTCGAAGCAATCGACGCCGACAATTCAAATGAGCCCAATCAATACTTGCCAAAGCGGGTCACCGCTATGAACGGCTTCATAGTCGACAACGTCTCTTGCGGCGGCTGCCACACTCTACTTACAGCCACTAAGGGCTCCAATGCCGACTTTACTAACAACGACTTCAGTATTGTTAACGAAGAAAGAAAGATTTCCATACCAGAACTACCGCCTCTACAAAAGATACCAGCTATGCCCAAAACTGACAACGTACTAGAAGATATAACAAACTCAAACATAAATAGGCATAGTAGCGCTGACATGATTAACGGAAACGTCGAAGAAATAGCCTCAATAACCTCCTTAGAGGCAAACGTAAGCGGGTCTCACATAGTCAACATAAATGATTTGGAAATAGATAACGTGAGTAAAGGAAGTTTGAATGAAATACCAAATTTAGTTAAAGATGAAGTTAATAAGTTGGGTGAAAATGTTGATAACACAATAAAAAGTGCGGGTGATATTATGGACAATGCTAATAATAGTGTTGAACAAAATGTAGATAAATTTATGGAAAGTGCAGAAACTGGTGTGGGCAAAGTTATGGATAGTGCAGATAAGAATGTAAAAACAGTT
The DNA here is from genome assembly GCA_963932025.1 of Erebia epiphron. NCBI lineage: Eukaryota > Metazoa > Arthropoda > Insecta > Lepidoptera > Nymphalidae > Erebia > Erebia epiphron. The sequence goes on along the minus strand of OZ009952.1, from coordinate 11,779,078 downwards.
ATGGATACTGCGGAAACGGAAATTCTAAAAGGAAAAAATGAAATCAAAAATATAGCTGAACAGGGAAAAGAAGAAATCGAAAATGTAACTAAAAGTGTAACGGAAGCAATTCATACAAAAACTGAAGCTGTAGAAGATATATTCAAAAAAAAAATAGTCGATAGAGCTCCTGGTTTACATTGTGATGATAGGAAAGCGCTAGAAGTTCCCGATAAAATGTCTGAAACAGCAAATTCTCCGCCTCCAAAAACACCAATAATTCAAGATTTGTTAGACATTCCTGATTTATCACAAATGAGTCCAAATTTAAGTAGGAAAAGTGACGATGGGCAGAAAAGTGAAACTGGACAATCTGAAAACGAAACTATACCCTGCGGCTCCGACAAATCAAGTCCTCCTGATAAAATCGCTAAAACTCAAGCAGTGATGCCTATAGGTAACCGTTTGTAATTTATTCTTACCTATTACCACAGATAAAAATATGTGTTTGCAATTTGCATGCAAGTTTCGGTGTTCGTATATGTAGGTCATTTTATCCTTTTATATCATTAAAGGTAAAGGTAAACCTTTTTTTTTGTGTGTGCAAACGGCTATAGGGCAACGTGTAACGCTAACGTGTCTCCTACAAGTTGCAATACGTAGACTATGAGAATATGAAGACTTAACACTGCGTACCCGGCGTTAGTTGACTTATTTCACACAGTGGCTAGCTTGAAGGTACAAGAGGAACATCCTTCATGTAGCCCAAAAACACACATTTGAGCGGCTCTATCGACACTGTCAATCGTCGTTCGTCAATATTGTACCATATTGAAATCCCGTGTCGCTGCTGATAGATATCGCCTATCGCCGTCTCCTTGTGCTTTTAGGACGTGCCGTGCAGGCCCTTAGGTCCCGTCCCGGTATCATCTCCTATCCCAATTTGCGAATGTATAATTTCTGGGGCCATACTGCCAACGCTTAAGGCCCTATTATTTCATTATCTTTGTTGAATTTAGTATTTTAGAATTATAATCCTTATTTGAGTAAATTCGTCGACTGCGGATCACGAGGTCCTGGGTTCGATTCCCGGTCGGGCATAAAAGTTAGGTATTGGGTTTTTCAATTAAGAAATTCTCAGTGCCAGCCCGGAGTTGGAAGTTGGCGGTGTTTCACCCCCGTGCCTCGGAGAGCACGTTAAGCCGTCGGTCCCGGTTATTATCACTAACATGATAATAGTCGTAAAAGCCCGCCAACCCGCATTGGAGCAGCGTGGTGGGTCTAAGCTCTAATTCCCGCTCTCCTATGAGAGTGGAGGCCTGTGCCCAGTGAGGCACGTTGATAGGCTGCAGTGATGATGATGATTTGAGTAATATTGCTTGAGTATTACCTACTTTAAGCGTTGGCAGTATGGTCCTTGAATTTGAATTTTCTCTCTAGTCTAGTGGAGACTTCGGCCAAGGCTAGTTACCACCCTACCGGCAGACGTGACGCCAAAAGATTTAGGGTTCCGGCACGATACCGCGTAAAACAGATTAGGAGTGGGGCTTTAATTTAACCGCCATTCCGTGCCATTTTCGCAGTGCGAACGTATCCTAAGGATGTATTTGGCTATAGAAGCCTTAATTTATTTATTTTATAGTGCGTAGCGAAGACCACATCGACGCCCAAGGTGCAAACTGCGAGGATACATCGGACGTAGTTGTCAACAAAACGGAGGAACGAGGCCGCTTCTCACGCATCTTCGAATCTATCAAAGACAAGGAGAGCTCTTGCATGGGCAGGGGCAAAGTCATTGAAGAGAAAGTCGTAGGTAATGCTTTATCATATTTATTAAATGAAAACTTATATTATCTCTTTTAGGCCTCTCGCAATTCACAAACTTTAATTAAGTAAATCTTCCTTAAAAATCAATAAAGGTAAATAATCAGACAAAACAAAAACAAAAACTTAATAATAAAGTTCTGTGTTTATTTAAATATGAATATCAAATATCAATATTAGCTTATATTAGACTGTAAAGTTTCTGACTGCTGCATTCAGAATAGCTTCATTACTTAGTATAGATTTCATATCAAAATCTATTACTAAGGAGTTCCTTAAATAATAATTAGACTGAATACGTCAGTAAGTAGGAACATTTAAACTTAAGGCGCTGTGAGCTCACGAGATGAAAAACACAGGCGCGGGGGGGTGAAATCGAGCAAGCGTATGTCGCACAAAATGCATGAAATCATTTGTAAAAAAATTAATATTTACTTTTCAATACAAATGAATCCGACAATGTGTTTGATATAGAAATATGAATTTTATCTTATATTTCTATAGCTAATTATTGCTTTCAATAAGCAGAAAAATTGCTTTAAAAGGTAAATTTAGAGGTACCTATGTTTAAAATAAATTTCAATGCAGAGATTTTTTTAAAATTATGTTTTGAGATGCGACAGTGGCTGCTTAAAGGTCTTGAAAACAGTAAATTATTTTTACAAGGATACATGTCACCGTTTTATGGATACACTGCTTTTAAAAACCCCCTTTTACGCTACACAGGGCCTTAACTAAGTACAGTTCGCGCGCGAGTTGAATGCAGGGCTAATGTATGATGACACATACAAAAGCTCTGCATTCAACTCGCGCGCGTACATAGCTATATATCTAAATTCAGTAATAATTTAACGAATTAAATTGTAACGAACAACTTCTTTCTCTAAAAAAAACTTTGGTGCAACTTTTAATAATTGTGCCAAAAAATAATCCATACTTACTAATATTATAAATGCGAAAGTGTGTCTGTCTGTCCGTCTGTCTGCTACACTTTTACGGCTTATTTGTTCAACCGATTTTGATGAAATTTGGTACAGGGATAGGTTGTAGGACTCGGATAAAAATGTAGCCTATGTCCTTTACATAGGCTACTTTTGTCTCGGAATATTCAAGAGTTCCCACGGGAATCAAGAAACCTTTACCCACGCGGGCGAAGTTGCGGGCATCGTCTAGTTTATAATATTTGACTGACTGCTCTAAAACGCGTTATTTCTACGGAACGTTTACTACAAAATAGAGAGAACGAAACCTTCAGCGAAATCAAGAATACTCTCAGGAAAACAAAAACATTAGATTTCTTTCTCGTGAATATATTAATGTTTTATTACAAAGTCGTTACACTAAAATTGTTCAATATTTTGTAAAGATGTTAAAAGCTATTTAACCCATCTATGTATGTATGTATCTAAAGCTGGTGTAATGGTTTCTTACAGAAAATGTCCACAAAGGAATTGACAACGCCGAGGATACGGTGCCCAGAGTAGAGGAACGAGTTGAGACCGAGATCAGAAACCAGACCAGCTCTAGAACCTGCACTATTTTATAAGTAAACTAGTTAATTGTGTGTTTAGAAGATACACACTACAGGCAACATTTTTAAAATAACGAATGTGCGGCCAGACTATTTAAAATATCTAAACTAAGTTATAACTATCAATAGTAATAATATGTTTTAATAACTTGTTATATAACAAGTTATACAAAACATATTTACCATTCTCGTGATTTGTACCACTTGTAATATTATACGCCTGGTATGAAATCTAGTAAAAATAGTGGTACCAACACATGACAGTAATACGCCATTTGACGTATTTACGAATAAGTGTTACATTATATTGTTTCTTCCATAAATACGTCATGAATTACCCATTCCCATTTAAATACAAAACTTGGATGAAATAACCACGGGACGCGTGATATCGCCCATATTCGCCTTACCTCTCTAGCCGCGAACAGGGCAGTTTCGCCATTAATATAATATGATATTATTGTGTTGTCATAGTGATCGACTTTTTCATGCACTAGTGTCAATAATTATTGAAATTATTATTAAAAAAAATTCTGTTTAGTTAAAAATTACAACGCACTCTCCCCTCGCCCCGCAAAACTTAGTAGAACGTGATTTCATACATTTTTCTTACGTTTATATCCCTTGCTTATTTCATCAAAGATACAAAATTAAGATATTCTGAATACTGAGCCTTTTGTGTATCTTCTATTTATTTGTCATACGGACCTAGTCAGTGTTTTGTCTTCTTAAATGTTTTATGAATAAGTAAATAAAGTTTTTATTCTTACTACTAATGGAACATTATATTAAGTTGCGTTCAGACTCCCGTATTTAAAAAAAAGTTAAAGTTTGACACTGTGAACACATATTTTTAACATTTTATAATTTATTATTCAACAACGCAGAAGACTTATACTATAGCAGGATTTGCATTTAATGCACCTTTTAACATTAAGACTTACTAGAACAGTAAAAAGCTACAAATCCTGAAAACTTTGCAGCTTTCAAAGGCTACTTTAAAGCGTTTGAAGTGTTCGTATAGCCTGTAGGAAAACCTAATGAACCCTGTATCATCTTATCACATCCATCTCTATTCTCTAAATAATCAAATGGTTTATCAAATAAATAATTTTTATTTAATATACTATACATAGGTACCGAACTTATATATAATATATATCGTAAAGATTAAAGAAGAAAAAAAAGTATCCGAGGCAAAGCGATTAATCGGGCAAGGCGATCAATACGAACGTGAATAGAATCAAATCATATTTACTGGTACAGTAGTCAGTACATTCAAATCCAACTGTTTTTATATTGAAATAAACTTTTAAGTCGTCCATGCCACTGAATGTTCGGAATGCCATTCAAATCCAACTGTTTTTATATTGAAATAAACTTTTAAGTCGTCCATGCCACTGAATGTTCGGAATGCCAGTACAACAGTATTATCATACAGTAATTCGCCTTAAATGTACATCTGTGGCTATACGAATTTGTGAAAGGGTTTCTGAATTCTATGTGATCATAACAATTTTGAGGTTAGAACATAACTTTACGTAGTTGTAAGATAGATAATACTGATTACTAAAGAACATTATAAAAGGCAAATAAAACGGTTGGCGATCGCATTTATTACATTGCATTGCCTAGATAATCACTTTGCCTGTACATATCTAACATAAAATATTTAAAACGTTGGGACAGCTTAACTCTAATTGATAATGATGTATAAGTAATACAAAAAGTTATCAATCACAGACTTGAAATAGTTTCTCAAGGAAAGCTAGAAAGTGAGTATACTGGTGGCCGTGTTGTGTTGTTGGAAGGACAGCCGGCCTCGGAGACCCAGCGTGTTCCGTAGAGTCATACCTACATCTCTAACTGCGTGATCGTTTTTGTAGTTTGGTACCCACACGGCTGAAACGAACAACAAACAATGACATACCTAGAGTTGGTGTCAGGTAAAAAAGGCCTAGTAAAAGTGGTGGATGTCTGAGCATAGGTACCTATTTGGTTACATTTCTCTTACCTACAGCCCGTGAATCAAAAAGTTTACTGACGAGTCAATGCGCAACGGAATAGTTCCCGCCGACATTCTTCACTTTAGACAACCAAAATAAATCGATAAGTCACCCACTTTACTTTTATTTGTCAAATGTGTATGCTTCCACGATGTTCCCTCATTACTTCTGCCAATGCTGCGATGCGCCTAAGTCTAACTGAGGTTCAATTAACAACTAAAGAATTCTTACCAACTCTATTTTTGGCTCGAATACTGACTACTGCGCCGCAAATCGAATTGGGAACAAGGAAATTTTCACCGATCACCAACAGTATCTGAAAGAATAATATTTAGTTATATTTCTTCAGAAAATAGGATACCATGCTGACGATGACAAACTTAAATAAGCATGTCTGGCCAGTGCCCATAAATTAGTGATAGAAATTTTCTCATATAGTAAAAACTTCAGGATCACTAATGGACTCTTACCGTATATTATGCATCGATATTAAAGAGTTGACTGTGGAGATCAAAAGGAGAGGAATTGAGACTAATCGAAGTTGATGAACCAGCTGCCGCTGTTCTTACTAGTGCCGTCCTCCTACGACGACTAAGTTCTTGAATGCTACGTAATCTTTACCGCGGACTCACTCCTTCTCGGAGTCTGTTATCTATTGGAGTCTTACCACAAACATCCATATGGAGTCGAGATCTGAGTCTTCGTTGCGTTTCTTGTCGAAGTTGATGAGCCAGCGGCCGCCGTTCCTGTTGGCACCATCCTCCCACATTGGGCGGAACTCGTTCTTAAAAACTGCGTAATCCTTACCGCGTTCTAACTCCGAAGGCGGTTTCATATAATGGTATAAGCTGAAAGAGTTATAAACTGAGAAGATATCCATCATGTCGGCTCCAAACGTTGGCGTCAACATTGGTCCTAATGCAACTAATCCAGTTGCGGATCGACAAATTAGTGCCCCAATTGTCCATGCCCAAGTATGTTGCTAATTTTTCGATCCACCCGTCGGAAGAGTACCATTGGGGGCTATCGTTGGTGCAAACGTGTAGATCCGGGGTTAAAAAAGACGATAGGTATTGACACAGTTAATTTCGTCATAACCATGACCAGAGATTTGTCCATGTATAGTATTTATTAAACATCAGTCATTAGAAGGTTATCACGGTAAGTTTACAGAGGGCTTAGCAGTCACTGTGTTTATGCGAAAACGACGTTTTAGTGAGGCAGAATAAAAAATATAGGTAATCTAGATTACAGTGCCCTTCAACAGGATACATTATAATATGTCCCGGCAGGAAAATATTATTTGAGAGAACACAAAGGCAGAAATGTGTTCATGTGTTCGTATGAATCGTTTTCATCGTTTGTTAGTTTTATTGGACGTTAGAAAAAATACTTCTAATTAGAATCATATTAGGTAATTGAGTTAAGTAGAAAGAAATCATTTACCACCAATAATCTTCGACAGTGTTGAACGACGTCAACTTCACCAGATTGTCTTCCCAGTTGCGCTTGTCGTTGGTAATGAGCCACATGGCCCACGAGTGCTCTAAGGGGTGCTTTATTGTCACTTCATAGGGGATCTTCTCAATATCCGCAATCTTTTCGCGTTTTTTGGCGTCGAGCTTCTCGCTGCTTTCAGACTTTTCAGTTCTCTCAGGCTTTACGGGCATTTTGGGTTTGTCGAGTCTCTGGAGGCTATCATAAATTACAGTTTTCTGGATTGCTTCATGTATTTTAGGTGTCTCGGGCAGTTGGGGGTTGTCAAATGTTTCTGGTTTCCTTTCATGTTCATTGGGTTCAGAACTCTTTGGTTTTATTGTTGTCTCGAGCCCATTGGTCGTTGTGAGTCTAATAGGCGTTTGGGGCTTCTGCTGACTGTGAACTTGAGGTCCATTGAACCTTGAAGATTTCTGAAGTCCATCAGCCTTATTGGGGCTACTATTTTTATTAGTTCCTTCACTACTTTCAAATTTTTGGGATCTCTCCTGCCATTTTGTTTTTTTCCGTTGCCCCTTTGGCGTCTCGGGCCTATTAGTTCTATCAGGCATCACCTGACTCTTGACTTGAGGTTCTTCGGGTCTTTGAAGTTTCCCATCAAGGTTCTTAGGACACTCATGTTCATCGAGACTCTCTTCGGGCGTACCAGATTCCTGGACTATCTCGGGCCTTCCAGTTTTATCGGTTATTTCATACCCTTTTACCATTTCATTCCCTGTTTTAAGCCCCTCTTGAGTCTGGATTTGAAGTCCCACGGGCTTTTGGGATTTAGAAAATTCGTCAGGTGTCTTTGGTCTCTCGTATCCATCGGGTTTATCTTCGAGAGTTTTAGATTTCTGTACTACTTCGGGCCTTCCAGTTGTTTCGTATATCTCATGCTCTTTAGTCATCTCTGGCCCCTTAGGTATTACAAGTCCCTCCTGACTCCCGATTTGCGTTTCTTCAGGTTTTTGAGATTTATCGAGTTCATCAGCCTTTTTCGGGCTATCATATTCACTAAGCCTAACGGAGATTTCAAATTTCTGGGATCTTTTATTCCGTTTTGTTTTTTTTCGTTGCCCCTTTGGGGTCTCGGACCTATTACATGTCTCAAGTATCACCTGACTCCCAACATGGGGTTCTTCGGGCTTTAGGGATTTCGCAATTCTATCAGGATTATTAAGACTTTCATGTTCATCAAATGTATTCGGACTTTCAAATATCTGAGGTCTCTCAGACCTTTCTGTATCATCCCTTTGCGCCTTTAGTATGTCGGACCTTAGTGAAGTTTCAGGCGTCTCCTGAATCTTGACTTGGGTTAAGGACGGGTTTGTGGTTTCGGGTAGTAGAGTTTTTTCGAGTTCATCAGGCTTCTGGGGGCTTTCATGTTTATCAGGTTTATTGGATGTTTCTATATTTTCTCGTTCTTCCTTGGACGTTACGGGATTCTGAGGCCTCTTAACCTCTTTTTCAACAAGGACCTATTGGGTTCAAAATACGTACATAATTAATAGTATCAAATCTCAATTGCCATAGTCACAAGTGGCTGAATCTCTTATTAACGCTCAGTCGTGACCTTCGTCTGCTGTTCCCTGAGATACCCTGAGACTTTTGTATGCTGTTCGAGCCGGCTAAGTATGATTGCGATTTGCGCGAATAGTATTTATTTATTTTCAGCCATCATCCATAATAGCAAAAAAATATAAATGCGAAAGTGTTCCTGTCTGTATGATATTTTTTCACGGCACATCTGTTTAACCCAATTTGACGAAATTTAGTACCGACGAAATTGCTTCTCAACAACGAACACAAGTATAAATACTTATAAACAATGGCGGGGGACTTATGCGAGGTGACAAGGTGTACGTCTTGGAAGAATTAACCACGTAGGTAAAGTATCGCTGTGTGTAGTCTAGCTTTCCTTAGAGTAGGTATAGAAAAGGTAAACAAATCGCAGAAGCCTTCTTAGCGAAACGCGTGAGCGACGCGTTTTGCCTGACGCTTTAAGCCTCTTATTCACTAATAGGACAAATGTCCCTAGAGATGTCGTCAGATGTCACCCAACATCTCTAGCGCTACGTGCTGAGCATGTGTCTCCTAGTGAATACGAGGCTTTAGACATTCCCGAATAAGGTTTTTCTATCGTTAGTTAGCGGCGATAATGTACTAATATCCACCATGCGCCTCTCTAACGCGTTTCGGCCACTGCGATACAGACATATTTGAAACTCACATAGTAGCAGGGTACCATATTGATTCGTCCAGGGTACCATATAATATAGCCTTGAATATAGCTTTTGCGGGATGTGAACGTCATTAATTAATTCATAAACAACTAGATGACGCCCGCGACTTCGCGTGAATTTAAATTTTATAAAAATCCTGTGGGACCTCAAAGGAGCATATATATGCCACTTTACATGTTTTTAACCACATCCATGCAAAAATCACGTCGATCCAATGATCTGTGGCGGTGAAATTGAGGGAAAATCATCGGAAACCAGCAAACAAACGGCCGTGTGCATATAAAATTCTGATGATCGCCTCATACCTACACGCCACCCGAATGTCCAAAATTCGCTTTCCTATATTTCGGAACGATCCTGCAGGGCGACCGCGTATCTTGTACATCAATCATTGATAGATCGCAATCACCTCCGATTGGCTGAATTTATGGTATTCTTGCTGCGTCAATGGATTTCGACCAATAGTGGAAGAGTATTAACCAATCAGAGGTGATTGCGATGTATCAATGATTGATGCAAAAGTTACGCGGTCGCCCTGCTGGTATATTTAGTACTACACTTTGCACTTCAAAAGATAACAGATCTAGGTAAGAGGTAATTAAGTAGGTACTTCAGAATCAGAAACGTAGCGGCCAATACAATCTTATACAAAATAGACATTTTCATCAAAAAAAATGCGAAACGATGCAGGCCAATGTTATTACAGCCTAAGGATGCCGTTCTTGATAATGTGCGGCCGGCCTTCCTAGTTCCTTGGTAGGTACTAGGTAGTACCTAAAGTCCTAAACGAAGATGCAGCTACGATATTAAAAACACTAACACGATAATAACTATTAATAGCATAGCCATAAACGGTTACAATAATACTAATCCATTGCACATCATTTAATTTTATTGAGCAATAAAAGTAGTCTTAAATCACAGACATAATAATAAATGAAGGTTTTGTAAGTAACCCACATTGTAAATACCTTTTATTATTATTGTCATTGATAAAGTTGTGACTTGTGACTGGCTGCTATTAATCATGTTTATTATAAATAATAACCTCTATTAATTGAAAAAACTTACCTGTTTAAACTTAGAAAGGCCGTTCTTTTCTATATGTTTAATTTTACTTCTGCGGCCCATTGCAGTTTCGATTTCTAAATATAATCACTTCAACTGCCTCTGCACAGAAAAATTTGGTCAAACGGCTTAAAAACTTGTGTACTGTTGTTTAATATCACCAAACACGATATTTTATTGGTGAGTCACGATAGATATAGTTGTGTGATTCAACAATAACTATATACCTATTAAAAAGTTTCCTTCTTTCATAAACACAAAAAAAATCAAGTGACTGTCATGAAAGTCCCCGCGTTTTGTGGAATAAGTACCTACCAGTACCTACTGTATTTAGTGTTGCAAGATTATACTTTTTCGTTTACTCTGAGTACTCTTTGGTTGCAATGCAAGCGTTAAAAATGACATTAGGATATTAAGACCCAGCGAGGTCAGATTGAACTTTTCTCAACAACAACTCTGAAACACAGAAGATATTCGATCCATTGCAGACAAAGTAATGAATGCAATACAAAATGCCGGCCAAAAAGAAACGAACTTTTTTAAATTTTTTTGATGTTTCCAGTGCTCTGTGCTACCAGATTTTTATGAAAAATAATTGTCCTGGGGACGTAGACAGAGAAATATATATTCTTACTCTATGGCTGAGGCCAAAAATATTGATAATATGAATCATCTCACTCACTAGGAACGAGTCAAACATTGTGAGTCGTCGCGTCGGCTCAAACTAAAAAATAAATAAGCAGTAAGTAGTTCATTGATTCATTCACCTGTCACGACCACAACTGTGTATGGTTCAGTTCATCACTATTACCTTAACCATCAATAATTTACAATTTGACATTAGCTGTCAAATCGTTGTCCAATTAAAAATTCAAGTCTATGTAAAAGGCAAAGTGTAAACAATTAATATGATAAATATTTTTTAACCATTTAACATTTTTAATAATTTTATTTAAAATTCGTAATATAGGTATTCAAATAATTAAACCGCACAGCAAAAAAACAAGCTTTCGTAACTTAGTCCAATAATTTTAAGGTTAAACTGTCGTGTCGTATTTCACTTTAAACACACACGTTCTTTCCCGGCATAAAACGTGAGTTTATCCATTGATTTGACAACTTAAGTTTTAAAATCTTTTTAAAATATGCATTTATGTTTAAAAAAAATTTAAAAAGTTAAATTATTGAAAAAAAAACTTTTTACAAAAAAAATTACAAAAAAAGCTGGTATCATTATTTTGAAGTTTGACATGCCAAATCTCAATGATTTAACTTGTCTCTGATCTTGATTATCAAACATTTGGGGAATTCCCGAAGTGTTCACGTACACGATTTTTTTCAACCGGGTAAATACGGCTCCATTCTGGCTGGTGTTGCCAGGTACTGGGTGGTGTAAGTTAGGGTACCACCACTACTGCGGAAGAGTTTTAATTTTAATCATAGTCTATATATTTTCCGCAGGGCGACCGCGTAACATTTGCATCAATCATTGATACATCGCAATCACCTCCGATTGGCTGAATTTATGGTATTCTTGCTGCGTCAATGGATTTCGTCCAATAGTAGAAGAGTGTTAACTAATCAGAGGTGATTGCGATGTATCCATGATTGATGCAAAAGAATTACGATTACGCGGTCGCCCAGCTGGGCCAATATTATGATGAATGAAGTGTCAATCGATTCGATGATGCTAAGCGTCTTACTATCAATTAGTCGTTGTATGTTGGATTGTAACAACATCGGTATGTACCTACGAGTTACAACGCTGTGGGGATCTCAATTTTTTTTGGTATAATGCAAATTTACAATATTATTATTTCTGTAGTCGGGTTAAACTTTATTAACATTTTTATATGACGCTTTATGTAAAAACTTACCGATGATCATTAATTATCTTCGACTTTTAATTTCGTTTTTGTGGATATTTATGACCTGAGGTTGTGACTTATTTTGACCGCACAAACCGGCATTTATATATAGGGTTAATTGTAATTTACCAACAACCTCCCACATATAACTTCTATACATGATAGGTCCTGAACAACATTTGTTCAACGACTTTTCACATAATTCAATAAATTAAACAAAAAAAATCTAAGTTTTTGTTGAAAAGTCTGTCAGTTTTTTAACACTATGGTCAATTTATGTAATGCCTATTCCACACCTGCGTGATGAAGCGTCGCGTCGACTACTAACCGCGCAACAATTAACGTCCGAAGTTATCGCTTCTCTGTCGTATTTACAAATGCTTTGGACGTAAATTACTAACATCGGGCTGAGCTATCGTCTGCAGGTCAATAATTTCTTCCTACACTAGCGTTTGTCGTGAACACCAAAAAACTTCTCGCGGCGACAGACGTAAGTGTCGGATAGTCATTAAGTACCTACCATACGCGCACATGATAAGCATGTTGTTTACTTGGCAATTTCCCGCGCTTTTTACGGAAGGGCAAAATTACTACTTATCAATCCCTTATTAGTTTATTCACCTACCTAACCACATTCTTCACACCTAACCGGCCGAATGTTATAGAATTTTTTCATACACCTATTGCTAGGCCTCATTAATAACTTGACCGTATGTTTATACCTCGCCCGATCATACGTTATTAGTAGGTACCTATCAAAGGGCCTTTGTTTGGCGGCCAGAGATGTTTATGTTTAATGTTATGAGATCACGTTCACAGTACGGAGCTTTTGTTATACCTACCTATCCTTTAACTATTTCGGCTTAGTGTAAGATAAGTTTTGTTTATGTAACTGTAATATGATTATTGTAGCTTGGGGCCGGCGATGTTGTATTTTGAGTGGCTCATGTCACAGGTACCTTTTGTGACACTCGTCCCGAGCACAGCTTTTGAGTAAAGTGTGTAAAGTTAAGTACGGATTAATTATTTACCATCCTGAGTCTGACCCACCTTCTATTACACTTCAGAAGTGGGATACAGTCAACACGAACAGGCTACCTAATGCCTCAGATACCTACCAATCTGACCAACACTTAAAATACACACATCACCTGCGTACCTACCTAACATCTAAACTACCTACCTAACGCGTCACCTAACTACCTAGTAGGTACCTATTTACCACCTAACCTACTTACAAACTTAACACCTAAGTATCTGTTCGAGACTTGAATTTATGCATCTCTGTTTGTGTCGTATTCCTCATTACTGAGGGTCCTGAACCAGTGGGCCTTTCTGGTAGCAGCCAGTTACAAAAAGCAGCCCGCGCTGGTTTATCGGGATCGGTGAGTTCTTGGACCCGATGCAGGGTATTCTGAAAAGGGTATTTCCCCTCATTGTGGATGACGCTCCAAGCAAAGTACTGCGACACATTAAACCTTCGGGCTGCATCGTTGGTACTTGCTGCTGGATTATCTGCAAAAAATCGTATAATGTTTTCCTCTTCACGCACTGTGTGCCTCGGTCGGTGGCCGACCACGATCCCTAGATCTAGGTTGGAATTGGCCGTGATCCCTTAATCGCTGTGTGGCAGCCAGCATTGTCACGCGGCTTGGCCTACGTACGTTAGGGAATCGCCTTGCGTTATCACCACATATCGCGAGCACTCGAACCATTTCCGTGTATTCAATGTTAGAATATAGATAAGCCATCGTTTAAGCACTAGGCAGGAGGCACAGAACCATAACCTATGCAAACACAGTACCTATGCGAATATCGAATAACGGCGCGTGCGACCGACTGAAAGTACCCTTTTATACATCCTACTCTATGACTGAAAGCGACTGAATTGACCTTAGACTAAATGGTCTAAGGAATTGACCTACGTATTTGATGCGCGCGCCGCCATTACCTGTGACACGTACCGCGTAGAGTTATTAAAATTTTAGAACAGAAAAATAAATATTAATTTTATTTTATTTTTGTAAGAAAATTTTATTTTTTATTTTTTTGGAATTTTAAAAAGTCGTGGAACAAAAGTTATTTACTTTGGTGCATAGAACTTGCCTGTAGAAGGTTGTTGGTATTTTACAATTTACCCTGTAGGTATATATACTAGAATCTAGATGATGCCCGCGACTTCATCCGTGTGGATTAATTTGTTTTATTCCTGCAGGAACTCTTTTTCTTTTCACAGAAAAGTAGCCCTTTTCCTTCCCAGGGATACAACCTATCCCTGTACCAAATTTCATCAAAATCTGTTGAACAGGTGGGCCGTGAAAGCTTAGCAGACTGACACACTTTCGCATTTAAATAGGGATTTTTCAAAAGCGGTTTTCTGCGTTATCGAGTGACACTGAAGTAGGCAAAAACTTTTAAGGATGCCGTGAGGACGCTTTCGTGCGTTGTATACCTAAATCAAAACTACCCTTGAAGTTGCTAAGAACAGGATCGAAATAAAAACAAAATATATTTTAGTAACTTTTATTAAGCAATACCAAAATATCCTTTTAGACAGACAAGAACATAAATTATTGTTAGGGAGTACAGATCAAAGTGCATTTTATACATTTTCTCACCAATACCAAATGGTTTGGTAGAGAGTAGACTGGGATAGTAAATATAAAAATCTGTTTAGTAAAATCTCAGTATAGCAAGCATACAGTTTGGCAACAAACGTTATTGTGCAGAGCAATGTAGTGGTGGCTTCTAGAAATCCAAGTAAGCCAACTGAAGAATTATATTAAATATTTTAAAACATGCTTAAAAAATTAAAAAAAACTGTATAACAGAAAAGGGCAATCTACAATTATTTAAAACAGCGCGAATCCCTTTTAGATAAGTTTTCAGTAGAGCAAGGGTATAGGTATTTCAGTAGCTTCACAATATAATCTTATTTATAACAATATAGCTTCACAATATATTATTTATGACTATAATTTTGATTGAAAAAAGCAACCACCAAGTTTCTAAAGTTTATTTGAATCAAAAAGATTGAAGTTTGTTACCACACTGTCTTCTTGCTGTTCTGCGTTTAAAATGAACATTTATCTTTTTAGAGTAATACATACTTATATCTAATTCATTCAACAAACATACTCAAGCACAGCTTAGTACAAACATTAGATTTTCATATTTTGCATCGCAAAATCCATCATGGGAGTATAAAAACGAATTACCTACCTACCGAAGTAAGATATCTACATGAAAAGTCAAAGTAAATAAGTAAATCTTCTGTTAAATTAAAAAAAGTATTCTATACATACAATGACGGATCATAACTATAAAACTGGTTACAGAACAATAAAAAAAAAGAAACATGATCATGATCTCATGAATCTTTTTGAAGTCATGCACAATAAATAAGCATATATCATTTTGAAGTTGCCCACAGAACAAGAACCCAGAAAGTTATTGTTAATTCTTGTACATGAATCTCTGTGGAGCTCTATCAAATGAAAACAGAATACAAAATTCTTCTTTCATAAATAAGCAAACTTTGATTTGAGCCCAAATAAACATCTCTTTGACTCAAAATATCTGAGTACGAAATTTAGAAGAAAAATAAATACAATAATTTTAAAATCATGATAACCGTCATTGCATTCTGTATACAAATAATTTAGTGACTAAACAGTGTAAAGATTCTTAGTGGCCGAGCTGTGTTTAACCATGGTGTCCCTATGGAGTTGGAAGCCAATCTTGCCGTGGATACCGAGTTGCTCTTTCAGCTTCCTACCAATTTCCAAATTTGCTTGTTGCTTTGAGGTGTCAGCTGTCCACACAGCTACAATAGGAAAGCAGTTTTAGAGGTCTGATTACATTTGCATTACTGTTGTTTGACGACCTCCCGGGTGCAGTAGTAAGCGCTGTGATCTTATTGTGGGAGGTCCTGGGTTCGATTCCCGGCAGTCAACATTGGTAAGTTACCACCCCACCAGCTAAGACATACGGCCAAGTGATTAAGTGGTCTGATACGATGCGGTGTAGAAACTGACAGGGGTATGAGTTTAATATAACTGCCGTAGCCCTAACAACTTAGCCCGCTACCATTTTAGACTGCATCATCACTTACCATCATGTGAGATCGCAGTCAAGGACTAACCTGTAGTGTCATAAAAGAAATCAATTTGCGTTTGCATTATAAGCATGTCACATTAAGCTCAGTGTGGGAAATGTAAATTGACTTACCAATTTTATCCACCTTTGCTCTGACATTTACAACTGCCCCACAGATTTCCTCAGCATGATCAAAGTTTTCACCAATTAGAAGAAGAATCTGAAAAAACAATATTGAAAAATGTGAGCACACAACGTTCGAAACAAATAACCAATCAGAGTTTAATTTACTACAGTTGGTCAAAATTATTTGATCACTCTTCTTTAGATTATAGAAATCTGTGTTGAAGTACCGTTGATGAGACTTATTCTTACTTCATGCAAAAAACTATTAATCATGAGTGTACTATTTTACTTATTTGTAGCTGAAAGAGCTACAAATAAATAATAGTAGGTACACTGGCATGTTTTTGCATTTTTATCTAGATCTATCTGTTTACTTATTTTTGCATTTTGCATCTTTCGAGTGACTTTTTGAATAAAATATAACAATCTAAATCATGTCAGCTTTGAATTTAAATTGAATTTTTAGAAAAGTTAAAAGATTGCATATTTATTTATTGACGAAGGTTTAATTAAGTTGATATTTGACTCATTCGATGTATTCCACTCGGTTCATTCTTTGGCGGGGATACGCCATCATACTAATATTATAAATGCGAATGTCACTTTGTTTGTTGGTTTGTTGGTTTGTCCTTCAATCACGCCGCAACGGAGCAACGGATCGACATGATTTTTGGCATGAGTATAGTTGAGGACCTGGAGAGTAACATAGGCTACTTTTTATCCCGGAAAATTAAGGAGTTCCCGCGGGAATAACAAAAAACTTAAACCACGCGGATGAAGTCGCGGACATCAGCTAGTATTGGAATAATTTGCATAAATGCGAGTATTTTGACGATTGAAAGTTAGTCTCCTGCCGGCAGACTCAGCGAATATTGAATACTTTTGTGTTTAGATCGTAATTTGATTTAGAGCTTAGCAGTAGCAACTGCAGTCTGATCAAATGATTAATTTATTTATTTATTTATTTATTTAATTCTTTATTGCACACAACTAAATAAATAACTAAATAATTTATTGTTGTTGTGATGCTTTGGCCAAGTTTTATACTTTTGTTTACATTAAATCTCTCGTGAACAGTACACCAGAAACCAGTACACGTTGTGACCATTCGCTCGTGCACGTTTTGAAGAGAGTACAAACATATTTTAAAAGTAATTTTAATTATTTGCCCACTTCTGGAATTATGCTTACAATCATAAGCTATGTAAATGTTAAATGTAATAACCATGCAAGCTAGTATCAAAATATTACATTTGGTTCTATACATACCACATCTAACCAAAACCGGTCAAGATCTGAGTTGCGTTGTTTCTTCTCAAGACTGATCAGCCAGCGGCCGCCCATCTTGTTAGCATCGTCCTCCCACATGGGACGGATACCCTGCTTGAATACTGAATAATCATGGCCCTGGCGCAGCTCCGAAGGTAACTTAATGTGGTGGTACAGTCTAGAATAGAAATAAAAAAAAGATTTACCAGTATATTCATGCATGTCGATGTAATTCTTTTCCACAAGGACCATTTTTCATCCAGGATGCTCTTTCAGTGCATATTATCATCAAAATCAATTTGTAGCAATTTAGAAGTAGGTATTTCGATAACACACTTTCATATATTTTACTAAATTGTTTAGCTAATAATAAGGCAACTACATAATACCTATTGATTTTAATGAAAAGATTGTAAAGCTCACATTATACTTAGTTGCTGTTACATGGGTTCGCCCCAGGGGGGTGAAACTGCCGTACAAATTCACGTAAACAAATATTGCGTAGAAAACACTGCCATCTGGTGATCGGGGAACAAAAACTCGTAAGCTATTTTTCTAGAGTGTACTATAGATGGCGTTTATTAGTAAAAATCTCTGAATCCAGAGCCCAAAAATTCCAAAAAAAAACTGACAGTTATCAGTTGTGGTCGACTTGACAGTTTTTTCAAATATATTCCGTTGATGTGCTCTTGCTTGCGTTGTGTTGTGTTTGAAAATTCTGGATTATCTGCTTGTTTTGTTGTATCTTCTTTGAACGTTTGACCTCTTTTATGCCCTGGACCCGTGTTAGCTGCCTTCGACGATTGACCTGCTCTTGCTAACTGGACTTTGCCACTGCCAACTTATCGACCCTGCTTTTCCCTACCGGACTTTGTTTGCCGCAACGAACTTGGCTAAAATGCCGAGAAAATCAGCAAGTGTTATTTTGGATGTGCGACTAATTAAATGTATGTTCAGTCATTGATTTTAATAAAAAAAATCTTATTTCTTATGTGAAATAGGCTGTTTTTATTTAACAATAATGTTAATGTTATCTACAATATTAGTATTACTTGCGTTCAAGCTCCATTTACTTTAATTCTCTGGTAGATAATATTAGTAAAAAAAAATCCTTTATCACTATTTTATTGAGATAAAAAAAATACATTGTAGATCTAGTGGTACTGCCAGCTGCGTTGCACACGATACAGCGACATCTAGCGTACAGGGTACACCTTTTTAGACACTTGAAATGTGAGTGGCGCATCCTTTGATTAGGTATATAGAGGCGCATCTATCTCTAGTATATAGTGTATTATCTATGGTTCCCCCTTACGAAACATTCACATAAAAATATGTTGAAAACTCTGTTTTCTGTCCAGCCATGTATGCATTGTCACACAACTTGTCACATAGAGACTTGATTGACATTTCATAGACCGAAACATGTATTCTGACACATGTTTAAAACCTAATGTTTTGTACAAATCTTGCAACACATTGAAACTTTTTTTTGTTGATGTTTTGCATAGATACTTAATTATTAGTACATAATCTGTTTTCTCTATCTTTATAATCAAGTAGATGATGCCTGCGACTTTGTCCATGTGGACTAAGATTCCTTGATTCCTGTGGGAACCCCTTACCTCCATACCAAACATTAAATTAGTTGAAAAGATGGGCCGGAAATTGGAGCACAGTGTGTGTTTAATGTGTTTGAATGAGTGGAAACAAAGGCAACAACAAATCATAAAATCTGTCATCATTTTACCCAGTTCCTTGCAGTGTGAATGTCAGTCTTAACAAAACAAGTTTTGGATTTGCTTCTTATACAAAAAGTTATGAGACTAAGTATGAAGTTTAATGTTTTTTGGTGGAAACATAGTTTGATTGCAAGTAAGATAACATATTCCTAAGCCTTACAACATATTGTAATAAAGCACTAAAATGGGCAAAGAACCCAGAATAGTGCATCTAGTTAATAAACAACAAGTAATCTACTCTTAATTACTTTAAACTAACCTCCAGAAGTCTTCCACAGTATCGAAAGATGTTAATTCAATTTGATTCTCCTCCCAAGATTTGGATCTGTCATTATCATAAAACCAGAGGCTCCAGGTGTTTTGCAGCGGATGTTTTATTAAGAACTCAGGCGGGACTTCTGTATTGCTGTCAGTTTTGGTTTCTGCGCCCGCTTGCCCCTTGAATACACAAGTCATTTTTTTATACAAACAATCCTAACCTAGAACTCTTGATGGACTAAACCCTTACGTCACTTAACACTAGTTACTTATTACAAGTTCTTAACAGTTCTTTCTTTTATAAATTGCGTAAACCAGCCTATTCGGTTTAAATGGATAATTATCACAGTGAAAGTTGACCGAGCCACATCAGCATTAAAGTGCCAATTTTATGAAAAAATCGTTAGAGGATATTGTTGTTTGAGGGTAGAAATTTAATTTTTATGCCAATATCATGATACCTACCTCAACTTCATCAGCAGTATTTCCAGCCATGTCACTAATTATTTGCTTTTTTTTTCGCATCCGCAATCAGAGACGCGTTATTGTTCGCGATTTTTTTACAAAGAGAATCAGAAAGAGACATTTCCAGAGACATTTTGATGTTGCCAGGTATTTTAGATTTTACACTATATCACAAACCACAGATGATTAAGAAACCGTGCACGGAAAAGAATCGAGGGTATCATAGACACAAACTCTACTTATGCTATGTAAGTTTACACACCTATGAGTAACACAGGAAGTGCATAAAATGTTAATTTGTAATAGCAACATTTGAAAAGAACATCACTATCGAGATTGTCACTGTCAAGTCATGTCATCCAAACTGTCAACTGCCAGGCAATCTATTTTCGAATTTCAGCGCAAATCGATAATCGATGAAAATCGTCGTCTTTGGTGTTAAAAAGCTGATAATTTCCGCCGGTCTCCGTCCAGTTTCATATTATATTCTATCTACAGAAAGTATACATCAAGCAGGCTATTGAGATGGCTGTTCAAGCTATATTAATGGACTTTTCAATGGATCCTGCCCGGTTGGCCGATGAGAACGGTCAGAAAGCTGTATTTATACAATTAGAAACGGTGCTCAAGGATTATATTCCTAATCTCGTCTTAGCCACCGATATGAAAGTGGAAGGTGGTTCACTGAAACTGCTGACGGGGAAGAGAGGCACGACTGTATTCGTCAGACTGTTCGACCGCGGCCTGGTCACTGTAAATATTGAATATTATAAAGAAGACAACGAGGAGCCATTAATCAGCTTCAAGGTTAGCTCAATTCTGAATTTGCTTAAAATAGCCTTCGTTACATATGCACTAGATTCATACTCGAGTCAAAATAGGTTAAACTATAGAATACTACCCGCGACGGGGGGGGGGAAGGGGATGGGGGGAGGGGAGGGGGGAGGGAGGGATATACCCCCCCTCCAAGTAAAACGTTTCGAATTTTAGTAGTTTCCGAGATATTAATTTTTTTAAATTTTGAGGTTAGTTTTACCAAAATTCCTGCTTAACTCTGATAACCTTTATACCTTGTGTTTTAGGTAGGTAGTGGGATAGGTTAATTTCTTAATTGGAATGGGCTACGCCAGAAGATTCTGGCTTCGCGCTTAAAAAAAACACTCTAGGGGTAGGGCAGACAAGACTGCGTGGAGTCGGGGTGAGCCGATTCGGTTTTGCGTATTATATGCTCAAGTACCTAATTATACATAAATAATAACCTACCTTTATACCTTTTCAGTTAATTATATCTATAACCTTTAAAAGTTTTTTTTAACCTTTACACTAAAAAGCGCGTAAAACGATGACTCATAGATTTGAATTCAATAATATAATTTGGACACTTTGGCGCCAACGCACGCGTTCCGTTTTATTCAATAATCGGTACACGTCATAAAACTCGATGTTTTACGATTATAAACATTTTATAATACTTTTTATGTTTGGAACGGATTATAATACGTAAAATGAAACTTTAGTACGCCAACTAAACGTCAATGAGTCTGTAATCTATGGCAAATGTCGTAAGAAATAGTGAAAAGTGGTGAAATTTTGCGATTTTCAAAAAAATATTTCTCGAAAAGTATTAGAAATCGAAGTAAAATATTTTAGTGCAAGGCTTACCACATCAAGGTCTTTCTGTAAAAAAAATATGAACATCCAACTCCACGGGTAGTATACTATAGTTGAGCCTCAAAATATATTAATGTCTGCAGTTTTAATTTACAAATAGTTCGATGTTTTCAAATAGGTACTTACGAGTTTGTTTTGATTTCCTTTGCGTTGTCAGAGACACTGATAAATAGTACTTACCTATCTATCAAATCAAATTAACCCTTATGCCCCAGTTGTCTCAATTAAAGTTCATGCAACTTTAAATGTCATAATGAGTTGTTCGGGCATAGTATTCATAAATGTTATAAAAACATAGGATAAAACAACAGTGACAGTGTTGCTTCTTGATTACCTACCCAATTATTTGAATTGGCAGACAAAACTAATACTGATTTTTTTAAAGGATCACTTTCATTATATTATATAGCCTAGCTCTGAAAAAATAATCTCATTTAATTTTGAGAATTATCTCAAAAACTTTTAATATTAAATAACTTCTGTTATGTTATAGTTAAGTTAAAATCACCAAATAAGGAAGTTAAAAGGAAGAGAAAGAAACCATATTTTTTTGAATGAAGGTTGAGCGTATTGTCTTGTTCTAGTGTTCAAAGCTACTGGAAAGTTCTGTGCGAATGTCGTTGGAGTGTGACCGGCTTAAGCTATTGCCAACCATAAAACGGGGCTATAAATATGATGTTTACTTAACAACCTCAGGTTAGCTCATATACTAAAACTTCTAACTTTATCACTAGGGAATGTAGTCCTGCAGTAATATTTTTGTCATTTGCGGAAATAAGGATGCTTAGCCTTATGCAGGATCCCACAAATATCAAGATCCCGCAAGTTTTAAATATGATGGCTTGATGAAACAAAAAAAAACACAAATTTTTAACAGCTATTATGATAAAACTAAATTAAAAAACTGGGCAATAAAACATCTGCCAAGCTGGAAAATATTATTATTTTTCATTTAATGAAACAATTAATGATATACCTCATGGAAAGTATGGAAGAAACTTTTGGGTGCTAAGTAACTCGTACAATTTGTTGATTTACAGTCCCGTAGGATTCATAAGAACTTGGTATGCAGGGACTGCATTCCCTACATATAACTATATATCATTATTATTACACAACCTAGTGGTTGAAATTACCTTTTAGAGAATAGTCTCTAAAAGGTAATTTTAGAAACAAGTCACAGGTATGACTCTTTTCGTTATTTACTTAATTACTAATAATACTAGAAGTTGGCTTAACCACATTTTTCTTTCATTCATTATTGGATGTTGCGAGTCACTGGCAATGTGAGAAATTGCCATATTTGCTAACTTCGTACGAATGTTTTTTTATTTATTATTTGTACTCTATCTGCGATGAGTTTAAAGTTTAACTATAAGCAGATGTTTTTGAGAGCGTCGAGAGTTGGGAGAAGGTCACTCCTTTGAGAAACTCCTCTCATTAAGCTTTTGCTGGCTTTATTGTTCATGGGACAGTTCTTCTACTGTCGATCTTTTTAATCTAGTCATACTGCTGCATGTGGTAAGTGAATTTTTGAGAGCAACGAGAGTTGGGAGAAGGTCACTCCTTTGAGAAACTCCTCTCATTAAGCTTTTGCTGGCTTTATTGTTCACGGGACAGTTCTTCAACTGTCGATCTTTATAATCTAGTTTGTATAAATGTGGAGGTGAATTGTGTGTACTGATGTCTCAGAAATCTTCTGATAAGTGATTATTATTAGTGACTTACCAAAACTATAATACAACTAGCGAATGCCCGCGACTTCGTCCGCGTGGTTTGAGGTTTTTTGGTTCCCGCGGGAACTCCTTAATTTTCCGGGATAAAAAGTAGCCTACGTCCTTCCCCGGGATACAACCTATCCCTGTACCAAATTTTATCAAAATCAGTTGAACAGATACATTTGTTTGATTCCCGCGGGAACTCTTCAATTTTCCGGGATAAAAAGTAGCCTATGTGCTATTCCAGACTATAATCTATCCCTATGCCAAATTTCAGCCAGATCCGTTCAGACGTTGGGGCGTGATTGAGTAACAAACATCCATACATCCATACATCCATCCAGACATCCATCCAAACTTTCGCATTTATAATATTTATTTGATTTGATTGATGATTGATAATACATATTTTTGTCTGAAAAATCATTTTTGTACTATTGTACATTTTGATGCATGTCTGAATGCAATCTTATGCTGAGATCTGTAGAGCGTACTTTGACTTGTCTCAGACTTTACTTAGAGTTAAAACGAGATGGACGTATGTGAGTAACATAAATCTGTCTCGTTTTAACTATGTCTTAAGTGTAAGCAAAGCCAAAGTTCGCTCCATAGATCTCACACTTAGAAACATTATGCCATTCTAGTAATATTTATAACACACTGTACATTCTCTCCCATTCCCTTAATACACTTTATTTAACTACAAATTTAATGAATAACAGCTACTTATGCATGTATTTACGATATTTATTGAGTTGTTTTTTAAATTTAATTTTCAATACTTCTAGTAATCTGAGAAGACGCTCAACCTTACATTCCTTTAGTATTAGTATTTTGCAAAAATGTTAATTAGTTTCTGCCACAGACTAAAGGAGAAAGATAGATAGAACACAGGCCACCAATATAACTGATTGAAAATTACATAATTAAGCAAAAAGACTTGCAATCTGTCAGTACCGAAAAATACCAATCGTAATCACATAAAATAATATCGTTAGTAATATCGTCACATAGTGATTGGATCTCTAGGTAACATTGTTTTCCTGTGATTTTTCTGTGTACATGCTATCTTTATCCTAAAATCTGTGGTCTCCGCACGTAGATTCTATGGAATCCAGGGTTTTGTTGGTTTATTTTTCCCATGTTTTATTTATTTCACTAGTCGGCGAAGATATTGGAAGGTCAGCTGAATAAGTACATATCAGTCATAAAATCGCAGGCGTTGCCCACGATAAAGCGATGCGTATTTGGCAGGTATTATCCTACTTCAGGTAAGTCAAATTTTACATTTAATTTAATAATAACAAAAATTATAAAATATAAGTATTATACATAGTTAAAGCTTTGGGTGAATTAAGACGAATCCCGCGCAGAATGCTGATCTACTAAATCTATTCTATCTATTCATGTGAAAATTCGCGCCTTTATACACAACTGTATTTGTGACGCAATCGACTCGAGTTGCTTCCAACATCTCGCGCGGGATTTGCTTCTGTGTGACTGAACCTTTAAACTTCTGGCATAGTGTTATACATAGTAGATATATTATAAAATATAAAGTAATGTTAATCAAAAATAAAATTATTCTGCTAATAATTACTATTGAGTGTTTAAAGCTAAAACTATAAAAATCTATGCAAATAAACTATGCATATTCTACACAAAATCATCACACTATATTTATTTGTGTTATTTTATTGCACTTATACTGGTATGTTTCTAGACATAAATGTCCTAAAGCCCAGGGGCCATACTGCCAACGCTTAAAACCATAGTATTTCATTATTGTTGACTTTCGTGTTTTAGAATTATGATCCTTATTTTAGGAACGTCATGGTATGTGACATCAATTGAGTAATATTGCTTAAGTATTGCTTTAAGTGTTGGCAGTATGGCCCCTGCTATGTTCATCAACTCTTCATAGTAGGGATTCGTTTCATAGGTATTATTCACTCATTAAAATTGTCTCATCTTGTGTAATTCAAAGCCTATTACTGCTAATTGTGTTGTTCATACAATTTGTACTACGTGTTTAATTTGTAAGTATACATTGGTGAACATTTCCAGACGAACGACTGCTGGAATACGACATCGACGGTATATTGTTTGACGAACAGTCGTCTTTCCAGAAGGTGCAAGTTGTGCATTCCAAATCCTTTGGGAACATGTTGGTGCTAGATGATTTACAAAGTAAGAACATTAATCTTTTATTCCTAACATTTTTTTTAGTGAAATGATCCAAATCCAAATAGGAACACATACTTAAGTATCACAGCGTTTGGATATAATCACACAATGGGTCGATGTCTGCACCTAGAGACAGTCCGGTTGAGAGAGGTAGAAAACTGAATATGGTACGACATTTCACTTTAGTGACAGAATTTTGTATTTAAAATTCTCTCAGTTTCCTCAGTCACGTCTCTGTCACCCCGCAGAGTGGATCTGCCTAGATGGCTCCGTTGAACGACGATAGGAAAGAATATATCTCCACTGTTTAATACTATAATGGCCCATATGTTGAACCGGTTTTGACGTTTGGTACAGTGATAGGCTGTATCCCGGGGAAGGACATAGACCTCTTTTTGTGCCCAGAATAATCAATAGGCGTCGTGAGTGTAAAGTCAGAGTGATTTCTCGAACGACGCCTCGTCGTTCGTGAAATGAAGTCATTTGGTCTGAAGCCGTGAATAGGCAAAAATTTCAGACCATTTTTCCATACTTTCCAGACTTGAGTAAAAATGAAAGGTTTATTATAATAAATGTAAAATTCGTTGTTCCTAGATATTTCAGAGGCTGACCTTATTTACACAGAAACATTGATGCAAAGAGGGAAGGAAAGCTACGAGGGGAAAGAAATTGTTATCCTAGGTGAGGTGTTTTCCATTTTAAATATCTTACTCAATACATATATACCAGCTGTTTAAAAATGAAAACATTTTGTAGTAATTTATGTGGTGCACAGAAAAATTCTATTCATTTTGCTGACAATGCGTTGTCGTACGTTGTGAGCGACAAACGCGGTGTCGCTACAATACGACTCGGTACGTCGCGACGCGATATTATCAAACGTATTATCACGTGGCCTATGTTGTCGCGTAGACAAGTTTGTCATTTTCTAGGCTCAGAAGGACTAGAATCCAGAGCCGTTAAGCCAGTTAAATAAATAAATAAAAAATTGTCATTTTCTATGGCGGCGGATCGCGGCGCGTCGCTTCTGCCGCTCACCTAGGACAACGGGTTACATACATTATTCACTTCAATACAACACATGCAGTATTACCAAACTATTCAAGTCAGTTTTCAATAATGTAATTTGTTTTCAAATTCAAAAATGTATCTCAACTAGTTATTCGTTTTGAGGTATAGTGGCGGATTAACTTGAGGGTAAAAGGGACTTATAAAAGTAAAACTAAAACCTTTTGATTTGATTTGTAAAAAAAGAGCATGAAATACTAGGTAAAGTTAGCGCCTGCCTCGTTGGTCTAGTGGTTAGTATGTTCGACTGCGGCAGACGAGGTCCCGGGTTCAAGTCCCAGGTCGGGCCATAATAAGTATTGGACTTTTCTGACAAGAAATTCTCAGTAATAGCCTGGAGTTAGAAGTTGGCGGTCTTTGTCGTCGGTCCTACGCCTGATCTCTCACCGGTTGTGTCGGATTTCCCGGCCCATCGGGCTATGCACTTGTGCACTATAATATCTCCCACGCTGATGGCTAATCTCTCTGGAGATAGGCCGCCGTGGCCGAAATTCGGTCGGAAGGACATTATAGTTAACGTTAATCAAATAGTCGTCTCTGAGCTGAGGTACGAGTGCTTTTTTGGGCAGCTCTCGCACAAACTGTTGATGTCCGTTCCATACTACGCGCGAACATATTATGCTTTTGCGACGCGTCCTGCGTTCAACTTTAGGCGCGACTAGATGATTAGT
Organism: Erebia epiphron; assembly: GCA_963932025.1. NCBI lineage: Eukaryota > Metazoa > Arthropoda > Insecta > Lepidoptera > Nymphalidae > Erebia > Erebia epiphron. The sequence goes on along the minus strand of OZ009952.1, from coordinate 11,751,807 downwards.
GCGAGCTGTACGCCGTGTAGTCGTGACGTCTTCAAACCATCGATATATATTTAGGTACTAGATGGGCCCTTTCATAGAAAAAAATTGGGCGTCCAACCTTTAGAAGCACGCTCCTAACCTGTATAGCCCTGTCCTTGTCCTCGCCATAGCGCTGTCCCGCCTTTCAGGCTAGATGGCGTTAGTAAAATACATTCTTGTTGTTGACAGGGCCCGTCTATGTGTAAATTGAGGTCGTTGCTTCAAACCTTTCACTGTTCAGGTGGCGGCGACGGCGCGTTACTATACGAGCTCTTGAAAGAGAATCCTAAGTATGTGTGGATGCTGGAGATAGACGAGCTGGTGATGAAGGCGTGCAATAAACACCTGCAGGCCATATGCGGGGACGTGCTCGAGAGGAGGAGTGGGCCTAACTTTGAGGTAAAGATACGTACAGTCCGTCAAACTTATCTTGACTTATCATAAAAATTAGTTCCAATTTTCAGCTTACCAGTGACAGCGACGCTAGTAAATATTAAAAAAAAGTCTATAAATGCCGATAAAAGTGAAAAAGAATATATATATTTTTTGATTAAAATATAAACCTTAACACTAATGCATTCAAGTTTAATTTCGAATGTAGTATATTTATATTTAAGACCTTTTGTCTTCGTAACTACGTGAGCATGTCGCTGTTCGCAAGCATGTCGGTCACGGTCACGCGAATCTACATTTTTATTCCCTACCAAAATGTGCTCAACACGGCTAAAGAAGTTTTCACTTCAATAAAATATAAACAGGCATAAAAATTTGTTCCAATTTTGGCCACGGGACCAGATAAGTTAGTGGTTATTATATTGCAAACTATTATTGTTTTACTTTCAGATAATTGTTGAAGACTGCATGTTGACACTGAAAAAGTTCACAAACGAGCAACGCAAAGTGGACTACGTATTTGGGGACCTCACTGACATCCCTATATCAGACGCGGGCTGCAGTGAGCTGTGGGAGTTCATGATCAATATACTGCGAGCAGCCTTCGACATACTCAAGCCTACTGGGAAGTTCATGACGCACGTGAGTTCTTTTTTTATCCACTACAACTTAGCCATTGACTGCGATCTCACCTAATGGTAAGTGATGATGCACTCTAATATGAAAGATAACCTCTTAGGGGCATGGCAGTTTTATTAAACCCATACCCCTAGTCTGTTTCTACACGGCATCGTACCGGAACGCTTAATCGCTTGGCGGCACGTCTTTGCCGGTAGGGTTGTAACTAGCCACAGCCGAAGCCTCCCACCAGCCTACTTGTACTATTTAAATACCTAACAACAACAAAAAAAAAGGTACGTCACGGTTGCCTGACTGTATATGCTGCAAATTTTCATACTGTAACATACATCATTGTAACAAATATTCAGACAAATAAATTATATTCTTTATTCTATTTTATTCCAGGCAAATATTTTCCTGGTGGGAGGCATTTAGTTTGTATATCCTTTCTTGTATTATCTACTAGAACATTTTGTGACACACTATACTTTTGTCCAATCATATTTAACTTTTGACATAAGCTCGCTTATGAAGTTCCATAATTATTGACAGGCAACCATAAACCAAATATGTTACACTTGATGGACACTGTTGTTTTCACAATAGTGAAGAGATGTGTTCTTTAGCTACGATATTTCGTTACTCGTATACTTTTAGTATTTTCCAGTACGACTATCCTTTGAAAAATTGTCACGAAGCTCGCTTGATAATCCTTTAAGCGCCATACGTCTATGGCGATGGAAATTGTCTATGACCGGTCTTATTGATGTTTACTTACTTACTGTACTGCTCTACATAAGTGATTCAATTTAACACATACAATTATAGTCACTTAAGACTCCGGGGATCTGGGCACACAACTTCAATTCAAAGTGCGAACTAAAATCAACCGGTATATTGCTATCTCTATTTGAAGCAAGCGCGCGCGGGACGCGGTATGTAGGTACCTACATCGCGCGGCGCATGGGCCGCGCCCTCCGTGATCCGTCGTCGCGCGAAACGACAAGATTTAAGTAAAGCTGAATTATTCCAGAACAAATACATACCTATAGTACGCGCGCGAGTTCAATGTAGAGCTAATGTTTGGTGTCACATACAAAAGCTCTGCATTCAGCTGGCGCGCGTACTATAGGTATGTATTCACAACTCAAAGGCGGTATTTTTATTATAATTTATTATTATTATTTCTCTACAAGGCCTAGGTATTATCTCTCACTAGCTAATGCCCGCGACTTCGTCCGCGTAGATTGAGGTTTTTTGGTTGCCGCGGGAACTCTTTAATTTTCCGGGAAGAAAAAAATGAGCCTATGTGTTATTCCAGACTATAATCTATCTCTGTGCCAAATTTCATCCAGATCCATTCAGCCGTTGGGGCATGATTGAGTAAAAAACATCCATCCATACATTCATCCATCCAAACTTTCGCATTTATAATATTTATTTGATGATTGATGATATAACGGGACGGATATAGGTAAGTACTTGCTACTTACCTAATACAAATTGTCAATTGTGGCTTTGATAAAAATAAAAGACAAGGATTTCAGAGTAAATTGGTTGTATATTTTGTTATGTTCACTGACGGACGTAATTGAGTTTGACAAAATATTTAGACGCAGGGTGGTGGACTATGGCCCTTAAAAATAATATCTAAGAACCTTCTCAGAAACTATACATAGGTATCTATTGAGAAAAAACACATCTAAATCGGCCTAGTACCTATTTTTTCTGAAAAATGGTAACATATAACATAAAAAGTAAAAACCACGATTGCAGCGCAGCTTGGTGGACTATAGCCATACTTAAAACATATTTATGAACCTTCTCAGAAGCTATACATAATTTATCGAATGCAAAAAACCGCATTATACCTAATCGTTCGAACAATTTTTCAGGAAAGTGGTAATAAACAAGTGCACAACAAACGAACAACCTCATATGGCATCACATATTATTATACAGTCTCCGTTCCATGGTGGGTATAAAATACTGGAAATCTATTCGCGATTTTAGTAAATTCATGTAGGGTGACCATATAGCTGCTGAACGGTTTACGAAAATAATAAATAAAAAATACAGTGTGAAAGGTCTACATCGATACTATACAAACTTTTTTCAGGTCCGTGATAAAATAAGGAACCCTTAGGCCTCGTCCAGAGTAGTCTTGCCGTCTGTGCATCTATGTGTCAAGTGTTACAGTTAAAATTCGATACAGCTGTAGAAACTTGTTACCTATCGCTACACAGCAGCATATTTTTTTTTAAAAAGATCATTTTCCCGGGACCTCCTGAATATGAAAAGTGAGTCGAAAACATTTTTGGTTTACCCCATCGAGTGATACCTCTTCGAATAGGTACTTTAAAATGCTGGTGAAGTTTCTTAGGCAGATTTTGGAAAAATCTACTATGTATGACATAAACACTTTTTTTTAAATCTATTTTAGCAAGACTCCAGATAACAGAACCTTACAGTATGAAGGTGCGTGTTTTGCGCACTTGACCCGTTTTTCAGGGTTCCATACCTCAAACGGAAAAAAAACCGAACCCTTATAGGATCACTTTGTTGTCCGTCCATCTGTGTGTCAAGACCCTTTTTCTCAGGAACCCATGGAGGTATCAAGCTGAAATTCATATCAAATACTCCCTCTACTGTCCCTCCCTCTACTGTCTAGTCTACTGTCCCTTGGAGCTGTGCAAAGATCAAACTTCTGAGCCAACGCAATCAAAAGATACAGCCGTTTATGCTGCAAATTGTACCTGCCTGTGTAATTGTAAACCTGTAGGTAGGTTTGTACAGAACCCTCGCGCTTGGCCGGTTTTTTTCATTATTCAAATGTGTTTCATTCAAATAAACTTTTACAAGTGCATTTGAATTTTTGAATCATCGAGTGAATCTACTACTGCAGGTAGGTAGAATTAGTAAAAAAAACGGCGGTAGCTCTTTTGCAAAAAAAAAAATTACATACATATTACTGTGTGGATACGCAAGTAACCGCAGTCCCAAGCATTGCTGGAGCAAGTCAAATCCTCGCTCTTTTATAATTTACATAATCTTCAACATAGCAATAACCTTTTTTCAGGAGAGGCAAGTTAAAAATGGATTGTGGAATTATCCTATTGCGGTTTCTAGTTTGACTATCGTGTGTAAGAGACAATCCAGAAGTAGGTTTTAACGAAACACTTTTAATATTTTTGTCCTCTCATTTGAAACTTGCACGAGTAAATGGTTAAACGTGTAGAGGTTTCACGAACTAAAAGTTGGCCAAACTTAAAACACAATATTCATTTGATCCAACCACGATTGCTATCGTCTAAATCAAATTGCGATCTAAACACAAAAAAAAGTATTGAATAATCGCTGAGTCTGCCGGCAGGAGACTGAATTACCATCGTTCAAACACTCATAATTATATAAATATTTTCAATATGGCGTCCGTATCAGATTAAATCGAATGACATGAAACGAGTCAAATTTACAGATATTTGACTCGTTTCTACCTGTTTCATGAGATATAATGACAAACACTAATAATGCTAACACGTGCAGATCGCATATTTTTTGTTACTATGAATGTGTCGTTTAACGTAATGATATAATTGAAAATATTTATATTCTGTCCCTGATTGGTAGATTCCTTGGCAACCGAGGATCTATTAACTCAGGTAACACACATTTAAAATAAAATTCTTCTAATTTGAATACTATGGATCTCCAGAAATAATTATCTTTTTCAATTTTCTCGTATGCTAATCCTTTAGGAGTCCAGACGATGAATATACAATATTCTCGTTGACTTATTTGCAACTGTCCTTGGATCTGATAATAATAGTTGTGGTTTCGCTTTAATTTTATATTTTTTAAATTATCGTTGTTAAGTTCCTTCGTGCAAAATGTGATTTTTTTTGATCAATTGCTTCCATTGGAGACAAGTTTGATGCGCTCGAAGGACACTTTATTTCCACGATAGCGTCATCACCAATTAAACCATCTGGGCTTGCTCCGAGATACGGGCGTTTTTCATCCACGAACAAACCACATGGTTCGATTTGAACCCCTAACAGTTTTTCAGCCTCTTTTACAGCTAAGGGCTCATTTTCATTACCATATTTTGTGGCGTTATTTCCTTTAAATTGATTATATAGCAATTGTTTTATAATGTTTTTGCAAGAAGTCGTGGGTCTGAGTTTACAGACTTGACCAAAAAACGACGCAGTTAGTCTAATTTTTCTTTGTTTTAGCCATTCTTGGTTGGCTCCTTGGCCTATGGTCTTGGCTTGAATTTCAATGCGGTTTGACGCGCTTTGGTTCAACTCCTGCAAAAACACATTTTTTTTTTCATGAAAAATGTCGCCGTCCAGATCTGCCTCCTTTTCCACATTTCCATAGTGGTCGTCTGCAAGCCCGACATTTCTTTTCCTACGCTTTGTGGCTCTGTTTGTGTCTGCTTTCCTTTTATTTTTACATATATTCCTTTTTAAATATTTCTTCGATATTTCGGTGTCCTTTGCCAGCGTTTTTACTAAATTACCGGTATTTTGTGTTGCTGCTGCTGCGTAGCACCTCATTTCGTAGGAACCGCGCAGACAATAATTTACCCTTTTTCCGCCTATGAATTTTGCAATTTTGGAATTAAATTGCTCAGCAATATTATTGGTTTGACCCAATAGTAGACTTTCCACATTTGTCACAATAAGGCTCAAAGCAGCAAATATGTCATACCACAAGCCACATTTCTTCATTTCTGGGACAAAATATTCGCAGCTTACTCCTTTACAAAAATAAGGTTTGCACTTTTCATGATCACCAAATACATGACATGGGCTATTTAGCAAATCTTGTTTTAGACTATTTAATTTTTGCTCCTTTGTCATATTTGGTAATTTAGATGTGTGATCAATGGCACCTTTAATGGCTTTTCGTAAGCGCAAGATATTTGAATCTAGGGTTTTCCGTAATTTTACTGGAACCAAACCAAATTTATTTTCGGTCTTTTTTGTTAAATTTTTTAATTTGGAACAATAATTTCGTAGCAAATGATTGCTGCATTCAATTTTATTTATTGATGTACAGTGACCGTACGGCAGCAAAGATTCATTGAGAGCGCTAGTAACACTGCTGTCACCGTCACCGATCAGCGTTTTATATCTGATTTTGTGCATGTCTATACTACATTTAAAGCCTTCTACAATGCCATCTACTTCCATAGCCGTCGAGCTTTTGGACCAATTTTTAAAGCACCGGTGTTCTTTTGGGACAGTATTTTTGTTTTTGGCTAAAGCACATAAACAACAATATGCATTTCTGATTCCCAAAAATAATACTTTTTTGGTTTCAAAACCAATTATACAAGATACTCCAGATAATGAATTATAATTAGTCCTATATGATCGTTTGGCCCATGAACCGTCTACTACAACTGTAATATAAGGAATTCCATCAGGATCCACATCACCTTTAGCGATGGCTATATCTCTTTCTTCTTTGCCGGCTTGGTGCATACTTTCCAAAGCAATATCTTTAATTACATCGCCAAAGATAACGTTTTCTTTAATAAAAAGCTTGTCAGACATGCAAGGGATTTCAACGTGTGCAAAAAACTCGTCCAACTGAGCAAATCCATTACCAGAAGTAACCATACCATGAACAATATGTTGATTTATTTCACGCCCAGATCTATTGCTTTTTATAATTACTTTGCTCCCACACATTTTACAATCAAAATTAAAACATGAATACATTCCTTGTCGAATCTCATTTACAAATTTAAAATCTTTAAAAGTACAATTAAATGGACTGTGATCTATAGATGATAACTGTTCAAATAAGTATTTAACATCAATTATTCTTCGTCCGTTTAGCTCTGGAACTTCGATTTCTTCATTATTTTCTTTTTCCATTAAAAGGGACTCAGTAGTTGTAGTGCTTGTTGGTGTTAAATTCCTGCAAGAAAAGGACATAATAAACGCTTCACAAAAACCATTTTACACAATATTTTTGAATATATGTATATATATATATATATATATATATATATACAGAATACGCATTATGGGTTCATTTTATATCTGTTGTAATTAATTGGATCGTGTTCAATCCCTGTGACACTTGTGGAAAATTTTCAATTCGTAGGCATAGTAAATTTTTAAATAAATGAAATTTCAATAAAATGTATTTTTTGATTTCGTGCAATAACGTATCATTAGATCGACCTAAAAGTATTTGACTACGTACCTGCTAAACGAGTGATTGTTTGGTTCAACGTTTATTACTTGTTCTGACTCAAGATCAACAACAGGTTCAAAGCTTAGTGGTACATTTATTTCAGCCGTTGTGGTAATTTCAATTCCATCGATTTCACGCGAAGAAGATCTGGATAATAAAAATTGAGTATAAATATATACTAATATTATAAAGAGGTAAAGTTTGTGAGGTTGTAGGGGGTAATCGCTGGATCTACTGACCGATTTTAAAAATTCTACCAATAGAAAGCCACATTATTTGTGAGTGTCATAGGTTATACATTAACCCGAACATAAAAGGAGTTCCCGTGGGAATCCAAAAAACCAATTTATCATCATTATACATAATATCATCTGATAAACTAGAATATAATGCAAATATGATGGGCTACGTACCTACTCTGCTCATTCATGTTTGATTGCATGAGGATTCCTACATGTCGAGGTGGCACTGATGTATCATACGAATTTCCAGTAAGTTGTTGTGATCTAAAAAAATATTTAAACATTTGAGCTAATTATAATAAAAGTAAAAAAAAACAACATCGAAGTAAAAAAATCTACTGTTTGTCATTTTATAATTAGCCATATAGCTTGTACCTATGTAAATTTACTCACCCCACAGGACGCGTATTTTCTTTAAATTTTTTCGCGTGTTTCCTTTTTCTTCTGGGAACTGATGACCATAAGCGTTTTTTACTTGATTGCCGAGGTTCTGTAAATATTTTTGCAGATTATTATTAAATCGATTTACGATTTCTCCTTTCCAAAAGATAATTCCATGTAAATTGCTATTGCCATTGAAATAAAAGCAAGTTAGAAGGTTAAAATGGGGGTTGACCGGCCAATTTTTTTTGTTACCAAAGCCGGGTGAAAAAAACTGCCTTTTTCAAAACGCACTTTATCTTTTCGTTTTATCAATTATTCTAAAATATAGGCATTTACCAAAAAAAGTTCGGTCAAAATCCGGTTCGGACCCAATATACCAAAAATCCAGTCGTATGGTGACCCTACACGGTGTCCGCCAAGCTAAACACCATAAAAATATTTTTGGGGAACTATAGTTTAGTTAGATTGTAGCAAACTTTGATAATCTAGGTAGGAAAAGGAAGTTTTTAATAATTACAGGATGCAGTGTAGGAAGTAGGTAGTACCTATTATAATTTATTGCACCTATGTACTATACTCAGGTAGGTATCTAAATTTAAACTAAGTAATCTAAAAAATCGTTTGTCCTGACTGACCGACTGGTCTACTGGCTGTATTGGGTATGGACTATTATGATTAGGTAATTATTAGTGCTACCAGTGCGAAACCGGGGCGAGTCACTAACTCACTAGTCTGTAGTATAGAAACGCCAAACAAATAGTTACGCAGCTCTCATACAAACTGTTGAAGTCACCGTACATAGTACATAGTACATACCTACTACGCGCGAAAATCCATACTAATATTATAAATGCGATAGTGTGTGTGTGTCTGTCTGTCTGTCTATTTGCTACGCTTTCACGGCCCATCTGTTCTACCGATTTTGATGAAATTTGGTACAGGGATCGGTTGTATCCCGGGGAAGGACATAGGCTACTTTTTATCCCGGAAAATTTAAGAGATCCCGCGGGAATCAAAAAATTTGGTTCACGCGGACGAAGTCGCGGGAATCATCTAGTAGGTATGCTATATTTTATCCATATCCATACTAATATTATAAATGCGAAAGTGTGTGTCTGTCTGTCTGCTACTCTTTCAGGGCCCAACTACTCAACCGATTATGATGAAATTTAGTACAGAGATAGGTTACATCCCGGGGAAGGACATAGGCTACTTTTTATCCCGAAAAATTCAAAGGTTCCCGCGGGAATCGAAAAAAACTTGGTCCACGCGGACGAAGTCGCGGGAATCATCTAGTAGGTATATAATATATCAGATTGCGACGCTTCTTGCGGTCAACTTCAGATGCGACTATTTGATTGGCGCGAAGTCGCGAGCTATACCTACTAGAGTCTATACAAATCCACTATTATACTATAAATGCGAAAGTGTGTCTGTCCGTCTTTCTGTCTGTCTGACTGTCTGCTATGCTTTCACGGCCCAACTACTCAACCGATTATGATGAAATTTGGTACAGAGATAGGTTAAATCCCGGGAGATAGGACAAAGGCATACTTTTTATGCCGAAAAATTAGAGTTCCCGTGGGACTCAAGAAATTTAATCCACGCGGACGAAGTCGCGGGCATCATGATCATCTAGTATGAAAATTATTATATTATTATTATTATTATTAGGTAGGTAGGTACTTACTGTGAGATATGTCCCAGCGTTCGGAGTCCATTTCAGTAACCAAGTAAACAAATATCAATTTCCGTAAATCAAAAGTCGTAAGTAGGTATATATTTAGGTAAGTAAGTAAGTAAGTAACTTGATTCCAAATCACAGGGCAAATCCAAATCCAAGTCAGTAGCATAGGTCAATTGTGTCAAAAATATTAGATTGGGAACATACAATTTAGCAAACAACGCACAGCACAATAATAGTCGTCAGTCGAACACTGAATCTCCACTGAAAACTGAATAGATAGCCTGCCCGATATCCGAGCCTCCCGCGCCGCCCGCGCCGGCCGCAGGCCACGCCCAGATCGGCCCCGTGCTCGCGCGATAGCAATAGGAGAGTTCAGAATTTGTCTTAGATTTAGCCTTGTTCCGTGAATACCAAAAATGATGAATGAAAACTTATTGTGCTTTTTACTTCGTGTTGTTATTCTGTAACTTGACAATATATGCTATGTTCCTGACCAATTAATACGTAAGATATCGTTGATTTTAATATGAAACAAATAAGGGGAAAACATGTCCATCTTGTCGTAAAAATATGCAAAACGCAATTCACTTACATTTGATTTTAGGAAAGTATTTTGAAAAATTTTTAATCCAGGGACCTAGATAAATACAATTTGAATCCAAATAAACTCTCATTTATGGTGGAAATATTCTCGAATTATTAATTATTTTGGTATTACGTTTGTATGGGCAATTCGTCCTCCGTTGGCCCCTTAAACGCCTGGGTATGCTTATAAAACCATTGAAAGTATTGAGCAAATGTGTTAAATTGATTAAAACTTTTATGAAAATAAAGTCAATTGTTATCAACACTTTTAAGTAATAAAAGTATTTTTCAACTATCCAGGGTAACGGTGCAACATCACCGGAATCCCTGGAGTTATATGAGCAGGTATTGGTGAAGATGAACCCACCTCTCACCTTCAGCAAATGTAAGGCCTTCGTTCCGTCCTTCCTTGAGGACTGGATCTTCTACCAGATCGCCTTCAAGCAAGACCAGGCTGAGTAGCGTTAGACCAGAGATAGTTCCTTCCAGATGCTAAGACGTTACACATACAGAGTATAGAGTTAATTTAAAAAACCTCATAATTCAAAAGGTTAGCTTGTGTACATAATATACTGAATAATTTTTGCTCTACCCCTATTAAAAATCTGATTTAAAACAAGATAAAAAGGTTTAAAAAAGCTTAAACTTGACTATGGAAATAATATTGAAAAAAATATTTTTTCTGTCGCTTGGTATTTTTTTTATTGGCTTTTCTTAAAATAGCAGTACTAGTTATCAATCGAATAGTATTGTTTAGTAAAAACAGAGCTAAAAATTGATTTGAGCGCAAAATTTAAAGGATATTAAAAATAAATATCAAGTTTATATTAAAGATGTAAAGCAAAAACAGTTTAGTTCAGTATTATGCACACAAGTTACCAAAATAAGAGGTTAGAAGTATTTTTAAATTAACGCAGTATAATGCGACCTAATTAAGAATAGGAAAGTGACTGTTCGCCATATATCTGAACAGTCTGATCATAATATATTTCGATTCAGCATATTTTCAATACATTTTTCATTTATATAAGCAAAGCATTTCTTAGCAAGCTATATTTTTCAAGTGACAGTTAACAAATTGAGGTCATCGACTTTCCTATTCTTACTTTGGAGTTGGACTGATTATAACTGTTAGGTCTAAGGCTGGCCGCATATTAAAAATTGACTGCCCGAAAATCTTGACTGTTAGAATTGGGTATTTGACAACTAGTCAAATCAGCAACTTTGTCAAACATCAAAATGTGCGCTTAGAATGGGATGTTGTATGAAATACCTGATTAAAATTCGGTGCACTTATTTACTTAATTATTGATAGTTTAAAAATTATAATAAAAATAAAAGAAACCTGCAGGGACGTGGATATAACATCTTTCAGAAGATTCTCTATTAATTAATAATCACTAAAAAATAATTTATTTTTGACATATGCAATTAGGGTGCCTTTCCACCGGAGATGTGTCACGTTGCTAAACTACGGATATAATGTCAAACCCAAAAACAGGAGCGCTTCATCCTCATTATCTAGCGATCTAAACTAAACTAATTTAGACGCACTTCCTAAGCTTAGCAACAGCTAGAGTTATCAAACCGTGAAGTACTTGTAAAATTCTGATAATATACGGCCAGCTTTAAACTACAGTTATCAAACCGTGAAGTACTTGTAAAATTCTAATAATATACGGCCAGCTTTAAGCTACAGTTATCAAACCGTGAAGTACTTGTAATTTCTGATAACATACGGCTGGCTTTAAGCTACAATTATAAAACCGTGAAGTACTTGTAATTTCTGATAATATACGGCCGGCTTTAAGCTACAGTTATCAAACTGTAAAGTACTTTGGTGCTAGGCCTAGGAATTGCTAAATGACAAAAACCTTACAGAATAGGTGCCCTGGGCAAAAGTTCTGAAAAAATCCTTCTTTTTTTCTTAAAATGTATGTGATTTGGACCAAAGTTTTGAAATAGGATACTATAAAAAAGTTGTGATATTATTTTGATTTGGGTTTCAAATAAAATGGAGGAGTTTCGTAATAACACAGTATAAAATAATTATTACTGTAAATACGTATGCGTGGCGATCGAAAGTTCTTGGAACTAAATATATTTCTATCTAATTTTGTGACAGTGTTTCTTGTTTAATAAGTATTATTGTTTTATATTCTGAGGCCCACTTGTCTACAACATTTTAATATTAATTTAAATGTCAATTGTTCTATACCTGTTCTCTTGATGTCAACCCTGGAATATTTTTATCAAAAAAAAGACATCGTCAATAAAATAATATAACTAAACTACTGTACTAGCCGGTGCTGTGCAAGTCGGCCTCAATGTATCCTATATTGTTAACTATTATTATTGTTTAACAATCACAGTATTATTACAGTTGTAGTTATTATTATTATTTATAAGCGTAGTGATCAATATAAAGTTTTGTATTAATATGGAGTATTATTCGACAGGTATTGTTATTTTTACTTCAAATAAGTTTTAATCTCCAAAGTAATGAGTAGGAGTTTGAAGTTGTCGAAAACTGATGGGTTTGATTTTTGCTTACTGTTAATTTGTATGGCGGAAATTAATGTCTGGTTTTTTTTTGGAAACGATTTCGTTGTGGGATTTAAGGGGTATTCGATTAAAACTTAATCGAAATTCTGTGCATATTATAGAAAAGAAAGCGTTTTCACAATTCGCGATACGTTAATATTATGTTGAAAATTCGCTGTTCTTTTCTTTTCATAAGTTACTCATTTACTTGAATAAAACTTACTATAGTGTAATATCGGCCTAAGAACATCATAATGTCATAACTCATGGTATTAGTGTAACATAATAAATAATATGATGTCACAACATGACTCAAAAAACAGGAAATGGTGATTCGTTCACTATGCCTACTAGCCTTCGAGAATCAACTTTGGTGTCGGGGGATGTGCCCATCGATATAATGTAGGTACTAGATGAGCCCTTTTCATAGAAAAAAGTTGGGCGTCCAACTTTACCTGGCCCATCTAGTACCTGGCTACCACGACTTTTAGGGCGTGCCCTTCACCTGTATAAGCCTGTCCTTGTCCCCGCCATAGCGCTCTCCCGCTTTTCAGACTAGATGGCGTTAGTAAAATAAGTCCACATTCTTTGTTTGACAGGGCTATGTAAATTGAGGTCGTTGGCTGTAACAGGCTGTAATATTCCGTAAATGTAGGAACTGTATTGAACTTAAACACGATATTTCAGTACAAAAACACATGTTCATAGTATACAAAAAATCTGTGATAGACACTAGGTTTTATACATCAAAAATTTGGTGCTTTTGGCTATGATTAATAAATTAAGTGGTCAAAACTTAAGGAGAAATTCTTTTTTATTTATCTGCAAGGGTTTGTTTAGTTTTCCTTGTCTTATTTGGTTTTAATAATGTGCTGCCACTATTTGGTATTAGGTACTAAAATTAGATCTCCAAAATATGTTTTTCAAATGACTAAAAAAAATTCAAAATGCAAAAAATCCCTAACGTAAGTTGTAAGTATGTACTTAAAATGAGCTTGGATTTTTCTGAAATGCAAAAAATATACTCAGAACGTTTTTTTTTGTTTTACCGGCAAAAAGTACTAAGAAACTTTATGCCTTGGTTTGTAACTGCATTTTTCTTTATATTATTTTTCACTCGCCAGAATTATAGAATTTTTTAGCGACTGTTTTATAGATATTTTTGTTTAGTTTTAGTAGGTAGTGTTTGTGTTAGAAACCTATTGATTTGTGCTTGTTTTACCAATAAAACTATTTCAATAATTTTCTGGTTTTATTTCGTAGTCACCCGAAACTACGATTTTTGCAGGTTGTACTTACATATTTATTTATGGAATTTCGTAGTTTGTGAAACTTCAGACAGCATTAGTTCGCTAACGTCAGCTAGGTATTTTATCTAGCCAAAACAATCCAAAACAATCAGTAGGTAGAGTACCTATTATTATCTAGGACCTAAAGGTGTTTTCATACCGCCTAGGCGAGACGAGAAATGAAATTGTGGGGCAAAATTTAAATTCCCGACCTGCTCATCTGGTGTTGAAGGTCTGGATGTGCGAGGCGAGAATTGAAATATTTGTTGATGCAAACAATAATTTTACATGAATAGAGTATGTAATCCCTTCCAAAACGGATACACTTCGCACCGGCTGGCCGGCCATCGGAATCGCGCGTTTTAATTACCTCTGTCCCATTCGCTTCATTTCATGCCTCGCCGGTGTGAAAGGTCCTGATTTCAATTCCCGCCCAGCTTATCCACACATTTTAGACAAATGACCCCATAGCTAGATTAGCTTACTGGGAATAAACGAAAGTACTAACGTGGCGCACCTAGGTGGGCCACGGGCCTATGGGGTCTTCGTATCCTGGGATTATTCGTATACTTGGACACAGGCGTGCGTTGTACGTGGTCTATAGGGTCATAACCCAAGTGACGGTCTGATGGACCCTTTCTTCCGGTATCCAGTCAATGTGGACCGCGATCCTTAATGAATAAGGAATAACTTTAAAAATAAAAACAAAATGAAAACATATCCTTAAATATTTAATTAATAATAATTACATAATATTTTATTATATAGTGTACATTTACAAAATGAGGACAATTTTTTCGCTTTAATATAAAAAAATAGATTATTCTTTGATGAGCCTATACAGCAAGATGAATCTCAGCTATTGTATCAGCATGCGTAGTTATACATTTTTATTTCATTTATAATAATCATAAACAACTTTTTTATGATAAAGTATAAACCGGTTAAGCGATTTATATATACGCTCAATCGTGATTTAGAGGATATTTTTTCAAGTTACGGTTTTTGACGTCCATATAATATGCTTATTCTGTAATCCTACTCATCAAAGGCTTTTCCACCACGGCGATGTGGCTTGGCGGTGAATTTTACCACGCGCACTGCTCCATCTCTGCTGAAAATTCACCCTTAACCTCGCCTCGCCGGTAAGTTATTCGACTTAAGTCACAATTTACAGCCAAAATTGTCAAACCTCGGAAATTCCGTGCCCCACTACATTCCAAAAGTCATTTGGTGTCATGACAGTTGACCGTGAGTATGAAATCCGTGCGCCTTGGCATCCCGCTTCGCGGTCTATTGACTTTTAGAAGGCCCCTTAGATCAAAAAATGAAGTCATTTCTACTATTGCCGTGAGTGGAATAAATATTGGCGTCCAACAATTTCACTTGAGTCAAATAACTTACCACCAGTGGCGAGCTTAAAGGTGCCTCTTTACCAGAGAAATGCTACGTTGCTAAGCTACAGTTGTGATTAGCACATCTCTGGTGTAAAGGCACCCTAAAGCTGAATTTCATGTACAATCAGCGACATTCATATATAAAATCTTATGCTACGTTATCACCGCGAAAAACATTCGCGCGTTTTTTTTTTCGCACACACTGGAAAGTATAGCAAAAAAAATCTGATTTGATACAAATTTCCCGCGGTGAGAATTATATTCGAGCGAATATTTAGTGGTGTACAGGATCGTATGACACACCGCATTCGCAGTGTGGAGAAGGTAAAATTTGTACGCGGATAAAACTCGCGCGAATTTTTTTCGCAGTGCGAACGTAGTCTAAGTGTGAGATCTATAGAGCGAACTTTGACTTTGCTTCAACTCAAGACATGGTTAAAACGAGACAGATTTATGTTACTCACGTAAGTCCATCTCGTTTTTAACTCTAAGTAAAGTCTGAGCCAAGTCAAAGTACGCTCTGTAGATCTCGGCATAAAACAGCAACAGAAGTGTGTGGCAGTTGTCTGTAAGGGGAGCGTTATTCAGCCTGCCGTAGCCGCGCCAGCCTCTGTGTGAGCTCGTCTTGCTCCTGCGACACCACGGTGCTAGCGCCCACTGAGGTGCTCGGCACTCCAGTCGGGAGCTCCATGTTGAGTTCCAGACTGAAAGGAAAAAAAAGTAAATAAATAAAATTTTTTTGGGGTAAGATTTCTCTAAATGTCGTTACTTAGCCCGCGACCGTCACCTCTTAAGTATGTCTCGCGCGTTACGATGACAATGTGGTGAAATCCTCCACATATAAGTATACTAGCTGATGCCCACAACTTTGACCACGTGGATTGAGATTTTTTGGTTCCCGCAGAAACTCTTTAATTTTCTAGGATAAAAAGTACTATGTGCTATTCCATTTCATGCAGATCCATCTATGATTGAGTAACAAAAATCCATCCATCCATCCATCCAATTTATAATATTAATATAGATGACTAAACTGGCAATAAGGCACTGTTTATACAGTAGTAGTGTTAGGGCTTGACACCAGTTCCACGTCAAACTTATATTCGAAGATAATATTTTGAACTCTCTTTAAGTCATGTCAAGTCCATGGTCGCTATAAATGTAATACAAATCCCAAAACAAATAAATGGAATTGCTTTTGAAAAGAAGTAACATGTCCTAAAAGTAGTTTGAATTTATAATTCCAAGTCAAACTGCAGTATAGCAGTTCAAGGTTGCCAAGCTTTACTTTTGATGACATCCCAGGTGAAGTAGTGACTAGTGAGCACTGTGGTCTTATAAGACAAAGCTGCGATCCCCGGCAGTGGTAACTACTAGACTAATAACAATTTCCTTTTCCTCAGAATTTCTGTAACTGGTCTGTTAATTTCGGAATTGTTACTAGTCAGGTATAGTAGGAGGCTTGGCCCGTGGCTTCAGTACGATTCCATGGAGGGATACAGATTTATTCTGCCATACAGTACCAGGCTAGCCCCCTACCAAATAAGACTATATCATCATTCATCACTTACCAATCAAGTGTGATTGTAGTCAAGGGCTTTCTAGTAGTTTTTTTAATTTATTTATAAAGGTACAAATTTAGTACACATTGAAAAATCCACAGAGGTTTGACCTCAACAGATATACTAATAGTAGAATAAGACTTAAAAGTAACAACCTAATGATATAAACAACAATAGCTGTAACATACCCAGCCTCGTCAGCAACTTGCTGCAGCAAGTTATCCACGTCTCCCTGCGGCACAGTGGTGGTGGTGGTCTGAGACATGGCATTCTCCATATACGATGACTGCACATCCAAGTCCTCAAACTGACTCTCGAACTTGTCCATGAGACTGGATATCTTCTCCAAATTCATGGACTTCATAGCTGCGTCCATTGCTTTTACTACGCCTGCCATTGAATTTGTGACCTAGAAGAAAATTTGAAAATGCAGTATAAAATGAAAAAGTGATATTGATTGACTGACTGACTGATCTTTCAACTATGAAATGATTTTTGAAACTTCAAAACCAACTGCTGAGTTTCTTGCTGGCTCTTCTCAGATCAATTTTATTATATCAACAATCAATCTCTGTACCAAACATCAAAATTGGTTAAACAACAGATAGCGACATTTATAATATTAGTATGGACTATGGATAAGCTGCTCACAATATTTTTTTTTTAATTTATAGACTAGCGCTTGGTTACAATTAGACTTGCTGGCAAGTTGTGATGCAGCCTTTAAGATGCCTATTCACTTTTGATTTGAATATACCAATATTAAAAATGGAGGGGAAATCGGAAGCCAGAAGGGCCATATCCTAGCGGTTTGAATTAAAAATTAGGAAGCAAATCATTGTAAGAGTCTATATAATTTTGACTATTACCTTTCTTGTTGTGAGAGCTGTCTGTACTCTGCTAGACACTGCATCCACTCTAGCAGACATTCGTAAATAGTTTACAGCCTGATTCTTCTGTCGTATTGCGTTCTCCGCATGTATCCTTGCCACCTCCATGTTACCCTTCTGTATAGCCTTCTTGGCTTTTTCCTTCTCCAATTTTTCCTCTTTTTCACATTTTTTCGAGTTTCGCTCTAACTCTTTTACAGCAAATTTTAAATTAAATAAATTCTCTGAGTAAAGTGTGTTAAGAAATTCATTGTAGTAAGATTTATGTAAATACATGGGCTCAAAAAAACTCATACCATTATTTGATTAATAGAAAGGGGTCACGACCCTCAGTAATCAGGAATACAACGCAGAGATAGAGAAAGTATAATACCTAGTCTAGGAGATTAAAAAAAGGTAGATGTTAGAATGTCTCCGTTATTAGATTAACACTTTAACAGCTGTGTCTGCAAACACTTCTGTAAGATTTGAGAATGATTTATCATTAGAGCTACCTTGCAATAAACTTTAAAAGGATACTCTCCATCGCAGACGAAGACATTTCGTTCCCCAGCTTGACGGTTTTATAAAAAACTGTATCAAAACACAGGCTATATAGCCTATTTTAAAACTTGGATGTATTATTTCGTAGCTCTGAATTTGAAAAAGAATATATTTGCACTATAATATTTTATTGCTTGGAATTACAAGATGAAATATGAATGAGTCACAAAACATCGAAGATCAAACAAGAAAATCGCAATTTTATTGTCAAATGTCAATGTCAGTCACTGACGGTATGTTCCGGTATACACTGCGAGCACTGTTCAGCTGGGAAGATATTCGTTCCGACTGACAGTATACTGTCATAAATCGTCGCCATTTTTGTACTGTGAGCACTGGCGTTTTCGAGGTAAGGTGCTCTACTGCTCTCAGTGCTGACTGCGTTCCGTTTTAAACAGTAACCAGTATTGCTTACTATAAAGGAACGGCTTCGCAGTATACTAAACTGACGTCACACCTTACAGTGCTCGCAGTATATATCGGAACATACCCTTAAATGTCAATCTGACGATGACGTCATGAATGAAATCCTGAATGTTGGTATATAAAGAAATGACGTTTGTAAAATGACTTAAAGTCATTGTACACACTCATTAGTGGGCACTGGAAAAGTGGTTTTGGTTTTTCATATTCATAAATAAGTAGGTGCACTATTTAAAAGTTACCGTGCAAAAGGGAATTGTGCAAGTTTTGGAGATTCCAAGTACATTTTGAGCTTTCAGCAAGGAAATCTACTAATTTATAACGAGCCAAATAGCATTTAGTCTAGTGTGTACAAGTCTTTGGTCTATGTCACGTCTATGTTTTCCTTCTTCTTTTGTTTAGTGGCTCCGCGCGTCAAGCGTTTGAGCCATAGTCAATATTATTATTATGTGTATGTTCCGATATACACTGCTAGAACTGTGAGGTGTGACGTCAATTTAGTATACTGCGAAGCCCTTCCTATAAAGTTAGCTATACTGTTTACTGGTTAAAACGGAACGTAGTCAGCACTGAGAGCACCTTACCTCGAAAACGCCAGTGCTCACAGTATAAAAATGGCGACGATTTATGACGTCATATATTTCCGATACTGCGGCAGTATACTGTCAGTCCATAACGGAACGAATTCCTCCCTAGTAAGAGCACTGAACAGTGCTCGCAGTGTATATCGGAACATACCCATGTTTTCCGTCATTGGGTCTATGACATACAGTGTTCAATGTTGGTAGAATTGCTCAGCAACGATTGGCAGCATTCTTCATTCTGTCAAAATTAAAAACAAAAAATTTCATACAAGTCTGATTTTGGATTTGGAAGGAAGAAAACGAAGTTGAGAGGAATTTAATCTGAAATAATTATAAAAATCCTTTTAGTTATTAGTGTACAAGTTTCTGTTTTTAAATTTTAGTGATATATTTCGACTAATTATAATATTATTTATCAATTTCGTTTAGTTTGTGACAAGTACAAGTAGTTGTATCAAATCGGCTAAGGACGTTTGTTGGGCGTAAAAAGAAAATGGCGTGTGCCACTCTTAAAAGGAATTTTGACTGGGAATCCATGGCACAGCTGCCAGCTAAGAGGCGAAGATGTGCTCCATTTGCCGCGAGTTCCAGCACAAGCCCTGGACTCAAAATGTCGGAAAGCAAAAGTTCAGTATTCGGTGAGACCGTTAGTGCACCTGCAAAATTGACCCCAGGTTTGTTTATTTTTCTTGTATTCGATCGACAAGGTAGGTCTTGTCAATCTATTGATCTTGTGCGCAATCTATTTACTTATTTATAATAAAATGACCAGTCAGCTGAAATGATTTATCACCATTGTTTGGAGATATCGTGATTATTTTTATCGTGCTAGAAAGAGATGGCAGTCGTATGACCGTTGGGGCGTAATGGCTTTGTTATTTTTTATATTTTACAAAAAAAGATATTATTACAAATGTTGAGACCAAGCTTTCTGAAGCAAGTGATTTCATTATTGTATGCGAGTCAAAGCGTGTGGTACTTTTAAATAGTGCATCTGTCACTGACTGGAGAGGTTGCTTGCTTGGACAGAGGACTTGCAAAATGGAGTTATCGAAATAAATTACGAAGCACTGCCTAACTTTGACTATCGTGCATTTTTTTAATCTACATAGTACTTAGTCACGTAATACCATCTGACCTAAATATATTTTAGATTGCATTGTCATTACATATTATGTTTAATCATTTTCAAAAATTATTCATTAATTTGCTATAAAGTTAGAAACTTAGAACATGCACTCTTTAAATCAATGCAAACCACTATTCCATACTTTTTCAGTCTATCTATAAATATTTTGCAGCATAAGTTTGGGACAAATACCCTAATGAGAGCTGTCTATATTAAGCATTCATGACTACAACATTTATTTTTTGTAACTAAGTAGGTAGGAATCATGATGAACATAATTTTTGCAATTCAACCTCAGCTGAGGTATAAAAGACTTCTTTGTGTGTAAATTTAATCACTCTCATTTGAATAATGAACAATTGTGATTAATACCTAAATAAATCCATAATTATGACATAGCCCTTTCTTTGTAAATTCTTTTTTTGCCCTTGACATCTTTACTTGTTCTTAATCTAATTATTTTCCTAAAACAGGAAAAAATAAGTATCTACTATTTACATATAGACTTGATGCCCAAGTATGAAGAATTGTTATAGAAAAAAAAAAGATTTTTTTCCATGTGCTGTTGTCTAAAATACACATCTAAGCAGAACCAAAATAATTCAAAACTAGTCAAATCAACATGGAAAAAACCATTAATGATAGAAATTTATTTCAAAAATGTCCATTTTATGCCCTGTCTGATGCTGATTCATTCAGTATTTATTGTCAGCTTCAACTTTGTCTATTTGTTTGCAACAAACTTTGCATATGTCACTGTAAGCAAAAACTGTTAGATTGTAATCTAACTAGCGAAATTGTAAACTTTCGACAGATTGTGAACTGTTCAATGTTCTGAGTGACAATTTTTTAAATATTCAATGTATTTACGTTTTCTTGTCTCTTGTAGGTTAGGTTAGGTTAGGGTTCGACATAAATAACCAGGTAGTAGGTAGTGGTTAGGTTTTATCGGGTTTAATGTAATAACAGATTACAATCTACCGAAAAATAATGTGTTAAATTGTAATCTCTCCACATTTTACAATTTTGCTAATTAGATTACAATCTAACGGATTTTGCAATGTTACGGTGAAACATACATGAGCATCTTGGTTTGCTGTTCCTAGCAACAAGTAGTATGGGCTACGAACTATAGATGGTGGCAATCACAATAGATCAGTAACAGTTATACAGTCGGTCAGTCTCTTTACAAAGCCCCAGTATCACTTCATACTGCATAGCCATATCCCCAAGAGGATAAGAATATCTTGGTTTTGATTTTTTGATTACTCCTGCTCAGACTACTAAACTAGTAGTTGTGCAACTTCATAAATGTTCAGTCTTGTCTTTTTATTTGTATTGATGGATGTGTCGTAACGTTCCAGAGCGCATGGTGCAGGAGA
Organism: Erebia epiphron; assembly: GCA_963932025.1. Taxonomy (NCBI): domain Eukaryota; kingdom Metazoa; phylum Arthropoda; class Insecta; order Lepidoptera; family Nymphalidae; genus Erebia; species Erebia epiphron. The sequence continues at coordinate 11,729,912 of OZ009952.1, read as the reverse complement.
TATGCGACGCGATCAAGCGGCTGGAGCGGCGCCGCCAGCTGCGCCTGTCTACAGGCGCGGCGTCTTGCTCTTCGTCTAGCGGCAGCGAGGGCGACGCGTCGCCGCCGCACCGCTCCGCGCACGCCGCGCGCCAGAGAGTGAACCGACGCGCTCTCTTCACATTCAAACAGGTAAACACTGAAGATGTTTGACAACCTCTCTGGTGCAGTGTTGAGCGCTGTTGTCTTAACATGCGCTGTTGTCTTAACATGGGGACTGCCATTCCCCTAACAGGTTAGCCCACTTCCATCTTAGACTGCATCTTAGACTTACTAGCAGGTGAGACCACAGTTAAGGGCTAACTTGTTGTGGAATAAAAAATACTATTCTGGATCTCAGTGTCAATCTGACTTTGTACTAGGCTGGTACTGAGAATTTCTTTTCAGATAAACCCAATTCTTCATTATGGCCCAACCCTGAATTTAAACCTGAGGTGCAATCATGTAAGGATTGCCGATCAAATCATATAAGTTCAGCTTCAAAGTAAAATAAACCATAAATCATTGAAATAGAGGTCAATTTCGTGTATCAATTCTTATACGTTTAGACTGTATGTTTCAATGAGAGGTAATGTTTCTATTTTTGAGGTAACTCAGGCCAAGTTTTGAAAGTCTTTGCTCATACAAAATATTTTTCAGCTCTCTTGGTATTTTAGTGGCCGCCTCTGCACTCTTTCTAACATTTCTGTATCCTTGACGAAATATCAACATTGCAACATGCAGATAGTGATAGCTCTGCTGACAAGTTGGCCACATATTGCAGGTGCGCATCATATGCGAGCGCATGCTCAGCGAACAGGAAGCGGCGCTGCGTGCGGAGTACGAGACGGCGCTCAGCAACAAACTTGCCGAGCAATATGAGGCCTTCGTACGCTTCAACATTGACCAGGTATATAACCCGCCTAATACTGTTGCATATAGATTTTTTTTATGTGCTTTTTGTTGCATATATATGATGACTCGACAACACTCGCACGACGACCTGACGAAACTTACGACGTATCGACGTTAGTTCACGTAACTAACATTTGCATACAATATTGGACTTACAAGACTGGGGGGGGGGGATAACGTGAGGTTTACAATAGCCACTGGTAGATTCGAGAGGGATAGGCTGCCAGGACACAAGTAACTGTGTCCTGACATGATGAACTGGGTGAAATTGTTCTAATTGGGTATTTGACAACTATTCAAATAAATTATTTTTTGTGATTATTAAATAGAGAATCTCCTAAGTCGTTATATCTACGTCTCATGTTAGTTACTCATTTAAGCAACTTGTGTGTGTAAGACTCAACCCAAATGGTCCACTGACCACCTGTGGCTAGTGACAAGCAGTTAACATTACTTTTCTTACTTTTTGTATCAACTCGCCGCATACGCGTGGTCGATGGCGGCCACGCGTTACAGTAGCGTGAGTAGTGCGATAGCCACCGGTGACTGTGTTCTGTGGTCCATTTGCGCCGAGCCTAATACTTAAAGTATAATCGCGGCCAAAGATATAATACAGCTTGATAAATAATAAGTATGTGTTGTGCGCATTGCAGGTGCAGCGCCGGCCGCCCCCGGCCACGTGCGCGCCGCTGGGGATGGACGCGGAGCACCACATGCACCAGGACCTTGTGCCCAGCTGTGAGTTTTTTTTATAACAAGACTAGCTGATGCCTGTGACTTTGTCCGCTTGGAATGAAGTTTTTTTTGGTTCCAGCGGAAATTTTCCGGGAAAAAAAGTAGCCTATGAGTTATTCCAAACTAACAGAGCGCGCTTGCCTAGATAATGCCTATTCACTCTTGCCTTGAAGGTACAGAAGTCATACTTGGCAGGAAATACGCTCGCTGGAAATGAGTTTCAAACATGACACATGTACCATGACATCTCTTTTCTTAATCTGTTACAAGTTAGCCCTTGACTGCGCCGCGCCCGAGGTAGCAGTGCTAACTTGTTAGAAGTATGACAGCTAAACTTAACCCATACCCCTAATAGGTTTCTACATTGCATCATACCAGAAAGCTAAATTATTTGTTGTCTTGTAGGGACTAACTAACTAACCACAGCTGAACTAGACCTAGCTGCACAAACCAACTTAAGGCATTTTCAGGGTCTGCATCCATGTATAGTTGAAATCCCACAGTTGTGTACTAAGCGATTTGCTTCCTCGTTCAAACCGCTACAATATGGAATGCCCTTAAGGATTCCGTTTTTCCATCTGCTTATAATATTGGTATCTTAAAATCAAGACTGAATAGGCAGTTATAATGTTTATTTATTCATTAATTTAAATTATTATTGGGCACTACTTTAAAATTAATGTTTATTTTTGTTTCAGATCTATCCTAATAACAGCGAAGCAGATTTGCAGACTAGAACTGCAAACAATATCAAGACATACATATTTTGGTATATGTAAAAATTATATGCGGGAATAGTATAGAGTATCCTAATGGTTGAATATGTAACATGTTGTGATAGTGGAATTTGGCTTGTGTCAATATACAGGGTGTAAAATATAAGGTCCGTAGAACTTACAATATTTTATTTATTTATTCAGGTATGCGGGCTAATTCTGTAGTGTGCAATCTCTAAACTAAACTTAAGATTACAGCAATAAAAATATTGCTAATCCTTTCATAATGGTCCCTGCGGAAAGGGACAGAACTAGATTTAAAGTTGTCATTTTAGTTTAGTTTAGAGATTGTGTTATACAGAATTGGCCACATTGTTTGAATATAAGCTGTAGCCCTAGAACAAGTTTTAATAGCTGATATAAATATTTAGTTCCTTACATTTATTCTGTAGGGACCCAAGAGCAATAATTACAGAATTTACTACAAGCAAGACAACAAGCCTTACATCTGTTTGTGGTTGTAAATAAAAAGAGGCCCATTGAATACTATTTGCCAAAAAAAATTTAAACAGGCTTTGAACCTGTATTACCCAACCCAGATGCTATTAGCGTCTGGATATGATAGTATTTGTTTAAATACTGAAAGATTTCAAACCACATGAAAAATCTAAAAACGTCAATTTCGACATTAGTTAAATATGACTGCCGATGCTTATGAAACATGTTAACTTGTCCTAGAGGTACAGTATAGCTCGCGCCAATCAATTGGTCGCGTCTGAAGATGACCGCAAGACGCGTCGCAATAGCATATTTTCACACATAGTATAAACTTTGACTTCAACAGTTCGTGTAAGAGCTGCGCAAACAAGCACTTGCACTCACTCAACTCAACTCAACTCACTTCAACTTAGAGATGGCTATTTGATTGGCGCTAACTATATCAAGTTTTTTAATTCATCTTGCAATAGAAGCATAGTTTATAAGTGTAAAGCCCTGTCTAATTTAATACAATAAATCAGATAATAATTACAGTATTATGAAATACGAATTGACAGTGAGTTGGTTTGTTTGTAAAGAGCTCAGTAGGGTTAGTATGACATCTTGCCAATGTTGATAAAATTTTAATGTCAAAAAACTTAAACATCAAAGTAAAATGGACATAAACTGCCTTAACAGGTTAAGTTTGTCCATACATAAACACCAGATACTCCAAACGCGGAAACCTTGCCAAATAAAAATTGGTGGGCTATACATCCGGCTTTATAAACATTCTATCTAATATATTATAAACATTCTGTCTGAAATTTTGCATGAGTCATGCCTGAAGGCACTCAGTTGATGCTTTTTGTACTAGACCCGGCAGACTCAGTATTGTCTGATGTACATTTTTAATTTTTGTAAATAACAGAAATCTCTAATGGTATGCGGCCGGGCTAACAAAGGATTTTTTTACTAGGACCGTATTTATTGTGTTTGACCAACGAATTGTGTAATCTACACTGGCGAGATCAGTCAGATCAGATCAGAGTCGATACTAATACTACTGACTGGTTACTGACCCTGGGTATAAAAACGGTACTCATACACAGATAGGTGTCGTCCAAAACTGTTTCTACTTGGGTGTAACCTTAAAGTGCCATATTGACACAGTTAAGTTCCACAGGAATGTTCATGCCACATAAACATACAATAGCTTATAATGCTTAGTTAAGATTTGCTGCATAATTGTGTTCATAGACTGAAAAGGATCCACAAGGAGGAAGAGGCTGATTGGGTTTGATTTTCACTGAAAAGTAACCAGGATAGATGAGGCTACACAAGCGATTTATTGCTGATAAGGGACCATCCAGTAATTTGATGCACTATAAATCTAATCTCAGTCTAAGCCATTTGGCGTCATGACATTTGACCGTGAGTGCATTATTATTCGTGCGCAATGGCATCGAGCCTCGTGTAGCCGTAGCGTAGTCACATGCCCCGTCGGTCGAAACTTGAAGTCAATAATTTTGGTGTTGTATGACTTCAGTCAAATGACTTATTATCAATGGCGAGCTTCTAATGGAAAAACTATATTAAAAAAAAACCGGGCAAGTGCGAGTCGGACTCGCGCACGAAGGGTCCCGTACCATTATTAATAAATAATTACTTTTGTTAATGAACCGCAAGACTAACTTTGTTTGTAGAGGTTTATTGTTAATATCAAAAAAACTATGCTAGTTAGAGCATTGGCTATAGTTTTCCTGTAAAATATACGTAAATTCCTATTGACCATAATTATTTAAAATTTTTCGATTGGTAAACTCCGGAGATAAGGGGGGGGGAACGGTATTTTTTTAGACATTTTCCCCGATAAATCAAAAACTATCATAACTAAAAATAATTAAAAATCTGTTTTAGAATGTACAAAGTAAACCCTTTCATATGATACCCCACACAGTACCGTTATCTCACTTTTAAATTTCAACCCTCAGATTTTCCCTCCTTTTTAAATAAGAACAAAAATAATTTCCAATTTTTTTTAATTCCAGTGTCTTTGGGCCACTAATATACACAACTATTCCAAATTTCATGTCGATAGCTTCGGTAGTTACTGAAATAATCGAGTGCGACGGACGGACAGACGGACAGACAGACGGAGAAAGTCGCACCATAAGGGTTCCATTTTACCATTTTGGTACGGAACCCTAAAAACAACACTATCAGAAAAATAAGTTTTTCAAAATGTGTTTATGGTATATAATATAAAACAGTATCAATGTGTGACTTATTGGATGGTCTCATTACAATACAACTGGTTTGATAATGGACAAGAGGAACCAAAATTTACAAACTGATTAAGTTTTCTGACAGAAACTATAGATAGACTTTAGTAATATCTAAAAATAACACAAATAATAATTCACACAGAGTGCCTGTAAAAAATCATTCTCATGCGTTGATTGCAAATTAGTTAGCCATAATTTTGATGATTTGTTTAATTTTTTTTTAGTTTATTTTAATTTTTTTTTAATGTTGTCAAAATAAAATTTTGTAGTGAATACTAAATTTTATTTTATTTTTGTCTAGTTCGTACTGTGTTTTTGTAACACATAATTAATATCTTCTTATGAGAAAGCGGGCTTGCGTATCAGTCCATTCAATATATTATCGTTTACTCTTAGTGTAATCTAAAATTAGTATGAAAATACCTACTATTCTATTCTCATAAATAAATAAACTCATTCATTACTCGGATACAGACATGGCTTTCTTTAGGTTAATGTTAATTAGCTTTATTAAACTTTTAAGTTATTTTTTTCTCGGCAATGCAAACTTTGTATAAACAAATGCATTGCTGAGAATTTCATTTTTTACGTATATTTGGGCTTGTTTTTATTACATTAATTTAGTTAAAAGTTTTTATTGAATACAAACAGGATTAATTTGTTACCAAGCAATTATTCAATAAAAATTAGGATAGGTCTTTTTTAAATTGTATTAGCAGCTCATATTACTATAGGTCATTGGCGTTTAAGAACTGAAATAAAAATTAGTTAAACACCACTGAAATTGATTTTTAATTTGTTTGTCCTTATTATCTACAGTAATCTGTGGTAATACGTTTGGGTTCGTGACGGCTACTTCCCGATATGACAACTTTGGCACTTCCTGTGACCATTTCCCGATATAGGCTGGGCAAGGAAGCTAGTGAACCCCACCTGAGAAACCTAGCGAATAGATAGATAATAGTTATTTGTTATACAAGAGTGAAAAGTTGTTTTTTAACCGCGTGCTCAATTTTGATGACCGAGCAAGCGAAGGATTCCGCTCGTGATTCAAAAATTAGAATCCTGAGCGTCAGCGAGGGAATCAAAAGAGCACGAGGTGAAAAATCTTTTCACTCGAGTGCAACACGTAACTTTTCATCCCACCTCAGCGAGGAAATAAATGTCAAAGACATTAGACCACACTGCTAGTAGGTTAAAAATAAACACAAAGATAACCATGAATAGATTTTAATTTCTGTTCATTCCAGTTTGTTGTGTATGTTAGAATCACATTCTATCCAGAAGAAACTGCAAGAAACTGGTATAGTTGCTCTTTAAAAATTATTGAACAGCCAATGATATTAAAACATAATATTATATAAAAACGATGAACTATTAAAGTTGATTTTACAATTATATTGATTTTAATAAATTTCACTACAAGATCTGTCTCAAAATATTCCAAAAGCCAATTGTTTATAAATCGATAATATAACCTAACATAACCTCTTAAAATAGTATGTAATTATAATTTATACTTATCTCAGCAAAATGCAATAATTCACCCTAATCTTCACCAATACAATCAATAATAATATACACTTTATCCACTTGTAATAACTCCTCAAAATTAACTTGTCTCTGCCTCAAAATTTTAACTCCCGACGCCATTTTCTCTCACCTATAAACTATTTATTTTTCTGTTACCGACCCACCAACATTCTCCTGAATTTTTGTGATTGGCTGTTATGATTACAGCCTTTATATTGAAAAGCTACGATTGGTTATTAAATTACTTAGCATCAATCAAAATAAACTCTGCATCCTGCAACACTCAATGTTGCCAAAATATAACCTCCAAAGTAAAATGAACAATTCATTGCAAGAAACCTAAATTGAACATGAAATGCAATGCAAAATCACCTATGAATCACAACTCAGCATCGCAACAACACTGCGAATAGCGTTCATTCCTCACATGAAATACTTCTTGCGTGATTGTAGAGAGAGAAAGCTCATTTCCGCATTTTTAACAGTTTCAGTCAATTCTGTTGGCGTCAAATTAACTTCTTCGTCACTAGAATCACTCATTTAAGGTTTTTCACTTATTTTCAATTTTCTTGTTTATAGTCGAAGGTTTTAATTTTAAACAATATGACGTGAAAGAAAATGGTGCGCGCAAAGCAAATTAAAAAAGTACACCAAGAAGGTTCACACCAAGAAAGGAAATTCGGCACCATAGAGGTAGAAGTAAATAGGTGTAATGAAGTTTTGAATTCACAAACTTCATAGACGAGTGATATTTACTAACGTGCACACGATGTTCTAAATTCAATTTACTTTATCCTCAAGAGGATAATAACGGCTTTTGCATTCAGATATCGAAGCGTAAAAATACCTTTCCGAGATGGTGGGATGAAAAATACTTTTAGTTACAACACGTTTAGGTACTTTAAGTTTGGACCTCGCTGGAGTGCGGCGCCTCCCCCGACCACTCCGCGTTCGTCGGTCGCGTCAGTACGGACACGAACGTGGGGAGGCGGGAGAGGCGCCGCACTCCACCCCACAGGTCCATTCTTTTGGTAAACGGATATTAATGCTCCTATGGTCTTACATAAAGTCATTATAGTATATTAACATCGATATATATGTGGTTACTAGATGGGCCCTTTCATAGAAAAGGTCTGGCGTCCGACTTTGAGAGCGCGTTCCTAACTCAGATTTATAAAGGTAGATTCATTTGACTATTCATAAGAACTTGTAAAAAGTCTATTTGAATAAAAATAATTTGATTTTGATTTTTGATTTTTAAAGATGTCTTTGTCCCAACGACCTCAATTTACATAGACGGGCCCTGTCAAACATAGAATGTGGGCGTATTTTTAGCAACGCCATCTAGTCTGAAAAGCGGGAACTTGCTTGCAACATATATTGAAAACGTATGACTCGGTCATAGATAATATAGGTCATGGCCATAGAAGCCGTAAGGCCAGTTATAAAAAAAAGACGTGTGGGCTGTGGCACACGGAGACTGCCGCGGTAAAGCTATTGCATAATTATAACTATTTATTTTATTTATGCAGTATTTTTTTTCCTTAGTTTTTCTTTGATATTAATTCAAGTTACTAAAAGTTCAAAGTACAAGTCATTAAAAGTTCTGCTATTCATCGATAGATGGCAAAACTAAAAAGTATCACCGCCACAGATCACTCTTAAGCTAGTCCCTGAGGACAGATAGGACAGTGCAAAAGTTGACGGTTAGTTCCGGTGCATTCGCAAAGCGCTAGTGTCGCAAGAAGTGTTGGGACATAATTTAACTGGGTGGGTATTTTTTTTTGGTAAATTAATTTAAATTAAATTAAAATTTAATAAAAATAAAAATAATAATAATCGAAACAAAAAATAATACTGCATTTGTGATAATAATAATAAAATGTATGTAATATAGAGTAGGTACTCACTCATTTTCTTTCACTATTTTTTCGTGACTTTCTTCATTAATAAATGCACTTTGTTTATTCATATTTAAAACACTTTGTACATTGAGGTTTTTGATTCCCCTTGGACACCCGGATGGAACGAATAACTAGCCTATGTACCTAACTATTGAAAACATAATTCTTTTAAATTATTTCGCCTTTACAATTTTCAACAACTTGAAGTCAACAACACAAGTAGTTATAGCAACCAAAATCATCTTTTCATAAAAATAGTCTTTTTATTTTCAACAACTTGAAGTCAACAACACAAGTAGTCATAGCAACCAAAGTGTAAGTTTTTTTTTCGTTACGGAATTTCTGGATTCGGTCTCCACGCTCAAGGCCCGCTATAGAAGCTATGCAATAGCTTAAAAAAAATATCATACAGTTTGCCGCGGAAATTAAATGATTGCGTAATGGATAAAAATATTAAATAGGAAGATTAAATAACGTTTTTTTGGAAAGCTATGGTTGTGAATGGAAACACTTACCTTAAAATAAAAATTGTACAGTGCCAAACTAATAAGACTTTAGATGTTAACTTATGAACAACAAATTATCTACACGACGAGCGACCGTGGCTACGCTTCGACCGCTGAGGTGGCAAGACGCCATCTGATGGCGCCTGTCAAAAACCCCCGTGTGGCGGAACGTAACGTGCTGGCGTCTCCATTCCCGCAGATAATCAGTTAGCTAGATATATATAGAGTTTCGGATTTAAAACAAAAAATATACTATAGATATCCATCTCACACTTTGGTACAAACTAATAGGATAGACAAGGAAACAGTATAAAGTTTCTGGTATTTACTTGATCTGCGTGTGTTTGTGTGCGTGCATAAATCATAATAATTCAAAATAAAGATAATATTTTTCTTGAATCTGCATCTTTTTTATGATTCCGTTGTAAAATAAGGGGCTCCTAAAATAAAATCTTCAAAACCTACGAGCAGCGCGGGCGCGTGCCCCGAACTTCGCTGTAGCGTAACTCAAGCGCGGTGGCACTTGCTTTATGGAATTGTTCACAACTTATTTGTTTACTATCGTATGAAAATGTTATTTATATATTTAGCAAGCTAAAAAAAAACTCTGTATTTTTTATAATAATATTTACTTAGCTACAGTTTCGATTTATTGAGTTAAATTGGTAAATATGCAAATGCAAGGTAAAAAATTCAATCTTTTTCAAATATTTATATAATTTACGTAGACTCAAAGAAGCAATCATAATCACAATCAGTCGTCGGTATAATTATAGCAGAGGGTGCTACGAGATTTCGTCAAAATGCTCGATTTCCTCCATACTATCGCAAGTATCTATGAAAAGAAAACAAAAACTAAGCAGGCATAAAAAGTTTTTAAGTCTAATTTTGGCCACCGGGCCAGATAAGTTTGTGGGACTAAATAATTGACATTCCTAACCCGTTAGGCCCGCCACATAGGTACATGTGGAATTCCGATTCGGGATTCCGAACGCAGCAAATCCATATAAAATGTATGGGTCTGTCACACACGCACATTTCGTTTTCCGTTCGAAATTTTTCCGTTTCTGAATTCCGAATGGGAGCCTGTGCGTTCGGAATTCCGAACGGAAAAAAATGGCTACCGTATCTCGTTTTAAGGGGATGCACCATTGACTTACTAAATGGGATGCACCCAGTAAAAGCGACGTATTTTGTTGGTATCTAGATATAGCAACAATGCAACTGGCACGAGAAAATCGTCGTCCAAATTCGCTGACAGAATATCTGAAATCAGAGGATAGCGTCTCCCAACATCTGAGCCTTGTTATTCAGATCGGAAAAAAACGTATGTGTGTGATGCAAAGGTGTGATGGACGTTCGGAATCCCGATTCGATATTTCGAAACGGAATTCCGAATGTATGCGGCCGGCCTAAATCCCTCAGATTTGTCCATCGGTCCATAGATTTATTCGGAGCCAGAGACAAGTACAATGGGAGCTTAAGTAATGAGAGCCTCATATTCTGAGATGGGAGCAGCAGGGCGACCGCGTATCTTTTGCATCAATCATTGATACATCGCAATCACCTCTGATTGGTTAACACTCTTCCACTATTGGACGACATCCATTGACGCAGCAAGAATACCATAAATTCAGCCAATCGGAGGTGATTGCGATGTATCAATCAAAATCAAAAATCAAAATCAAATGTTTTTTTATTCAAATAAACTTTTACAAGTACTTTTGAATCGTCAAGTGAATCTACCACTGGTTCGGAATGCCATTCCTACCGAGAAGAACCAGCAAGAAACTCGTTGGTTGCTCTTTTTAAATAATTCATATACAATAATTATTATATTATAAATGTGTACATAGGTAATCGCTGTCCTTAGCATTGCTGGAGCGATCAAATCCATGCTCCTCTATCATTGTCATCTCATTAATCTTCAACAGTATAATAAGCTTTTTTAGGGTTCCGTACCCAAAGGGTAAAAACGGGACCCTATTACTAAGACTCCGCTGTCTGTCTGTCTGTCTGTCTGTCTGTCTGTCTCCAGGCTGTATCTCATAGACCGTGATAGCTAGAAAGCTGAAATTTTCACAAATGATGTATTTCCGTTGCCGCTATAACAACAAATACTAAAAATTAAAAATATATATATTAAGGGGGGTCCCCATACAATAAACGTGTTTTTTTCGTATTTTTTTGCTCAATATTAAAAACGGTAACAGGTAGACGGTTCAAATTTTTACAGAATATTAACTTGTATATTACCTTTCAAAATAAATAATTAAATATCAATAAAGTAAATATTAAAGGGGGGCTCCCATACAACAAACGTAATTTTTTGATATTATCAGTAAACCTCTACAAACAAAGTTAGTTTTGCGGTTCATTAACAAAGGTACCTACTTCTTGAGTACGGAACCCTCGGTGCGCGAGTCCGACTCGCACTTGGCCGGTTTTTTAGGAGCATACATTTAATGTATTTCTTAAATTTGTGTACCTATAGGCAAGTAAAAATAGGTTGCGGAGTTTTGATATAGAAAAGAATACTCATTCCCACGAATGACCTTCTGACTGTTTGGAGGCGGAGCGATGGAGTCACGAGCCTATTACGGCCTCTAGTTTGCCTATCGTGCAGATCGCAATTTTTTTTGTAATTATGGATGTGCTGTTTTACAAAAATTATATTACTGTAAATATGTTGCGAGGCGACAGTTAGAATACAAATTTCTTTAAATTTCTCTGTAAGGAAATCACGCGGTTTTAAATTATAAATTGCACGTATTGCCCTTTTTTGTAATACAATTTTTTTTTGAATATCTGCCGCTTTACCCCACAGTAAGATTCCGTAAGACATAATGCTATGAAAATAAGCAAAATATACAATCCTGGCAGTTTCGATGTCAGTTAACTGTCGAATCTTTCTGACAGCGTAAGCAGCAGAACTAAGCTTCCCAGAAAGTGTTGATATAATATGGGTGCCCCATTGAAGCTTTGCGTCACCCCCAGGAATCAATGATTGATGCAAAAGATACGCGATCGCGCTGCTGAAGTGCTGACCTTCAGAAGTCAGAGCTGACATTTACGTTGTCGTTGTCAACATTGTCTCTGGTTGTCAATCATTGAATTCATCAGAAACAGGAATTTTAAAAATCTATTTTGTGTATTTTAATTATTTTCGTGTTTCATTGTTCGATAAAAACGTAACAAACCATTAAAACCTGGAAATGAGCTTAGAAACATCATCAAATAATGGTACCAGTAAGCCAGAACGGAAACATTACGATCGCACCAAATCAGACGATTTGCAGATCTCGAGAACGGACATGAATATGTTGATCATGAATTATTTAGTCACGGGTAAGGTTCTTTTGATTTTCGGGCTCTGAGTAAGTAGAAAAGTATACTGGTAATAGAAAACTTTGATGAGAAGTGTTTGGAAACAATGACATGCAACTTTAATGTTGAGTTACATGTTTATAACAAAGGGTCTAAGAGGCCTTGATTAATAGTGGAGACACGTTCATTTATGGTTTACAATTCCTACATAATAATATCGTGATATTTGGCCGTGGCCAATATCGTATAAAATTTTGTTTGTGTGACTGTCTGTGCATCCATAAAAATATCGTAATGCGAAAGTGGGTCTGTCTACTACGCTTTAACGAACCATCTTATCAACAAATTTTGATGAAATTTGGTTTTGACGTAGGTTACATCCCGTGATAGGACTTATGCTACATATTATCCCGGAAAATTAAGGGAGCTCCTGCAGAAATCAAAAAAACTTAATTCACATGGACAAAGTCGCGGGCAACAGTCAGTTACCTATAAATGCTGGCATTTTTCTTTGAAATAGGTGGCATACAAGTCACTGCATTAGCTAGTTTCCAATAAAATGTCTTTAGTATATATCCTGACCCCATCAGAGAATCACAAGCAGTGTGATTCTCTAAGAAATATTTAAGCATTGCTAGCATCGATGTGGTCTGCGATGTAACATCAAAGAGATCAACCTTGACTGCAACAGTTGTAAATTTTAGTTTACTTTAGAGAATCACACCCCAGGGTCTCTGGTGGTTGTTAGTTATTAATAATATTATTTTCAGAGGGTTTCAAAGAAGCAGCTCTCAAATTCCAACAGGAGGCGGGATTACAGGAGCCTGCGTTGTGCAGCTCACTGGATGAGCGTATCATGATCAGGGAGGCAGTGCAAGGCGGCAGAATACCTGAGGCCATCTCCATGGTCAATGCCTTGCATCCAGAACTCTTGGACAACGACAGATACCTGTACTTTCATTTACAGGTGAGCCAAAGAGTTACATCTAGAGCTGGTTAGATTAGGGCTGGTAAAGTGTACAAGAGACAGGACTGATGAAAATAAAAAAAATTGCCGGAGATGGTTGGATGCAGGTGGCAAGGGATCGAAGAGCATGGCAGTCAATGGAGGAGGCTTTTACCCAGGACATAGGATCCATCGCGGGCTGAAGTTACTAACTAACTAACACTTACTTACACTTACTTTAAGTATGTTTACTAACCCAACTAACAAAACTAACATATAACTAAGTAGGTATATTGTAAAAAAAATTGTAACAGATTGAGTAAATAAAGCTTTATTATTATTATTATTAAAGTGTACAAAGCTGCGTTAGTTTCCAATAGGTCACAGTACTTCAACCGTTGAACTATTGGGTTTTTTCCCAATAGTTCAACTGCAGATTATCATTTCAGATGTTGGATTACTGATTAACTACTGGTTCAACAGCTGTACCCCATAGGTGTCAGGTTTTAATTTGATACTAGTGCAAACTGTGAACTTAAGCCATTTTAGTTTTTTTTTTGCTTTAAGACTATACATTTGAGCTGCAAGGGTAAACCCTTATATTTAGCTTTTTTGCCCCCTGATATTTTATTATTCACTGCATTAACTCAAAACTTATTCATACCAAATTGTAGGGCATTCTCTGATCTACCATTATGACTGACAACATTTTGAAATTAATTAATAGATTGTTCCTTATTACGAAAATACCAAGATGCGATTATTCAATCTTGATTTTTGTGTAAAGTTTGACGCTAGCGAACGTCCAAATTTACTTGTTGTAGATACAATACAAAGAGATACTTTTATTGAGTATAAGGTCCTGAACTACCATAGTTAAAGATAAAAATTATTAATTTGCTATTCTTTGTGTTATAAAATTCAAAACAAGGAAGATTTAATTTGACGAAATTAAGGACACATATAACCGTCATTTTAGGAGGTTATTTGGCTTAATTTGTAAAAATAAATTAGTACTCCTAAAAGTAAGACATATTTTCAATTATATAAAGCAAAAAAAAATATATAATTAACAATAATTTACATCTAAAAATAAGTTTGTAACACACTACAAAACTGCATGATCAAGCGCTAGTAAAACTAGTCGTAGCTGAGGCTTCCCAAAGGGTGGACGTAACGCCTTTTGTCTCCGCAACTCAAAATGATATACGTAGCATATACCTGAGATTGTAGTGTGATTTCCACTTCTCGATAGTAGCCATTTTTAATACTGGCTGCTTTTTCTTATTGATGGATGTTTTTTTTTAATAATTTAAGGTTTATATACTTTATACTGAACGTATATGATATTTATGGTAATATTACTTAAATAAGAATTTGAATATTCCATTCAGACAAGGTCGTGTGTATCAGACAGTTATTTACTTTAACAAACTTGCATTTTAGGCTTTTGGTTAGATTAACTATTATTTAAAGGCTGACCAACAATCTCTACCTAGACTGGCAACTCCATCCCTTATAAATATTAATCCGACTGTCACATATTGAAATGATAATCACTCTTTTATTGTCTTTCATGGCATATTAGCTTGGTATCTTGTGTTCGGTTGTGAAATTGTCTTTCCTTATGACTATTGATTAGCATTATGATAGATATAATTTATGACCATAAAAATACAGTCTTCACGGTAGCAAAAGCAGGTAGCTATGCAAACAATTGGGTAGTTAATATTATTAGCCGCGCTTACAGACCTTTTTGATGAATAGGTTTTGTTTTATGTTTCATGACTCGGGGAATGCTTATTCCTTAGCAATCATGTATGTACATGTGATTTTGTTTGTTGGTTCCCTCTTTATTGCAAAACTACATATTTTGAACACTGAGGTATTATATGACCATAGTATGACGTCATAGCAAATCCAAAATGAGATATTTCACTGAAACTCAAAATACTTCCTCAGTGCACACCTAGACTACTCAAGTAATACAATATTTAGGTTCATCGGTTTTGTCTGTGCGTTGTCGGTCAATCGGTCAATCACGTCGTTGTTTTGTATGTATTATAAAAGTTTTTTTATGGTCTCATTTTGCGCTTTATTGGCATTGCGTGTTTTATTTTAATGTCAGGCAAAGTTACTTATTCCAAACAATGCACTCATGATGACTAACTGTATTTATATATTTTTTACCTTTTGCAAGTGGATTTACAGAGCGTCATTAGATGATTGTGTTTTATGTTTATCGAATCGGACTATTCTTTTTGTTATTGTACCCGTGATCGCAATTGTTATTATACTAAACAAAACCCTACATTAGTGCAATACCTGCAATTTGCAAGTGCCTTCTCAAATTCCAAATCAGTTTATTGCCTGGTTTGGAATTTGAGAAGACATTTGTCTGATGTAATTCAGTAATTCTAATAATTTTATGTTGCAAATAATATTATGTAAAAGTCAAAATAACTTATTTATGTTGCACATTTGATAAAGCTTATCGGCCTTTTCCTACTTCCTCAGTTCACACCTAGACTACTCAATGAATCAAATATTTAGGTTCATCGATTTTGGCTGTGCGTGGTCGGTCAATCACAAAAAAGTTGAATTCGATTTTCATGGTGTGCGCTTTTTTGTCATCGCGTTTTTATTTTACTGTCAGGTAAAATTATTTATTTCTAACAAATAACAATACACTCATTAGCACGGCAAAAAGTTATTTGAAGAATTGGTAGCAAAGCTGTTTTTATTACTACCACGCGCGCAGCAAATTTCTATTGTTTTTTGGTTAACTGAGTACACTAGCGCAACCCCTGCAGGATTAAATAGTTTTATTACCTTTTGCAAGTGGTTATCGTTATCAGAGTGCCACTTGACGAATGTGTTTTATGTTTTTCAAACCGGACCTTTCTTTTATTATTGTACCACTGTTGACCAGTGATCGCTATTGTTATCATGATAAACAAAAGCCTACGTTAGTGAAACACCTGCATCTGCACGTGCTTATCTCTTTTGTTTTGTTATTAGGATTCATTGAGTGCGAATGAAAATGAGTTATTTTTTCAAAAATGGATTCTAAAACTCCGATTTTCAAACTAATGACAAAAATATCTACGACCTTGTCAAATTGTGAAATTGAAAATTCGATTGATCGTAATCGAGCGTTCTATCACATTGCCGTCAGAGTAAAATTTACCCATAGGCTCTTGATTTAAAGTCCTAAATTCCAACCGATTTGAATTTCAAACGTTTCCATTTGGTGCGGTAGCTGTGAATGCATACATGAAATTGAGCTCTAAATCAATACTGTTAAGATTCATTTTACATTTTTTTTCATAAAAATAATAGATAATATGATCGATAGGTAACGATCAATCGAATTTGCAATGTGAAAACTAAGATCGGTAGGGCTAGCATGCGTACAACGAGTAAAATTATGTCTACTCGTTATCTCTTTTTGTCTACCGAAGCTAACATGGTTACTTGTCTCGTTACGTCAAAAGTAGAGACAAAAGTAATATTTCTTATCTGTGGTATTATTCTCTACGAATCTTTACAGGGCGACTATTTTTTTCTTGTAATATACCGCATTTTGTGCATGTTGGGGTAAACGAAAAATTAGCATAATAACTTACACTAGTGTATTTATTTTTATACTTAAGCTACGAATTGTAATATCTTGTTTCAAATAAAAAAAGAGCAACTGCTGAGTTTCTTGCCGGCTCTTCTCAGCAAAAGCTGCTTTCCGAACCGGTGATAGAGTCAAAACATGACGTAACATAAGAGACACCTGTATGTCCTGTGTCTCTCTCCTCGCGAGATAATCTCGTTGTGCGCATGCTAAGCCTGCAAGCGTAATGATATGTATATAAATGAATTATCTAGTATAGTATGGACTATATAAATTGTAACAATTTTTAAATACTAATATTTATTTACTTTTATTTTATTTCTTTTTGTACAAAATGAGTCTTATAAATAACTAACAGAAAATAAGTAAACAAAGATGTATGGATGAAGTTACCTACTTAAAAACATCTATACTTACAATCATGCAACCTTCTCTTTATATGAATGCACTTTATATTAAAAAAGTTTACATGAAACGTATGTAAAGTGAATTAAAAACATTTTTTTTAAATATTGAAAAAATAATTGCCTGTTTGATAATGGGATTAGGATCAAAACGGTTCGTCAAACTACTTTGCACCCGACGCCTTCTGTTCACTCGTTTTAACAAAGGACTATCCGAAACAAAGGATTTACCCGAGATAAATACCTAAACTTGCTAAGCGGCTCAAGTTATGAACGCTCTTAAGAATCTAAAAACATAAACAAAGTCATGGGAAACAATTTAGTAGCTGAGCTTCCTTGTACAAAGTAAAGAAGTTTTTTGAATTTATTTATATTGTGTGTAACTTTGTTCCATTTTGAAGGTATACTTCTAGGTTTAAGTAAATAAAATTGTTTCAGCAATTACAATTATTGGAGCTGATCCGGGCAGGCAGAGCAGAGGAAGCCCTAGCCTTTGCCAGCGCAACACTAGCCGAGGCGGGGGCTAACGATCGCAATGCACTCACTGAGCTTGAGAGATCCCTGGCTCTACTAGCCTTCCCAGACCCTCACACATCACCATTTGCAGACCTGTTACTACCTTCACACAGTCAGAAGGTAATTCATTGTGTTATTTATAAAACTGTATGGCAAGTGCCTAGTTATTCACATTTTGATAAACTGATCAGCTCTTATGCAAGTATAATAGCATATTTAGGTTTAAGTTTAAAACATTCTTAAAATTGTAATGTTTCAGATTGCCAGTGAACTCAACGCAGCCATTCTAAAAATGGAGAACCAAGAGTACACAAACCCAAAGCTATGCAGCCTGCTCCGTATGATCCTATGGTCTCAGAGCGAGTTAGACAAACACAACGTAAAATACCCAAAGATGACCGATCTGGCCAATGCCACTATAGAACAGCCAAAATGAAATAAACTGGGCAAGAAGAGTAACTTGTTTAGATGTGATTGATATTATAAGGTTTATTACGGAACAGAGCTGACAAATTGTTATGCAATTTATTAGGGCCAAAGCACACATGATTCTTCTTGAAATAAAGATTTTTATTACTTTTTAAGCCATATTCGGCGGGAGGCCATCGGTTTATATATATAATTTTTAAATTTGAAGTAATTACGTTCAGTTATTCAGAAGTTATAAGGCTCTGACAGATGGATGGACGGACGGACGGACAAGTGCCAATTCACTCAAGTAGACTCAGAGACCTTCGCTTCGCTCGGTCGATTACTATTGACAGAAAGAGAAATCTATGTTAACTTTTTACCTACTAATCAACGTTTATTAGAAAGCTGTTAACATCAGTCGCCAAAACACAATGCAACATCTTTCACAGCCCTGTGGAGGGCATGGGTCTATACATGATTACTATTGAAATCAACTTCTATTACTATTTACTACTATACTATTGATGATGATCAACATTGAAATTTCAATTTTATTGTCATGCTATTAAGTTACATTTTTATTCGACGCGGGTAAATCGGGTCGTGCCGTGCCCTCTATGGACGCAGGCCCTTAGAATTATTTATTTCTAAAGCCAACAGCTGACCAAATTACGTAATACGTGATGCGTGTGACACTGTGTGTTTTGGCCCTAATAAGCAACCTGACTGGGGATCTGCGATTTTTTTAAATTATAGAATGATTTAGATTATGTAGATAAGTCTAGATGTATAAGATCTTAAATATATTTCTTTAGTTATCTACTTGATGATGAATTTTTTAATAGTACCAAAATCAGGATAGTACTTTTATTAGTGATTAAATCAATACAAAAAGTCGATTATTTCCAGTTGTCAGCATTGTACCCACGAGTGCCAACTGGGATTTTCATTTTAAATAATTCCCAGTCGTCACTAGTACATAATTATGAATTTATTTTCTATTGGACTATATTACTACGAAAGTAAAAAGAGATTATATCTTCAAATCTAAGACTACTATCTAAGAAAACCTATGATTTATATGATCTAAGAAGACTTACAATAGACATCAATTAACTCTCTAGCTTTGCATCATAAGATTGCTCCACCAGGACCACCATTGTTCATATTATACTCGATACTAGTTTTCATAGAATATTTATGTGGTGATTCCAGAATCCTTTGACACATTCTCTGAGAATTTTTAAAGGTAGTTGTCAAGTCGGATGATAGGGACGAGTGGGCCTAGTTGCAACAACGCATGTCTGTCGATTGCGATTAGTAAGCAACATTGTCCCAAATCGATAACTGGATGGGTGACTTTGGTCACGGAATTTGGTCTTTTCGTGTCCTCCGTACCTCGGAGAGCACGTTATAACGCGTCGGTCCCGGTTATTATCACTAAAATCCTGATTGATCCTCTAACGTTATTGTTAGAAACCTAAGAGTTGACATAATACTCTTAGGATGACGACCTCCGTGGCGCAGTGTGTAGCGCTGTTGCCTTAAAGTGCGGAGGTCCCGGGTTCGATCCCCGGCGGGGTCAATTTGGGAATTTATAATTTCTGAGTTTTCCTTGGTCTGGCCTGGTGGGAGGCTTCGGCCGTGGCTAGTTACCACCCTGCCGGCAAAGACGTGCCGCCAAGCGATTTAGCGTTCCGGTACTATGCCGTGTAGAAACCGAATAGGGGTATGGGTTTAATATAACTGCCATGCCCCTAACAGGTTAGCCCGCTACCATCTTAGACTGCATCATCACTTACCATCAGGTGAGATCGCAGTCAAGGGCTTACTTGTAGTGGATAAAAAAAAAAAAAAAAAAGTTGAGTCGAATGCGGAAGGACCTGGGAACACATCGCATTATCCCAAGAAAACCCCTACCGTTATGTGATTAATGGAAGTGAGAGTAGAGATCAGATGATAGCGATAATATAACCAGGACTAACGTCTTAATTAACAATCAAAAAAAATTAATTAAAAGATTTCTTTTGTGAATTTTTGCCACAAGATTTGGTGTAATTACTTCAAATAAAGATACTTGCAACCGAGAGACAACTTTTCTTAATTTTAAGGATTTCGTATGAAATTTTAGAAATAAACAATAATTTATGAATATTTTATCTGACTTCTTATTGAAAACCATAATTAATGTTATATATACATTTGAGAATTATTATTTACTAAAACTGATCGCACACTTAGTCGCTCCCATAGATTAATTATTATAATTATATTGTCTTTGGTCGCGCCAAACGCAACACACGGATCGCATTCTTATCACACTTGGTTTGGCAAAGTTTCATGTAGCTTGGAGGAAAAAATACATCTTATCCAAGCACATCCGCCTACCTTTTATTTATATACCATACGAGCCTGGAGTAAAAAGTTCTGTAATATTAAAGTTAATGTGAGTTATTCGACTCGTAATGGGCGCCTTACTTCACCGTACATACTAAATGACAGAATAACCAGTGTCGATTTACATTGAGATCCTCTGCTTTATTTAAAGCATAAAAAGTTGCAATCAGAGGGACCTAATGTGCAATCAGTTTTTTTACAAAAACATTAAACTAATTTCACTTGCAAGAAGTAAGGAAATTCATTTGATTTGTAAGATACAGCATTTGTCACCAGCCAAGCATGTAATCCAACGCCTTCGAGATGAGCCCACTGGATCTCTGAGGCACCGGGGCATTCGGGATTGGTGTGGGACATAGAGATCTAGCAGTGGTTTGTCTGAAATCAAACAAACTTTATCATTAGGATAATTTTAGAGCCGCATAGCCGATATAGGGTAGCAGGTTCAAATCCCGCAACAAACAAAATCATAAATTGAGGGTCAGCACATACTGAGCAACAAAATGCTCAAAACTTATTGGTGAATTGATAATGAACGAAATCACAACTACAATAAAGTTTAAAATAGCATGCAAGAGATTTTTAAATTAAGTTGCTAAGACTCAGTTTGTAGTGACTGTAGGAAATTAGCTGTTGCTACTTCATAATTAATGTCTTATCATAATAAAAGGCAGTAAAAAAATTAAATATTAATTATTTACTTAGGAAACAGAATAATAATTATTACAAAATTATGCACAAGAATCCAATTATAGCAGCACAATTTTGAGTGCTGAAAATATATCCAAATAGACTAATTATTCTAGTGTTGCTATAAAAAAGAATACTATGTCTAAGTCGGGAATTTAAGGTAGACCAGTCACGAAAGAATAATTATTCCTCTCAAATGATCTAAAAGTGTCCGCGACTGGATCTCGCGATCATAATAACAGAAATTGACGCGGACGAAGTCGCGGGCAACAGCTGGTCTAATATAATATTTAGAAAAGTTTTGAAAAATAAAAATAATTTATTCAGTCATAATCATTTCATTCATTAATTTGAAACGCGGTAATATAGCCAAATTGGCATACAAATATTTACATACATATGCGGTAAAAATATAACCCTCTTTTCCGCAGTCAGGAAATAAATCATAGCACTCAGTACAATCGGAACCACACTCATATTTTCATCACAAGTAAAAATGTTTATCGACCAACGAAGTGGGCACGGGTCAGCTAGTGTGTTATAAGCAGTACCTACCGTTCCATAGTCACGTTAGGGCTGGTGGAGGTGACGCGCGGCGGCTCGCGACACTCCACCACGCCCACCATGACCCCGGGCAGCACCTGTCTGCCGTTTAACGCTATAGCTCGCTCCTTCTCCGCGCGGGTTGCGTAGCGGATGTGGGCCCAATTACCAGGAGTGGGGTATTGCTTGTCTGGAATAGATTTTCTTAAGTAAAAAAAAGGGATCAGTGCCATCCTTGATGCCATTGGCATCCAGTATATTTTATTTATTAGATTCACTTACGGGCACTTACACAAATACATTTAAAAGTAATATTATCCTATTTAAAGAAATTGCTTGCTAAATGCATTGACTAAAAGTTTTAAAAATATTGCTAACCATTTCATAATACTCCCTGCAGAAAAGGGGCAGAACTATAGTACACGCGCGAGTTGAATGTAGAGCTTTTGTATGTGTGACCATACATTAGCTCTGGATTCAATACGCGTGCGAACTGTAGATTTAAAGCTGTCATTTTAGTTTAGTTTAGAGATTGTGTTATACAGAATTGACCACAATGTCAAGTTCAGTTCTCATTTGAAAGCTGAGAATGTAGGATAGAAGTAGGTGTTACTTTGCTGAAGTCTGTGATAACCAAGCTTAATTTTCCATAATCCGCTGGTACAAGGCGCTACATGCAATATGCACTACTCACCCTAACCTTGCATCCTGGAGGCAGATATAGGCTACATTTTACTCTTGAAATAAAATAGTTCCCATGGCATTTAAAAAAACCTTAATTTATGGGGCTGAAGTAATCTAAAAACAAAACACATTATAATGACAAAAGATTTAAAATTACCAAGTATAGCACCACAGTTACTGAATCTTGCCAGCACTGTGTTGGCTGCATTTGGCGGAAATCCAAACACTGTAACCCAGTATTCGTCCAGCTCCTGACACCCATCTTGCCATGCTCCGTAAGATTGATTGTTAACATTATTTACATATGAATTCTGCATTAACGAATTATTATTGCCATAGCCTAGGAAACTGTTCTCTTGAAATAACGACTTGTTGACAGAAGGCTCACTCTTTATAGTGTCAAATAAGTCTTCTATGGGAGGTCCGTTGGTTTTGGCCGAATATGAAACGTTGGGAGACTGTGGTATGTTAGGGTATATGTTTTGATGATTGTATAGAGCTTGTTTTTGCATTGAAATGTTCTGACGGTATAGCTTCTGCTCTGGTGTTGAGGTTTGAGTCGGACTTGTTGGTGAACCTGCAAGTAATAAGTATAGAAATTAGTAATGAAAAAGGTGCATGAAATAATTTGCTTTACATTGAACTGCCCACAACTTCACAAGATTCTCGCCGGCTCTTATCAGTAGTCTTGTTTTCGAGATCAATGATATCTATATGATGAATCTTAAATAACAAATCTAAAAAAGTATATTAAGTAAATAAAAAATAAAAAAAAAGATACGCGCCGAATTGAGAACCTCCTCCTTTTTTGGAAGTCGGTTAAAAAAGGTGACTGATTGACTTACTGATCTATAAACACACGACCCAAACTGCTGGACGAATCGGGCTTAAATTTGGTATGCAGATATCTACGTAACTATATTACGTAGACTTCCGCTAAGAAAGGATTTTTGGAAAATATTGGGGTTTGAAATTTGTGTCGTCAAAAGCTGTGTGGGCAAAAGCTAGTTTACTTACAAATTAAAACTTACCGAAAGCAAGACTGCGGCCTTTTGTTGGTGATAAACTATTCGTCCGCGGGGACATAGTCGTCATAGTAGGTGGATTAATTTCACCTAACAAGAAAGGTGGTAAATATCCCACGTTAGGGCTCCCAGAAGGAGAATGTGTCGGACTTCCTAAAGTCATGGGCTCCATTATGCCTCTTCTGTTATATTACTCAATATCGCAAATCACTATTACACTGATAAGCAATGAAACTTGTCTTTCTATATCCTAATTCCTATATTTTTTTAAATGCAAAGGCAACGGAACGATTTGACATTTAAATGGTTGACACCTGACATTAAAATAAAAAATTTAAAACGCCAAACATCAAAAAACAACAATGAACAAACATACTACAAATTTGGATACATGTACCATGGTTTTTCAATGTTTAATCATAGATTAATATGTAGCTGAAACGTTTAATTATGTAGGACTAGCTGATTGCCCCAACTTCGTCCGAGTGTAATATGTTTTTTAGTCCCACGGGACTTCGTTTATTTTCCGGAAAGTCATGTCACTCTCCAGGTCTTCAACAGTGGCGGGTGGCGGTCTTAGATGGTGGCAAGCAGGGCAACCACCTGGGGCCTCGCTCTTCCAGGCCGCAGGGGCCTCGCGCCCTCGCGCCTTAGCCCAAGTAGAAAAGGCCCACCTATCAATAGGATTTGAGCTAGGAAGATCCAAACTAGTGACTAATGACATGGACAATCCACTATCAATTCTATTTATTGATCTGAAATGTTAGTGCTGTCAACTGCGAAAGGTAAAAATAAGTGGACAAAAAGATGGACTGTACTCTACAAAGCATATAATGGGCGTCGCAAATATCTACCACCCAGAGCCTCGCAATTGCTAAGGCCGCCCATGGACTCCTCAACTATACCCATGCAAAAAATGACGTCGATCTGTTGCAACAAATTGCAGCGTGATTGAAGGACAAACAGACAAACACACTTTCGCATTTATAATACTACTATACTAGATGGACCGCGTGGACCAAGTTTTTTCAATTCCCGCGGGAACTCTTGAATTTTCCGGGATAAAAAGTAGTCTATGTCCTTCCCCGGGATACAACCTACCCCTGTACGAAATTTCATTAAAATCAGTTGAACAGATATTTTTTTTATTCCCGCGGGAACCTTTGAATTTTCCAGGATAAAAAGTAGCCTATGTCCTTCCCCGGGATACAACCTATCCCTGTACCAAATTTCATCAAAATCGGTTGAACAGATGGGCCGTGAAAGCGTAGCAGACAGACAGACAGACACACTTTCGCATATTTTATAATATTAGTATGGATGGAATATGGATTATGAAATTATTGAAAAAAAGGTATCCTCTTAATCATGATCCGATGATGCCTTTATATAAAGTTTTACACCACACATGCTTTACACAGTCTCAAGTGTCTTGCAATCAGTTTCAACTTGACCAAGCAGCTTCAGTACACTGTATACAGTGTACAGCACCTTTTATATTAAATTGAACTCGTATTGAACGCGTGAATAAAAAAAAAGTAGCATCATATTTCTTTTTAAAATTGGCAGCATTGGTAGACTTGTCAAAAATAAAAGTCAAAAGCAAAACCAGAGACAAGTTAACCAGAGAGCAAAACCAAGCAAAACTCAAAAACCAAAAAGTCAAAAGCAAAACAGAACAGCAGTCAAAGATGGATTCAGACGAATCTGAGAATTTCGATTCATTTAGCGAAAATGAAAAAAGTAAAACTAATAGCAATACTCCAAGTGAACCCGCAGTTAGCAATAATAACATCGTACATAAGTTGTTTTATAGAGAGGTAAGTTTGAACTTGTTAATTACAATAGCAAAGCTCGCCAATTTTTGTTTTTTGACTAGTTTCTTCGTATAGGTTTTTCTTAATTTTTATCTGTGAAAACCTTGGAGTAGTACCGTCATATTATTACTCTATCAGCCAAATTTTAAGTCGGATATATGACATTATTTTATATGCAAAGATACAAAATATAAATAATGTTTTTCAGATATATGGTAGCACATCCAGAAAGCCTAGTGAGAAAACCAAAAAGATATTCGACAAGATACCACCGCGACTGCGCTTTTGTCTCATGGACATTGTACCTATGCGGTACTTGAGGGAGCATGTGTTCATGGGGTTCTCTCAATGCGGACAGTTTCTGCTAAGTTTCACATACAGCTGCAACGCTCAAGTTTACTTCAGGGAAAGCTCTAAGTTTACGTATGTATTATTACATTAAAATTCTCTATTTATGTTAACCACCAGCCTGCATGTGTGCTCTGCTAATAGCACATTTTGAAAATCCACAACTAAACACTGTCCTCTAGCTACTAACCCATCAAAACTACATACAATATTGGTACCTTCAAAGAAAGCTCTAATACAGCTATACTCTAAGTGTGTTCCGCGGAACCCTAGGGTTCCCTCTGTAGGGGTTCCGCAAGAATTTAGAAAAAAAATCAAAACACCTCTCTCTGGTCGAACGTTTTGACTCCGCGGCCGCGCGTAGGTATATTTATTTATTTATTTATTTGTATTTGTAGAAACATGTGTTACGTAGAATAGCTGGTACAATATCTCATAAGTTTGCTATCAACGTGCATCTTTTGAAAAGTATTTTCCCGAAGAATAGAATACAAAAATGAAACTGAATTCATGGATTCATAATCCTTTTTTACCCAACTTGCAAAAGCCCGAAAGTATGTCAAACGAGATATATGAATCTCTTTTAGAAATGTCATCAGACACAAGTATGGAGTCACTGTTCAAAACGACGCCTCTC
This sequence comes from Erebia epiphron, assembly GCA_963932025.1. Taxonomy (NCBI): domain Eukaryota; kingdom Metazoa; phylum Arthropoda; class Insecta; order Lepidoptera; family Nymphalidae; genus Erebia; species Erebia epiphron. Next base: position 11,703,451 of record OZ009952.1, on the reverse strand, counting down.
AACGATTTTTGGTGCAAAATCCGTGATGAATATACAATGCTTGGCAAAATGGCTCTGAATATTCTTCTCCCATTCCCAACAACATATTTGTGCGAAACAGGATTCTCAACCTATGCAGCCTCGAAAACAAAATATCGGAATAGACTGGACGCCGAACATGATATGAGACTTCAACTGTCTTCTATCAAACCTGATATCAACCAATTGATGAAAAATAAAAAACAGTTTCATACCTCCCATTAGTTAGATTTTTTCTTTTTTAATAGAATATACATATTCTATTATTGTATTTGCCATGTGGTAAAGTAAGTAATAATTAGTACCTAACTGTTACATTGTACTTTTATTATGCTTGTTAATAAAGAATACACTTTTAAAAACTATTGTTTTATTGTAGGGTTCCATCAAGTAGTTTGCTTCCCAAAAGGGTTCCGTCACCAAAAAAGTTTGAGAACCACTGCTCTAATAAGTATATTCTAAAATTTCTATTGATTTATATCCATCACGGAGTTCTTCTTTTGGAGAGACAGCTGTTGTACAGGGCTTTTTAAAGACTATGTATCACATTAGCCATTGCTACTTATGATCACCTCCATCTAAAGTTCCTGGCAAATACTGCTGTCAAACAAGTCAGCCAGAGTAATCTAAGCCTCTCCTTCTCCTCTCTCTCTGGGTGCACTACGTTCTCCATTTGCTGCCCAAATGAAGACTACATTTATGCACTAGTGCAGTAGCATGTGCTGTATTATGGGGTTTCCGCAACCTCTCCCCAGAGTCTAAGCATCCCTGTCCTGGAGCTTAATTAATCTAGTCACAGGGGGCCGCTGGATACAAGCCGCGCAAGACCACATATGAAGGGAGTACAAAGGCCTATGTCCAGTTGTAGACTTCTGTCAGTTGACAACAATGACCACTACATAGTCATCGGTGAATTATATTGGTGAAGTCTTGCTTACCTACTATAAATAAGCCAGTTGCAGCAATAGGTTGGTGCTATAAATTATTAGTATTGATTACTTAGTAATTAATATTCATAATATATTAGACTAAATGCAATGTAATTTTTTTTTAAAAATTGGATTCTATATTATGATTTGCATAACATGTGCAAGTTAATTGAAAAAAACATTGCAAAGAACAATAGGTAGTTATACTACTAAAATTAATATAAATTATACTGATAGCTAAGCTAGAATTTTCAATTATGAATAGGATTAGTTTAGTACTCTATTTCAGTTTACTTTTCATATTTGCACTACTACATACTAATCATACCCTATCATACTTTTGTGAGAAGTATGTACATGTCTAGCTCGCTCTTTGTTGTTACCCTCTTTGTCAGAGCAGTTGTGATTGTAGCTGCACTGCTGTGGATTGTTTGAGTATGCATCTCCACTGCTCACCGAAGCTATGTATATATATAATATACTGTTTTTACTGCGCACTTTATGCACATCTGCTTTTTACTGCTCTTATGGACATAGAGCTGAAACACTAGTAGTAAGGCTGCCTTTTAGCTCTACCACAATTGTTTTTCTTCTTGTTATGATTTTTTATTTAAGTGTTTTGTTGCAATAAAGATTTAAGGGGTCACGACGGAGGTGGCGTTGGAAGTAAGAAAGCGCCTCGCCACCTCTGTATACCTGGCGTCCCATCGCTTGCATACATTTTGTATGAAATATGAAAGAAGCGGCGTCGCGTCAGCACCTCGTCCGCACCTCGACCGCGACCGTCGCCTCTTGTGTTTGTCTCATGAGTTGAGCGACCAAGTCGTTCTACTTAGATCAACCCTTGAAAATGCGTCTTTACAGATATTGTGGCCAATTCTGTATTTACAATCTCTAATCTCTGTCTAAACTAAACTAAAATGACAGCTTTAAATCTAATTCTGTCCCTTTCCGCAGGGAGTATTATGAAAGGGTTACAAATATTTTTAATGCTGTCATTTTAGTTTAGAAGATTGTGTACTACAGAATCACCCGCATTGTTCATAGGCTTCATTTCCTGCTGTGGGTGCCGGGCTGCGTGGCGCGGCCGGTGCACAGCGTGCCGCTGTTCGGCGGCGACAGCGTGGACAGCAAAGTGACCATTTCCATGGCGCAGTGGAAGCACAACCCTGGCGTGCTCGTGGTCTATGGCATTGCGTGAGTATACCATCCAGCCTGATCATCACCATTAGTTCGAGAACATAAACCATAAGGCGTCAAACACGAAACTAGCGACGGCGACAGCGGGGCGATGTGGTACGAGAGCTAGCGACGAATTTCGAGAAGGCCCTTTAGGCAAACTGAAATTGTGAAAAAAAAAATTTCGTCAACTGGCGAATCCAGTCCTGCCAGTCTGGTAGAGCGTTTGCGGTTATTTCTCTTCAAAAATATTTTATTAAAATTCCCAAAAAATATACTTTTGGCAATCTGAAATCGTCAGACAAATTTTGCGGTTTTAAACGTGAATAAAGTTTTCAAATGAGTACGACTAAATTGCGGCGAAATTCGTTTTAATCGCGTATTGAGTAATTTCAATAATACCTGCAAATCGTCAGACAAATTTTGCGGTTTTAAACGTGAATAAAGTTTTCAAATGAGTACGGCTAAGTTTTCAAATGAGTTACCAGCTCTCCGACCAATCGCATCGCCCCGCTGCCGCCATCGCCCCGCCGCCGTCGCTCATTTCGTGCCCGTACACTGACTGCATTGCTGCTTGCACTCCAAACGGAAACGTTTTGAAATTAAAATCGGTTGTACTACTGAATTTGTGATTTTAAATCAAGGGCTTTGGAGTACATTTTACTTTGACGCCCATGTGTTCGAACGCTCGAGCGCGCGCCATCAATCGGAATTGCAATTTTAAAACTTGGACTTACGGCACATAATATCTGGCTCTACCATTTAATTTTTTTCCCTTTTCCCTATCATCTAATAAAATTCCACATACTAGGTAAAGGTTACATTTGATAATTTTACAATAGGTAAAGGTTACATCTAAAATATTATGTTACTACTGTTATAAACTAGAGGTTGCCGCGACTTCGTCTGCGTGGATAAAGGTTTTTCTTTAATTCTCGTGGGAACTCCTTTATTTTATGGGATAAAAAGTATGACAAAACTAATTAAAGGCCTTCCCCGGAATGTTACATGTAGTAGGACCGTTAAAACGTAGCAGACAGACTGACACACTTTCGCATTTATAATATTAGTATGGACGTGAAAGTTTAGATGTTTGCCAGTTTGGATATCTGTCACTCCTTGACGCTACAATTACTGAACAGGTTTGTATGAAATTTGGAATATGGAGATAGCTTTGATAGCTATCCTGAATTAACACATAGGCTACATTTTATACCGGAAAATGAAGGAGTTCCCGCGGGAATCACAAAACCTCAATTCACGTGGAGAAAGTTGTGGCATCAGCTAGGAGACAAAAATAAGCATTTTTGTGATTACGAATTTTATTTGTTTGTAGATTGATACAATTTCTAACATTACAGTGAATCCCTGTCTGAACGTTCCTACCTCAGCGTTATTGGAGTGCCTCGCTTGGGATGTAGGAAGTGCTCTGCCATTTCCAAAGACGAAGGTGAGTAACACATATAAAAACTTTATAGCAGTTTAAGCTGAGTCCAGCTGAGACCGAACTGTAGCTGTTTTTTCGAATTGACTGCATCGTTTTCGTTTTTGTGCATAGTGCATTAACGAAGCAAAAGCTTGGTTAATGCAGTGGCATACATAACCTATTCTCAAGACAAAAACTTTGTTCACAGATGACCCAGATCCAAATTGGAACAAACGTTGTCTAGAACACAGTTTCGCGATACACACTAAATTCGTCTGCTCCTTCGACTCCAGTTTATACGAGCCCGTGGTACAGCTAGCGTACACCAACCAAATCATCATCTACACAGACTTCATACACATACTAGAAATAGATCTCGTTAAACCCGACTCTGACAGGAGTGAACTTCAAGAAGACAGACTTTCGTTAGATAGGGAAGAAATCAATTCGGTTTACACCAATCCTAGCACGCCCGCGTCAGATGTATCCGCCGCGTTTCAGTCTCCCAAATATCAGAACAATGATGTCCAGAATATTCTAGCAGATTTCTCAGAGATTGAGGAGCCGTATCTAATGTCTAGACCGGTTAAACTGCCTGATGTGATGGGGCAAGAATTGTGTATCCAAGCGTCGTCAATATCCCACAATTTGATGGAAGAATGGGAAGGACCCTCTCCTTCAATAAGAACTTTAATAAGCCCACCGTTAAGGTCCCCAAGGAGAAGGCCAGCAGAAGGTATGTCTAGGTTCAACGAAGCGCATAGAATAAAAGCTGAAAAGGCGTACGAATTTGTTGAAGAAGCAGAAATTAAGTGCGAGAAACTCAGCATGTTTAGAAAACGACGTTTAGCGGATAAGAAATACGAATTTTCGGAGGATAACAACGAAAACATCGTTCCTTTTAGAGTTTTAAGGAGTAATAGGAAATATTTCACGGGTTCAACCAGTAATAAAAGTCAGACTAGAAGAGCGAGATCCCCGCCGGTCGAAAGCGTGGTTTTGCGTGCCCATAATCAAATTAGACCTTCATCCCCAACGAGTAGCTTAGATCTCAAAAACCCGGGACTTTCCTCCCTTGAGTCGGACAGAAACTCCGAATCAGAGTATAGAGTAATGGAAATGTTGGACGACGGAACGCTCAAAACGGTGTCAGTTCACGATAACACTTCAAAAACGCTTTCGGATTGTCCAGTCAGTCCTCAAGACCCGTATTTGGTGCATACGGGGAATTCCAAGTGCAGTAAATTCTTCACGAGATACTTTTTGGAAAGTGATGATGAGATCACGTCTATCATCACAGATTCTGAAGGTAAGTTATGCCCTGTACCAATAAAATATTACGTAAGTAAAGCGAACGTTACTTCCGCCTGTGTTTCGAATAGCCCAAATAGAACAGCTGTTTAGAGGCTGCCATCGTCATGACGATCGAATAAAAACTCAAATGATTTTTTTTAAAATAAACTTTTACAAGTGCTTTTGAATCTTCGAGGGAATCTACCGCTCGCGCTGGTTTGGAATGCCATTGGAAATGTCCAAATGCTTAGTGCCAAAACTAAGTGCTCAGTGCTCACGTTACCTCGCGGGTGTGCCGGCAGGCGCGGTACCGAAATATCAAACATATGGCATAAGTATCGAAGTTTTTTTCGCATTTCTGTAACACTAGAAATAATATATACGGCTATACGCACTTGCGAATAAAATTCGTGCGCAAAAAAATCGCTGGCTTGGCACAAAATTCACTTGGTGCGGTAAGAATTATAACCGCGCGAATATTTTGTGCTGAATAGAGCTATATGACGCTCACCACATTCGCAGAGCAAAGTAGGTGAAATCTGTACGTGAAATATTTTTTTCTCGCGACTATTTTTCGCAGTGTGAACGTAGCGTAAGGTTACACGCAGAAATTTCTCTGTTCCAGATGACTGTATAGCGGACTGCCACGTAGCGTTGCCCCTCTGCGGGCAGGGGTCGGGTCAAGCCCTCCAGGGGGTGGGGGCGGGTGCGTGGGAGCGGTTGAGAGCTCAACCCCCCTTGACGCTGCGAGCTCAGCAGAGGACCCTGGACACTGAGCTGCTGTGCAACGAAGTGTGCGGCCGGCTTTGCACTCTGCGCGGAAAGAAGTTTATATACTGCTTTGACTTTGGCTGTCATGTTATTGACGTGTGCCAGTCTAGTGGGTGTCTGTCTGGGGTGAGCGCAAAATTCTTATATTTATTTTGCCAACTAATGTCCCATTCGGGACCTCTTTGTCGACTATTTGCGCGATAGAAATTGCAATAGGCTCGAGACTCCCTCGCTCCGCCTCAAAAAGTCCGAAGGTGATCCGAACGTTAAGGTAAAGAACAGCGCAATATTGCGAGCTCAGTAGAAGGCAGTGGACACTGAGCTACTGTATTACCGAAATCTGCGACCGGCGGTGCACTCTGCGCGGCAAAAAGTTCATATACTGTTTCGACTTTGGCTGCCATGTTATTGACGTGTGCCAGTCTAGCGGATGTCTGTCTGGGGTGAGCGCAAAATTTTTATTCATTCTTTATCAAACAAACAAACAAATTGTTAAAAAAAAAGAGTGTGCTTTAGACCACACGACTGAAGTAAAACTTAGTAACTGGCTAAGAGAGAAAGAAAATGACGCTCTCTCTCTTGGCCCTACAGTAATATACGAAACGTAACTCTCTTTTTTTCTATCTTCACTAACTTAATGTGAAACGTGAATATCTCCCTCTCATCTTCCGTTCGCCTCGCCCGATCACACTTTTCGTAACGCCAATATTCACCAGCTTACTTTGGGGAGTAAGCTGGTGAATGCGTGCGTAAAAAAGTTTTACTTCAAAAACAATATTAAGTCCGTAAAGGAGTCCCTAAGTAATTGTTCCTAGTGCTGCAATCGTAATTTTTGTTTGTTCAGTTGTGCCCTAGGAGGTCGTTTGTTTGTCTGTTTATGTACTTTTTGTTCCCATTTTCCTGAAAATTTACTGAACCGATTTACGGTTTCGTGCATTAGATTTATGTATAGCTTCTCAGAAGTTTCTCAGATATGTTTTACGGCCATCGTCCACCACGGTGCGCTGCAATCGTGTTTTTTTTGTCTGTTCAGTTGTGCGCGATGTGGCTGTGGGCCAACGAGGGCGAAGCGTGCGAGGCGTGCGAAGAGCCCTCCGCAGGCTGCCTACAACATAGACGGCAATACGCCGCGCAGGTGTGTACATGTACCTACTTGCCGCTACTGAAGAAGCAAAGTCTTTATTATTTTATACTAGCTAATTCCCGCGACTTCGTCCGCGTGGATTGAGATTTTCGGTTCCCGCGGGAACTCTTTCATTTTTCGGGATAAAAGTAGAATGTGTGTTATTCCAGACTTTAATCTATTTCTGTGCCAATATTTATAATTTATAGTATAGATTTTTTTAATCCACTACAAGTTAACCATTGACTGCGATCTCACCTGATGGTAAGTGAAGATGCAGTCTAAGATGATAGTGGGTTAAGCTTTTAAGGGTATGGCAGTTGTATTCAACCGGTATGGGTTGAGATACCTAATCAGTTTCTACACGGCATCGTACCTGAACGCTTAATCGCTTAGCGGCACGTCTTTTGCCGATAGGGTGGTAACTAGCCAAGTCCAAAGCCACTCACCAGGTCAGACCAGAGCTAATTCAGAAATTATAAATTTCCAAATTGACGGGCCCTCTGAACGTTAAGACAACAGCGATCAACGCTGCGTCATAAAATAAATAATTATTGACTTTTGACTTGAAAGCCTAAAGAGATATTTTGCTTTGCATCATAACAAAAATTATCATCTTGTTGTAATTTTATGAAATTCGATCTTTGTTATAACTATTTTTAACACGTTAACTAACATAACTTCTTACAAATAACTTTTTCAACAGTGTCTTTTCGTGTGGGATCTCGTAAGCGGCGTGTACAGAACGGAACGAGAGGCCATGGCGGAAGACTTTAGTCAAGAGACCTCCAGAGGTAAGCTTCAAACTGACCAACGTAACATTATGTACCTACTTATCAAATTCTTGTATTATTAACTGGCAGGATTTATCTAACGAGGAAAATGGTACGTTTCCGCAAGATGTGAGGTGCGCTTATTTACGTCCTGCCTAAATTTTAAAAAAAATTGAGTAGTCCTTCAAACTTATCTGACCCGGTGTCAGCGTCGCTAGTATGTATGGAAAATAAAATAAAAACAAAAACTAAACAGGCCTACAAATTAGTTACAATAGGCAAGATGACTGATTTTGAAAAATGGTCAGATTATGTTCGGAAGTAACTACTATTTCGAAAAAATATCTTATTTCAGCAGAAAAATAAAGTTTGGTAGATAAAATTAGCATTTGAAATTTAAATTTTAAAATTCACGCCAAAACGTTCGGCGGTGTCATGGCGTCGTTGTGACGTCACAATTGTTTTTACCAATGTACTCTGTGCAGTGTGCAGTAAGCAATTAGTGTGAATTTCAAAGCTCGAAAACAAACAATTGTGACGTCATTCGCTTCTTTGTGTTTTATGCAATATGGCGGATTGCTGTATTTTAGAGTTTTATTTTATCAAAATAAATAGCAATCTCACTCGAAATAGAAAAATAAATACGTTTTTTACAATCCATGAATCCTATTTCATTAGATAAATTCATAATTTCATTGATTCTTGGTTACTGTCATCATGCCTATTATGGCCACCGGGTCAGATAAGTTTGTGGGACTGTAAATAAACAATTGCACTCAGAGATTTTTTGACAAACATCAACATTAAACATTAATCAAGGAACAATATCGCTATAATCCGCCAAAACTGACCAATATATGTGGTATAATGTGTAGCTTGCACGTTTAGCTTGTGATATTTACCACACCACACAAATCTTCCAAACTATTCTCAACGTACGTTTCTTTCCAACACCGGAGTATCTTCAGGAGATGTTGACTCGACACTGTACGATTGTAAAAAAGTTTTTAACGTGCAAGCTACACGCTGTACGTCATACATATTTTAAAGTGAAGTAAAGTAAATATTTTGTCTGCTTTGGCAATTTAAAATGGAGAAGTTTACCTTTTTTTAAATTTATTATGAAAATTAAGACAAAAATATGAAAGAATCATTAAAATATCTCAACAAATGAAAAAGTTATGGAACTTTAAAGTTGCGCTTGCAAGACGGGAGACGTGACGTCATAACTCCCTATCAGCCGAATTTATAAAGCCGAATAAAATAAATAATTGGACTTAACGTGACTTAATTGAATTAAACGCACTTAATTTGTGTGTGAAGATAATTTTGAAGTATTAAATCTCGGCTAGGTATTAAAACTCACTCACAAAATATCTCACTCCAGTAAGATACAGCAATCGGTGTGCATTAAATAATTAAAGTTTTAAATCGTCATTTCTCGGTCATTTATTGATGGATTAAAAAAATAAAAACACTGATTTATTAGTTTTAATCTATATTTTACTTCCGTTGTGTTAAATATGATATTCACAACATCATGAAACTTCTCCATTCTAGTTCTTTCAATATTTTTTATAATAAAAATACAAAAGGAAAATTTGTTGGAAAATGCCAGCGCCAGTGCGATAGCCAGCAATTCTGGCTTACTGGGCGGTGAATATCGCCAGCTACACGCTGTACCACATAGTTTTGTCTACTGTGGCGGATTATAGCGAATTAAACTTCTATAGTCCACGCGCGAGCGCCGAGGATTCCTATGGAATATTAAAATAATGACCTAAAGTTGTTTAAAGTACAAAACAATACTGCTATCGCAAAATTACACGCGTCAAGCTCGAAATTAGTGCTGAGAGCGAGCTGGATATGGAGCGACTATCGGGGGTTGCGTACAGCCGTCGCTTCTTCAGACCCCGATTCCTCGGAGTTCGTGCGCGGACTGTAGTTCCTTCATTATCATGGATTTCTGCAAAGTAACACCTGCTCCTATCTATTATAAAACATGTGTAAACTTGTCAATTGTACGCGTCGCGCGTTCAGTTTCAGGCGTAGAGCGCGCGCGGCAGCTGGCCAAGCGTCTGGGCGCGATCAGCGCGCCGCCCGCGCACGAGACCCGTCTGCTGACCACGCTCACTGGTGCATATCTAGCTTAATATAAATAGCTTTATATATAAAGCTTTATTTAATAGCTTATTATATTATTGAAGTGAAAACTTCTTTAGCCGCATTGAGCACTTTTTGCTTTCGAGTGACCGTCATGATCGCGTGACCGACATGCTCGCATTGTTACCAAGACATAAGGTCTTAAATATAAACATACTACATTCGAAATTAAACTTTAAAGCCTTAGTTTTGAGGTTTATTTGATATCGAATATTTTTGTACATATTTTAAAAATGACTTTTTATTTTGAATTGAAAGGTTATTCCTACGTTTTCTCTGATGACAGAACGTCTTAAAAATTAATATTTTCCAATTGTTATGTAGCTTTATGTGTTAGTACTAAGGTGCACAATTAACTGAAGTTGTTGCTAATATAATACCTTTTTCTACATTTCCCAGTCAGAAACACAAATGTTTATGTGAAGTAAAATTGAATTGAGTTAGTTTTCACTTCTATCGGCAGTCCCGATGACTGCCAATTTTTTTATCTTTATTAATTACTAGATGATGTCCGCGACTTCGTCTGCGTGGATTAAGTTTATTTGATTTCCGCGGGAACTCCTTAATTTTCCGGGTAGCGTATGTGTTTCCACGGGATATAACCTATCCCTGTACCAAATTTCATCAAAATCGGTTGAATAGATGGGCCGTGAAAGCCCAGACAGACAGACACACTTTTGCATTTATAATATTATATTAGTATGGATATTTTTTATTAGCCATAGCGCTAGCATAAATTAAAAAAAACCTATGTTATATCTTTATTCTTTATGTAATTTGCGCGGGATTCAAGTGGTGTGTTTATTTAAAAATTAAACTTTTCGCTCTGTAACTTTAGATATTCTTCAGCTCCGGTCCGCCGGCTGCTCGTGTCTTAGCTTAAATCTGTGGTAGAGCAGCCAATTTAAATATGTTTATTTTTGAAATAGGAATTTGTGCCACAGTAATATTAATTGGTGAATTTTGTTACCACAATGCCTTACTTTGAAGTTTGATGACGTCACAATTATGTATTTTATACAAACGTCCCTAGAACCGTGTTTTTAAGTTTGTTAAAGAGTCGCTGATTTGATTGAGTTTCCATCATCCCTATTTCAGGTAAATCTCTAAAAAGACTGACCGATGTGGACAACTGCGTGGAGATAACAAAGAAACATCCAGATAGCTCGGAGTCTGAGTCGGAACCTTCGGAGGACAGCGACTATGAGTAGCTTCACACTTCTAAGCCTCAGATAAGCGAAAAATTGAAACACTAATTGTGAGATCTATACAGCGAACTTTGACTTTGCTTAGACTTAAGACATGGTTAAATTGAGACAGATTTATGTTACTCACATAAGTCCATCTCGTTTTAACTCTAAGTAAAGTCTGAGCCAAGTCAAAGTACGCTCTATAGATCTCAGCATAAGAGTCAAGAGGAAAATGAACCTAAAGGCGATGGTTTAAGGTTGTTTAATTAATATAACCTCGCATTGGAATGCGCAGCGTTGGCAGACCCCTCGACAGGTGGACGGATGATATCAAACTAGTCGCATGGAGTCGCTGAATCTAGGCGGCGCAAGACTGAGGCGTTTTTTTTTACATTTATTTTACAGCTTTGGATACCAGTCCTTTAAGGCCTCTGGGGCGTTTGGGAATTTGGTATTTTACAACTAGTCAAATAAATTGTATTTTAGTGATTATTATTAAATAGAGGATCACCCAAAAGTCGTAATATCCACGTCCCCTGTTAGTTTTATGGTTAAACAATTTGAAACTATCGATTGAAGTAAAAAAGTGCGTCGAATTTTGATGTCACAATTCAATATTTCATACAGCATCGCATACTAAGCGCGCGTTTTGACGTTTGAAAAAAAAGTTGCTGATTCGACTTGACATGTATAGCTGTGGACAAGTATCGGTTAGCGACGACGGTTCCGTATAGTCAGTCAACCAGTTTTGGTTTTATACGAACGAACTTAAACAATGCTATTTAGGTACATTTTACTTTGACCTTATAGATGAAATCTGTCAGCGTTTTCGAAATGAGGTAACTACTAAACTAAAAGTACTGATTGTAGCGACGTTTTCCATACAATTTGCTCTTCCCGAAAGTTTAAATAATTTTACTGTTTCGAAGCAACTTTTCTGAATAGTTTGTATGTTTGCAATATGCAATGATATTTTATTAAGTTAAGTTATGTTAGCTGGAATGCACTTACTAATTAATAATTATTAATAATGAACAATGTAAAAATATGTGACACTCAATGGCCATAGTTACTAAACTTCCGAGAAGGAATATTTTTAAAATTTAAGCAATTTAGCTGAAGTATTATTTTAAAATGTAAATTATATATAGTTATATTTTTAAGTTACTACCAAATGTGGTGAAATGACGTATAATAACCAACGTAAGACTAAAATTAGTTGTGCTCTATATGCATTATATGAAAGTCAATATTTCTCTAGTCTGTAGCCGATCGTATTTTTTTCATAGTAGCATTTTCCCTCGGTTTCCCCCACTTTTGTTGTTATTGGCGAAACGAACAAGTATATTTTGCAAATAACTAATCCGTACTAATATTATAAATGCGATGGCGTGTCTGTCTATCTGTATGTCCGCTACGCTTTAAAGGGCCATCTTTTCAACCGATTTTGATGAAATTTGTTATAGTGGTAGGTTACATCCCGGGGAAGGGTATAAGCTAACAGCTTTTTACTCCGCAAAACTTTTTTTTTTTATTTCCGCGGGAACCCCTTAATTTTCTGGGATAAAAAGTATCTCTTTAACAAATTAAATCAAAATCGGTTGAAATGGGCCGTGAAAGTGTAGCAGACAGACCGACACACTTTCGCATTAATAATATTAGTATGGATCCTACTTGGGTAAAATTTTTCAACAATTTTCAATAAAATATCCTCAGACAAAATCTTACCTTTAATATCGTGACTCGTGAATTCGTATCTAACATCCAACCCATCGACTAATAATTTACTCGTAATTTAAAATAATCACAATATTTCATACACAATGCTAGAATGTTGATCTCAAACTAAATTGGCAGATCTAAAACTAGTGCTATGCTATCCTTTTCACAATATTTCTCGCAGAAAAGGACAGAACTACCATAGACCTTTCAGTTTGGGTATAACTAAATAATCACTATAGTTTCTTCTTATAAAAGTATGATGAAAGTCCACCCATACATAAGTATTTTTCTAATAATGTTTTGAAAAACACTACATGTGATGTAATAATTGATAAAATTTCTAAATGTAAATAAACAAATACAAATTAATGTACAGTACCACCAACTTATCTGGCCCGGTGGCCAAAATTGGAACTAATTTTTATGCCCGTTTAGTTTTTATTTTATTTTAACTAGCTGATGTCTGCGACTTCGTCCGCGTGGATTGAGGTTTTTTAGTTCCCACGGGAACTCTTTAATTTTCCGGGATAAAAAGTAGCCTATGTGCTATTCCAGACTATGATCTGTTTCTGTGTTAAATTTCATCCAGATCCGTTCAGCCGTTCTAGAGTTTGTTGTTCGAACAAACCCGATTTTGTTTTTTAAATTAAGATATTTACTAGCGACGCTGTCACCGGGTCAGATAAGTTTATGGGACTATACGCGCGGTTGAAGTAAAACTTCTTTAACGTTGGACACCTAAAAATAAACTAAATTGTCTTACGTGAGCGACAAACACGACAACGTGATTCTGTGACTCAAACAGTAGCTAACCCTTCACGTGGCCTACGTTGTTTCGTAGATAAGTTTGTCATTTTCTATCATTGATGTAGAATTTTAGTACCTATACTAGATGTCCGATTAGCGCTTCAAAAATGTCCCCGAAAAATTATAGCACAAAATACGAAGGTGCTCTTATTTGCTATTAGTATTGGCCAACCATAGCCAACATAACGACGCGTCAAAATGCCGTAGTGCTCATTTAAAAATTGTGCTAATATCCACCGCGACACTAAAACTTCGGAAGGAATATCTTTTTCAGTAAGTTTATAACAATAAATGGTTTTCATTTAGTAAAATAGATACAAACAGTTAATTAAATTATTGGACAATATTATTGTTATTGTTTGGCCAATGTTTGTGACAATACATAAAATATTGTATCAAACATTGACTGTTCTGGAACAACCCACCACCTCCCATGGCCCCACCAACCTCGCGGTTATATGGGCCGAATCGCGGGAGAGCGCCCGTTCGGTACTTGCTTTTGGCGTTTTCCCGGGGCGCTTTCTTGACTCCCTACAAATTCTTTATCTCTTTCCTTGTCCCTTTTTGTCTTTCTCCCCTTTCTGGGGCAGACGTTCACAAAAACGCAGATCCCCCGCGTTCCCTGCGGTCCGGATCCTCTCACCACCTAACGGTCCGCGATCACGGTGCCAAGCTGTTCCGCCTCTTGTGCCAGTGGTGCGCGAACTCCCGCAGCTTGCCGAAGTTTACCCCCGAAGCGACGAGATCCTGATAATAGACTGGGCCCTCCTCCTCCCGAACAACCCCGTCCAGCAGGGCGCACCGGAGGTCCTCGTACATCTCACATTCCCATAGGACATGGTGGAGGTCTTCCTCCGCCTGTCCGCACATGCATCTCCCCACTCACGACGAGACACATGTCATGCAGGCGCTTGTTGAAGCACCCGTGGCCTGTCAGAACCTGCGAGGTCTCATAGTCTGGTGCGACCCAGGTTGCCCTGAGCCGACCAGCCACGTCCGGGAAGAACCGACGCAACTCACTCCCTTTCGTTTCGCTCGCCCAACGCTCCTGCCATTCTGCCACAATTTCCGACCCAATTTCGCGCTTACGCCTGCTCAACTCACCCTTGGCCGCGGTCTTGCGCGCCGCATCTACCCGGGCAGCACGGATCACTTCCAGGTCCGCCGGCAACACCCCCGCCAGGACAGCGAGGGCCGCGGCACTGTTCGATCGATACGCCTTGGTCAAGAGGATCAAAGCTGGCCTCTGGGACCGGACCAACGACGTCCGCACGACATAGAGCGACGCCCTCTCGGCCCAACACGCCGCAGCGTACGTGACCGATGCTACATAGGTGCCGTAATAGAGGATTCGCAGCGCTGGATATCGAATGCCCCAGGAAGAGGTCGACACTCGCGACATCTTTCCAAAGCAATTAGCGGCTCGTTCCCCGATCGATCTCGCATGCTCGGCGAAGGACAAACTTGAATCGATTGTTACGCCCAGTACGACGGCCGACTGCACGGCCCGGATCGACGCACCACCGAGTTTAATGACCGGAGCCCGCTGGAGCCTGCATCTAAGAGTCACCATCTGCGACTTCGCAGGGGCGAAGGAGAGGCGGTTCCTTTGGGCCCAGCCCTCAAAGAGGGAGATCGCCTCGGCCGCAGCCGTTTCGATCTTCCGCCTCGATCAGCACCGTGACGTCGTCCGCGTACGCTACAACTTTAACCCCACCCGGGAGCGGCAACCGAAGCAAGTCATCGAGCAGGACGTTCCACAGAGTGGGACCCAGCACCGACCCCTGCGGGCAACCCATTGTCGACACCTTCCACCGCACCTGGTCTCCCACGAACATGCCTACTCTGCGTCTGCTGAAGTAGTCAGCTAGCATGCGGTAGATGTTAGGCGGGCATCCGCCCCGCTTGGCCTTCTGCATAATCATGGGCCACCAGGCGTTGTCGAATGCGCCGGAAATGTCCAGAAAGATCGCCTGCACATAGTTCGTTTCGGTCAAAGACAATATATACCAGTATAAGACTGTTCTCTTCATACATTAAATCAAAGCTCGCTAAATGCGCATTAAAGTCGCCGGTACCTTGTAGTTCTTCGCATTATCTGAGATGGCGTAACTGTGCAAGCTGAAAAATAATTAATAACGAACATAGCTATTGCCATCTAACGAGTAGTAGTTGAATCATCAACTCTATCAAACTTACCTAGTGCCATCTAACGTATAGTTATATATCCATGACTGCCTCGTTGGTATAGTGGTTAGCATGTTGGACTGCGACCATAGATTAATTATAATACAGGTTTATATATTGTCTTTGACTGCGACCGACGAGGTCCCGGGTTCGAGTCCCGGGTCGGGCCATAACAAGTATTGGGTTTTTCTGGCAAGAAATTCTCATTACTAGCCCGGAGTTAGGAAGTTGGCGGTGTTTCAACCCCGTGCCTCGGAGAGCACGTAAACGTGTCTAATTATATATTTTTTTTTCAAAACAATCTTGATCACTTGTTTTTGTGTTTTTTTAAAGTATTTCTTATATATGTTAGTTATTCTTGTTTTTTGATTCTTTCACAAGTCAGCCCTTGACTGCGATTCAACCTGATGGTATTTGATGATGTAGCCTAAGATAGTAGTGGGCTAATAAGAAGGGGTATAACGGCTTGGTACTTATAATAAACCCCAAATCGATTTCTAGGTACGCTAAATCGCTTGGCAGCACTTGGCTTCGCCGGTAGGGTTATAGCTAGCCATGACCGAAGGCTCTAAGCAGATCAGAACTCATGTGCCTATAGTTCTGAAGTAGGTAGACTCTAGAGTAATGGTAAATTTAGTTTTTTTATCAAGTATTTCTTGAATAAGGCACAATACCTACTGTAAATATTTTTTCTTGATTATTACCTAAGTACCCACCTAAATTATATCGCCATCAACCAGACTTCTACTGTAATTAGCTAGCTATAAATAAAATAATTATCTATATTATATTTATTTATTTACATATTTCGGAACCCTGCATGTCGATAAATATATTATTATTAGCTAAATGGCTAAAGAATACCTAACAATTGCCAAACTTAACCTCAAAGATTAATCGTATAGCAGCAGAATCTCAGAGTCCAGAACAAGCGTAGGTCAGCAGTTAAGGGTCCGTATTCTCGCCCGCCTAATTGCGCGCTCAGCCAATTTTGGAATCTGTAGGTATACCGCACAGCAAGACCGTTAGCTGCACTCACACAAAGACGGCATAGGCCGATAAAGCTACTTTGATACTTTGTCAAATTGTGTAGTCAAGTTCGTAATATTTTCACCATGTTAATAAAATTGTATAATCTTAGTTATCACTTAAATATTATTTTCCCGTTTGATAAATGTTTATTTGGCATACATAAACTTTTATAAAATAAGTTTGCACACGGGTATCATAATGTAACACTAAAAACTATATACACCTACAAGTTTTTCGTTTATTTACTTATCATTAAAATTTATGATTTTTTAAATTTTAAAACCCATACGGCTATCTGACTGTTATTAACAATTAAGGTACACGATTATTGATCAAGATTTACTACATGGGTCATTAGAGTAATTCAGTTGTCTCGAAAACGCCATTGTTATTTTGAAAACAACTCACAGATAAGCGATTGGTATTGTGTATTACGCAGGTGTAGTTAGTTAGCACGTGCAGAGGATTGGTCATAAATAATATCACAAACACGCGGACCCTCTCAGGTATCAGGTAATGTAAATGTTACCAATTATATTGTATTAAAATGTCTTTGCAAAACTACCTTATGCAGTTTATGATAAAGTACAAATTCAATTGTAATCATGATTAGTTAAAAGATATAAATAAATCCTAACCCTATTTTCAATTCACAAATTGACCACTGCAAGGTTATTTCCGGAATTTGCAATTTCCAAATCTTGTCTGGTATTGTCTAGTTGAAGGCTACGGCCGTGGCTATATTTTACCCTATCTGCAAAGATGAGCCGCCAAGGGAGTAAGCATTCCAGTACGATATCGTTTAGAAACCGATAAGGGTTATGGGTTATAGGGTTATGGGTTATAACCGATTAGGGATATGACATCCCTAACGGGTTTGCCCGCTACCGTCTTAGGCTGCATGATCACTTAGCATCAGATGAGAAAGCAGTCAAGGGCTGAGTTTTAAATATTCTTATATAGTATACTTATATAAATATTTTTATCATAAAACTGTCTCTGAGAGGCATAGATCTAGCTTTTCAGGAATCCAAAATTTCTGGAAGTAAATAAGTATAATAATTTTTTGAGTTATGTGTAACTGGCTCTAATTTGGTAATACCATAGCTCTTATTTTGTGTCATTGATTGATTTACTGCTTTCCACATTTTATTTTATTTGATTTTGCTTTACGGCTTCCTCAGGATCCTTTCCAATGGAAGATTGGGGACATTTTATTTCTATTATCTCTTTACTATACAATGCATCTGGCGTGGCACCCAAAAAAAAAACAGAGTCCCAAAGGCCGCATCTTCCAATTTTGATATTTTCTTGTTCAGCCAGCTGTTCCTAAACAGCAGAGCTTCGTTTTCTCTACTAAGTTGTATAGCTGAAATGTTATCCGTGAAAGCGTAGCAGACAGACAGACAGACAGACACAACACACTTTCGCATTTATAATATTTTCTGCTCTGGTCTGGTCTGGTGGAAGGCTTCGGCCGTGGCTAGTGACTATGCAACTTTCAGGTTACTGAATATAAAATAACTAGCTGATGCCCGCGACTTCGTCCGCGTGGTTTAAGTTTTTTGTTATTCCCGCGAGAACTCCTTAATTTTCCGGGATAAAAAGTAGCCTATGTCACTCTCCAGGTCCTCAACTATATCCATGCCAAAAATCACGTCAATCCGTTGCTCCGTTGCGGCGTGATTGAAGGACAAACCAACAAACCAACAAACAAAGTGGCTTTCGCATTTATAATATTAGTAAGTAAGTATGTTGATCTTACCTTGTGATATATAAAACAAGTAAAATCAAATCCAGAAGCGAATACTCCAATCCAATTACAAAGCAAGGGCCTAAATATTATTTTCACTGATTACAATGTCAAAGTCCATATAGAGATGCCAAGGTCAGAAAAACAAAAACACTAAACTTGTATGGTTTTGTTGGAAGCAGTTGAGCAGAGCAGAGTATCTCAAACGAAACAATATGCTATAAATAAAAACTTTATGACCATTGAGCTTTGTTACTCTAAGTAAATTTGTAAAAGAAATGATATTGTATTAAAATGTGTATTGCAATATATACCTTATGCAGCTTACGATAAAGTACAAATTAAATTGTATTCATGATGGGCTTCTTGGTTTTAGAATTTCAAATCGTTGCGGTAATATTTTATGACTTATAATATTGTTTAGTATTTTGATCGAAAGACAGTGCGATTTGCACGGTACTATTGTCGAAAGGTAAAAGAATAAATAAAATCTATACAAACAATGAACAAGTGAATATAATTAAAATTATTAATAAATACGACTGCTCTGCCGTAGCCCGTAACTATCTACTACGTAACGATACCACAGTCATTGATTAATTAACAATGGAGTCTTATTCACATTTTTATTAAATGATATTTTTTGGGAATCACTACATATTGAATTATATTAGTATATATTTTTGGAATCTACTCATCATTTTCTAGATGATGAAATTATACTTAAACTTATTTTCGAAAAAAAAATCTACTCTAGTCTTTAATGCGAGACCATGGTCACCCCATCACTTTTTTTGAAAATTTTACTAGCCTATGTCACCCGGAATAAGCTAGGGATTCTAACGATACCTCATTTATCAAAATTGGTTCAGGCGTATAGAAGTTATGGTGGAATATACAAACTTACATACATACATACATACATACATACATACATGAACCCTGAAAACAATATACTCCGTTTTTCAGGCAGTCGTATAATTTTTTTTATAATAGGTACCTTTTATTGACCCGTGATATAATGATTGTTTACGATCAATTTGGGAATTCATAATTTCTGAAGCCCTTGAGCGCTCCAGTACGATGCCTCGTAGAATAGAAATCATCAGTTACCATCAGGTGAGATCGCAGTCAAGGGCTAAGCTTGTAGTGGATAAATAAAAATTTAATATAAGTAATGCTTTGAAAACTGTATTCACCAAAATATCTCAGCAACAAGGTATGCCACGTTGAGTTTTGCAATTACGATTTCAAAGAAAATATAATATTTCAGGAAAGTAAATTCAAAACCCATACAAATATTACGCATACTTAAATCCCGATATACGAGAAAAACAGTATGCGATTATATATTGTATCGTTCAAAATTATTTAATAGTTATAAAAAATTTATCCTTATTATTAAATACGTATCACGCATTCATTCAATATCGATTGAATCGGATCAAGAACCTAACATTCTCTGCTCATCAAACTAAGGCAGTCGCGCTATGTATTGTTAGCAACACGTTTTTACAAAGGCTTGTGAGAGAGCTCACGCACACATACAAAAGAGCCCATCCAGCAACACGTCCACCCTCGAAGAGCGCTGGGCTCGGTATGCCGGTCGTGCGGTCTGCAGTAGCATTTTACACGTGAAATTTATAAGACTTTTGATATTTTTTTGGTCATACAGGTATTTTACAGAAATGTATTTTTGTACAATTCATGTTATATAAATACTAAACATTCATGGGAAATTTTATTTTATCAGTAAATTCGCCAAACTTTTAAGAAATAGGGGTTATTATGACGCGTAAATTTTGATAAATCGTGCACATTGATTTGATTTTTTTATGAATTAATTTTGTATAGAACGTTTAAAAACGAATTGCAACAGTCCAATTTTAAGAGTGTGTTTATCATATTAATATTTTTTATAAGTCATTTATTACAATTTTTCTTGGATTTATATGGGTCAAAAGTATCGCCTAAAAGTGTAAAAATGGTAAACGTATTCCGCAAGAATGAGAATTTCACTATTATATTTCAATAAAATTAATATTTTTTTTGCAACATTCTACTAAGGAGGGATTAAACTTTAATGTTTTAATTTTCTTTTTGTTATAATACTACTATATCATGCACAAAGCTCATCAAAAGTTCTTAAAATTTCGGTTAGCGGGGATACGTATTCTTAAGTAGCAGGATCTCGGAGTCCATTAGTCTTATCACGGTCACAAACAAAAAAAAAAAACCGGTTAAGTGCGAGTCGGACTCGCGCACCGAGGGTTCCGTACAAACATGTAGGTATATCCTATAAGTAAAAGTTATAGTATTTTTATTCAACTAATATTTTAATTTCAATTTAATACCTCTACGCGTTCATGCGGAAAGGGGAAGTAAGTTTAAAATTATTAAAAATATTTTTTTTCTTATATGACTAGATGATGCCCGCGACTTCGTCCGCGTGGATTGATGTTTTTTTTTTATTCCCGCGGGAACTCTTGAACGCGGAAGTCTATGTCCTTCCCCGGAATGTAACCTATCTCTGTACCAAATTTCATCCAAATCGGTTGAACAGGTGGGCCGTGAAAGCGTAGCAGACAGACAGACAGATAGACAGACAGACAGACAGACAGACACACTTTCGCATTTATAATATTATAGTATGGAGTATGGATATAGTATGGAAGTATGGATTTAACTAAAAATTTATGCTTTTCGCAATTTTTCCTTTATCTGTGCTATAAGACGTTGCTTCGTACCAAATTTCAAGATTCTGGGTTCACGTGAAGTGCCCTGTAGGATTTGATTCCCTTGCGAGTGTCGAAATTTGCAGCAAATAATAATAATAATAATAACTTTTTATTTCAGGCTTCAACACCCATAACTTGTTAGTAACAATCACTTAACCTATGTTAGTAAAAGAACAACATAAAATACCTAAACTAACCTACCCTACTCTCAAACCTAAGCCTCGACACATTTACAGGTCTCTTTGAGGCCTCCTCATGAGAATGTGTGCACCATTCCAGCGCCTCCAGAGAGGGCTGTCCAGCTTAGTAGCCAACGTACTGAGGAGGGTGTTGGTGCTGCTCACTAGCCTGCACATCATAGACGCAGCACGCTTGCGCACGATCGCGTAGAAATCATCCACGCGAGCGTCCGCGAACATGGCCGACGCGCTGCAGTGTCGAGGCCTCCTCAGCACCGCCCTCAGCACATTGTTATATTGAACACGCAGAGCATTGTAGGTCCGCTGCGTATAGTCTATACACAGACTGCACGTGTAGAAAGACGGCAAAGCAAAAACGGCTGTAGATCTTTTGATTGTGTTAGCTTAGAAGTTTGATTTTTTCACAGCTCCAAGGGACAGTAGACCTGAGTAGGTATTTGATATGAATTCCAGCTTGGTACCTACCTCCATGTGTTCCTGAGAAAAAGGGTCTGGACACACAGACGGGCGGACAACAAAGTGATCCTAGGGTTCAGTTTTTTTCCTTTTGAGGTACGGAACCCTAATTATTAAAAATATTTTAATTAAATGATATAACTAAAAATTTATGCTTTTCGCAATTCTTCCTATATATCTGTGTTATAAGACGTTGCTTCGTACCAAGTTTCAAGATTCTAAGTTCACGGGAAGTACCCTGTAGGTTTTGATTCCCTCGCGAGTGCAAGAAAAATCGAAAATTTGCAGCATAAACGGCTGTATCTTTTGATTGTGTAGGCTTTTAAGTTTGATTTTTTCACAGCTCTAAGGGACCGTAGACCTGATTGATATGAATTTCAGCTTGATACCTCCATACATTCCTGAGAAAAAGGGTCTTGACACACAGACGGACGGACAACGAAGTGATCCTATAAGGGTTCCGTTTTTTCCTTTTGAGGTATGGAACCCTAAAAACACAAGAAACGAACAATTCACTGAGCCGGCACCATAGATCTTACTCTTACTAATATTATAAATGCGAAAGTTTGGATGGATGTATGGATGTATGGATGTTTGTTACTCAATCACGCCCCAACAGCATAACGTATCTGGCTGAAATTTGGCACAGAAATAGATTATAGTCTTGAATAGGTAGCACATAGGCTACTTTTAATCCCGGAAAATTAAAGAGTTCCCGCGGGAACAACAAAACCTCGATCCACACATACGAAGTCGCGGGCATCAGCTAGTTAATTATAATACCAAGTACCAACCTGGTTTATAAGTATATCGTCTTTGGCCGGCACCAAAACAAGAGGAAAAAATTATTTTAGTGTATCGTCAGTTTGTGACGCCATCTATAGGAATGCAGCATAACTGCATGGTCCACTAGCTGATTATAAAATAAGAATACACAGAACTTGTTTCAAATCGAATTACTTCTGCAAGTTAATTTTGTTAAAATTAATTGAATGTAAATTTGCTATTTGCTTAAGTGATTTTATCAAATTTTTGTATTTTGATAATTTTATATAAATAATTAATACAAACTGAACCAAGAAAATACGATATTTCACCGATTTTACTATAATCATTTGTCGAGCGAGCCTGGTAGCGCCACCTATCGATAGTATTAACCTAGAAAAATTTTTATATGGGAGTTAGCAATCTATACTTGGTTTATAATTAATCTATGGTTTCGGTATTTTTCGCTGTGCTAAGGATCTCGCTCAGTGCCGTGACGGTCGATCTGCCCGGAGTGAACCCATGCTGACAGGGAGAGATCCTCATCGCGATCTGGGGCGCACACTGAAGTAGGACGCGTTCTAAAATTTTGCCAAATACAGGGAGGAGCGTGATCGGGCGATACGCCTTGGGGTCAGTCAGCGGCTTGTCGTTCCCCTTGGGTAGCACGATAAGTCTGCCGTCCTTCCAAACGTCTGGGAAAACTCCCTCCACGACACACTTACCGTACACCCAAACAAGCTCCGCGGAGGCCGCAGCCCACACGCGCTTGACCATTCTCGCCGTAATTCCGTCAATTCCCGGGGCCGTGTTAGGCAAGGACCTAACTGCAGACGGTCCCGACTAAGTGGAGGCGCGTCACAGCCAGTCGGGATGACAGAAGCCGCTAACCGGACCTCCCTGTGGTACGCCGTGTCCTTAGACAGATCGTCATCCGGACAGAGGGCATGCAACAGGTTGTCCACGGCCTCGCCGACACTCTCCGAGTGGCCGTCAGCATACTTGATGCCGTTGATGACATTGGCTGGGGGACGGTACCTCCCGCAAGCAACCCGATACGCCTGACCATAAGGGTCGACGTTCCCCGACTCAGCCTCCCGGAGGTAGTAGCTGTTCTGCGTCTCCACCATTAGCTGCCGGTACCTCCTGCAATCTGCATGAAATGCGTCTCTAGCTCTCTCTTCCCTGTCGCCACCCATCCTCCTGGTGCTCTGCCATGCACAGCGAAGGCTGCTAACCTTCTTGCGCATAGCATCCAGCCTCGAGTTCCACCACTCGTAGCCGGTGTCCCGGCTCCTTCCACGCACACCCAAGCACTCATACGCAGTCCGCACCACAACATCCGTGAGCTCACTGGCCAGAGTGGAAGCGTTCTTCCGCCCGTCCAGGAGCCCCACTCTCGCACTGATCGTCGATTGGAATCGGGTCCAGTCCACTCCATTCTCCCGAAACCTCGGCGGTCCACCGTCGACAAGCTCGGCGCACTCTACAGCTCGACGCACGCAATCACAGGCAATGGAGTAGGTGATGAGGCGGTGGTCGCTGGACGATGCTCCGTCGCGCACTCGCCATTCCGTGGCCTTAATGCTCCTGGTCGTAATGGTCAGGTCGATGTTAGATTCGCCATTGGGGCCACTGAATGTCGCTGGTTGGCCGCAGACGTTAACTAAGGCTGTTATAAATTCCTCTACGGATCTCCTTCTGTGGTCCGCCTCCTGCCCCCGGCCGGTGTAGTGGCGGGGCTCGCTGTGCCACATGGGCGAGTGCGCGTTTGCGTCTACTCCAACTACTATACCCTTGCCTCCGAGGGAGTCCAGCACTCTCTCCAGTTGGTGGAGATGCGGGTCGATATGATCCGAATATTGAAAATAGGCAGACACAACAACGACTTCTGCTCCACCCTTGCTGACCGCCGCCACGAAGCAGTGAGATGTTGAGAGATGGCCCAATGCCACCACGGAGACGTTCGGGGACACCACGAGGAGCCCTGCCTTGGCAGAGTCGCCATGCTGGATGAGGCCGGGCGGAGTCTGATAGTATTGTTCTTGGACAAGAACAATGTCCAGACCCAGGGCCCGGGCAAGCGATGGCAGCTCGTTCGTCGCGACTGCGGCGCCGCCGAGGTTCAGCTGTCCGACTCGAATCGTCTGAGGCCCCCTAGGGGCAGCCATAGTTAGTTGTGGCGACGGCCCTCTGTTCTGCGTACTGTCGGGCAGGGCAGGACCGAGCATTCGTGCTGTGCGACTCCAACTCACGCTTGAAGCGGTAGCACGTGGCGCACCGAGCCTTCTCGGCTTTGCACGATTCCTTCTTGTGCCCGGTTTCTCCACACTTACCACACACTACCTCCTTTGCCTTACAATACTTCTCCGGGTGCCCAAATGTCTGACACTTGTTGCAGCAGGTGACCCGGACGAAGTCGCATGCCTCTGTAGCCTGCCAGCGTATGTAAATGCGGTCCTTATCCAACAAGTGCTCCCTAAGGGCCGGGGAGCACTCCAACACCATCGTCGTCGTGTTGTGCTGCCTTCCCGTCATCTTAAATACCTTACTGTTCTGGAACAGGGGATGCATGGAGTAGTATTGGTTTTTTAAAAGTATTGATGTTTGTAGATTCCCTGGCAATCAATTACGTTGTGCAGTAGCCTAGCCATCTAAAAAAACATATTAAATTATGTTCAAATTAATTTTGATAAAATTGATATTACTGGAAACACATACCTACTAGATGTGGGCGCCGTCTTAAATTTTGTCGGCGGCGGCGCGCTGACAAATTTTAGTCGGCGGCGGCGTGGTTATTTTCCTGTTTTTTTTTAAAAAAAAACGGAACCTTTTCCACCTAATTTGATTCAATTTTAATAACCTCCTGACCTTGTAACTTAATACCATAGTCCATACCAGGTGAACGACGGGAAAATGTATATATTTACATGTATGTTCTTTATTATATGCCTGCCTACCCTGTATAGTATAGATAGACTCTAGATAAGGTACAATCTTTTTTAAAAATATGAACACTAATAGTTTAATTAATTAACTTTAATAGGTTTTTAACATAATTACTATGGTTTAAACTTACATATTTTATAATTGTCATGGATAAATATAATTTTATTAACCCGAATTGAGCTCAAGCGAGATCTTTTCGCCGTAATGGTTAACCCGGCTACCGAAAACACCCTCTCACTCGGAGTGCTTGTAGCAGGCACACAGAGTATAGCTTTTGCAAGAGCGGCAAGGTATGGATATGATTTTATTTTACTGTTCCAGTAAGCTAATAAATTACCATCTTTTGGTTCTGTAGGATCAGCACCAGCAATGTAACGCCAACATTCTTGCTCTATTGGATTGCCTTGAACCCCTTGGCATAAACTAATACTATGTTTCCGCGACAGTTTGTGCAAGAATGATGTATCGGTAACATTGCTGGTGCTTGTATTGCCTGCAGTTTCTGCTAAAGCTTCTGGCACGTTATTGATATTTATGACTTCTCTGATGTACGAAGAAAGGAAGGAAGTTCTGGTCATATTCTGCTTTTCAAGATATAAATCAATTTCTGTCAGACTCATAAAGCGGTTATCCAATAGTGCTGCTGCGACAATAGGTTTTGTTACTGGGAATCTTTTATTAATTTTTTCCATCATGTTGCGTTTTAAGCGTAACATTATTAGTGCCTCATCATCTTGATTAAGCTTCAATACGTCCACAATCTCAGAACGGAACACCAGAGCAACATTCATTGTGCATGTTTTCTGAGACGACAAAATTTCGACGGCTTCGCGAAAGCTTCTCAAAAATTTTACTAAATCTTCTAAAAGAATCCACTCACTTTGAGTAATTCTGAGTTCTTCGTGGCCAATCTTCCTCAACATAGTATTTATAGGTTCTCGGTTGCATATGTGGATTACACTTTCTAGCATTTCTAAAATACTGTGCCAACGTGTTGGGGTTGCAGTTTTGATCGTTGGTATATGTTTGTAATTTTCGGATCCTGATGGTAAAGACCTGTCTTCGGTGTCGGTTTTTTCAGCATTTTCCAGTATCAGATCAACTTGAGGAACAGGGTCGCTCTCGTCACTTTCTAAAGTTTCAACGACTCCTTCTATTTTCTCCAAAAACTCTAGCTGTTGCTGTACTTTTTCAGCTTCAGCTTGCAACTCTGGGGCACGATATCTCACAGCCTTAACGACTTTTTTGCATTTCTGAACTAGTGCTGCGATTTCTGGAACTGAATTTATGCCATCGACTGTCACCAGATTGTGAAGGGCATGACCTAGACATAGATGGTGAGTCAAATTTGCCATCCCAACTGCTCGTTTCACATTACTTCCAGCATCAGTAACTGCAACAATCGCTTTGCCATCCAAAATAAACCTCTTCTTTATGTCCTCAATCGCTTCATGAATTTTTTCTCCGGTTTTTTTGCCAGTCATTATTTCTGTGCTCAAAGTCAAAGCTTTTAAGACAAAATCTGAAAATAAAAATAATTGTACTATTGTCGAAAGATTAACTATCTTTCGATTAAAGGGGGTGTTCATATTGCAATCTAGTTACTCACCTGTAGTTAAATAATGCAGTGTAAACGTTATATAATTCAGTCGTCGGTACTGATCTGTCCATAAGTCGAAGGTCATGGCAAAATTCTGAGCAGCATCGATGGAAATTGTTTCCTTCACTTTGCTCAACATTGACTCATATACATCTGACAAAGCGGTGCCACCAACTGTATAACGCGATGGAATATCATTGTCGTTTATGACGACGTTATATTTCTAAAAAAAAAACAGGCAATAAAAACATAATTATTATCTATGTATTAAAGAAGGGAGTCATTTAGAAATGTTATAACATGTAATTTAAGCTAGTAAAATGTTATCTACCACCTTAAAAAAATCCACCATGCCCTCATCAGAAACGGAATCAAATGGAAGTAAGGACTTGCAGAACCATAAAGCTAAATCTCTAGCCATAAGCCATTTATCATATCTTGAGGGGCCCGTAGTTGAGCTTGTGGAGCTACTGGTTTTTGCGGGTCGAGAAACGGCAAAAAAATCTTGCATTTTCGT
Source organism: Erebia epiphron (assembly GCA_963932025.1). Taxonomy (NCBI): domain Eukaryota; kingdom Metazoa; phylum Arthropoda; class Insecta; order Lepidoptera; family Nymphalidae; genus Erebia; species Erebia epiphron. The sequence continues at coordinate 11,675,860 of OZ009952.1, read as the reverse complement.
TTTGGCCTTGTCAGCGCTGGTATCTTGAATTTGATGATCATCTCGCAGATGGCGAGTCAAATTTCCAGTGCTTACTTTTTTATTGTAACTTTTTATCTTTACGCTGCGAAAAAGCAAAAGCATGGTGCATGTACTGTGAAACCGCATGATACAATGAATGAAAGAATAAACTGCAGTAAAAAACTATCAACGTACGACATGGTGCGAGTATTTAACATTTAGAGGTTATGTCCAAAAACAACAATAAATACAATACCTAAAGTATTTTTACACAACAATACCTAAAGTTAAATGTGTGCAAAAGCAGCAGTAAACATATTTTTAGGTTATTTTTCAAAGTGCCTATTACCTACATAGTTACATAAAAAACATTGGGTACATAAAGATATTATTATATACTTCAAATAAATATTTTATACAAATAATGTAGTAATAAAATATAATAAAAGCCGCAAAGCCTAAATCTGAATCGGTATCAAAGCCAGTAGAGTAGAGAAAGTAGATAGTCGGTGTTAACGTAAATTTTGATCAAGTTTTAATCCCGTATTTAACCCTCTTAGTGAGTGAATTTTCAAAATTTTATTATTAAATAAATTTCTTTGTACAACAAGATACGTTGAATAAAGAAATCCTGTTCAAAATTGCATGCTTCTAGACATCGAAATAAAATTGTACCTACGACTAGACTAGACTACTAGACTCAGGCTTAAGCTGAGCGTTGTCTGTCAATAAATTACTTTTGAGATTTATTTACCAATTTTTGGACAAATTATTTAATAAGTAAGTTCAAACAATCCGTAAAAATAGAATTATCATCATGAATTATCAACATTGTAATATAGTTATATTATATTATAATACAATTTATTCTTATTGTTTAACGATAGGATTTCTTCGGAATGTGGGATGAAATTTTGCTCCGTAACTCCATCAAATATCAACCGATTTTCACAATTATTTTTTCTTTACGCTGTCAGGTTGGTCTCATGTCAATTTCATGACGATTTGACGAGTAGTTCAGAGATGGAAGGTGGAACTCTTCACTGGACATCCGGTAGCAGCAAATCAATTGCGTTCAGTGCAATAAGTCAATAAAACGTAGATTATTTAAAATATAATTTAAAATCTTACTTCTTAAACAAGTTTAGTTTTAGTTTCTTCATGTTTTTACACAGATACTAATGAAGATCATAGCATTGTATAGTTATAAATATTGATAGAAGAGGAAAGATTACGCAATTTAAACCTACGTGGTTTTTTGCATTACTAGCCACCAAAACTATTTTTATTTTTATTTTGAATACACGACCGTACACAACAAAAAATATTCTGCAACTCCATGTCTTCGTTGTTCTATTTGAATTTCGTTCCATTGATTTTTTTGTTTTTGCCTTTCTACAAAGACAAAAGGTCTTATAGATAAATATACTAAATTCATAATTAAACTTAAATGCTAAGTTTTAAGGTTTATAATAAATTGACGTTGTTGATATTGACAATGTAATGCTAAGAGTTGCGTCTAGTTCCAAAATAGTGTAAAGGTACCAATTTGACAACGTATGACGAATCTTATTGCTTAAACATAAAATTTTATTTTAGTAATAAATATTTTTGTACATATTTTAAAAATTACTTTTTATTTTGGATTGAAAGGTTATTCGTACCTTTTCTCTGATGACAGAACGTCTTCAAAAATTAATATTTTCTAATCGTAATGTAGCTTTATGTGTTAATATTAAGGTGTGTAATTAACTGAAGTTGTTGCTAATATAATACCTTTTTCTACATTTCCCAGTCAGAAACACGAATGTTTATGTGTATGTAAATTGGGACATTTTTGCGATAATTTTTGTTCGTGACCCTGTTTCTATACTCATTCTATTTCAATGTTTTCTATGGAGCGGTATCGCGTCGTGTCGCTTTCGTCGCTCACCTAGGACAGCGGGTCAATAAGCCATCGAATACTGGGACCATACTACCATCGCTTACAGCTGTATTTTGTTTTATTATTGTTGACGTTCGTGGTTTAGAATTATAATACTTATTTTAGGGACGTCAAGGTGCGTGATATAAAACTTTCATTTTGAAATAATATTGATTTAAGCGATGGTAGTAACCCCCTGAAGTCATAGAAAGACGACTGGCTAATGTGTCTAAAACAAAGAAAGAATACACTGATTGCTTGATACCACATCGATAGATGGCGGACTCAAAACAGATGTTCTGCTTGGCGGTAATTTTCGCCGGATGTGACGTTTGAACTTTAGTGCTAACAAAGATCAAAATACTTTAAATCGCGTCTAAACAGTTTTATAAATAATGTACAAAATGTAATGTAGTCCTAATCAATGAAATAATCAAATCAAATAAATATTATAAATGCGAAAGTTTGGATGGACGTATGGATGGATGTTTGTTACTCAATCACGCCCCAAAGGCTAAACGGATCTGGATGAAATTTGGCACAGAGATAGATTATAGTCTGGAATAACACATAGGCTACTTTTTATCCCGGAAAATTAAAGAGTTCCCGCGGGACCCGAAAACTCTCAATCCACGCAAACGAAGTCGCGGGCATTAGCTAGTGGCGTATAATTATTTGATTGAACTCAAATCCATAACTCTATCAGTACTGTCGGCGGAAATAAGTCTAAATTAAAATAATTGTTGGGTATCGCCGAACGTACTCAGGATAAACCACTGAAAACATTGACTTACCAATACCTTAGACGCACCATCGAAGCGCAAAAAACGGCACGGTCAAACTGTTCATAAATAGATAATATGAACAGTTCTCACCTCAGTCGCGCATGAGTACACCAAGCGACAACATGCCGTTTTGCTCCGTAAAAAAGTGCAAAAACAATCCGAAAGATGCGAAAAAAACGATGGAGTATCATATTTTAGGTTAGGAAATACTTTATATACATTTACTTTACGGTATACTAGCGAAATAATCACACAATCTTACCTAAATTAATTATTTTGTCATCATAATTACAATATTTCAAATGAGCAGCTATCGCATTCACACGCTTACGGGCCAATAGAGAACGCGATAGAGGCGCGTCTTAGCGAAATGGATACAAAAAATATGGAGTAGTTAATTTTTTATTTTTCTTATATTGAAGTTGTAAACTGGTACAATTAAAGTGCCCATTTTTTTTAATAAATTAATATGGGTATATTTAAAATTGGTAAGTAGTGTAAAAACCGTGTCGAATTCCTTAGATAAGAAATAATTCTTTCAAAATCGATATCTGGCAGTTATGATAATCATCATAGAAAAAGAAACCGTTGTCAATCTCTTAAAGAACGATGCCATATTTTTTTTTCTATTGAACAATTTTTTTATCGATTTTTGGGTAACTATATCGCAAACTTTAAAAATATTGCAGTTTCTTGTAATAATATTAATTAAAAAATAATATTAATTTATTTACAATATCCGATGCCCACACTTGAACACAATTTCACCATGTACAGTTCGCGCGCTAGTTGAATGCAGAATAAATATATGTGTCACCATACATTTACTCTGCATTCAACTCGCGCGCGAACTTTATATGATTTGAGCAAGGCCATTATTGAAAAATATATAGACGTATATGTATGTCTACACTATATGTAGACATTAAACATTGAAAAAAAGCATACTTCTAAAAGACAGGTTTATAAGTTAGGTACTCGTAGTTAAATATATTTCAAGGTACTTTTATTCATTTTTTGTCACTAGTTTTTGTATTTATTAAGAACTAGACTAGATTCTCCCTAATTTTCCGGGATAAAACGTAGCCTATATCCTTCCCCAGGATATAAACTACATACCAAATTTCAGCAAAATCAGTTGAAATGATGGGATAGCGTAGCAGACAGACAGACAGATCTTCGAAATCGGTGTACATTTTTTTTATACGCACCGTATTTAGAACCTCCTCCTTTATTGAAAGTCGGTTAAAAAAGTAGCCTATATCCTTCTCCGGGATGTAATCTATCCCTATACCATATTTCATTAAAATTGGTTGAAAAGATGGGCCGTTAAAGGGTAGCAGACAAACAGACAGACAGACAAACACACTTTCGCATTTATAATATTAGTATGGAATTCAATTCGTGAATTTCGTGAGAGGGATTCGAACCCGCGACATGTTACTACTTAATGAAATTTTTATCCTGCCAAGAAGTAACTGTGTTATATTTAGATAAAATACGTAAATAAAATATTTAATACATAATAACACATAAACACACAAATACATAAAGATAATTTTCATAAAATCATCATCACCAATAAAGTATTAAAAAAAATAAAAATATCAAATACAAATTTGTCGACTCCTATATCACTTTACTTCGGAACACAGAAAGTCTTCCGCTGATTCATTGCAAAATGTCGTATGTGTCGAACTTTTATTACAAGATTTAACCCTAAGTATGAATCTATATGGTTGGTTTTTGTGAACCGTTTGGTGTCTCAGTCTGTATTATATATAGCTGCGATTGTATAAGCGATTGTGGACGCTTTTTGAGTATTATTTTGTAGGTAATGTTGTATCCTTAGTTGGTAAATCGATGACTGAAAAAGACGCACTTGATCGTTTTGTATAATAGTGTTGCCAGTATTAAAAAACGTTAAATAATCCTATTAGCTTTCATGGGAAATATGTATATTCAGGTGCTCTCAGTGCGGACTGGAAAGGAACGGCTTCGCAGTATACTAAATTGACGCCACACCTTACAGTGGTCGCAGTGTATATCGGAATTCGGAACATACCTTATAATATGAACCTGTCTGTAACTAAACTTTTATATTATTTTATATTCGGAATATAACAGTTTAGTTAATAGTTAGGAAGAAGATACCTTTTTTACACTTGTATAGTAATTTTTGTCGATTAGTGTACAACCAAATAAGCACCAAGCTCCTAATAACAGCGAGAGAAACTCTATAATATAATCAAAATGTACGTAATAGTTTGAAATATTTGTCTGTATCAGCACAAACTTAGAAATGCTAAATCGATGTTCATGTAACTTTAGGTAGCGTTGATACTTCTCAGACTACGAATGTATGATAAGAATATGACATATTATAATGCCTTCTTGTATTAATAATATTGTAACAACACAAGTCTCGCAGACACTAACTCGGTAGCTCATTGCAAGGTTGTGATAGAATGGTAGTAGGCGTTGTTTTATTTTAAGTAGTGCCTGTGGGACATTGTGTTTATTATGAAACATGGTTCGAAGATTCGTCGCCTTTCGTCCTGGAACACCGTTTAGACGATCAACAAAATATTATGTACGGCATTATTTCGTAACATAAGATTTATTATTATGAATTATCACTGAAGCTGACCATAGGCCACTTTCCATACTTCAAACCCCAAACAGTTTAAAAAAATCTCATTCTATATCGCATTTAATTTATTCAGTAATGTAACGCACTATTTGTTTTGTTACAATATAAGATTGTCCATAAATCTCTAAAATGAACTTTATCACTTTTTAAAGATTTGTGTAGGTACAACCAATGCCACTTTAGAGAGATGGTCTAGAAGCACTTTGTGTGAGATTTAAAAATCGCTAAAAATAAAGCAGTCATAATACTCGCCGGGTACGGCGGTAACGTTCGTATTTTTTAACCGACTTCCAAAAAAGGAGGAGGTTCTCAATTCGGCGCGTATGTTTTTCTTTTCTTAATGTATGTTACCGCATATCTCCGTGGTTTCCAAACTGATTTGAAATTTTTATTTTCAGTGGTTAGGGGACGCTCGCGAGATGGTCCCATAAAAAAATCAGACTCCAAATCCTCAATCCTGATGCTGTAGGTATACCTACGACTCAAAACTAGGGAGTTAGGCAGTTTTGATGGTGAATTCATATAGTAGGTATCAAGTCACGTGTATACGATTCAACTTTGAGTCCCAACTCCTCAACCCTGATGCTGCAGGGTACAGAACTCCTTTAAAATAGCGATTTAGGATTTTTTCATGGGGAATTCATATTGTAGGTGTCAAGCAACGACTTCATACTTAAACCCAAGTCCCAACTCCTCAACTCTGATGCTGCAGGGTACTGCACTCCTTAGCCGTGGGGATTAAGACTACACTAAAAAGTTAAAAATAAAAATTCTTTCCAAAAAACCGACTTCCAAAGCCACTGTAAAGTAAAAAATAATTTTGATTTCTACACACTATGTTGAAGTCGGGCTAGTTTAACAAAGATAGGCAAAGTTGACGCGTCAGGCTCGCCCGACTTCAACATAGTGTGTAGAAATCAAAATTATTTTTTACTTTACAGTGGCTTTGGAAGTCGGTTTTTTGGAAAGAATTTTTATTGCCAGATCCAAAAATACGAACTTGTATTAATTAATACTTACGCACACATCGTATTTGTTGTTGTGCTCAGAATTTCAATTAAGTACCTACGTCATGATTTGATCTTTCATATTTCAATATTAATTGTTATTTCAATATTAATATTAAAACTCTTAGGCCCGCTTGCAGGATCGCCTTGTTATCTTTTTAACCCAGAATTAGCTGGTACTTTGACAGAATTCTTATGAAACTTCTGTCATTTGTTAAACGTAACCCGTTAAAGTGACTAAACGGGCCTCAATTCCACAATTTCTCATTCTCTTCCAATAAACTGATACTCATACATGTATTGAACTAAAACTAAAAAAAAGTAAATATTTATTTTATGTTTCAATTTTAAACACAATTATTTCAAAAATATATATTTTGTGTGTAAGAATTTGTCTTGTTTGTGTTGCTATACCTAATTACAATCTTCCTCATTGCAATACGCTAATAAGTTATAACATAATAAGATCAGGTAAAATAAAGGTTGTGACTGACTTGCACAGTACTATTCCGATATGGACCTGCTTGTGTTGGATCTGTCTGTGTGAAGAAGTCAGTGACAAGTGTGCCCATCCACTAAAGCAGAGTGTAGAGGAGTGATGTCATCCAATCACATTAGTGAAAAATCACGTGATAATTTTATCACTAATTTATAGGTCTATATTATGCTTCAGTGGACAAGCACCCTTAGTGTCACAAAAATTATTGCATTTAAATCTGTAGTAGACTAAAATTTGTATGAACTTGCCATCAATATTGAACTTTATATTATTAGTAATAACAAACAAACATGTAATAATAAACTATGAAAACCACTAACTAAACACCTTTTATTTACATTTTATTATCGAGTTGATGCACACGACAACTGCTTCTGACTGGGTTTAAATTATTGGAAATCCTGTAGGAACTAGATGATTTTCAAAATAAAAAAGAGGTTTTCGGGCAGCCATATCCTTTATCTGAACGTATTCTGTTCCAAATTTCATCAAAATCAGTTGATCCCATTCAGTAAGATGTTTATTTATTCAACTCTATGGGTTGGACAGATGGAACATGAAAACATAAAAGACAGGGTGGCAGACACACTTTCACATTAATTAATTAGTATGGAAAGTACCTGTAGGTTAGGTGTAGTAAATAGAAAAGGTTTTAAATTTTAATATTAGTTGATTGGTACATCCAATTATATTGACTGCATCATCAACCTCTTAAGGACCTGCCCACTTGAGCTGCCAAAATTTAACTTTCCATTGAAAAAAATAAATTTAAATGTCATACTGATTTTAATTCATTTCACTTTTACCACAATATAATTATTACAATAAACGATCTAACAATTCCCAAAAGTGATTGATGTTTGGTCACAATCCCAATGCATCTTCGAATTCTGTGTCATTGTCATGCTCTTGTCCTGGCTGCAAGTGGGCACACTCGTCCAGCATACAGTCTATTGATAGCCTCTCTACATCGTCCCAGGATAACTTGTTAAACTTTTCTTCCACAACTTTTATTAAAAGGTTTGCTTTCGTCCGTGCTTCTGTTTCTGACATACCATTCTTTTTGAAGCATTTCGCAGCAACCTCTAGTAACCCATCAGGCTTCTTCACGACTAGATTCAATTTCGTACCATTTTTTATTGATGGGTAAGATTCAACAGTTTGATTGTCAGACAAAGCTCGACCTAAAAGCAGTAATTTCTGTTCCTCAATAGGAATCCGCAGTTTCGTTGCGATGTGCTGTTTGATATCTAGTATTTTAGTTGTAGGAGACACCTGGAAAAATATTAAAATTGGGTGAATTACAACAAACACCGCTAAAAATACTGAATCTACACTAATTTTATAAAGATCGTAAATCGATCGAAAGATATACGTACCTCTACAGAACATTCGCCTCCCTGTAGTTGTTTTATAGTTATGTTCATCATGAGGCTGAAACTGGATTTTTGATTATATTTTTCGAATTAATTATTTGAAATAGAAATAGAAAAAATATTCATATTTCTTATGTTCTCATATTCAACATAGTATATATTTTTATTTCATACACTGTGTAGGGATGAGTTTTGTCTTCTTTTTGAAATTTTGATGTCGGTGACACTGACAGAGACAAGTTAACCAGCAGGGCAACCGCGTATCTTTTGCATCAATCATTGATACATCGCAATCACCTCTGATTGGACGGAACTCCACTATTGGACGTAATCCATTGACGCAGCAAGAATACCATAAATTCAGCCAATTGGAGGTGATTGCGATGTATCAATGATTGATGCAAAAGATACGCGGTTGCCCTGCAGGAGGGCGACCGCGTAACTTTTGCATCAATCATTGATACATCGCAATCACCTCTGATTGGTTAACACTCTTCTTCCACTATTGGACGAAATCTATTGACGCAGCAAGAATACCATAAATTCAGCCAATCGGAGGTGATTGCGATGTATCAATGATTGATGCAAAAGATACGCGGTCGCCCTGCTGAGGTCGGTGAGTTTTGTTCACACTTCACAGATATAGTTTTAGAGTTTTTGACGTTTGTTTTGTCCTTCCACAGAGTACACTGTCCTTCTTTTTTTTCTTGTAACTAGCTGTACGGCTCTGGGTGACAAACTTTTAACCTTCCTTTAAACTTCGACAGAATCAAACAGATTGCTCACAAGTGCTTGCTAAGTAAATATTTGGAAGATTGAATTTTCTGTCTAAGAAAAATATTAGGTATATAGTCCACGCGCGTAGCGTGGATTAAATAAGAATAAGAGTAAGAATAAGAATAATATTTTCTCAAACATGCATGGAAATATTGTCATTATTTTCGAAAAAAGAACACGCGAAGTATCGAATTTTCGGACAAAGAAACTCAAATCCATTGCAGGAGCGTTTTTTGAATTTGGAACATTACAACGCTCCTGCAATGTTGTATGAAACGGCGTGCTGGGGTTATTAAATACTCTTTGATCGGATCTCTTTTGTCATTCTTGGCATACCATAGTCTCTTTGTGTAACCATAAATGAGTTTGCCTGTCGGCACAGATGATAAAAAAAAAATTGGCGGCAAATCTGAAAATTCGTCTTGATTTGTTATTTACTTTAATAAATATAAATTTAGTAATAAGTAAAATGAGTTCCAACGGTTCAGAGAGTGAAATGGAGATTGATTGTACTCCACTAGATTTAAGATCAGAAGCCAAATTGGCAATGGAAAACCTGCTTCCAGCGAAGTCCAAAGAAAAATAAAATTTAATGTATAACATAAAAAGTATGTTTTATTTCCCTGCATTCTTTTGAGAAAAGCACTATATATGCCTCGGCGGAAATGGCAATTGCCTGTCTCGTATTAGTGAAGTCCTCGCCTACGGCTCGGCCTTCAAACTCATACTCGACCTGCAATTGCCTATTTCCCAGCCTTTGCAATAATGTACTATTATTTTCATAAAAGAGTGACATGATTAAATAGCGGTCCCTACTCTCTACGCTAAGATAACCTGTATTGCAGAGGGTAGTTCCTTCCAGTGATACATGTGAAAAATGCATTTGGGCCATGAGTAAAAGCAGTTTGAACCACGTTTCAGTACGAACTAACTACGTGATTACGTGAACTGAATTTAATGTGTACGTTTAATGAAATTTAAAATAATAGTATCAATGATTGTTTTTGTGTCAGTACCACGTCAGTACACGGGGATACCATAAAAAATCCTTATAAGCGTCAGTGGCGCCCTCATTTACATTCTTCTCTTGTCTTTCAACTTATAAAAATAGGTTCTACATAAATACTTGGCCAACTAGATTTAATTATTCTTTTTGCCCGTCATGAAAAGCAAACTGTCACATTATACCTCATTAATTCTTGAAATACACAAATAAATAAAATTAATTACCAAGGTGATAATATCGTAGTTATTTTAAAAACATCAGCTTTAACAACATGAATGAAGTCGACGTTAAGCACCATTTTAGTACTTACGACGAAGAAAACTTAACCGTACATGTATGTGATATAGAAGGTATTCGTTTGTTAATTATATTATTTATTCCCTTCATTAAACCGAGCTTAGTTAAGGACAATTAGGTTTTTTGCTTTGTAATACCTATATGTACGATTTAAGATTTAAGAAGTTTTTCGGAGTTTGAGCATATGTGCGTTTTAAAAATTAAATATCACTTGAAGGTATAGAAAAAAAACTTGAGAGGTGTCAAGGGACACCCGATGGAACGAAGTACCAAAATTTGTAACGACACTTTACAACTATAGCAAAAAGTGTCGTTACAACTTTTGGTCTTAATTTTTTCCGTCTAGCCCCCTTTCGTAACGGGTGATAAGGAACTTCGTTCCAAAAATGGTAAGGAACCTGCTCAGCAGTGAGCCGGTAATAGGTTCAAGAGAACTTTAAGATTTCAGCTATTCCCTTAATAAGCCTTTACATGTTTGAGCCATTGAGGTTTTGTGCGTGGATAGCTACGAAACATTCTCGTAACTAACTTTGAAATTTGTTGAAGCTTATATTTTTACATTTTTGAGATAGTGAAACTGATAAACTCATGTGGATGAATGAATAATCATCCTATCGCGGCCCCACGGGTCTCCTCTCAGAAGGATTAAGGCCACAGTTCACCACGCTGGCCAATTGTGGAGTGGGCGAATAATATCATATACCTACCTATCTCATGAAGGAGATACTATTTTTACTACGATATAATTTCTTTATGATAAAAGACCGCTCGCAACGCTCAATAAATTCAAATTACGCGCCATTAAGCGCTTTTACCACCTACGTTTTCCACCTATATCTATTGTGAAGTACATATTGATTTTTTCCTAAAAATGCAATAAGTATGTTTGGTACTTCACAGAAAGTTTGAGCAGCGTTGTAATTTTAATTTATGCAATTAAAGAACAAAAGACGATTGACGACTAAAAAGGATTTGACATAATAAAGTGAGGACTGCAGTGGCCGAGCAAGAATTTAGCATTTTGCAGAAATAAAACTTCTACAAAAGCGCCCTCTCTTTCCAAGATTCACTTTTTGATCGGTTTTGCCCGGACGGAGCCGTAGCCTAGGAAACGGGTGTAGCTACAACAAACACTTTACGAGTTACATAAAATTTTTGCTGAAACTTATCTATTGGATTAATTTACACGTGAACTTCTTGCTGGATATTAACTAGTGCCTCTTGATAAACGTGATTTCTGCGACTGTTGGAAGATATGATGTTTTTGACAGATTAGAATGGCTGGCAGGTTGGTTCTAATTTTAAGATTTTTTCTCTAATTAATACTATTTAGAACAATATCGACTCTATCTTCGCTTTGTAAAGTCTTTCTAAAGTCGTCCTATTGGTACAAAGGGCGCCAACGGTCTAAATCGTTCCCCCTTTTTCCTCAACTTATCACACTAAAAATACCGAACGCGTATGAATTTTATCATAATGATAGGGATACGAGGGTCGTCGGTGCCTGGCACGATCGGCGCTTGCCACACGCACACATTTACGTGTATAAATTCCAAATCTTCCTGAAAATCAATCAATAAAAAGTTTGATATAATCCAATTGGTTTGTTGCTATGCAATCTTTAACATAATACTTTACGTATTCTCACTATCATAATATCACACTTCAAAAAAATTCAAAGAATATTTTACATAATATAAAACTACAATATCAAAAAGTAAAAAATGTACCAAATTAAGAAAAAACGGTATCTACTGCTGTTTAAATTGCTTTAAGCACTTGTATGGTACACCATACAGTTAAGTACACTGAACATAAGCACTTAATTGTCAATTTATCTACAATGGGGTAATATTGTGCAGCCATGCACGGCACACAGAGGCAGGTGGCACTGTCCAACCGTAACGCACCTGCATCCCCCCACTATTCAGCGATCACACAGTTAAACAAAAAGACACAAGCAAACTATCTGTGAAGCACCATAGTAACAGTTGTTAGATCAATATGTGAGGCTGAATGTCAGTGCAAAGTCAAAATAATGTGTTACTGCAGTGTTCGGAATCACTTTAATTTTGTTCTTGTGTAAATTTATCTTTGAATTACTGTGATAATGTCTGAGATGGGCTTTGAGAATGTGTTTTACCTTGAGAGTGAGTATTGAAGTGGCCGGGACGGCGGAGGGAAGGTGTTGCCTGGATACCCTCCCCAGACACGCTCCTCTCTGAGCTTGAAACAGATCAATAACATCTCCGTCAACCGGAACAGTGTTATGCAATAATTTGCCATAACATTATTTGCAATAAGTTTTATTTCATAACATTATTGCTCAATTACTATATAATAATATTCTGTGTGTGTCTTATAAATAAATATATATTTAAGTATAACACACACACAGACAACTTCAAATTCAATTAAATTTTAAGTAAAAAGCCAATTTGTAGAAGTATTAATAAAGTTGATTTTTGAAAGATGCACTTATTAGGAAATCCTGCATGTATGAAAATTATTTTAAGATATATTTTATTTAAAGACACAATTAAATTAAATAAAACTTGAAATATTAAATTCATAGTTATGATAGAATGGCAAGATTAAAATAATTTTAAAATGTTAATCTTATCTTTGTTTCGTTTATTTTTCCAAATAAATTATTGTGTAATTTTTTGACCTCAGTAATAATTATGTACCTACTGTACCTATATAGTATGAGAGGGAGGGGTGTTTCCAATTTAAGCCTGATGCCAACTTATTGTGAACTGCAGGTACAAAGCAATAGATAGGGGTACAAAGCTTCCAATTAATTAGAAAGATTGAGGGGAGTTCTGACTTAACAGCTAGGATTACCAACTTTTTAAATTATTGAAAATTCTGTTTTATTTAAATTAAGTTACCTCTTACTTTTATTTGTATCCTGGTTAGACAAACTTCTAGAAGACACATAATTTTTTTCCCATATCGTTTCACTTGAATAATATTTAATAAGAAGTCTTGTAAGACTCAAATCTTTCAATCAGTTCTGCTATTCTGCTAGGGTTTATACAGGAGCTACCTCTAGGGTTTGTTTTAGGTCTTTACTCTATATAGATTTCTAGTGATAAAAATAGACAAAAGTAGTAGGCTTAAAAAATTAAGATGCTATGATATAAATTAAGGGTATTAATTTATTTCTGTGTAAATACTATATCCAAGACTTTTTCACTGTCTTATGTGAAAAGTAATTAAAAAAAAACTTTAAATTCTTATTTCAAAAACTCTACAGTCTTATTTTATGTTGTATTGAAATTTAATCTTTTTAGTTATTTGTTTGGTTTAAAAAAAAATGAAGATAAGTTTATTTAAAGCAGTGGGGTAGCCTGTTTCCCTCTTTCTCGCACATTCTAACAATTTAAATGATTGTAAAAGTAAAGTTATACAGTTATGATAGAGGAAAATTTCGAAGACAATTATCCTTGCTATTTTTCTCTAACAAAACTTGGTATATTGCAATAAAAATATGTCTAAATAAAAAATGTCCATAATTATTTTATTGTCAAGGCTTGGACTCGTCACATTGGTCGAGAATATACCTACTGCGTCTTACAATCATTAATAATTGTTAGAGTGCGCGAGAGAGAAAGAGACTTTGGTCACCCTTATGTGTGAAAACATACTATGTAATTTCAGATTTTGAGTGCGCGGGCGCAGAGGTGCTGGTTGAGTCGTCCCCGCCAGCCTCGCCCGGCATGGCGGCGCGGCTCGCGGCGCCCGCGCAGGTACAACATTTTACAACCCGTTCACATAGCGTCAAGTTTTGTCGGATCTACTTTTTATCGAATCCTGCAAAACCGCATAGGGTGTGTCCAGTTTTGTAGGATCCTACGGTCCTGTTAAACTGGACTCGACTGGTTTTTGATCCGAGCTTGTGTGGACACATGCATTGAAATACTGTTGCCACTAAATCGGATCCTACAAAAAAAAGTTCCCGCAAAGAATCGGATGTGTCCGTGTGAACATACCGTTACCTTATCTATCCGTTTCAATAGCTAGCACAGAGTAATACTACTACTTCTCTCTGGGATACTAGATAATGTCCGCGACTTCGTCTGCATGGATAAATCGGTTTTCGATTTCGTTGTGACCTATTTGGCACCAAATTTCATCAATTCAATTTCAAATTTCAAATTAGCTAAAGAGATGGGTCGTGAAAGTGTAGCAGAAAGGCAGGCAGACACTTTCGCATTTATAGTAATTGTGTGGATTCATACAGAGGAAGGAAGTCAACTAGAGCAATCTTCTACGCTTCTGGAACGAACTCGGATATTTAGGGTGATGATTCAGGCAGGAAATTGCACTACATGCACAACTGACTCCAACGGGATGCTAAAGTGCGGAAACCGGTCCAGAAGGAAGAAAGAAAGACGTTGGGTCGGCGGCCGACGCCCATAAAAATGACACACTATCCTAGTTATTACCAGTATAATATTATATGACATATTCAAGCTGGCATACTTATTTGACATTAGAGTGACGGAGACTTCTAACGCTCGCGGCATGCGATCGGATGATTTGTCTGCGGTCAGGTTTTCTGGTTTGCTTGAATTGGGAATTGAGAACTTATGGAAAAACTTATGGAAATACATGTTTTGTGACGTCTGTAAAAAATGTGTAAGCGCGTGGTTGTGTAGGGAGCGGGCGCGGGCGGCGCGTCGCCGAGCAGCGTGCGAGAGCTCATCGTCATCCCGGAGCTGCCCGGCGCCATCCACCTGCAGCACGCCATACAACAGGTATTTACAGTTATTACTACAGGTATTATTACAGGTATTTACAGTTATTATTACAGGTATTTACAGTTATTATTACAGGTATTTACAGTTATTATTACAGGTATTTACAGTTATTATTACAAGTATTTACAGTTACGATACTGTAATCATATAAAAACCTGTGCTCACCGGTGAGATGGGTTGCCAGATAAGGACAGAAGCAGTGTCGAAGACCCAACGATACTTATAGAAGACTGAATATATGAAAACATACGCCGAGTTGCACGAAACAAATCCAAACATTTAAGTAGTCTTTTGACTACTTGAATTCACAAAAGACTTCATATAATTCTTGCGATTAAATTAGTTTAATCGTCACCTAGGTATATTTTTAAATTTGTTTCGTGCAACACAGGGATAGAGTAGGACCTTTGAAGCAACAGATATCACAACCGGATTTCCCGCGTATTATTAATCGACTTCCCAAGAAACCTCCTGCCAATAAATGATTAATGGAAAGAGGTCACGACTCTCAGCAATGAGGCAAACTTTGCAGAGAGATTAATCGAATTCAAAAAAAAGGTTCTTAATTAGACGCGTGTTTATTCTAGGTCACAAGCACCGTCGTTAAGGTGAACGGGGACAGTTCTGGTCACTCCAGCCCTTCCACTGAGGCCCAGCACACCTATATTGTTACGAGTATGTAACCTTGCTTAACCTTACCTACTTTTTTAGCATGTTTTACCGTCACTTGTGTTTTTTTTCTGTTAAGTATTCTATAGAGTTCCTAGTTAAAAATGCGTTTGAGATGATTTTCAATGTCCACCTAAATTTTTGACCTAACTTTTAATGACGAATTTATTTCGACGAATGAATCCGTTTGTTAAGTTATTTACAATTACGTTAAATTTCGGTTAAAGTAGTTAAAAGGATGCTTTTTGAAAGACAGATTAGTGTCACAGTTCATATTAACGTATGTCGTTTTCGATTATTGTTTTTTTCTACTCAATTTTACTTAGAAATCTTCTATATCCATAATAGATAACATTGCAATATATATTTTATTCTTGTAATATTTATTATTATTATTTTACATAGATTAAAATTCTACTTCATTTCGCTGCCTATTCGGGTGTACAGAAAACTAAATTAAAATGAAAGTATAGAGTCCCACAAACTTATCTGACCCGCGACAGCGTCGCTGTTATCACATTTAGTGTTGCTAATAAATATAAAAATTAAAACAAAAATTAGTTCCAATTTTGGCCACCAAGCTGGTAGGACTATACAAGACTAAAATGCATCATTCTTCCAACGTTAACAAAAAGGACAACCCTGCTTATAGACCTTTAGCCAATTTAGTTTAAAGATTTACATTGAAAACATCCGAATATGCACCGTTAAATATATTTTTTTTCTATAATTTGCATTGCATGTTAGTATAGCTTTAGTCGGTGTCTTTGTACGCGGCGACATTTTCACTTGCAGTCCAAGGTTCCAACTCAACTGCGAACGTGAGGTTTAGCCTGTGTAATGGGGGCTTTACGCCGGAGAAACAACATGCGACAATGTGGCATGCTATGAATATAAACATTAATTTTGGGCCCTCACGCGACAGTCTATTTTAAGCCGAGGCAAGAAATAGAAATTATGCAATTTTACATTATCGTGCTGTATAATGATATGCCGATAATATTCGCTGCATTGACTGCTGCTGTTTTTATTCCCCTGAGGGCTGTGGCTTGTGGCATGCCTCATTGTTGCACTGTGTTTCTCTGGCGCAAGATAACCTTAACATGGCATACATTCGCAGAGCTGTCGACTGCGTGTGATAATTTCGCCACGTGTAAAGGCACTAAGTGTTAGTGTTTAGTGTAGTGTTATATTTGCACATTGTTTTTATTTCCGTGGCGTTGCACAGTCGACGAGGCGTGGGGGAACAATGAGTCGGCGCACATCAAGGCCGAAGTCCAGAGTGACCCAGAAAGCAAGTTTTATTTTATTTTTTGCACGCTTTTTACGCTTTTTTCGTTTTATAGGATTAAAAAAAAATAACAAAACTAACCCAAGCAAATAAAAATGTAAAAAAAAACAACAATTTTTCGTTTAGATTTTCTGACTATTCCTCATTAGCTTTTATGGGCTGATTATTAAGTAACTAATAGTTATTTGTTATACAAGAGTGAAAAGTTGTTTTTTAACCGCGTGCTCAATTTTGATGACCGAGCAAGCGAAGGATTCTAAAATTGAATCACGAGCGCAGCAAGTGATTCAAAAATTATAGTCCTGAGCGTCAGCGAGGGAATCAAAAGAGCACGAGGTGAAAAATCTTTTCACTCAAGTGCAACACGTAATTTTTCATCCCACCTCAGCGAGGAAATGGAATACTTCTCGCGTGATTGTTGAGGGAGAAAGCTCATTTCCGCATTTTTAACAGTTTCAGTCAATTCTGTTGGCGTCAAATTAACTTCTTCGTCACTAGAATCACTCATTTTAGGTTTTTCACTTATTTTCAATCTTCTTGTTTTTAATCGAAGGGTTTAATTTTAAACAATAAGACGCGAAAGAAAATGGTGTGCACAAAGCAAATTAAAAAAGTACACCAAGAAGGTTACGAGTGTGAGTTTTTAACAAATTAAAATCGGTTGTATGGAAATTCGGCACCATAGAGGTAGAAGTAAATAGGTTTTAATGATGTTTTGAATTCACAAACTTCATAGACGAGTGATATTTACTAACGTGCTCACGATGTTCTAAATTCAATTTACTTTATCCTCAAGAGGATAATAACGGCTTTTGCATTCAGATATTGAAGCGTAAAAATACTCTTTCCGAGATGGTGGGACGAAAATAATGTTGACGTTTTGACAATTTTGATATCAGAAATTAAATCTCAAAATGACTTTTTTGTCAGTTAAACTTTACTGGGACAGCCCTAAGGATGGATTTCCTTACAAATGTCACTCGTAATCCGGGAACATATTTGCCAGATTTCTATAGCAGTAAAATTATCTTGTTGACTTACCGTGAAACTCCTGCGTTTGCGCATATAATGGGCCCCAGTATATTTATTCGAAGATGTGCACTAGTTTTACTGACCAAATTTACACACAAAAACGTTGTATTCAACCTTTAAACAAGTACTTGTTCCTTGCGAATCCCTTGATGGACTGTCCAAACAAAATCAAGACTACCCTCTGACATCCTATATCTCCATCTGATTATCTCCCACCTGTGAAACTGATATCGCATTTAATGCACCCTTTATTATTAAATTTCACTCCTCAATTTATATTCAACCTTACATCCTAAAACATAAGGTTTAAAATTAAGATGTGTGTCAAATTAGCGATGAATTTCGATAAAAAGTCTTAATAACGGATAATTGTTGTATGCCCCTTCGGATTATCTACCTGAACGGTTATCATCAATGCAGTTAGATGCGGGGATTGTTACAAAACTATACAGCATGTTTTATTTTGGCCATTATCTAATTTTAAAACATAAAGAGCCTTTGGTAATCTTCTTTTACGAAAAACACCGGCTTTGTTTTATTTTTGGTTGTTTTTTTTTACTATGAAAAGAAAAAGCTTAAATAATTAAAAAACGTGAAATGAGAGAATATTTCAATATGGCAATTATGTGATTTCACTTTAATTTTCATTTTAACTACTATAAAAAGTACAATTGACAAAATATAGTTTTAATATAATGAATTGATCACCTCAGTGTAATAAAATATAATTTAATTTATATTCACAGAAAAATAAACTTTTTTTCCTTTTTTTACTAATACCGTGTTAAATAAAATTAACATCTTTAAAATTTAAAGGATAGTCAAATTTTGTGTAAGGATTTTTTGTGACAGTAGAATTCGTCTTTAATAATATCTTTTAATTTTGATAAAATTTACATATTATGAAAAGAATCATGTAGCTTGCGCTAAAATAGATTGCGCTTAAACGTGCGCGTATCACACCTAAATTGATAGATTAATTGCACACATTTAAAACAAAAACAATAAACAAAAAGGTAAAAAATAAAACGGAATTATTTTATATAAGTTTGTTCCCAAAAGAAGATCTTTATTAAATACTGTTTTCTGGAGGGTATAATTATGTATGTTGTTATGTTAATAGTTATCTAATACGAAACAACCTAATCAAAACCCTAAACGATCACCCATGTTGCCCCTGGCTTTGAGCCCATCAAGCTCGGAGCATTATCTAGCTGAATGGTGATGGACAGCCTTTAGACCAGCGGCCCTGTTCTCTGACTCGGTGGCTATCAAAAAGTTAAAGCCACTGACATAGTATATTTTATCCATTGAAGGTTTGCTATGATAATGTTATACATATGTCATATGGTTTATAGGGGGCCTGGTGGCCTACATGGTCAAAATGATCCAAAGTGTCGATCGCAGGTCCACCGTATCCCTTCTTTTATTATTTCCCCATATACAAGCAAGCAAATGAAACACCCTATATATGAAAATGTCATAATACACCTGCTTGGCTACCTTTGATGTGACGCGTGCCACGGCTATCTGTCTACGTCTATTTTGTGCGGGGATTTTATATGTATCTGATAAAAGATTTGTACCTATGTATGAACTCTATTCAGTATATTTTCTAACGAGTATTTCAGTACTCTACTATTTTTATTTCGTGGGTTCAATGTTTATACTCAATACACAATTTATTTATAACATGTAAGACATACTTGCCGAACCGGTAGTAGTGGTAGTGGGGATGTTCACAGATAAATTACTTTAAAATAAATATTTTTTAAAGTTTAAATGAAATTACTTATTTTGAATTTGATTAAGACACAATTGAAATAGAAGACTATTGCTTACATAATTAGTAAAGCTATTTATATACTTTTTTTTATTTTTATTCAAATAGACTTTTTACAAGTTCTTATGTATATATTTCTCTACTCTAAAAATTTTAGTAACACTTTATTTGTGTATTTTTAATCCACCGTTTGCCTAACATGCGATGTTTTGATTACTGTTGTTTCTCTTATTATTTACTAAAAACATACGGGTTCTGTAACTAAATATTTTAATTAGGTAAAAAGTCATGTAGATTTACTAATTTTACCCATTATGATTTAAATTGATTAAATGTATAAATGATAAACATTTCTTATGCAGCAAAAAATTTGGTTTTACTATCGACCCTCTATGTACTACGTATGCGTCTTATTAATTAACGCTTTTAGAGGTGACATTTTCTTTAAAAAAAAATACAATCGAAGTCCCAATAAAATCCATGTATTGCAAATGATCAGGTATAATATAAAGGGGGTATAAACAATATCGCTTACATAATATTCGTCACAATGGGCGTGTACAGGTGGGGTGAGGCGCTTTGATCTGCTCCGGCGCGACAGAGGGAGATGCAGCATCGATACGCACCCGTGGCGTACTGCTAGCGGAGCGATAGAGATACAAAGCTTTAAATTATCAAATGTAGTTTCTACTTTTACTGTCAATAAAAACGCTACGTTCACATCCGCGGTGCGCTCAGTGTCCGTGACTTCAATGATTACTGGCAAAAAGGCTGATCGATTGAATGAAAAAAAAAATTCAATGGTGACTTGTATCTGACACAACACAGTGGTGTGCACATGGGACAGTAGGCACTAGCTAGGTAGGTTACCAATTTACTAACAAGTCAAAAATAAGCATCTAGCTAGTAGGGTAAGCAGTGCTTATATGCCTATATGCCTCACTGACATAGAAGCGTCTACAGTCCAACAAACTTATCTGATCTGGTGACAGCGTCTCTTACAAATATGAAAAATAAAACTAGTTCGAATTTTGGCCACCGGGCCAGCTAAGTTGCTGGGACTATAACTTTTTGCAGCGCCAGAAATTTTACAGCTTAGTAGTGCCACTGTAGTAGGGTACTTAGACGACGGTGAGAGCTCAGCTCCCCCTCCCTCCCCCCTGGCAGCGGGCGAGGAGGCCAGTGTGCGTGGTTCGGCAGAGTTGCCCGGGTGACGTGCTGCGGCATGGAGGTGCCTCGCTACCGAGCGTACTACCCGTGTGAGTTAGGCTGGAGGCATACTTGCCACTCGCGACGCGACCGGACGCCACCCGCTTGTAGCTTAATCGAAACCACGCACCGTACGGTTGAGTTTGTTGTTGGCTCTTCTCAGATCAGAGCGCGTTTGGAACCCTCCTAGCTTTAGTTTTAAGATAACGTTTTTAATTTTCAAAATCATGTTTTGTATTTTGATTTACGTTTAAAAATTGTACAGTACCAATTTTGAATAATCTCGGACAGAAATTCTGAGTCGGGAATAAAGAAGGCACCTATACGTCATCAAATCTTAAGTCAATACCCAGTTTTTTGACGTTTACAATCGATGTTTTTATATTTAATTAGTAATTACTCGTTTTATTTGTATTGTAATTCTGCTCGGCGGCTGGTTGAGTCGCGTGTTGCAAGTGTGTCTCTGGCCTTACACCCACTGCGTACATAGAAAACCTGACACCTGTGCCACCTTTCCTTTCCATTTTAACACTTTGAAGCTAAAGTCATTGAGTCGCTGAAAGTCCACCGTGCGGTTCTTAATTGTGTTTGGAATATTTTAATTCGAACCAATTTGACTACGCCTTTCCAGAAAATATGCCAAAGTAGTGATTTGTGGCTAGCTATAAAAGCTTATTTTATTTTTTTAATCCTCGTTCAATATGCCAATATTAGGTATCTCGATTATAATTTATACTAACAAAAAGATAATACCTTAAAGAAAGAAGGACTACATTCAATCATATCGTCTTTATCTTTAGATTTTAATACTAACTATAAATACTTCAGTTACTAATTTTACTAACTTGTCGGTAACATTTTATAGTTATTGTTTAATTGTTTTATTAACTTTTTTACATTAATTCATGATTCGATTTTGTGGTTAACATAATTATACTAACAAATTAATTTGTCACTTTTATCGATTAACACGTCAAATGTTTATGAATGTTTCTTTTTGATTGGTGTATGTTTTCCCCAGGCGAGGGCGGCAATGGAGTCAACTACCACGTGCAATATGTGGAGCCTCAAGATATCTACACACAGACTGGTCATCAAATGTGAGCACATTTTATTAGTGTAGTCCCACAAACTTATCTGACCCGGTGTCCCGGTAAAAACTAGCTAATGCCCGCGACTTCGTCCGCGTGGATTAAGATTTTTTGATTCCCGCGGGAACTCTTTAATTTTCCTGGAAAAAAGTAGAATATGTCCTTATCCTGGATACAAACTATCCCTATACCTTCATCAAAATCGGTTGAACAGATGGCCCGTGAAAGCGTAGCAGACAGACAGAGTATGGATTGAGTATAGATAAAAAATCAAGTTTTTTTTTTATCCACTACAAGTTAGCCCTTGACTGCGATCTCACCTGATGGTAAGTGATGATGCAGTCTAAGATGGTAGCGGGCTAACCTGTTAGGGGCATGGCAGTTATATTAAACCCATACCCCTATTCGGTTTCTACACGGCATCGTACCGGAACGCTAAATCGCTTGGCGGCACGTCTTTGCCGGCAGGGTGGTAACTAGCCACGGCCGAAGCCTCCCACCAGGCCAGACCAAGGAAAATTCAGAAATTATAAATTCCCAAATTGACCCCGGCGGGGATCGAACCCGGGACCTCCGCACTTTAAGGCAACAGCGCTACACACTGCGCCACGGAGGTCGTCAAACTAAAATAAAACTAAACAGCCATAAAAATTAGTTCCTATAATTTGGCCACCGGGCCAGATAAGTTAGTGGGACTGTACAGATGTTTTACATCATAATTTCATCCGATCATCAGTTCACTATTGAGCACAAGTCTCTTCTCGGCATGAAAAGAGTTTCGCCGTAGTCATACCACGCTGGCCTAGTGCGGATTGGCAGACTACACACCTTCGAGAACATTATGAAGAACTCTCGAGCATTCAGGTTTCCTCGAGATGTTTTCCTTTACCGTTTGAAGTTTTTATTGTCTGAAAAATTGCCCTTTATTTACCTACCTTGCCTAAGATCACTTTTTACATTTTCTTCGTCAAGTTATATTAGTGTTAATTTCTCCCTTATCATCTTTCTATTTCGTTTGATTTCCATCTTATCAAGGTTTTAGATAGTTGGCTATTTCGTATTCTTCAAGATTCTTTGTGTTTCTTTTTTATTCGACTCCAAGAATGTATGAATCTTTCGATTACATTTAAATCATGCTCGATTTTGTTCGATGTATTTCAGATTATTCATGAAGCTGATACCTGAGTATAATTTTATTCTCTCTTCCCACTTTATTCTCTTTCGAACTGATCTATCACCCTGTCCCCACTACCAAAGGTTAACAGAAAGTCGTCAGTGGGACGCAAGTTGGCAGCCGGAGTAATACCTTTTCGTGAAATTCGCTGCAGGGCTAGCTACTCGTAGCTAGCCTACTATACTTCCCTAGCTGTAAGCTAGGAAAATATGCGTGCTACTCATGATAGTTTAAGTTCTGAAATGAAACATTGTCGTAGGGAAACGCTCCGCACATACCCCGTATACAGCGTCGCGAACGTTGACGCCGTCACCGAAGGCACCGCCGTCACAGCCGTCACGGCGGTCACCGAGGCGCCAGATACCGGCGAGTGGACCGCTGAGTTCACGTTCAACCCTAACACGGAGCAGCCCACGTCCCCCGCGCCCGCCGCGCGCATGCCGCCCGCCACTGTGCAGTGGCTGCTAGACCATTACGAGACCGCTGAAGGTGAGTGCGCCTAGTACACACGCTACGGCGCCAGATATCGGCATCGATTCTGTGCCACAGAACATTGATCAGTGAAATCCTTGCTTAAAATTTGTACGTCAGGGTTGTCTGACTGGATGTGCTGCGACTTTTCATACTGTAACCATCATTGTAACACATATTCCGACAAGATACACTCGTAAGATTTTACGTAAATAGGGCACGTACATAATTTACGTAACAAACATTTGCATGCGATACTCGACTTACAAGACCCTTTGCATTTCATATGCGACTTAAAAAATCTTACAAATGTAATCGTACCCTAAAGCTTTGTCCAAACATAGATCAGCAAGTTCGCAGTAGCAACACGAGGCGTTTGCAAAATTCTGCCGCGTCCTAGTAAGGGCTTGAGGACTATACCCACGAATAGAATATGCGCGGCCGGAGCGGAGATTCTCCACACATATCCTAGTGTCACGAATGTGGACTCACTTAAGGGTTCTGAACCGAGTCCTCAACCTGAAACTGTGTTCTAATCGACCCATATGCTTGCTCTCAGCTCGAAGTTTCGATCCTTTGCTAATGAACTCAAGACATAATTTTCAAAACTACATTTCATTACATTTTAGTTTTACATCTACTTCAAATGGATTTCCTTTTGGCTCGAAGTATCCGCAAGCGAGTCGGTCTTTTGCTCATAAACAGTGTGTCCGGGATTGAACTATCAATAAATATTAATTTAGGGGCCTCTTCTATAATTTACAACATATTTCTGAGAATCTAACCCCTAATAGGGCGCACCTCCTAACCTCTCCCAATGACAGCTAGTTCGATTCTGCAGGCTTAGCATGTGCACAACGAGATATCTCGCGACAAGAGAGAGAGAGATGTTGTTGTTGCCGGCAAATTTTTCGTTTACCCTACATGCACAAAATGCGATATATTACAAGAAAAAAATAGTCGCCATGTAAGGGTTCGTAGAGATAAATACCACAGATAAGAAATATTACTTTTTTTTTACGTTTGACGAAACGAGACAAGTAACCATGTTACTTTCGGTAGACAAATAAGAGATAACGGGTAGACATAATTTTGCGCATGCTAGCCCTACTGGACACCCTATACTTTATTGCCGGCTGCATATTAAGTCTGGGTCTACAACTGGTATTGACTATGAAGCGAGCTCACGGCACGGGAGGCCATTATTGAAGTGAAATTTCTTTAGAATCGTTGTGATTTGATATTTCGATGAAACGAAAAAGCGCCTAAAAAAAGACAAATATAATATAAATCAAATGTAGCCTGCGAGAGGATGATATTGAATACAAGTTATATTTATCTCATTCTCTCGTTGGCTACTTTTCAGACGACGATCAGACCTTCTTTATTTTATTAAAGCTGAAAGTTTTTCTACGAGTATGTATGACTCTAATATAGGGGTATAAAGTATCCCCGACTATGAAGTTTTGATCACGGTTGCTTTGGGAGGTATCAGGTAGAAAAGGTTGCACCTCAAATTCGTTAAAGTATTAAGCTCCGTTTTTTAGTATTTTTCTTTGGAATAATATTAGAAACAACGTTGTTCATTGCAACCCCTTATCAGACATTCTTAACTTGTAAAACAACAGGGTGTCTTTTCAACCATTTCTGAAGTTTCACTTCTGCTGTGTGTGTGTGCAACACACACTTCGTTTTTATTGTTATCAAGTGTGGTCACGGCTCGAAGTGTCCGCAGGCGTGTCGCTCCCGCGCTCCACACTGTACACACACTACCTGCGCCACTGCACCGCGCACCGGCTGGAGCCGGTCAACGCGGCGTCGTTTGGCAAGCTCATCCGCTCGGTGTTCGTGGGGCTGCGCACGCGCCGGCTCGGCACGCGCGGCAACTCCAAGTACCACTACTACGGCATACGCGCCAAGCCCGCGGCGAGGGACGCGCTCGTCGCGCCCAAGTGCGATGTCGACGAAACGCCGGTCAGTACTCTGTATAGTCCGTCAAACTTACCTGACCCGATGACAGCGTCGCTAGTATCTATCATCACTACATAGTATAAAACAAAGTCGCTTCCCGCTGTCTGTCCCTATGTATCTTTAAAACTACGCAACGGATTTTGATGCGGTTTGTTTTAATAGATAGAGTGATTCAAGAGGAAGGTTTATATGTATAATACATGCATAATTATAGTAGAGAAACACTGATAATTTTAGAGGTTTCTAATGTGATGTCGTACGAGTAAATAAACACATTTTTTGGGGCTTACATTGCAAACGCTGGCTGAACCCTACGTTTTAACCTCTAAAGAAAACATGTTTGTATTGTCTAGTGACAAAAAAGCTGTGAAAGTTGTATATAAAGACATTCTGTAGTATATTTAGTATCAGCATTGCACCCGTGCGAAGGTGGGGCGGGTCGCTAGTTTAAAATAAAATAAAAACAAAAACTAAACAGGCTTAAAAATTAGTTCCAATTTTGGCCACCGGTCCAGATAAGTTTGTGGGACTGTACCTCTCACTGAACACGTATACACCTTTGTCTGTTCTATTGCTATGTTCGCCATCGACGATAAGTAATTTGACTTAAGTCAAGTTGGATGGTCGCCAACATTTTTACTGTATATTATTACTAGCTGATACCCGCGACTTCGTCCGCGTGGATTGAGGTGTTTTAGTTCCCGCGGGAACTCTTTAATTTTCCGGGATAAAAAGTACCCTATTATTTAATCCGGACTTCTAACTTTACGTCTGCAAAATTTCAAAGCAATCGGTTCAGTAGTTACGGCGTGAAAGCGGAACAAACATACAAACAAACTCACTTTCCCATTTATAATATTAGTAAGGATTAGTAAGGATTTCTTATGCATGTATATTTTAAGAACTTTATATGTTATAGTTTATATTTCTATGGGCAAACAAAAAAAAATTTGCGTGCTTACGACTATGGACGACTTGATGTCATGGCGCACGTTGTGAATAATAAAGGTGGACACGGAATTTACGTGCTTTTTAACTAAAATTGGCTTACAGATTTCACAGTCATGATTACTTTTTGGTTTGCATGAAATGACTTACCGTATATGGCCAAAATTAATTTTACGGGAGGCTGGATTTTAAAAGCGGTTCAATATTATGTTGATCATAATGACTTGTGATAGTAAATCTGTATCGGTGTAACGGCCAGGAGCCGCGCGAGAGAGAGCCGGAACAGAACCCGGTGGGCCTTAGCGGCATCGCACACCGCCAGTACCTGGGCGCCGTGAGCGCGCCCGAGCCGCCCGACCTCGCCGTCGACGACCTGCCCGACGACATACCGCCGGACGCGCCCGCGCAGTTCCGCGACCACCATCGGTGAGTGACATGCGTCCGCGCGACACTCCACCTAATAGAGACACTAAAGGAAGTTCTGTGAGATCTGAGGAGCTCCCGCTGGACCTTACGGCTTTTGAAATCACTTACGAAAATACTTTAACACATTTGAATCTTTCATATTGGAATGGCGCTTTCAGATGAAAAATGAGTATCAAAATACTCTACTATAAGAAAAACTGTGGTGTTTCTTATTTCCTAATATGTTTTGAATTAATGAGATAATGAAGAACAAAGTGCACTTTGTGCTTCATTAGGGCTCGAAGTTTGATATACTTTAATGAGCTACATCGGTGCTCTTCTCTTTCGTGCTGCGCAGACTACACGGCATAGAGTTCCTCGAGGCGGTGGCGGCTCTGGACATAGGCGCGGTGGAGCGCTGCAGACGCGCGTTCTGGCGGCGCGTGGGGCGCGCGGGTGCCCGGCTCGCGACACGCAGAGACGTGTGCACGTGGCTGAGGCGCGCCGAAATGCACCTGCACCAACGCGCCGTGGACCTGCTATTGCCCGACGTGCTGCGCCCCATACCCTCGCAGCTCACGCAGGTATGTTACGATATATTATTGAAGATAGCTGCACTATTGGTTACTATCGCTAGAAAAGCTGAATTAGTAATAGTTGGGTGCTACACTCTCCACTGATGACGATAGTGAAAGTCTGCCCACATGCTGATGGGCCTTTCACTAGATATGGCCGCTCAAGGACGTGTCATGGACCAAAAATGAACCATAATATTTAGAAAAGCTGATTCTTGTACAGTATTAAAGTATGCACAGTAGCTATGTAAACAGTATAAAAACTGACGCTCTTCGTCGGGCCTTTCACTAGATATCACCTCTCAAAGACGTTATAAACTTAAAAACCATAAAAAATATTAGCAATTATTATGTCGTCATGTTGATTGTTATTAAAAATTATGAAAGCGCCTTCATAATTTTTGCTAATAAAACTCGTCCCATAAGGAACTTCGTTCCAATAATTCTAACAAGAGTTTTTTCAAATGTTTGCTCCAATTATTGTGTCTATGGTGCAGGCGATCCGCAACTTCGCCAAGAGCCTGGAGAGCGCCCTGGCGTCGGGCGGCAGTGGGGCGCCGGCACTGGCGCTGCGCGCGCAGTCGTCGGCCGCCGCGGCGCTGTCGGCGGCGCTGCGCCGATACACGTCGCTCAACCATCTGGCGCAGGCTGCTAGGGCTGTGCTCAACAACCAGCATCAGATACAGCAGGTACGAGCTGTCTGACTCATCATGTGAGAGACAGCGGACGACGGGTGGTTGTGCACAAATGCTTTTTTTTGAAGTGAAAACTTCTTTAGGCGCGTTGAGCACTTTTTGGTAGGGGGTAAAAAAGAATTAAGTATAAATATAGTACATTCGTATTTAAACTTTAACGCCTTAGTATTAAGGTTTATATTAATAAGTGATGTGGAACCGTGACCAACACGTCGCGTTGTTTCGAAGACAAAAGGTCTTAAATATAATTAAACTACATTCGTAATTAACCTTGAATGCCTTAGTTTTAAGGTTTATATTTGAAAAATTTTTATTATTATATTTTTATTTAACTTTTTAATCAGAAAAAAAATCGATTTCACTTCTATCGACAATCCCTATAACTGCCATTTTTTTATTTCCTATTGTGTGTGTGTACAGATGCTGTCCGACCTGAACCGCGTGGACTTCCGCGTGGTGCGCGAGCAGGCGGCGTGGGCGTGCGCGTGCGGCGCCTCCACTCAGGCGCACAAACTGGAGGCCGACTTCAAGGTATCCTCCAGTCCCCCGCGCGTTCTCTGCTTACACTATTTCTGCATTCCGTTTATAGGTCGGGTGGAAGCTCGCTCGTAGGCACGGCAAGACATTGCACTGCTAAAGGGTCCTGCATTCAAGTACTACGTAAGCACCAAGGGTCTTTTGCTTTGCTTGTTTTGATGACATGGGGGTTGCTGTCGTAATCACAATCTTGTGATTACGAAAGCCATATTTATTTATTTACTTTTTCTGATGTTTCTGCAAAATTTTATGGATTCAAAATTGAACGAAATTCGAGCCCTGTTTTCACCCGGTTGCTTACAGATAAATTATTGCATATTTGTAAATATAAATATAAATCGTTTATTTGCTAGAAACATTATGTTGGCTAGGAACGTTATGTTGCTTATTCAACATGGTTTAAGAACTTTTTATACACCTGGTAACAGTACATTACTGCCCAGGCTGTAAATAAAGCAATTCACGGAGTAATATTGGAAAGACGAGGCGAAGCTGAGGACTTCCCAAGTGAATTTAAAAGGGCGAAGCGTTCTGTAACCATGTACTTCGATATTCTCAACGAACGAAATGTTCATTATAAAACACCTAATTAATGTGAGTTGTGTCCTTTAAATACCTCGCAACTGTCCAGCAATTTCTATTATCGTCCTCCGGTCAATATTTGGGAATTGCTGGCGTGCGCTATTACAGGGCCAAAATGTACCGTATTGTTTTTTTACAATTAAATAATTTCTAACTTGAGATTAACTGAGATATTTTTGAAGTGAAAAACCGCGTTGAGTACTTTTTGGAAGGGGGTAAACTTGTGGATTCGCGTCACCGACATGCTCACGAACACCGACATGCTCGCGAACAGCGACATGCTTGTGTTGTTACGAAGACAAAAATATAAATATATTACATTTGTAATTAAACTTTTATGCCTTAGTGTTAAGGTTTATATGTTTATTATTTAATTTATTCTAATTAAAAAAAAAAGAAACAAAAATTTTTTAATAATATAATTTAAAAAAAAAATTGTTTTGACTTCTATCGGCAGTCCCTAATCCCTATGACTGCCAATTTTTTTTTTGGACGAAAGTAAGCATATAATGAATTTAAAAAACCGGCCAAGTGCGAGTCGGACTCGCGCATCGAGGGATCCCTACAAACCTGTAGGCATATGAGTAAAAGTTATGGTAGGTATTTTTATTCCACTTATCTATTAATTTCAATGTAATACCTCCACGTAATAATAGTAAGTTTTAAATTATTAAAAATATTTTTATTATATGATGTAACTAAAAATTTATGCTTTTCGCAATTTTTCCTTTATCTGTGCTATAAGACGTTGCTTCGTACCAAATTTCAAGATTCTGAGTTCACGGGAAGTACCCTGTAGGCTGTAGGTTTTGATTCCCTTGCGAGTGTCGAAAATTTGAATAAAAATATGTTTATTATAATATGATGTAACTAAAATTTATGCTTTTCGCAATTTTTCCTATATCTGTGCTATAAGACGTTGCTTCGTACCAAATTTCAAGATTCTGAGTTCACGGGAAGTACCCTGTAGGCTGTACGTTTTGATTCCCTTGCGAGTGTCGAAAATTTGAATAAAAATATGTTTATTATAATATGATGTAACTAAAATTTATGCTTTTCGCAATTTTTCCTATATCTGTGCTATAAGACGTTGCTTCGTACCAAATTTCAAGATTCTGAGTTCACGGGAAGTACCCTGTAGGCTGTACGTTTTGATTCCCTTGCGAGTGTCGAAAATTTGAATAAAAATATTTTTATTATAATATGATGTAACTAAAATTTATGCTTTTCGCAATTTTTCCTATATCTGTGATATAAGACGTTGCTTCGTACCAAATTTCAAGATTCTGAGTTCACGGGAAGTACCCTGTAGGCTGTAGGTTTTGATTCCCTTGCGAGTGTCGAAAATTTGAATAAAAATATTTTTATTATAATATGATGTAACTAAAATTTTTGCTTTTTGCAATTTTTCCTATATCTGTGCTATAAGACGTTGCTTCGTACCAAATTTCAAGATTCTGAGTTCACGGGAAGTACCCTGTAGGTTTAGATTCCCTTGCGCCCATTCCGAGTGTCGAAAATTTGCAGCATAAACGGCTGTATCTTTTGATTGCGTTGGCTTAGAAGTTTGATTTTTTCACAGCTCCAAGGGACAGTAGACCTGAGTATTTGATATGAATTTCAGCTTGATACCTCCATGCGTTCCTGAGAAAAAGGGTCTTGACACACAGACGGACGGACAACAAATTGATCCTATAAGGGTTCAGTTTTTTCCTTTTGAGGTACGGAACCCTAAAAAGAAGCCAGTATGCAAACCTGGGGAGCCTCTATAGTTGTGATTATTGTACAGTCGCGGCTGGGGCGAGGCGCGCCGCTCGAGTCTTGGGCGTCGTGGCTGGAGAGCATGGTACGCGCCGCCATGGCGCCGCACGAGGGCCGCGCGGACTACACCCCACGCGCCAGGCGCCTGCTGCTGGACTGGTCCTTCTACTCCTCGCTCGTCATACGAGAACTGACGCTCAGGTAGGCTTCTATAGTCTATACTATTGACACTAACTGTACAGGCCCAGGGGCTCCACAGGAGTGTGTTTAAACAACCCAGTAGTGATTAAAGAGTCTTTAAAAAAAAGAGTGGAATAAGTGTCTTTAATGAAGACACTGACTTATTCCATATTTTTTTTCGGATTGAGTATGCTGCAGGTTGCTTGGCCTTACTGGCCGCTACAGCGTCACCGGGGGGTTTTATTTCCTTATTGCACATCCTTACACGGGTCTTATATAACCGGGGGGTATTGGTCGATACCGTGATTTAATCTCGTACAGCGCCATCTAATTTTACATTGCGTACTTGCACTGACATTCTAACATAAGGGCCCGCCCAGGCAGGCCCAAGCTGCTACGGCTTAAGCTATTCACCGGGGCACAGTGTTGCCCCGCGCCCCGCCCGGGTAAGGAGGTCCAGCCTCGAGGCCCATACCCCTGCTTGGCCCTCACAGGCCAAACGGACAAGACCCACACAACAACATTCTAACACTGAACACTAACCAATTATGTGTACCGTGATCGGAATTTAGGCAATTGTATGCCCTCAGGTCAGCGGCGTCTTTCGGCTCGTTCCACCTAATCCGCCTGCTGTATGATGAGTACGTGTCGTTCCTCATCGAGCGGCGCGTGGCCGAGCACCGCCAGGAACCGCCCATCGCCGTCATGCAGAGAGCTATGGTATGTTCTGTTTGTTTGTATCAGGTAGTTTTATTTTATCGTAGGGCAGAGCAGCTGATATCCAAACATTTTTTATATTTCAGAAAAGAGTCATTAATTAATTGGCGCAATCAAGCGTTCCAGTACGATGTCGTGTAGAAATCTTTATGGATATAATATAACTGTCTACACAGATAAGCCCGCTAACATCTTCATCACTATTGCCACCTTGGTGAGATCGCAGGGCTGATTTATAATAATAAATATTGAAATAGAATTGTTGTTCGCAACAGGACGACGACGACGAGTTGCCGGACGAGGCGCCGCGCTCGCCGTCGGACGAGGACGGCGAGCAGGACTGGGAGTGGGAGGACGACGACGACGAGCCGCCCGACCTCAAGCGCGCCAAGGGCGACGAGTAGCGCTGGTATGTGTTCACTGCTTCGATGATTATGTTTGCGATAGGGGGACGACGACGAGTTGCCGGACGAGAACGGCGAGCAGGACTGGGAGTGGGAGGACGACGAAAAAGGTGTGTGTGTGCAATTCACACACGGCTGAAGTGAAACTTCAGAAAAGAAAGCCTATGAGATTAGAGATATATATATATATATAACTAGTATTCTATCTCATTCTCTCGCAGGCTAAATCCTATTATGAATTCAATATTTTTGTCTCTTTTTAGTGTCGCTTTTTCATTTCATCGAATTTTTAAATCACGACGATTCTAAAGAAGTTTCACTTAAAAAAAAGATGCTAAACAAAATAATTTGTCGCAAAATAGACTTTAGACAACCGATGAAGGCATGCTAATGTGTTTTTTTTGTTAATTTCAGGATGTTCGAGTGTAATCTACTCATACAAAAAGCATTAAACAACTCATTTTGAAGAAGCCTCCAAAGTAATGTGCAATCTAAATAAGTGGATAACTCAAAACTGCACGACACATGATGTATTCTTAAAACTTCTTTGGTGTTACGTGTTTAGTGTTAAAAAGTGACAATTTGATTAAGTTCAAAATTATTAACAATTTATTGATTAAAAAAAGATGTTTCGTAGTAATTAATGTTAGAACTACATTTTAATTAAGGGTTTCAAATATATTTTATTATATAAAAGCATACCATCGTAATCTAGTCACTTGTGGACGTTATAGGCTGGGAGACTGGGGATAATTATACTATTGAATGTTTTATATAATATTTTCACGCTTTTCAATCTTTTATTGAAAACATCAAAAAACAATTTGTTATAGTTAGCGCCAATCAAATAGTCGTAATAGTGCTTGTCTGCGCAGCTCTCATACAAACTGTCGAAGTCAACGTAGTTGAAATTGATGCGCGAAAATATTGCTATTGCGACGCGTCTTGCAGTCAACTTCAGACGCGACAAAATGATTGGCGTCAGCTATAGGTACATAAAACTTGCCGTCTTAGAATATTCTGTATTATGTAAAAGGCTCAATATTTAATAAAGCTATGTAATATTTTAAGGGTAATTTGTCAAGAGACTATATTTTAAAATATACGTATTTCTAACTCATTATGAAACGATAAATTGAAATTTTCAAATACTATTGAAATATTGCGTATTATTTGATAAATATTTATATTATTTGATAGATATTTGACAAATAATACGCAATATTAATTATTGCGTATTATTTGTAATATTCAGGAAAAATATATTTCTGGCACTTGTAAATAAATCTAATTCAATTCCTAACACTGTAGTTATTCGATGTATAGAATTCTTCATAAATACGTAACAACATGTTGTATTTGTAAATATAAATATAATATCTGCAACTTGATTATTAATATTTCAATTTTTAATATTTGTATATGTATTACGTACCAAAGAATGATGTTTTCAATTGCTCAGTCTATGTACATTATATGATTGATTCCAGGAAAGTAAAACTAAATTCATATTAACTGGGGCCAATTCTGTTTAGAACAATCTCTAAACTAAACCAAAATGACAGCTCTAAATCTAGCCCTGCCCGTTTCCGTAGGGAGTATGAAAGGGATAGCAATATAAATAGAGCTGTTATTTTAATTTAGTTTAGAGATTGTACTAAACAGAATTAGCCCCAATGTATTAGTTTTACACAGTGCACTAGGAAATGGATATAGAGTTGGTCCATTTTAGTCTGACGCGACGATTTGAAAAAATGCAAATTTAGTGAGGTCAACATATTCGCATGAACTTATATAAAATTATCATGCAATAATTGCTTAGTGTCAAAAAGATATATCTATCTAATAACCTTACTTGCTATTCCACTGCATAGAAAACTGTATTTAAGTTCAGAAGATATTATATCACCGTAAAAGTACTTATTAATTAAGAAATTCTACCTATTTGATAGGTTAATTTAGACGTACGCGCACTATAAAGTAATTAATATTTTTGGAAAGACGCACGCAAGCACATAATATTTTTGTAAATTGTATTATTTGAAACGGATTTTCCATTTCCTGGAAAGTTAGTATGAGTTTTGCAGAGGTTGCCTTGCTACGGCGTAGGTAGGTGGGGTTGGTATGTGAGACAATAGGTTCTTTCTAGTTTTTTAGACTAGTACTTGAGCGATTGCTAATGCAATAAATGCTAGAAATACACACTGTGACACATCCCTATCTAATCCTATCGTTCTGTTTCATGTATAGTCCCACAAACTTATCTGACCTGGTGGCCGAAATTGGAACTAATTTTAATACCTGTTAAGTTTTGTTTTTATTTTATTTTTCATATACACTTAGCGACGCTGACACCGGGTCAGATAAGTTTTTGGGACTAAATATAAGACATACCTTAGAGAGAAACATGACAAAGGAAGTCAGGCGACACCTTGTTTCGTGTCTCCCTCAAACGTATGTCTAAGTATAGAACATATAGGTAGGTTTGTGACGCGTTACAGTAGTGTACTAGTCTTGTCATACAAAAATTTGTTACGCAGATGTTATCACAAGCAGTTAAAGTTATTGCAAAACGCATAGTAACCCTCTGTCTTTTGTTGAAAATTATATTTTTATAGAAAAAGTCAAGTATTCACCGGTTACCTTTACTGCTAAGTCAGTTTAATATAATTTTGCATGTATGGGTTACTTTGTTTTTTCGTGGAAATCCAACAAATAATAAGTGCTCATGTTTGAGAGGAATGACTTAGTCGCTTAAACAGGATGTCAGTTGTATTAAGTTTCTTAATGACAGTGGTGTGTAGGTAATAGCGACATAAAAGCACTGCTTACCTTTTGTTTTTATTATCTGCATTTAAAAAGTAGTGCCTACTTAATGCTTACCTTGGCTTTGAATCCTGTGCACGCCACTGACACGCCGTTTTAAACTATTTAACTATAGTTGTGGGAATCTGTCAATCTTGATGTGTAACTTGACAGATTAAAGCAAACTCCTGTGTTGTTTTCATGACAGCTCATGAAAGTCCCACCAACTTATCTGGCCCGTTGGCCAAAGTTGATACTAATTGTTATGCCTGTTTAGTTTTTATTTTATTTTTAATATAATACTAGCGACCCTGTCCCCGGGTCAGATAAGTTTGTGGGATTATACTGACCGATAAAAATTGATATGGCCTTATCTCATATCATAACATATATTAGATGTAGAAAACCCCTTTGCAAAATGTAAGTTTTTAATTTTTTACATATCTGATATAATTATTAGATATCGAAGTTTAAGGTCCAGAGAATTTTATCATAAAATTAGAAAAATCAATGCGCAGCCCTTTAAGGGGAGCAGTGTATGAAAAGTCCACGGTTGTGTTTTAGAGCAAGTATTATTGCTACTAAAGTTGTAAGTTCTTATACGAATACGATCCTGTCCATTTGATCTTACAAAAGAAAAATAAATTTGTATAAGTGTATTTTATGCCGAATTCTACAAAATTGATGAACGGGTTCGAAAGTCTACCAAATTTTCTAAATTGTAGTAAGAACTGCTACATTTTACATTATTGTAGCATGAAAGTGTGACATGTTGGCATGTTCAAGCGTAAAGATTGACAATGATTGTTTTGGTCTTTGACCCTAAAATTTTAAACTAGGATGACAATATGTAAAGGTTAAGTGAATACATCCAAGAGACGGATCACTCGTGCCTGCTAAACAAAGTAAAAGAAATTATTGGTCAATAAGTAAGGCTAGGATCTAAACTTAGCGTACTATGCATATATTCGGACTTCTATGGATTCCTATTTCTATGGTACCAACGCTGAGTTGCACGAAACAAATTCAGTGGCAGTTAAATTTAATCGCGAGAATTGTATGAAGTCTTTTGATTAAATTTGTTAAAAAAAAACTTAAATTTATAAAATTGTTTCGTGCAACTGAGCGTATGACTTAAGTAATAAGTATCAGTTAAAACGAGATAGATTGGGTGGGTTATCTATGTGACATAAAGTTGTTTCGTTTTAACTCTGAATAGATCTGTCTAATCGCCTTATGAATTCAAAATTATTTTCGTCGGTTTATCGTCAAAAATATTTATTTAAACATAAACTTATTCTTCTTGTATTTCGAAATTGCACTATTACTTAGTAGTTAAGTGGATGTTGTACGAATGTGAACTTTACTTCAACAGATTTAAGGTTTTACTATATTGGATGTGTTATTTGTTTGGAACAGAATCTCAAAAGAGTTTTACCTTAAAAAATAGGCCAATGGGGCCACTTTTGTTTAGCACATTTTCTAAACTAAACTAAAATGACAGCTCTAAACCTAGTGCTGCCCCTTTCCGTAAAGAGTATTCTGAAAGGGATAACAATATAAATAGAGCTGTCATTATAGTTTAGTTTAGAGACGTGGGCCCCAATGTCTTTAAGCACAGTTTTGTAGCTATTTTATTATAAAAAAATATAATAGTACACGAATGTTCACACATTATTATATAATGCTGATATAGTTCCCATGATAATGTCGAAAGTCAGAAAAGACAGTTTTTCTGTAACTATGAATAGACATTTTTTAGATTTCCTTTGTCCCAAACGAATAAAACACTCAAGACTAGGAGTTAAAGTGAAGTTCGCATATAAATGTTATTATATCACATAGTATATAGTTCATGTACCCACATACATGTGTTTAATATAGGTATATTATGTAATGAGTGTCTTGATAGGTACATACAGACGAACTGTAGCTAAAATACTAATTTAATTTCATGGTTTCATGGGCAACTTTTCTGTCTGTGTTTCTTTTATTGATATCAGCACCTGATTCCGTACAATTCGACTTCAAATAAATCCAAACAATCAAAACCCAGATGAGGGCGGTTGCTCTCTTAGTGGAGGATGAAATATCAACACTATATTACTTAATAAACTATATACAGGTCACTATCCATACTAATATTATAAACGCGAAAGTATATCTGTCTGCCTGTCCGCTACCCTTTCACGGCCCATCTGTTCAATCTATTTTGACGAAAATTGATGCAGGTATAGGTGGTATCCCGGGGAAGGACAAACTTTTTATCCCGGAAAAATTAAGTAATTAAAAAACCTAATCCACACGGACGGAGTCGCGGGCATCATCTAGTTTAATATAAAATAACTAATATGAACTGCTCGCAAAGGTGTTAAATAATAATAATAGCTGCTTGATCTGGTTTATAGCGGGGAGAGGACTCAACCTGCGTCCTAACGCTCGGAGAGACCAGAATAGAATGATTTCAATTTTCAACGCAGTCGCAGAACGGTTCTCGGTTTGAACCCGTTCCAAATTCAAATTGATTCGGAAAATGAGATGTCCAGGCGGCCAGTGTTGAAAAGCGGCCAACCTGCATCAACACAGGTGCCCACAGGTTATTAGTTCAATTTTGAGGAGTTAGAAACTTAGAAATTGTTCCTGATCTGTCTCTGCGTCGTATTCCTCATTGCTGAGGAATAATTCGTGACCTCTTTCCATTAATCACAAAATGGCAGGGGTTTTCTTGGGGTAATAATGGTGTGGGTTCCCAGGTCCTTCCGCATATATTATCATATTTCGAGTAGGTGAATTAGGTTGTGATTGACTAGTTTTAGCTACAGTTTGGGACGTCTGACAAATGAGCTTAACTTTTTTACCAAGCTAGGTAAGGTCTAAGAGGTGGAAGATATTTAAAATTGAACAACGAATGGTGTGGACTACACACAAAGATAAGAAATTATGAAAATATTATACCTTCCGAGCAATTCGTTCGTGATTCAAAGGCACGAAGGTTTATAAAGTAGATGGAGTGCGCTCTCTAAATACCCATTTGAAGCTTATCCCATCTATCGCTATCCCACTTCAACTGCCGAGCGAAAGCGAGTGAGCGACCTCTTACTATAGTAATTTGCTAGGCGAAGTGGGCTACCGATAAGTTGGTTTTGTGTCCTACTATTTGGGTATTTGACAAATAGTAAAATAAAACAAACTTCAAAACGCGCCCTTAGTATCCAGGGATATTGTATGAAATACCGAATTGTGACGTCATCAAAGTTCGACGCACTTTTTTACTTCAATCGATACTTTAAAATGGTTACTCAACACAAAACTAACGGGGGACGTGGATATTACATCTTTGGGTGATCCTCTATTTAATAATCAATAAAACACAATTTGACTGGTAGTCAAATAGGTACCCAATTATTAAGCTTCTTTTAAAAACGCGTAAGCGACATTTGGACAGAAAAAATCTGTATCATAAAAGCCAGTTGCATTTAGAGTGTGGTCCAAGATGATGTGTCTGTTAGTTTGTAAGCATCTCGATGTATTTTGTTGTTGTAACTATATCATCAGGCAGGGAGGACGGTATTATATGTATTGTCTGATAATTAAAGCTAGTCATGTGTTTGATGCTGGTTTCATTTCACTTCGGTTTTCTTTTTGACATCAGTTCCTAAAGAAAAAAAATGTTCGTTCAGTTATTATAGCGCGGTAACCCTGACTGCCCTATATAGTATACTACTCTATGACCTTGAACAAAGTACCCACCCATAGATTTCTCATTTCACGCGAGCTCTGAGGAATCGAGCGGGCGGGTGTGCACCGCGCCCGACCCGTCGCTTGACGACGAGAGTACGCTTTATCGAGTCCTGTTTTTAGGGTTCCGTACCCAAAGGGTAAAAACGGGACCCTATTACTAAGACTCCGCTGTCTGTCTGTCTGTCTGTCTCCAGGCTGTATCTCATAGACCGTGATAGCTAGAAAGCTGAAATTTTCACAAATGATGTATTTCCGTTGCCGCTATAACAACAAATACTAAAAATTAAAAAAATATATATATTAAGGGGGGTCCCCATACAATAAACGTTTTTTTCGTATTTTTTTGCTCAATATTAAAAACGGTAACAGGTAGACGGTTCAAATTTTCACAGAATATTAACTTGTATATTACCTTTCAAAATAAATAATTAAATATCAATAAAGTAAATATTAAAGGGGGGCTCCCATACAACAAACGTAATTTTTTGATATGAACAGTAAACCTCTACAAACAAAGTTAGTTTTGCGGTTCATTAACAAAGGTAATTATACCTACTTCTTGAGTACGGAACCCTCGGTGCGCGAGTCCGACTCGCACTTGGCCGGTTTTTTTTAATTTTGCGATAGCAGTGTTACATTGTACTATAAATAGTACTAAACTGAACAAATATAGCAATAGTATCCATAATAAATATAGGTTAAAAAAACTTAAAAGTTTATTTGTGTGTACAAATAGCTGTTTAATTTTTAAATTCCCTAAAGTACTGATTATTTTGATTGCAACTGTGATTAATTAGGTTTTACGTTCATTTTGTACAGTTCATTATTGAAATAAAACATTTGTTTACATTTACACAAAAAAATATATTGATGTCACAAGTTTTCGAATAAAATATTTATAAAATTAAATATTCGAATGAGGTTAACTTATATAAATTATAAAACCTCAAAAATTTTATTTTATGATACAATTTGTTTTTTATTCCTCCCCACATACTATCCTCATAGAATTATTATGATGATTTCAATGCATGCGCACAGATACTAAAGATGTGTTAGTATCGATAACGTAATATCGACTAAATCACAACTGTATCTCATTACGTCAACATTCCATAAGATTCCTCGGACATCGCGCGAGAACTGTACTATTATTGGTACTTTGATTCATCGAAAAAATCCTTGCATCTGGTTATCTCATAGATGTATAACCATCGTTATCGTTATTATATTATAGTTAAAAGGTTTTTGAGGCAAATAAAACAAAGAGAGTTCTCATAATAAATATTATTTCAACATTCCGTGCACTAGCCTAGTTAATGTACAAAGATCCGGCCGCAAAGAAACGAACACAAATCAAAATAATATTTACAGAGAAGTTAATAAAAAATATACAATCAGCTGTATTTAGTACTAAAGCAATTTAATCCACCAGAAAATGTACCAGAGCCGTAATTATTTATGACATTCAAATTACTACAAGCAATAATAATGTCTTACTCGAAACACAAAGCGGAAAATCAAAGCGTTTTGTCAAATTTTATGAAGTAATTTTTTATTTTGATTGCGAGAATAGTCTTGCACTTGACAATCATGCTTAGTGTAAAGCAATGATGAGGTCTGGGTTGGAACACGCTTGCCTAAATAACTATAGGTATCTCTTGTAAAAAATAAGCGCGGATGCATTCACCTATTTGATATTATTGCTCACAAATTATGTTAATGACATAGTAGAGTTACTTTGCAACAATCTAGAAAAGCTTCGCTTTGACTCGCTCGCAATGTGTCTTGAACCTTATTTGACATCTTTTCATTCAAGAACAGTGTCAAGCATGTCGTCCCTAAAATAATTGCGATTACGATTTGAATGTCATAATGAATAAAAGGAGCCAGTACAAAATAATTATTATAATAATAAGAAACATATTTTGGCGACCAACAGAATGACACCTTACTCCAAACCGGATTATTTTAACATCATTCAGATAAAATAAAATATTATTCCACAAACAATCAATAATAATCACAATTGGACTAATCAATAACATGAGCGTTAGTCAGTAATGTAAATAAATATAACATTTCAATATAAATAACTAATAATAAGGTCCCAAGAAGTAAACTGTTTTTAAACTAAAGCGCAAGGCATATAATATAGGGTGAGTATCTAAACTCGGCTTTGTTATACTGAAAATCAAAAACGGAGAAACTCATGACGCACCGCTGTATTTTCTATCAAAAAAGACATTACGCCTTGGCTCCATACCTCTGTTGGTGTGCGTTGCGCCTAAACATAGTTAGTCTCTAGGCTGGTAACAAAGTCACGATTATAATAATATTGTTCTTTATGACTTTTTAATAACTCTATTTCATATCAAATTTCTTCTTGGCTAATTGCATTTTACAGTGGTTTATTATTTACAGTTATGACAATTCCCGTGTACCAAGTTTGAGAGTAAGTTTCCAGTTATTTTGCTAAACAAAAGACAATCATTATTGTTATTAACTAATGACAAAAGCTAAAATGTTAAATCTAAAAAGTATGTATAATAAGTATTGTAAATAAGATATGATATGACGAAATCTGTCATTTTGCAATGTATGTTGTATATTTGATTTAATTAGAACGAATATTACACTAGTGTCGAACGATAAGTCAATAGAATAACGTTAAAAAAAAGTACACGTCACGTAAGTTACAAAGTAGGCGGTAGCTAGTCCCATAGATATCTTAGGTTCAAGGTGTATAGGCGCAGAGCGACTTAACGCGACTTTTCTAGTATTACAGAGTATACTTAACTTGGGTGAAGAAAATGTCAGGAAAACAAAAATACATGCTTCGAATGCCCCCTTTTTAGAGGGCCATTGAAAACGTATATATTTACGTTTATATTAGTCAGATCATCCACCTTATTATCATTAGAAAATTGAATTTAGATAAATGCATGCCGGCTTGCTAGTAATTGCCTGTACATTTCATTTTTTTCTTTGTTTTATTGTAAAATACTGTTAAATAAAAAATAAAAAATGTATCAAAAGTTGTACATGTTCTATAGAGCTGTGATTATGTTTTTTTTCGTGTAAAGTTAGTTTTATTTAAAATAGAATCAAACGAAAATGCTTTTTGCTGCTGGCAATATACCGCATCTGTTTACTTATGACTTACATAGTGATATTACCCAGTATTACTATAAAAGACGCGTCACGTCGCCTGCGTCAATGTGCCTTGAGTATTCATTAAAATCGACTACAAACGTCGTCTTTACAACCATCCCGCAAGCTTTAGATATGTTTAAATATAATAATATGTTGATAAGAAAAAAATAGCGCAGGCCTCAACAATCGAACGGTTCCAACAATACACAATATCCAATACTACAGACCTAATTTAGGTACAATCTAGATTCAGCATTAAAATGTACCGATCAAAACGAAGGCGATATACGTTGGGAATTTTCATTACTTAGAGCCGAAATTAATTATTATTATAATTTTGTAATGCATAACAACGTTAAATTCCAAAAATGGTATGCTTTTTTACACTTTTTTAAACTGAATTTTGGACAAATCATAATGGATTGACCAATAATTTCGGCTGTTAGAGGTCTCTTATACAATGTACACTTGTGCGATATATTTCGGAAAAGCGCACAAGTGTGATAAGGGTGCGTTCCGAAAAATAAAAATTAGCGATTATATCGTTCACTTGTAGTAACATCGGTTATGATGATTTCCAACGATATTTTTCGTTTTCGGATCGTTGGATCGGAGCAGTGAGCGGACTTTATATGTGTTTACTAGGAGCGGCTAGACTAATAATGTTCGTAGAGCTTGTTGTGTGGTCGTCCATGGATATGAAGCGCCTAATGGGCACTGTCTGCGCGTGCGCAAGTGTTAATCCGGATTGATGTAGAGGTGTAATATATTCATAGAGCTGCCGCGTGGTGTGACATGTTCAGAGCGTATGTGTGTGATGTGGTTATGTTAAGTGCCGTGAGGTTTGATCACGTATAGACCGCCTAGTTGTAGTGACCACATTTGGAACGCCTTGTGTGTTGTGGTCACGCTTGGATCGTTTAGTGTAGTAGTGCGATCACGTACAGCGCCGTATGGTGTGATCACGTATAGACCGCCTGTCACGTTCGGAACGCCTTGTGTGTTATGGTCACGCTTGGATCGCTTGGTGTGATAGTGTGATCACGTTCAGCGCTGTGAGGTGTGATCACATGTAGACCGCCTGTAACGTTCGGAACGCCTTGTGTGTTGTGGTCACGCTTGGATCGCTTGGTGTAGTAGTGTGATCACGTACGGCGCCGTGTGGTGTGTGATCACGAACAGACCGCTTGTGTTCTGGTCACGTTCGGAACGCCTGGCGTGTTGTGGTCACGCCTCGATCGCTCGGTGTGGTAGTGTGATCACGTACAGCGCCGTGAGATGTCCGCGTTCAGAGCGCGAGCGCGGCGGAGCGTTTGTCGCGGTTCTTGTTGCGGGCGACGGTTCGCGCTTTGTCCGCCGCACTGTTCTGCAGGTGCTGGAAACAAAACGACCTTAATTAATAACTTCAGTAAGTACAGTATAAAGGATAGAGTAGTAATAAATGTTTACGAGAGCGCGCCGTATGCGACTCGTAAAATCAGCGAGCCTCACACGTTGTCCTAGATGAGCGACAAAAGCGATACGACGCCATAGAAAATGACAGACGTTATATACGCGACAACGTAGGCCACATGAACGGTCAACTACTGTATGATTCTGTCGTTTCGCGTCGCGTTGTTTCGTTTGTCACTCACCTAGGATAAGGGTTCAGCTAGGACAACGGTGAGTGACAGAAGCGACGCGACACGACGCCATGACAAACTTATCTACGCGATAACGTAGGCCACGTAAGGGTCAGCGACTGTTTGATACTGTCGTGTCGCATAGTATCGGTAGACAGACAACAGTAGACAACGGGTTGCCGCACGCAGTCGGTACTTTTTTAAAAATGTGTTCAATCCTTTTTCCTGTGACTTGACTTTTGGCTCTGACCTCAGACTGACTTGGAGACTGTTCTAGGTCGGTACTGTGAATGGCGGTTTCTTTTGCCTTTTTTTGCTGTTTTGTTGCTACTAACTGCGGTCGGTGCTCACCCCGGGGTGGGGCGACAGTTGCAGCGCGAGCCACTAGAGCGCGCCGTACGCGACGCGTAACACCAGCGAGTCTCACCGCATACGGTCGGTACTCACCCGCTGCAGCTTGTTCAGCTTGGCCTGCGGCGCGATCACGTCGAGCGCGGGGTGCGGCGACAGCTGCAGCGCGAGCCGCAGCGGCGCGCAGTGCGGCGCCAGCGCCACCAGCCCGGCGCCGAGCGCGGCCGCGAGCGCGCCGTACGCGACGCGTGTCGACCACGAGCTCAGCGTCACCGTGTCGGTGCCCACGCGCACGCGCTCAGAGTCCACGGTGCCCTCCTGGAATATAAAACACATTTTAATAAATAAAAACACAATTGCATAGAGTTCGATTTCTTTTCAATTTAAATAGTGTAATCGGGGAACAACAGTCACACAGAGGGAAAAAAAGAGGATAACGGATGAGTGGGAAAGGCAGAGACAAGAAAACGCCTGAAGATAGCCATCTGTCTGTCATGAAAGATTGAGCGGAGAAGAGGGAGGAGGTTTTT
Organism: Erebia epiphron; assembly: GCA_963932025.1. NCBI lineage: Eukaryota > Metazoa > Arthropoda > Insecta > Lepidoptera > Nymphalidae > Erebia > Erebia epiphron. The sequence goes on along the minus strand of OZ009952.1, from coordinate 11,631,067 downwards.
AATTAGTTAGAGGGTTACCCCTACAACCCCAATGGAGTTGGGCATACCTCAAAAGCTCCTGAGGTACCCAATAAATATTTTTCTCCTCTCTAGAGAGAAAAACCGGGCAAGTGCGAGTCGGACTCGCGCACGAAGGGTTCCGTACCATTATTAATAAATAATTACCTTTGTTAATGAACCGCAAGACTAACTTTGTTTGTAGAGGTTTATTGTTTATATCAAAAAAAACTATGCTAGTTAGAGAATTGGCTATAGTTTTCCTGTAAAATATACGTAAATTCCTATTGACCATAATTATTTCAAATTTTTCGATTGGTAAACTCCGGAGATAAGGGGGGGGGAACGGTATTTTTTTAGACATTTTCCCCGATAAATCAAAAACTATCATAACTAAAAATAATTAAAAATCTGTTTTAGAATGTACAAAGTAAACCCTTTCATATGATACCCCACACAGTACAGTTATCTCACTTTTAAATTTCAACCCTCAGATCTTCCCCCCTTTTTAAATAAGAACAAAAATAATTTCCAATTTTTTTTAATTTCAGTGTCTTTGGGCCACTAATATACACAACTATTCCAAATTTCATGTCGATAGCTTCGGTAGTTACTGAAATAATCGAGTGTGACGGACGGACAGACGGACAGACAGACGGAGAAAGTCGCACCATAAGGGTTCCATTTTACCATTTTGGTACGGAACCCTAAAAAAGGGGGGTATATTCACCTCGAAGTACTTGAGTATGTCGCGGAAGGTGGCTCGCTGCAGCTTGCGGTCTCTCTTGGCGCGGTACTTGTGCGAGTCGCGAGCCAGCTGCTCGAGGCGCGGTAGAAGCTCGTCCTCAGCCCACGCGAAGCGCTCGTCGTCGCCGCACGCTCGCTCGTGGGCTATGGCCAGGGCTCCGCCGGCTGCCATGCGCACCTAATATGGTAATAAAAAAAAAGTTTTTTTAAACTCTGGCGGAAATGCACACATCAGCTTTTCAAATATCGATACCAGCAAGGAAGAACACCTTATCTCAATTTTTAGTCTGTGGTCCTACTGCATAAAAACTCACAAGAATGGGACTAGCATATAGTTGAATTACTCATCACTCATCATCACTCATCATCATCACAGTGACTCATCGCTGTCGGCAGGCTAAGCCACGCCCCTCCGACCATTATTCTTATTCTATCCAATTACCTCGAGGCTGCACGCGTCAAGCATTTCGGCTAGCCGTCGGAAGGAGGGTTGCCGGTCCGCAAGCATAGTCCTAGCGTGTTGGGGCTCCGTGAGCGCCAGCAGCAGCGCCCAGCCGTCCAGGGCCGCCGCGTGCCACGCGCCCTCCTCCACCGCCGCGCCCGACACCTTCACACTGCCGTCACCCTGGAAACACAAAGGAGACGGTTCAGATTTGTATGGGTCGTGGGTCCGGTCCTTTTACAAGTAGAGAAATGAAAGAAAAAAAAATACTAATCAGTGGTGAAATTATTTAATCTTTCCACGATAAGCAACACTAAACATGAGTGGGTAACAAAGGCAGATTCATATTTTTTGACGTTTTCAAAGAAAACACGTTATTTTGACAGTGACTGTCAGAAATGACATTTGATACATTTCGCGCCTACTGTCTTCTAAATTGTAATTCTATGGCTAAAGGTTGCCTTGGAAACGTATCGAAAACTTGAAATACATTTTTATTTTATTTTCACGTTATTTACTTTACTATTCCAAATTATTATATTCTTAATACAATCTATGTATTTTCCTATATCATGGTAGAGTGTACAAAGAGTCCACCAAAAATGAACCTTCTCTTTTAAATACGATTACGAAACGTTTTTGCTCGACGTTTCTGATACGAACCACCAAGATATTATAAAACAACCACTCCCATCGCACGTGTTTCCTGCCACATATAACTTAGATACCTTCAAGGCAAGAGTGAATAGGCATCTTCTAGGCCAGCACGTTTCAACCTAGCATTTCAATCATTGCTTTGCATTTAGCATGATTGTTGTCAAGCATGAGCCTATCTCGCAATAAAAAAAAAGAAAATAGTGATGTAGTGATGATTTTCATTCCATCACATTCTGAGAGGAGATTCGTGCTCAGTAGTGCGCTGGTAATACGTTGCAGTGATGATGATGAAAAAAAATTTGAGACACCGAAAAGTTCTGGTGGGAGCTGCAAAGCGATTTAGTGTTCCGGTACGATGCCGCCTAGAAACCGATTAAGGGTATGGGTTAAATATAACTGCCTTGCCCCTAACAAGTTAGCCCACTACCATCTTAGACCGCATCATCACTCACCATAAGGTGAGATAGCAGTCAAGAGCTAACTTGTAGTGGATAAAAAAAACAGATATGTCATAAAGGGGCATCATAAGTTAGGTTGTGTATGAGCGCTGTACAGTGACGTCACCGACCTTGAGGTAGCTGCCGCTGAATATGGTCTCATACATTCGCATCACCTCCAGTATCTCGCTGAGGTCTTCCTCCAGCAGATAGCAGAGCACCGCGAGCGACGAACAGCACTGAAATACACACAAACACTTTATATTATTGAAAATTCTAGCAATTTTTATTTACACTCATCTGATTATTACTTCTAATAACTAGGACTAGGGGCTTCTGTTGAATAACCAAATGAATTTAATACTATTAAAGGAAACACTGGTTATCACTTAAAATTTAGGAATTCACGCAAACACTGCGGTCGACGCCATTTGCACACTTCGGCCGAGACTGGTACTTTGGCGAGGAGACAGCTTTTTTACATTGCCGATAGATGGCATTGACTAAAATCACACTATAATCTTGTACTGTAGGGGCAATGATATGATTTTCTACTTGAATGTCACTCCCCAAAAGAGCCAATGTATGTATGTATCGTTTTTCTAAACATGAAAACGATTTCCCAGCAAGTAGGAGCAAAAATAACTTAATATAATATATAGTTGTTTGACGACCTCCCTGGCACAGTGTTGAGTGCTGTTGTCTTCACGTGGGAGGTCCAGGGCTCGATTCCCGGCAGGGTCAATTTGGGAATTTATAATTTTTGAATTTTCTCTAATTTAATATAGTTGCCATGCCCCTAACAAGTTAGCCCGCTACCATCTTAGACTGCATCATCACTTACCATCAGGTGAGATCGCAGTCAAAGGCTAACTTGTAGTGGAATAAAAAAAAAGTCGTGGTTACCTCAGTGCGCGTGTCCAGCGAGGCAGACTTGTCCACGGCGGCCGCGGCCAGCGCGGGGCGAACCTCGTCCATGAACTCCTCCGTGCCTTCCTCGCCTATCTGCATATAACATAACATATTACACACCTGAACATAACATAGATCTTAAGCGGGACTTCCACAGCAAAAGGACAATGGAAATGGCTAAGCGAAATAGACTCTGTTTAGAGAAAATAGGTTTAAATTTTCACTAGCAACAAGTATTGACAGTTGCCGTAATGAGCGAGCTCATATTGACTCTATCCTTCCCAGTCCTTTCGATAGCTCTTTGAAAGTACAGTAGTTTTACTATACGAGTTAAACAGAGTCCATGCGGAACTCGCTCCTTTCGCGGTTGAAGCTTTATGCCCAGAACATACACTTTTCATTATAAGAGACGTGCTCAGTAGTGGGCCGGCGATGGACACAAATTATGTTGTGATCATATTGTGACAATTTGACATCTATAGTTAAAATGACTTGAAATGAGTTAAAATGACATTTACTGACATAAACCATCTTGTTTTCAAAAGTTGCAAATTATCCACAAATTATCAAACAATGAAAGTATTGTCATAGTGATCATTGTTACTTTTTGGTTTGAAAACATGATATTGAATCGTATTTTGGGTAAGATTGAAAACATGAAAATTTGCCTTGCATTTCAGTAAAAACTACAATAAACGTAACACAGCCAATCAACACGTCAATGTACGTCATAGTTCCACAGGCTTATCTCGCACATAAATCACGCTCCAAGGCGGAATATGATAAATTCTGTTACGTCATAGTTACGCATGGATATTTAATGGTAGTTTTAGTGGATTTTTTAGAAAGAGTTAAGAACAAGAAATTATGAATTTTTAGGGTTTGAGTTTTATTGGAATTGGAGTGCCAAAAACATTTTCTTAAATTTTCCTTAAACACAACAATAATTGCACTTTTTAAAAAAATATATCTTATTAACTTAACATGTTTTTAAACACGAGGCGATCATATAGAAGTGCAAAAGCAAAGCAAATTTCTGCGTGACAAGATTAAAACACCAACTTGGATTGCAAAATGAAAATGCTTCACCACATGGTTGGGTCACGTTGTGGTAGTTTGAGTGTGTCCTTGTGTTCGGCTTTAGCATTTCTTGATACAGCTTTTACAGATCGAATAGAAGTCCTCATGAAATTATAAAATACACAAGCTGATGCTCGTAACTTCGCCCACGTGGTATAAGTTTTTTTTAATTCCCACCGGAACTCCTTAATTTTCCGGGATAAAAAGTAGCCTATGTCACTCTCCAGGTCCTCAACTAGACCCAATGCAAAAAATTACGTCGATCTCTGTTGCGGCGTGATTGAAGGACAAACCAACAATGTTTGTTTGTTGGTTTCGCCACAACAATACCGCCACCCACTTTCGCATTTATAAAAATACAACTTTGCCTGGGGCTTATCTTCTAGTCGTATGGTTGGTCCCAGCCTATCTTGGTTAGAGGAGGTATATAAACAGTAGGGTAAGTTGAACCAATTTGGGTGTGCTTACCTGCAAGGCCAACAGTGGCGCCACAGCGGCCGCGGCCCGCCTCTCCCCATCCTTCCCGCGCCGTAACGCCTTAGTGACGTGTTCGGCCAAAGTCACCCGCTGTCCACACAGGATGTGCGCCAGGTAACGTCTCTGCAGCGAGTTCTTTAGAGCGACCAGCGCAGCCGCCCGCGCCGCGTTGGCTCGAGCACTAAGTGCGTCTATTATCTCTAGCACCTTCTCTTCTAGCTTGATTTCACTATCTGTGATAAGAAGTCAAATCTATAACCATATGCTACCCCAGTGGGGTGCAGTTCATAGGGGCATAAAGGCACTGCTTACCCAAATGGAAATACGTCAATGCTGATTTTTCATCATGACAGTCAGTAAACACTAAACATGTATTCTGACTAACTAATGCCCACAAACCACTTCAAACCCTGTGCACGCCACTGTGCTACTGTGCTCTTTACACAATTAATGCAGATACACAGACAGATTAGCCAGCAGAACGTTTACCAGCTGAACCAAACGAATTTTTAAGGCTGAAATTAAATGAAATCAAAGTTACAGACTTGGGTCAATGTAACTTCCTTGCGTTTCCTACGTGCCTGGGAATTTGGAGAGGACGTCAAGACGCTGGTCGCTGTTATTAACACAAATCATATTTGTAACAGACCTAAGAGTTGAAAATATACTCTTAGTCAAGCCATATGAAGAAGGATCTGGACGAATTATCCCAAGAAAATTCCTACCATTATATAATGAAAAGCAGCCACGAGTCACAACCCTCAGTAATGAGGAATACAACAAAGAACATTTTCATTTTAAGTGGATGGGAACATTTGTGCCACAAACTGGTTGAATCACACCTTACATCATCTATGGATGATTAATACATGCACACCACTGCTACCAACATCATTAAATATTTAATATAACATAGGACGAGAAGAATACAGGAACACTAACACTGCAACACTTTAACACCTGGTGGTTACTCTGATCACTTACCAGTGGGTTCTTTCTCAGGCCATAATATTTCATCAGGATAAACAGTACAAGTGACCATGTAGTGGCTACGAAATCTGTCAGTGTACTTGTACCACTTTGTCTTATAACCCTTACCATCTTCTGGGACGTCTGAGCGTTCGGAGGTCTCCGAGCATGTCATGTCAATGCCTGCATCTTCATCAGACGAGTAAGGCTGCTCCGTTCTTCTATGTTCTGAAATAAAAAGTTGCACAAATTAAAGATTATTTATTCATCAAATTATGATTATTATCTATAAAATCAAAGATTGCTGTTTATTTCTTACTAGCAGATGCCCACTACTTCGTCAGTGAAATAAGTTTTTTAAATTCCCACAGGAACTCCCTCATTAACGGGTTAATACCTATGAGACTTAAGACACTCACAAATAATGTGGAGTTCTATTGGTACCAGAATTTTCAAAATTGGATCAGTAGATCCAGAGATTACCCCCTACAACCTCACAAACTTTACCTCTTTATAATATTAGTATAGATTATACACATTTCATTAAGAAACCATTGCATATTGTTTGATGATTTGATTAGCATTTAGCAGACAAATAATCTGCTTATTTCTTAGTCCTTAGTCTTAGTACTTACATTTGAAATGCATTTTAGATTTTCTACTAACCTATAGAAATTCTTAAATAATATTGGAATAGTGTACTTTATTTAAGAGGTTGCAGGGAAGGGATAGTCTACATATAAATAAATAAAGTTTTTTTATCTGGAGCAAACTGAAAATCAGCAATGGGTGCCAAATGCCAATGCCCAGTTCTGTATAAATTTCCATTGTAGTAATAGCAGTAGTGTAACAAAATAAAGATTTAAATTATAATGATTATGCCAGCAACTTCGTCCGCATGGATTGATGTTATTTGGTTCCCGCAGAAATTGTTTAATTTTATTCCAGACTATAATCAATCTGTGTGCCAAATTTCATCCAGATCCATTTAGCGATTCTGGTGTGATTGTGTAACAAACATCCATCCATCCATCCAAACTTGTATTCATCCAAAATACATTTATAATATTAGTATAGATTTAAATTTCCCATGACAGAGAGTCTATATCTCTACTGGGAGGTAATGTTTAGGCTTTGTGCTAAAACTTGCATTTGTTTGAGTAGTTAAAGCATTAAGATGTAACAAAAACAGACACTTTCAGTTTTATAATATACAAGTTAAGTTTTTCAATTCCCACAAGAACTCCTTAATTTTCCAGGATAAAAAGTAACATGTCACTCTTCAGGTTTTCGATCATACCCATGCAAAAAAAACATGTTGATCGGTTACTCTGTTGTGGAGCAATTAAAGGATAAACCAACAGTCAAAAATGTAGGTATGAATAATGCCACCAGGAGGTGCATAATTACTTGCTTTAATTAGGTTCATTGCTGAGGAATATTCTTTTGCTTTTTTTGTTGCAAAGGTCAGTGCAGTTATCAAGTGTACAACACCTAGGTGTAAAGGTGATAAATATCAGGTGCAATATAAACTCAGATAACAAAACAGAGACCTACATCAATGTGCAACTTTAAACAGCTAAATTTTGAGGAATTCTTTGTAATGTAGATGTTGTGCCAATGTCCTAGTGTTTATCCATATCCATACTAATATTATAAATGCGAAAGTGTGTCTGTCTGTCTGCTACTCTTTCACAGCCAAACTACTAAACCGATTTTGATGAAATTTAGTACAGAGATAGGTAACATCCCAGGGAAGGACATAGGCTACTTTTTACCCCGAAAAATTGAAGACTTCCCACGGGAATCAAAAAATGTATCTGTTCAACCGATTTTGATGAAATTTGGTACACGGATAGGTTGTTACCCGGGGAAGGACATAAGCTACTTTTTATCCCAGAAAATTGAAGAGTTCCTGCGGGAATAAAAAAAACATCAATCCACGCAGACGAAGTCGCAGGCATCATCTAGTATTATAAATGAGAAAGTGTGACTGTCTGTCTGTTACGCTTTCACGGCCCATCTGTTCAACCGATTTTGATGAAATTTGGTACAGGTATATGTTGTATCCCGGGGAAGGACTAACGTCCAGTTTCTGAATTGAGAATTTCACGTTGAGTCTTTCTCAAAGACTACCTACTTAATGACTAATTAAGCAAATTTTTGTTTCTGAATTGATATTGGGCCGGTTTCTGAATTAAGCATTCAAGCAAAAACAGCAAGCTCCAACTCTCAAACTACACACTATCAATTAAGAAAGAAAAATTTGCTTTTAATTAGTCTTTGAGACAGACTCAACATGAAATTCGCAATTCAGAAACCGGCCAATAGGCTACTTTTAATCCCGGAAATCTCAAGAGTTCAGGGGAATAAAAAAGAACTATCTCTTCAACCGATTTTGATGAAATTTAGCATAGGGATAGTTTGTATCCAGGGGAAGGACATAGGCTACTTTTTATCCCGAAAAATGAAAGAGTTCCTGTGGGAATTGAAAAACTTAAACCACACGAGCAAAGTCGTGGGCATCAGCTCGTATATTATAAATCTGAAAGTATCTAATGAAGGAACCAGAAGTTTAATTTGCTATAATCCGCGACAAAAGGAAGATCTATGTGGTACAGTGATTTTTTATATTTAATTTTTTTTTGAAAGTGTCTGTTTTTGTTACATCTTAATGCTCAAACAAATGCAAGTTTTAGCACCAAGAATAAACATTACTGCTAGGTACAGACTACAGATATAGACACTCTCTGTTATAATACCTAATTATAAGATTTAACAATGTAATTTGTTTTTAATAATAATAAATATTACAAAACATCATGAACTGCTATTATTCAATTCCATTAAATTAATTAAAAATCAATTCAGCTTATCACATTTTCATGTAAAAGTGTATACATAACAACAATTTTAAAATAACATTTGCTTTGTAGTAATATTATGTAATTTTGAACGAATTACATAGCTGATGTCGAGACTTCAAGGTCGTATTTGCATAATATACAATATTAAGTACCTATTGAAAAAATCCAAGAGAATGTGCAGTTGCCAAAGGTTATCAGCATGTGATAATCTAACATTGTGAAATTGGAAAAGTGAATGTTCACTACATCTTGCTCACCAGGAAGCGGTCGCAAGGTTGTAATAGTTTCTTTTGTTTTGCAAGCTTATGGTTCCATGCCGAGATGCTATCGCGAATTATTGAACTCGTCAAATAGAAAATACGTGGTGTCATGCGAACGCTAGCTGCAGCACAAGGTCGCCGCGTGATCTCATTCTTGGCAAATTACAACCACGGAAAACAAAAGAAACTGCAGAAATATAGATGAAAAACTTACCGAATTTGCCTTTTTTCTTTCCTTTAGGCATGGTGATAGCGATTTCTGGAAACTTACGATACAAATAAAATATGGGTATTCACTAGTTTAATTAACTACGTTTCTCACTTGATCAAGACGGAGAAAAGTATGATATATCAGTTCTTATAGTACGATTTGGGCACCGAATGTAACATAAAACTAAAATTTCAGAAAAACTTTTTAACATGTTTAACCGTACTATCATGCACACTCGACCCCACTTGTTTGCGCAATGGCGTCTGACAGCTTGTCATTATATAGGTGCGACTGCGCGGCGCGGGTAATCTTTCCGCCATTTTGTTCCCCATTTTCCAAATGGTGTTACCATAAATTATTTACAATTTACCCAATCTAATGAAATACTTGTTATATTAAAATGTTTTTACGACTACAACAACAGTTTATAGGATCAAGATTTTTAATTAGTTTTTAATTAGGGGATTTTTATAATGAAACACAATTTCCGAAGTAGTTAGTTGCATATTATAATTGTTTTACAATGTAAAATTTACCCATATTTTTTAGATTGACAACATTTAGTTTTACTTTTCGTTGTGCAATACTTCGAAATTAGCGCAGGGAAATATGAATTTTTCGCTGATTCACCAGATTACTTGCATAACGTTTATCAACAAAAACACGTCGTATTTTACGTATTAAATTGTATTAACTATTTCAAGAATAATCGTAACCAGATGAACAAAAAGACATGAACTTCCTAAAATACCGATTTCACTGCTTTTGTACCGATGCGACATTTATTAAATATTTTATTTGAATTTTCGTAGCTTTGCTTTCGAACTCAACAATAAAATTTAAATTCAGGTACCTAAGTACCTAACTTATAACTTAAGCTTAGTAATTACTGTAACTTAAACAAACGCATGAATTATCATCAGATAGAAGAAGTAGGTAGGTACTCAGTATCATTTTTTATTTTAATAAAATATCACAATCACAAAAATATATAAAAAAAATACTTCTATTTGAAAAGTCTCTCGAAATTCAACCCGGCAATCGAATGATGAATTTTGATGAACTACCTAATCACTAATATTTTGACTTATTTTTATGAGATTATCATGTTTTCGCTATTATTAGGTACAAATTACAATGGTTCAAAAAATTAATTTCACAGACCTACCTTAGTATTTGATCTAGCTAGGTACAACCACAAAAAAACCGGCCGAGTGCGTGATGAGCCACGCGCACTGTAGGGTTCCGTATACTTATAATTCCGATATATTAATTTTAGTTTGAATCTGATGAACCCGAGAAACATTTTTTAAAAATAAACTTAGATAAGAAAATATATTAGTTCTCTGAAAAAAGAAATGCAACCAGCTGTAGGAAATAAATAACTTGCGTAACCCAGCAAGAGATCAGTTTTAATAAACAAACGAGATTAATTGAAGACTCCTGGCTATTGTGTCGGAAACACGAAAAAAATAAAAAATATTAATAACCTTTATTTTTTTTGTAATTCAATAATACATAATATTACTTAAATATTTATCTTATCCGCATGATAAAATTATAATTACATCGTTTGCAATATAAAGAACAATAAACTTTCTTTCGAGGAACTAACTGATTTTACTATCATCATTTTCTTATCACATACAAAATATTTCACAACTTTAACAAACACAAACTAAATACACAAGCAAATATGGAATGCACTTTTAACATATTCGATGTATTTCTTTGTTCTTGTGGTCTTTCATCCTGGCTGCCGTGGTCTTTCCATCGCGCTGTCTCTTGATTCGACCCGAACAATTTCCCGAATTTGTATTCAGCACACTGGACGGTTACCATCGGTGGTATACCAAGGAAAAGTAATCTAGAACTAGTCTTCTTTAAAACTGTTGAACCTCTTAGCTCTTCTAGTTCTCTACCGTTAATATACCAGCGCAGTTCTGTGTCAGGATCTCCTCTACAGTACGCCTTCATCTCATCCCCTTCTCTGAATTCCTCCGCTAATCCGTCGAGTATGGGCTTCCTATGAACATGACCGTGTACTTCCATGTACGCTTTTCGGGTTGCAAATCTGTATGGCGGTACATCTCTTTCGATATCACACCTGTATAATCCAGTAGCGTCTTCCGTTAATGCTCCAAGTTTGAGACGGCAAGCTGTCGGGCCGCAAGCGACGAGTTCCACTCTTCCAACTCCGAGGATTGGAAAAGACCTCGTGCTCGGTGCTGAACCAGGTTTGTATCGGAAAAACTCATTGGAGCCTTTGAACCAGCTGAGTAAAGTGAAGTTTGCGTCGTATCTGCACTCGATTTCGACTTCCTCCAGCCCGGGTGGTACGATTTCTGGGACTATGATGTGGGTTATGTTGAATGGCCGTGCTTCTGCGAAGATGCTCGTTAGAAACACGAGCGCTAGCACCAGCATGGCGTCGAGACGCGCGCGCGCACTACACTGTTCCCTGCCGTTCTGACGCGTCCTTAATTAAACAGTTTATTAAACTCCAACACTTAACCGTTCAACGGATCCCTCAGGATTAAGTTTTAGGGGAATTTTTTTCTCGTTTCGAACAAATTGATAGACAAACGTGTAATTAGGTTTTCGCTAGGGGTGGTATTTAATTAGGACGGATATCTTTTGAGCAATTAGTTACGGAGTGCTCCAGTCGTCATAATTGACAGGATTACCTAAATTAAATTTTATGAGAATTGAGTGGAATTTTGTAATGTCTCTGTGACCCTTGATACTTTTTGTGATGATGACGCCCATCCACGGAAGAGAAAATAAATTTTTATTCTATCGAATCCACCTCAGCTTACTCTTTCACTTACCTACTGCATATCATGCGGATTTTGCAAGATCCTTGTGAACTACATTGGCGTTCTTTACTCTTTTGCCCTAAAGGTTTCAATACGCAGACTAATGGTACAATAACAGTCCTAAGTAGTTTTGATATCGTTATCTAAAATTCTTAAAAAAAAAAGAACGAAGCAATCAAAATATGACAACAGAGAGCAGTGGGAGGGTTGAAGGTGCCGGCTCCTTGTAAAATTACACACACAAAATGTGTCATCAATTTTGCGAGCTAGATTGATCTAATCTGTTGAATAACTGCTTACACGCCGACAATATACCTACCTACTCGTATTTCCGCTCACTGATTTAACTTAAAATGAATCGTTTCTTTATTTTATTCTTCTTCCTAGGAATTCATTCAATAGTGGACCAGAATAATATAATTATCATTAAATTCAGATCGATCAGAGAGCTATGGAGAGTACTATGTTAGGAGTTTCCCTTAAGGCTAAGATTCGAAATGAAGAGATCCGTAAGAGAACCAAGGTCACTGACATAGCTCAAACCATGAGCAAGCTGAAGTAGCAGTGGGCGGACCCATGCCTGTCGAAGGAGCGATGGCCGCTGGAGCCGGATTGTTTAGGAGTGGAGACCGCGTAAAAGTAGGTGAGCGTAGTGTGGGGCGCCCTCCAGCACGTTGGACTGACGATATTAAGAGGGTGGCGGGAAGTGGCTGAGGAAGGCTGAGGACCGGGTGTGGTGGCGTTCTTTGGGAAAGGCCTACGTTCAGCAGTGGACGTCCGCAGGCTGAGATGATGATGATGATGATGAATATTATTCTCATTAGACATATTTTAATTCTTAAAAGGTACATAGGGTCATAGGTACATAGAGTCGATCTATACCTACATAGGTAGAGTCCACTGAATAGGTAGATACATATTTTTATAGATACCTACATATTTAGCTACATAAAATGGCGGGAAATTAAAAAAAATAGGTTGGATATCTCCAATATTTCCGAAATGCACAAGTTACCTAGTTTTTTTGGATCGTTCAGATCATTAAACTAGGATGGTTCAGTCTGAGATTAAACAGAATTTAATATGGTATAAAATAATAAACATACATATTTAAATTATATACCTATATATAAATACCATTTGTAAAAAAAAAAAAACACCACCACTTTACGACCCGTGAGTGGAACCTATTATTCAGAGCAAAACTCGCATTAAAAAGTTCTCTGACACCATGTCAGAGTATAACTGAGTGCGAAACATAAAAAATAATAATATTAATATGGTATTCTTGCTGCGGTATTGGATTTTGGCCAATAGCGGAAGAGTGTCAATCATAGGAACTTGCGATCGTTACGCGCGCTGTAGCAATAATTTGTAGGAAGGTCCTAAATTGTTACAATTCTGCGAATCGTTTGTATTAGAAAAGAGGGAAAATTCCCTTTTTTTTACTTTAATAGGTACATCTTCTAATAAGCAGCTCTCAATATTAAACACCAGAAGAAGCCTGTTTGATCATCGAGTAAGTAGATGCTGCATTGCTAAGGTCACTTGAGTCATTACTTTTATAAGGATTTATAGCCTATTTCCTCCCCCTTTTCAGAGAATTTCCATGCAAAGTACTTGGTCAGGTACTTTAGTGCAGAGTAGACACTTATCTTTATAAAATTTAGATTAAAATCTAGCATTTTATTATTTTACCGACCTCACTAGTGTGAGGAATGAACGCTATTCGCTGCAGTGTTGTTGCGATGCTGAGTTGTGATTCATAGGTGATTTTGCATTGCATTTCATGTTCAATTTAGGTTTCTTGCAATGAATTGTTGATTTTACTTTGGAGGTTGGCAACATTGAGTGTTGCAGGATGCAGAGTTTATTTTGATTGATGCCAAGTAATTTAATCACCAATCGTAGCTTTTCAATATATAGGCTGTAATCATGACAGCCAATCACAAAAATTCAGGAGAATGTTGGTGGGACGGTAACAGAAAAATAGTATAAAGGTGAGAGAAAATGGCGTCAGGAGTTCAGTCAGTATTAAAATTTGAAGGAGTTATTACAAGTGGATAAAGTGTATATTAATATAGATTGTATTGGTGAAGATTAAGGGTGGATTACGGCATTTTGCTGAGATAAGTATAATTTATAATTACATACTATTTTAAGAGGTTATGTTAGGTTATCATTATCGATTTCTAAACAATTGGCTTTTGGAATATTTTGAGACAGATCTTGTAGTGATATTTATTAAAATCAATATAATGGTAAAATCAACTTTAATAGTTCATCGTTTTTATATAATATTATGTTTTAATATCATTGGCTGTTCAATAATTTTTAAAGAGCAACTATACCAGTTTCTTGCAGTTTCTTCTGGATAGAATGTGATTCTAACATACACAACAAACTGGAATGAACAGAAATTAAAATCTATTCATGGTTATCTTTGTGTTTATTTTTAACCTACTAGCAGTGTGGTCTAATGTCTTTGACACTAGCGGTACAAAAATTATAATTTTATCAACGTAAATTGTGTAGGTACTTTTGATTAGTGTTTTTAGAAATAAATTGTATTATGTAAGTACATCATATAAAAAATCGCAGAAGTTACCGGGCCGAATAGAACCTGCGTCTCTCTATAATCTATTTATTGTTAGCATAATTCCAGAAGTGTCCAAATAATTAAAATTACTTTTAAAATATGTTTTTACTCTCTTCAAAACGTGCACTAGCGAATGGTCACAACGTGTAGTGGTTTAACGAGAGATTTAATGTAAACAAAAGTATAAAACTTGGCCAAAATATCACAACAACAATAAATTAATCATTTGATCAGACTGCAGTTGCTACTGCTAAGCTCTAAGTCAAGTTGCAATCTAAACACAAAAATATTCAATAATCGCTGAGTCTGCCGGTAGGAGACTGCTTTACCAAAGTCAAAATACTCGTATTTAAGCAAATTATCCAAATATGTCGTATCCCCGCCTAAGAACGAACCGAGTGAAATACATCGAATGAGTCAAATATCTATTTAATTAAACCTTCATCAACAAATAAATTTACAATCTTTTATCTTTTCTAAAAATTCAATTCAAATTTAAAAGCAAAGCTGACAATGGTGCCAATTATTATGTACCTACTCGTATATATCTGTATTCTGTATGTATCGCCTTAGCTTCGCGCTAAGTGTAGGTAGGCCTTTGACCGATAGGCGGCTAGGCCACAGTTCAAAAACATTGCTCCTTCCCACCGAGTAGTAACTGTGCTCCTTCCGATTCTTTGCTTTAAAATATTCCACTACATGTTAGCCCTTGACTCACCTGATGGTAAGTGATGATGTAGTCTAAGATAGTTAAGGTCTAACTTGTTTGGGGTACGGCTAATATACCGCCCTATCGGCTTCTACATGGTATCGTACCGGAACCAATGTTCTTTAATATAGTGACCGGAACGCTAAAACACTTGGTAGTACGTCTTTGCCGGTAGGATGGTAACTAGCCACAGCCGAAGCCTTTCACCAGGCCAGACCAGAGAAAATTCAGTCGGTAAATATAGGCGAACCCGAATTTCGGTTAAAAGGGCGGAATAGGCATGTTGCCTATAACAAAAATAAATTAATTTTCAATTAACAAATAGAGTTTTCTAAAACACGTAATAAATCAACGTCTTCTTTTAGTTTAAAGTTTGGTAACCATTTACTTAAACCTCTATCGATTAAAGATTTTTTTCCAAAGTTATATAGGCGGCTCTAGTAGTCGAATGTTTATATGCAATTTCCACTAATTGCCGCAGGACTTAATTCGTGACATGGACTGTGCGTGAATCTTGATGACGTCACAAGTCAGTATTCTAACTCCCATTCTAAGCACGCTTCTTGACAATAAAGAGTGGCTGATTTGAAAAATGCCTATATACGTAGCCAAATTCATTTTCATCTTCTGTAATTTAGGGTTAGGCTGGGGTCGCACCGGTCGACCATCTCGAGTGCCCACGCGTCTCGGAAGCAAGACATTACAATTTTATTAGCGGTAATACCCTCAAGTGTTATCAGCCTAATTGAATAATGCATTGCCATGCTGACCGCGGGTTTATTATAATGAAACAATAGGCGTAGCGCGCGGCTCTGTTTGATATTTGATACAGAACATAAACACACACTGTTACACACTCTGTTTAACAGTCTGCACTCTTTAAAAGATTTCTTTAAAACCGATTTAAACTGCCAGTTATCCATTTATTTTAATAATTTCAAAAAATATTTAAAGTGTACAAAGTTTGCAACTTGTTTCGTCAGTTTTATAATAGGTACCTATGATAGTTTTAAGTATTTTGCACACCATTGCATGGCTGATTGTAATTTGCTCACCTACTTTGAAATACCATAATTTGTTCCTAATTACAATCGTGCAAATAAATATATTCTATTATATTCTAAACGTGATAGTGATGTCATGGATGACATGGAAAAGTAAAAAACTCTAGAGCTAGAGACAGACAAACCATTCTTTTTCCATAATATTAGGCATGTCGTACAAAGGTAGGTACATACTTAAAATATCAGTTGTTATACCCGACCGTCGGATACATTCGAGTGTCGTAGCATCATCTCGGAATTGACTTTAATGATGCTTTTTAATGAAGCTAATGCCTATACCTATTACGTTAGATTATGATAAAACTATTTATACGAAGTTTTAATACTATAAGTGGACTGGTGACTGAAATATGCAGGCGTGTGTGACTGACGGACGGACGAACCGAAACTGTCGCACAAAAATGGTTCCTTTTTTTCCATTTTGGTACGGAACTCCAAAACTTACAACAGCTCTCTCTATGTGGTTTATTATAACTTTTAACAATTATAAGGCAACATGAAATGTGTGATGAAAGCTCACACTGAATATTTTCATTAGGCTAAAAGCCAACACTGCAATTGGCCTTGGCCTTTTAGGCCTGTCAAATGACGAGCCAGGCTGCAAAACGCCACTTGAGGGGATCATCACCATCATCATCTTCATCATCGATAATCGTGAAGAAAACCATACTGTAAAACGTAATTAAAACAGTTTGATGTAGATGGCGCGGTGCCCACATGTGAGGTTGGCACCAGTGAACTATTGCTTTATATTTAAATCAAAAAATAGATTTTGTACAATACGTCCGCCAGTTTGTTTGTTACTTCAAATGCGTTAGTATCGCAATTCGCAACGCATGCCAAGCATTAGCTTACCTATATTACAGATACCTACTATACATTCGCAAGTGTTCATACCTATTAATTACCATACCAACAAAAAATGTTTATTGATCCTTCAATCACACCGCAACTGAGCTACGGAATGATGTGATTTTTTGCAGTGATATATCTAGGCCAATTTTTATCTCGGGAAAATTTAAATTGTTTCCACCAGATTTTTTATACTTTAATCCACGCGGACGAAGTTGCGGGGCATCAGCTAGTTAAACATATTTTATTTGTCGATAATTGTAGTTACAGGCTATATTATATTATATTATTAGCGATATTATTTTGATCTCTGCCTGTCCTTCACAAAAATCCAGTAGACTGCTGAGCTGAGCTGTAACTGAGTGAACTGTATGAACTATCTCCACAGTGAAAACAAAAATTCGGTACAAGGATTTCATGAAAAGAACAGAAGAAAAGCGCCACACGCGCACAATTCGCGTAAGTGCGCGCTGAAAGTTAGTGCATTATATCTAAGTAATCCCCGTTAGTCCGTTGTGTTGTCAATTTGCGGCGATTTATGCCCGCACTACGCGCCCGAGTATAGGGTTACCAGATGAAAAATTTAAAAGTCCTGCGAAATAACCTGATTTTCATGGAAATCCCTGAGATTTTATGATAAGTTACGCTTATTTATTATTCACACGAATTCACACGTGAACGCGGTAAATTATATTTATTTTTCTAAAATAATGTATTGTGAAATGATGTAAAGACTAGCTGATGCCCGCGACTTCGTCCGCGTGGAATAAGTTTTTTGATTCCCACGGGAACTCCTTAATTTTCCGGGATAAAAAGTAGCCTATGTCACTCTCCAGATCCTCAACTATACCCATGCAAAAAATCACGTCAATCCGTTGCTCTGTTGCAGCGTGATTGAAGGACAAACCAACAAACAAACACACTTTCGCATTTATAATATTAGTATGATTTTGGTTTTGTTTATTTTACCAGTATTTTTTTGACAAAAAGTCGTTAAGTATTTTATTATTTACAGTATTTTATTGAAAAACTGAAAAATCCTGAGATTTTCAAATCCAGCCATAATCCTGGCAAGATCCCCAAAACCCCGTGATCTCAGAACAAATCCTGAGATATTGGTAAACCTACCCGCCAGGCGCAACTTAGGTATATCCATCCTATTGCTGTTGCTTCCGTACCAACTTTCATTATTTATTTGTCGTGGTTTCCGTATAAACAATGCCGTAAATCTTATAATTTGTACGCTGTTATTCAAGTATTTTTTAAAACTGCCTCGTTTGTCTAGTGGTTCGCATGTTCGATTGCGGCCGACGAGGTCCCGTGTTCGAGTCCCGGGTTGGGCCATTTTTAAGTATTGGGTTTTTCTGACTAGAAATTCTCGGTACTAGCCCGGAGAAGTTGGCGGTGTTCCACCCCGCCGCAGCACGTTAAAAACCGTCGGTCCTGTGCCTGATCTCTCTCCGGTCGTGTCGGATCTTCCATCCCATCGGGCTATGAGAATAAAGGAACAGAGAGTGCACTTGTGTTAGCGCACACACTTGTGCACTATCTCCCGCGCAGATGGGTAAATCTCTTTGGAGATAAGTCGCCATGGCCGAAATTTGGTCGGGAGGCCATTTATATTATTATTATTATTTTTTAACCCCCACCAGAAAATTAAAGACTAAAAATTTCGCGACCGAATTCTAAAAAGGGGAATGTTTCAGACTGAAAATAAATAATTTTACATTTTATGAAAGAACTTTTGAACTAATCCTGCAGGTAAATGTTTAATTCAATAGTTCAGCTATACGATTCAACAAAGTTTTGAGTACGAAAACAACTACTTGCTATTATTTTTAGAAACCCATTGTCCCGACTACCAGTGTTTCAATTGTAAAGTTTATCTATTCAGTCAACGTTATTTAGGCTGTTAACAAACGAGGCTTCCTAACAAGAAACGCTTCTTTTGTCCGACGAGTATTTATTTAAAAGTCATCTTTGTCTCGCGTCTGTATGCGACCTTATATTATGTAGATGATAAAAAGATTTACAGGATAGTAGACTGTAGAATACTTATTCTTAGAGAGAGATTCGTAGAGTATTTAAGCTGATGCCCTTTTCAGTGAGACGATCAGCAGTAGGCTTTCGAAGAAGCAGCATCAATTGCTGAATTTATGGTATTTCGGCATCGATAGTGGATTTTAGCCAATAGCGGAAGAGTGGCGAAAGAGTGTTGCCATCAGGGGTGATTGCGATCGGTGCACTGTAGCAATCACTATACCGCAATAAGGGCTCAAGCTACAGTATACGACCGCTTTTACCTCTGATTGGCTCGCATCCATTTGCTGAAATGCACTGTTGCAAGAAAGAAAGATGCATGTTGTGGTCATATCTAGGAGGTTTCAATCTCATTCTTTTTACCTAGGCCTGATTATGAGTTAAAATTGCAATATGATAGTTACCAGTTTTATGGCCCAAATAAAAATAAATAAAAAAAACCGGGCAAGTGCGAGTTGGACTCGCGCACGAAGGGTTCCGTACCATTATTAATAAATAATTACCTTTGTTAATGAACCGCAAGACTAACTTTGTTTGTAGAGGTTTATTGTTAATATCAAAAAACTATGCTAGTTAGAGCATTGGCTATAGTTTTCCTGTAAAGTATACGTGAATTCCTATTGACCATAATTATTTCAAATTTTTCGATTGGTTAACTCCGGAGATAAGGGGGGGGGAACAGTATTTTTTTAGACATTTTCCCCGATAAATTAAAAACTATCATAACTAAAAATAATTAAAAATCTGTTTTAGAATGTACAAAGTAAACCCTTTCATATGATACCCCACACAGTACAGTTATCTCACTTTTAAATTTCAACCCTCAGATTTTCCCCCCTTTTTAAATAAGAACAAAAATAATTTCCAATTTTTTTAATTCCAGTGTCTTTGGGCCACTAATATACACAACTATTCCAAATTTCATGTCGATAGCTTCGGTAGTTACTGAAATAATCGAGTGTGACGGACGGACAGACGGACAGACGGACAGACGGACAGACAGACGGAGAAAGTCGCACCATAAGGGTTCCATTTTACCATTTTGGTACGGAACCCTAAAAAGGAGCCAATTACAACGTCTACAAGCATGAGACTTAATGACTTGAGCAAATTTCTTTTAAATCAAAAAGCAAATTATAACTACACACAAAACATATTTTGGGATGTCATGACTGTGAAAAACGACTTACGAGTAGCTGTATGTTTTTAAAAATGAAACCCTCATCCAGGCGGTTGAAGTCGCGGGCATCAGCTAAGGATTTCAATGTCATTACTGTCGTGTTTGACTTCCGTTTGAAGGACACCTTAATTCCTTGGTGGATGCCAAGTTAGCCCATATAAATGGAAATGAAGCAACTCTGTGGAATCTCGTTTTTATACAATGTTTTCAATTTACCGGCACTTTGATGGTACTTTCGCGAACTTAGCTTGTTTTGAACGTACTAAGTACAGTGCCTAATAGCACAGAATAGGTAATCGAATAAATATTATAAATGCGAAAGTTTGGATGGATGAATGTATGGATGTATGGATGTTTGTTACTCAATCACGCGCCAACGGCTGAACGGATCTGGCTGAAATTTGGCACAGAGTAGAATATAGGTAGTCTGGAATAGCACATAGGCTACTTTTTATCCCGGAAAATTAAGGAGTTCCCGCGGGAACCAAAAAACCTAAATCCACGCGGACGCAGTCGCGGGCATAAGCTGGTAGTACTAATAGTTAGGTATTCTATGGTGCCTAGGTACTGCACTGTTTGAGATTTTTTTATTGTTGGTTTTTTCGGCGCGTATTTTGTATACCTAAGTATAAGTTTTAATTTTTTGTTCATAGGCTAAGAGTAAATTGGATTTATACAAATTTATTTAATGCTTTTCAGTTCCTTTGTAGTCTGCAAGTAGTCTGTCTACTTTTGGAACGAAATTCCTTTTTTTTTTTTTAATATTTTGTGTATGCTTATTAATTAAGCTAGAAATTATTCGTATTTCAATAAACTATCGAGTGTGGAAGTTTTTTGCCGGCATACTACGGGCCCATACGAGCTCATCTGCGGAGTTCGTGAAACTTTACTAAGTACATCTGTGAAGAGCTATTAAGTAGGTACCATGATATTGGTGTTACTGGGTGTGTCTTTTTTTAATTTTATATTATAACTAGTGAATTCCCGCGACTTCGTCCGCGTGGTTTGAGGTTTTTATGGTTCCCGCGGGAACTCCTTAATTTTCCGGGATAAAAAGTAGCCTACGTCCTTCCCCGGGATACAACCTATGCCTGTACCAAATTTTATCAAAATCAGTTGAACAGATACATTTGTTTGATTCCCGCGGGAACTCTTCAATTTTCCGGGATAAAAAGTAGCCTATGTGCTATTCCAGACTATAATATAATCTATCCCTATGCCAAATTTCAGCCAGATCCGTTCAGACGTTGGGGCGTGATTGAGTAACAAACATCCATACATCCATACATCCATCCAGACATCCATCCAAACTTTCGCATTTATAATATTTATTAAGTATTTGATTGATATTTGATATTAGATTTACTATGAGAGCTAATAGCCACATTTTCGCTTTGAAACACATCTCACCACTTTCAGGCGGGGGACGAGGTAATAATAGTATTTCTCATTGGCTGGCTCAAGGTCAACTTTACACAGTACAAAGTACAAAGTATATGTTACCGCGGCACTTGGGCTGCCCGCTGCGCGACAAAAATGTATCGATAAAAATTACCAGTAGGTACCTATTGGAAAATCAATACAAATAATTGTATTCAAACAGCAATATACAACCATATGTATGATTATGCATAATTATCTGATACTTATATATTTTTTTTAATTGCCCAAGTTCTATACTAAAGAACTTAAGTTTTCAACAACAACTTTTAATCAAATAAATAAGAAACCTGTTCTTCTACTTCAGAATTGTTCGGAATTTAATGAAATATAAGTTTTTACTCAATAAATTAATTTATTGGCATTCAAGTGGTCTAAGGCTATCGATATAATTTATCGATAGTTGCACGGGCTACACTGGGCTATGCGTGGAAGAGACGGAGATATGGAGAACTACATGTGAAAGACAAAGAAATACTGAAAGACATCAACGGGTTCCTTTTCATTTTTGTAAATATTTTTATTTCTTTGCGTATTGATGATTTTTATTTATTATTACAAAACTACACTTACTTATGAAATGTTATCCCATCCTTTACATAGCTGGAGGTATTGCTTCTCTTTCCACGCCATTTAATGCTACAGAGAGGCCTAATTTTCGTTTTATACTAGATCAATTGCCGAGCACTGTCGAATACGGACTGAGGGCGACTATAGGCACAAAACGTAGCGTTAGCAGTCATACTGCTAACGTTTGGCTGGTGAGGGGGCACGCTATGCTCAGTCAATTGGTTGTATGGTCTGTGAGGTAGGTATTCTTAAGATCTCCGTAAAATTAACATGAGACCCATCTGACAGTATAATCTTTATATTTTCTAAAGAAAATTCAAAATAGGTTTGGATTTTAAGGAGCTATCCAAGTAAAATGGTCAAAAACTCTCATCCCCTAACCCAAACCTTTTGGTTTTTCGGAATAAAATATCTAATGATAGCATAATTTGCATGGTATGTTGACCTTAGCTATAAATATGTCAAGATGCATTCAGATCCGTCTAGTAGTTTCAGCGTGATTTCATAACAGGTAGACAGACGCACGGACAAAAAAATCTCATAAAAATGTTTTGGACACTATGGATTGTTAAGCTTTCTGAATTTAAGTATATACGAGTAGCTATGTTACATACTCACCTACTCGTACATTTTGATTGATATTATATTCATTTTAGAAATTAGACTGTCACACTTACTTACATAATAGATATGAACTATGAAATCATGAAACACAATGAAAAATCTTATAAATATTTGCTTTTATTGTATACATAATAGGTAAGTATATTGTATAGGTAGTAGTTACCTAAATAATTTTTTTTCATCAGGAAATCTAACCTACCTATAGGTAAAGTTTTAGTGTGAGCTTTTACTGTAAACAAATGAATGAGAATTTTGTAATTATAATAATAATTAATGAAATACTTATTGGTGTTTTACATAGCCCTCTGTTGTATTTATCTTAGGTAACATCGCGCAGCACATAAATAATATTGGTTTTCCAATGCCACTTCCAGCAGACCCACACCATACAAACTCCTTGTGATCCCCACACGGGATGAGTCGAGTATAAGTAGAACTTGGCGGACTGTTTGTAATTTTAAAGTAGAGAGTTACACACGGGCCTTTTATGAGTTTTGTTGCGCGACTCCTCTTTCCACCCTTCAACCATAAAGCCTGCTTCAAACAAAGCGCATGCCGGTAGCGTGTTTATTGCGGCTCCCGACTTTTGCCAACAAAAAATGCGTATAAACCTCATACAGACATCGATATGTATGTAGGTACTAGATGGGCCCTTTCATAGAAAAAGCTTGGGCGACCGACTTTGAGAGCGCGTTCCTAACCTGTCTTTGTCCCCATCGTCACGGTCGCTCGTCATGTACCTAGATAATTTGTTATTCTTAGGTTAACATCTAAAGTCTTATTAGTTTGGCACTGTACAATTTTTATTTTAAGGTAAGTGTTACAAGTCACCATTATACATTTCCAAAAAAAAGTTATTTAATCTTCCTATTTAATATTTTTATCCATTACACAATCATTTAATTTCCGCGGCAAACTGTATGATATTTTTTTTTACTAACTGGCCATACGGCTTCTATGGCTATGGCCTATATTATCTATGACCGAATCATACGTTTTCAAGCTTTCATTCAAGATGTTGCAAGCAAGTTCCCGGTTTCAGACTAGATGGCGTTGATGGCGTTGCTAAAAATACGCCCACATTCTTTGTTTGACAGGGCCCGTCTATGTAAATTGAGGTCGTTGCATACAGAGCCGGAATCGTCATGTTTCATCGTTCTCAAATTTGTTATAGTACCTACTAAAGGTTTTTCTTTTCAAACCTTTATCAAGCTTGAACTTTAAATCAAATATTTACTCAATAAGTACTAAATTTGCTTATTTCATATAGGACACACAGGTGGCTCATGCTACCTACTGCTATTTGAATCTATCCTACGTCATGTTTTAACTCTACTATCGGATCGGAATGTAGAGGAGCCGGCATGAAACCCAGCCTTTGCTCTTTTCAAAAAGCTAAATCCATACTAATATTATAAATTCGAAAGTGTGTCTGTCTATCTGTCCGTCTGTTTGTTTGTCTGCTACGCTTTCACGGTCCAACTACTCAACCAATTTTGATGAAATTTGGTACAGATATAAATTACATCCTGGGGAAGGATATAGGCTACTTTTTTGTGCCCGCGGGGATCAAAAAACATCAATTATGTAAAAGCTAATTATGTTTCATTAAGTAGGTATATTGTTGCGTAGGTATATGCTTAGTATTGCAGTTGTACCATGTAGTGTCCATCTCACCACGCTGCCGCCAAGCGTTTTGTTTGCATCAAGCCTGAAGTGTAAACGGTGTTTCTCCATAGCAGTGCACTCTCAATGGTGTAATTACGAATCGTTTTGCGGCTGTCGACTGTTTAAAATGTGTTCACAGTTGTTCAGCAATAGAATTCCCATTGCTGCTAACTTCTGCACAATTGCTGTCTCAATAACTCCTAAGCCATGTTCCTTTGAGGTTTATGAAGAAACTATAATTTCATGTGTGGATCGTTAAATTGCAGAACTTAATTTTTGTAATCACAAACTGTGTTTCTCTCTTTCTGTATCTTGTGTTTGTAAGTACTTGTGTATGTACTAGATAATGCCCGCGACTTCGTCCGCGTGGATTAAGGTTTTTTTTGAGAACTCTTGCCGGGATAAAAAGTAGTATGTCCTTCCCTGCGATACACCCTATCCCTGTACCAAATTTCATCAAAATCTGTTGAAATCATGGGCTAGATTGAATCATGGGATAGCGTAGCAGACAGACTGACAGACACACTTTCGCATACTAATATTATATTAGTACCTAAGTATGGAATATTAGTACCTATGGATTAATACTGCTACTAATCGATAACATGTTAGCTAACATGTATTTTGCTAAAAAACTGTTTTCTGTTTATGTAAAAAAAAATGTTTTTTTTTTTTGGTGTATTAATTTTCTTGTTTCGCCTAAAAGGAATTAATTAGGGCAGTTATAATGCCATTAATGAGGCCAGATGAGTCCATTTCGCGTACAACGGGGCTTTACTTGATTTGTGACGAAGTTAATTCATTTAAACTTCTCCTCGGACGGGAATTATACGGATTTTCTTCTTTTCACGTCATCTTCAAGGCATTCCTTTGCGTTGAAAGAATGGCTTCATTATTTTTCATTTTTCTTTTCTGTATGTTGAGTTTTGTGTTGAGAATCCAGATTAAAAGTATATTTCTGGGTTAAATTAAATACCGCTAAGAAATTTACACTAAAATCATTTATCATTAAGTAAGTATGGAAATGCGAGATTTTAAGATTCTCCGAAGAGCTTGCCGAGCGATGCCTCGTTCTTTTTTCATTGATTAATTTTGTAAGCAGAATCAAATCAATAATTCATTCTGAATATTTTTTTCTGAAACAAAGTTAATTAATTATTGTTTAAAAAAAGAGTCGGTATTCCTAAGAGATTCCACAATAAAACCACCTTTTTAATAAACACGAACAAAGACAGACCCAGCGAATTACTCGGTCCAACCGCTCGCATATAAACGTCCTTAAGCAGTGCCTTAGAAGCCTTTTACACGATGTACAACTTACCTGAAAAACACATACGATAAAACCATTTACGCGAAAATGCACTTTAATTTCTTGGGTAAAAGGTTGAGGATCGAATGAGCTGAATGTTTCATGGCCATGTGTACATTCAACATCATCAAATATACATTTCGGGTTAGTCTGAGAGGACAGAGGCGAAATAGGGCCTTTGAATATGTATAGAGGGAGCTTCGAACAAGACATCTTCTGTGAGTCCATAAATGAACTAGTGACTTGGTTGGGCCGAAATATAGAGTGAATGGTTATTTTCGTGCTACGTCATGTAGAAGCTTAGTAAGTAGCTCTCTTTGTGTGTTTGTCTGTCTCGTGAGAAAGTCTTACGTTTGCGTCGGAACCGACATAAAATAGTTACCCACTTTTTATATATATTTTTTACGGCTCTATAGAAGTTAGCCTTTGACTGCAATTGGGCTAACCTGTTATGGGTATGGCAGTTATATTAAGGCTCATACCCACGCCAACGACCTTGAGAATTTCCTCTCCTTACTCTCGCGAACTCAGTATGTGGGTGCGACAGGGACGCATTGCACTATAATTTCACAAAAACAACTAAATACACCATAACTTTGTTGGGATATCGAAATTAAATAAAGTGCTTCTACAGAATTGAGGACAAATATTTTCTCATTAAATTCATGTAAATTTTATTTTAATACCTGCAAAGCTATAAAAGTTATAAGGCATTATTAGTGAAAAAACGGTTTTTTGGTACGGTTTGTATTTGATTCAATAAATAATATTTTGAAAAAATAATTGTACAAAATTGAAGATGATGAACGAAAGTAGCACATATATTTTTTTCAGAATTTTATGAAGTCATTTGAACAAGCTGAATCAAGTTGAATTACAGATATTTTAGATCAAACCCATACCCCTAATCGGTTTCTACACGACATCGTACCGTACGACATTTCGTAAGCCTACGTTTCGAGCGGAATGTCAGAAACTTCTATGCCCCTATGAACTCCTATGTTTAGCCCTACTTGAGATACACGGAGCGGCGCGGCACGTAGCGGCAAATATTATTTGTATGAGTTAGTACTGGGCACTGGGCCGCGTCCAAGGCCGCGTAGCGCAGTGCATCTCCGATGCCGCTTTAGTGGGCCCAGCTCCATACAACCTGATACAAAGAACACTTGCCGCTACGTGCCGCGCCCCGCCCCACCTATATGTTATCACTATCATTCTAGACCTTAAGCGTTTTAGTTCGATGTCCTACTATATTCATTGTTGTTAATCCCAAGCTTGTTTTGTAATTGTAAAGCAAGTTATCCAAGCTTGAAACACTAACTGTAGGCTATGTTCAGAGATCAACTTCCACATCTGTGCACAAACAAACATCCGGGCAATCTCACCAACTTGATAAGTTATACGGAGCTCGAATCGTCAAGTTGTTAAGAAATTATTATATGTTTGGCTAACGTTCGCAAATTTATGCTTTAATTTACTTGTGCCGTGTTGGTTTAAGTTTTATGACACATGTTGGAAGTTTTTTGTTTCTGAGATCTTCTTCCAAACTTAAACCTATATATCTCACCCTGTGACTGCGTAGGTAAATATGACGTGACTACGTCGGTGATATGGAAAATAAAATTACATAAAAAACTTAACAGACATAAATTTAGTTCCAATTTTGGCCACCAAAAGGCCGAGACGAGTCCGGTGGTAGTAATTGGTGGTGGTGATTTAAAAGTACCTACCCAAGGAATAAAAAACAAACAGAAATTTTCTTAAAGGAAACATCGTAAAAGTTACAAGGTAATCCGTAATATTAATATTTCTTAGTACACGCGAACCTGCGTAAAGTTTCCACGCGGAATTTCGGAAACACAAACACGAGTGTTGGAATACTTCGGAATTTTCCAAGTTCGCAGATTTATTGCCGGCTTCGCGCTCCGTACGATAATTTACGGGAATTTCGTGTCATCGTATATTTTAAAATCCAATGCGATTTATTTAAATAAATTTCTCGCTTCGAGATTAATTGTTTTGTTTCAGTGCTGCAATCAGTGAGCTTACAATAAGTCACATTAAAATCATTCAATTAATCAATCAATTTTATTGCAAACTAGCGAATACCGGATACCTACCCGGCGTGTGCTACTACGTTAAACAAGTGAATATAATTAAAATTATTAATAAATACGACTGCTCTGCCGTAGCCCGTAACTATCTGATGATGTCCTCCCGACCGAATTTCGGCCACGGCGGCCAATCTCCTGAGAGATTAGCCATCTGCGCGGGAGATATTATAGTGCACAAGTGTGTGCGCATACACAGGTGCACTCTCTGTTCCTTCTACTCTCATAGCCCGATGGGACGGGAAATCCGACACGACCGGTGAGAGATCAGGCGCAGGACCGACGGCTTAACGTGCTCTCCGAGGCACGGGGGTGAAACACCGCCAACTTCCTAACTCCGGGCTAGTACTGAGAATTTCTTGTCAGAAAAACCCAATACTTGTTGTGACCCGACCCGGAACTCGAACCCGGGACCTCGTCGGCCGCAGTCGAACATGCTAACCACTAGTGACTAGACCAACGAGGCAGTCAACTATCTACTACGTAACGAAACCACAGTCATTACCTATGGTAATATACCTATTCACATTTTTATTAAATGATATTTTTTTGGGAATCACTATATTTATTGAACTATATTTTTATAATATGTTTTTGGAATCTACTTACAATTTCTAGATGATGATTATATAGTTAATCTTATTTTCGAAAAAAAAATCAACTTTAGTCTTTAATGCGGGACCATGGTGACCCCATCAATTTTTTAAAAAAAATTTACTAGCCTATGTCACCCGGAATAAGCTAGGGATTCTAACGATACCTCATTTATCAAAATCGGTTCTGGCGTATAGATGTTATAGTGGAATATACAAACTCACATACATACATACAATATGTATATGAACCCTGAAAACAATATACTTACTCCTTTTTTCCGGCAGTCGTATAAAAATACCATCTTCGCACTGTGGCATTATTGCCTTTTTAATGAAACCGGTTTGGGGCACATCAGTTGGATGGTTTCAAAGTCTGGGACATAGGTAGAAACATTTTTTGTGTTTAATATTAAATATAACACAAAAAATGTTTCTACCTATGTCCGTATGTACACATTTGGGTACCGTGTACAAAGTGGTCTTAATTATAATGAAGCGCCTGGCCAAGTTTCACCTTACGGCATGCAATATTTTTAATTTATCTAAATCATTAATAAATTAACTAAATATAAGTAATATTCTTTAGTTCATTTATGTCGTTGCATGCAAAATTTAGTTCATCATATCATTAGCCATATTGAATTTATACAGTGGAAGTTTCTTATAAAAAATTAAACTTTCAGAACAATTATTAGTTTCTAGCTGATCGGCGTTGGCATCGCTGGGGTTGAATTACTTAGCGTATATACCACTACAGCCCATGAACGGAATTAGAGCTTAGACCCACAACGCTGCTCCAATGCGGATTATCACGGTTATTATTTATCACTATAACCGAGACCGACGGCTTAACGTGCTCTCCGAGGCACGGGGGTGACTCACCGCCAACTTCAAACTCCGGGCTGGCACTGAGAATTTCACTGGAAAACCCAATACCAGCTACTTAGATGACCTATTCTGTGCCAATACCTATCAATTTTTATGCCCAACCGAGAAGTGAACCCTCTCTTGAGGACCTCGTGAGCGACTATGCTAACCGCTAGAGTAGACCAACGAGGCAGTTACGTATATAATATTAGGTATGAGTGTTTATTTTGATTTATAACCCAGTAGGTATGTGCTTTTGATTAACAGGGTCGCATTAAATCTTCATAGCGTCTACGTCTCTACGGAACAGACGCAGGATGGAATAGGATAGACTTTGAGCTGTTAGTAAATAAATTTTGGAGGAGCTTAAGGGGACGTTACACAAAACGACCCTTGTTTGCGTTGCTAATTGAATTCATTGTAGCCGCTAAAGCGAGCCGCATGCGCGCATTTATTACGGGATTAAATCCTTTTTTGAGACAATCTCATATGGATAATGAATGGGGATTTGTTCCCGATTTCGACTGTTATACTCATATGATAAACGCATCTGTATGGTTTTGATGAATCTCAGTATTGTTTTAATTGGTATTTTAATGAAATGGTGATGTAATAAAATCAATGTTTACACACTCATATTAGGTATATTCAGCCGAAGTGCATAATATTATAGGTATACCTACGTTTAATTAAATTATAGGTTTAAGAATATGAAATGTGTGCGAAGCGAAGTGTGAGCCAGTTTATTATGTGCCATCTGAATTCTGGATCGAATACAAAGCAATGATGTTTCGGCACGTCTTTGTTGTTGCGCCACACAGCCTCCCACTAGACCAGACCAGGGAAAATTCAGAAATTATCATTATTATAAAAAAAATACATCCAACAATAATTCCAAGCATTCAAGTATTCCTTAGCTCCATATTTCGTTGTTATCTAAGAAATTTCGGTCTTCCTGTTGCCGTACTATTCTGTGCTTGCGCTATAGTTTTCGGAAGACACAGTAAAGACCGCGACGCTCATATTCTAAGTCATAGCGAGCATGCGATGTTGCCCGCACACCGTTGTTTTCGCACTTTATTGTGTGGCGTGTCTTCTGTGACTTATGGACCGAGGCATGAACAGCTGTTTCTTTAGCCCTCCTCAAAATATGTAGGTGCCTGAACTTATAGTTCATGTTATCAGCTATCTCTGCATTGCTAACCACAAATTTTTAGGGTTGCGTTTCTAAAAGGTAGGGTTGCAACTTGCGACCCTTATGCAGCGACTATGTCTGTTCCAATGATATTTTAAAGTGGTTATGCCCGGTTAAAAGCATACTTGAAGACTTGAAATTCGGAATAGTCATATATAATGCTTACCGGTTGGGTAGTTAATGGGTTATCGAAAATGAAATAATTCAAAACATATTATTATTATTATGACGAACGGGGCTGTTGAAAGTGGGTATCGAGTGAGGTATCATATCGTTGTCCTAGGTGAGCGAAAGAAGCGACGCCACCGTAGATACGACTGTTTCTGCGGCATCGTATCGCGTCGCGTCGCTTACGTCGCTCACCTAGGACGAGTTAGTGGTCCTAGTGGAATTTCAACTACGTATGTACTTAACTCCTTTTCAGGGAAAGGTATAGTGATAATAACCGGTGCCGACGACTCGACGTGCTCGTTGGGGCACAGAGTACCAAATTCAGACCTCTGAGGTCGGTTTCTACTGCGGATTCGACTAATAAATGCACTGTCGATACTAAGATACATCTTCACAACGAAGTTTCAGTAATATTTATCTAGTTGCCCACTTGCTTCCTTTGCACTTGTTACAAAGTTAATGTCCATTGTCTGATACAAAGATGAACGTGACTATGAACTTTTGAACTGTCTCGCACGTCGACTAGTACTGAACCAGAACTGCATCGCGTCTTTTTATTGGCAGGCTACGCTATAGCATCGAGGAAATATATTTCTGATACAGTGCTACGTGATCGCATAACTTGGAAGCACTGGCTACGTGTATAAATTTCTTGTCTCTTATCTGTGCTATTAACAAATAATAGCTATTCTGTAGTCTTATGTTGCATAACTTAATATGTAGTTAGCGATTCGCAGTTTAAATTTAACTGTGTGTATGTATTAAAGAGCTGGTGAAAGAATTTTTATATTTAATAAAACTTCACCACAACAAACAAGAAAACTCATAAAAACTTATTTCCAAGACTCCTTTGTACCATTTTGTAAAAGTTAAGGGTAATAAAAAGATACATACCTACGTGAATATAAACCAAGTTTAATCTACTTGCCTGGTGGGAGGCTTCGGCCGTGGCTAGTTACCACACTACCAGCAAAGATGTACCGTACCGCCAAGCGATTTAGCGTTCCGGTACGATACCGTGTAGAAACCGAATAGAGGTATGGGTTTAATATAACTGCCATGCCACTAACAGGTAAGCCCGCTACCATATTAGACTGCATCATCACGTACCATCAGGTGAGATCGCAGTCAAGGGCTAACTTGTAGTGGATAAAAAAAAACTTGCACGTCTACTAGAACCTGAAGTAGAACAGTAGCGTGTCGTGTCATTGGCAGTTGGTTGCGCCGTACGTAGCAGCGTGAAACTAAATTTCTGCTACAGTGCTACGTGACCGCATTTAACGGCGAACATAGAGTTGTTTATAGATTACCTGTATAACGGCGAAGCTGTCACTACGTGCTTGCTACTTTCACACTAACGTAAATACCATACCATCTATAGTTCGCGCACGAGTTGAATGCAGAGCAAATGTATGGTGACATTCAACTCGCGCGCGAACTGTACTTTGATGAAAGCTCCTGAAAGATACCTACATGAAACATAATGATACTGTTAAATGTCAAGACACCTACCTCAACTATTCATTTAAAAACCGCTCAAGTGCGAGTCAGACTCGCTTACGGTACCGTACGTTAGGGTTCCGTACCACCACACAATATAAATTACTAGCTGATGCCCGCGACTTCGTACGCGTGGATCGAGGTTTTGTTGTTCCCGCGGGAACTTTTGAATTTTCCGGGATAAAAAGTAGCCTATGTGTTAGTCCAGACTATAATCTATCTCTGTGCCAAATTTCATCCAGATCCGTTCAGCCGTTCTGGCGTGATTGAGTAACAAACATCCATTTGAGGTTTTTTGGTTCCCGCGGGAACTCTTTAATTTTCCGTGATAAAAAGTAGCCTATGTGCTATTCCAGACTATAATCTATCTCTGTGCCAAATTTCAGCCAGATCCGTTCAGCCGTTGGGGCGTGATTGTGTAACAAACATCCATCCATACATCCATCCAGACATCCATCCATACATCCATTCAGACATCCATCCAAACTTTCGCATTTATAATATTTATTTGATTGATTGATTTTAGTTAATCAAGTGTTAGACGGAAATTCAAAAGGGATTGCATATGGTATCACTTCTATGGTTTTGTAGAGTGGCAACACTGGTCTCTATATTGATTGTATTATTAAGGTGGATGTGTTGTTCGTGTAAATTGCTGAGTTAAAAAGTATATTAAAATGTTTATCCAGTGTTTGGATTTAATATTTCAGAAGTGCGATGGACTTTCACGCGCTAAATAATTATTTATCGGTCCGATCCTAAAAGTGATACGAATTGAGTAAAGTTGTTATATAAAGAAGGTAGGTACTTAATGTATGCACCCTACGACGTATCAAATAAATATTATTAATGAGAAAGTTTGGATGGACGTATGGATGTATGGATGTATGGATGTTTGTTACTCAATCACGCGCCAACGGCTGCACGGATCTGGCTGAAATTTGGCACAGAGATAGAATATAGTCTGGAATAGCACATAGGCTACTTTATATCCCGGAAAATTAAGGAGTTCCCGCGGGAACAATATAACCTCGATCCACGCGTACGAAGTCGCGGGCATCAGCTAGTATGTGTAATAAAAGGAAAAGTTGAATTAATGATTGAATATGTTCACCATGAAAGAAGGGCGAGAATCATACAAGGATCTGCCAATTAGATAAACAGTTCTATCTCCTGTACTGTAAAATGGTCGTAAGTAGGTACTTATGGACTATACAGTGCCGGATTTACCATAGAAGCTGAAAAAGCTGAAGCTTAGGGCGGCAGAATCAGAGGGGCGGCAAAATTGGTCCAAAAAAAAATTTGGTACAGAAAAATTGTAAGGCTTCGGACACGAGGTGGGGCTGCGGCGGCAGCAGCCGCTTCCCCACTCGTGCCGCCTCGGGAGGGCCTGCCGCTGCCGCTTCGACTGTCTTCGATATTAGATACATACCTACCTACTTTACTGTAAAGTACAAATAAAAATTCTTTCCAAAAAACCGACTTCCAAAGCCACTGTAAAGTAAAAAATTATTTTGATTTCTACACACTATGTTGAAGTCGGGCGAACCTGACGCGTCAACTATGCCTATCTTTGTTATACTCGCCCGACTTCAACATAGTGTGTAGAAATCAAAATTATTTTTTACTTTACAGTGGCTTTGGAAGTCGGTTTTTTGGAAAGAATTTTTATTTTTAACTTTTTAGTGTACTCTAAATCCCTACGGCTTAGGAGTGCCATGCAGCATCAGAGTTGAGGAGTTGGAAATTGGGTTTAAGTATGAAGTCGTTGCTTGACACCTACAATATTAATTCACCATAAAAAAATCCTAAACCACTATGTTTAAGGAGTTCTGTACCCTGCAGCATCAGGGTTGAGGAGTTGGGACTTGGGTTTAAGTATGAAGTCGTTGCTTGACACCTACAATATTAATATCATCATAAAAAAATCTTAAATCGTTATTTTTAAGGAGTTCTGTACCCTACAGCATCAGGGTTGAGGAGTTGGGACTCAGAGTTGTATCGTATACACGTGACTTGATACCAACTATATGAATTCACCATCAAAACTCCTAACTCCCTAGTTTTGAGACGTAGGTACACCTACAGCATCAGGATTGAGGATTTGGAGTCAGGTTTTTTTATGGGACCACCTCGTGAGCTTCCTCTAACCAATGTAAAAAAAAAAATTCAAATCGGTTTAGAAACCACGGAGATATGCACCGACATACATTAAAAAAAAAAAAAAAAAAGATACGCGCCGAATTGAGAACCTCCTCCTTTTTTGGAAGTCGGTTAAAAAAATATGTAAATATGAAAAATTACTAAACATTATACTTAGAAAATAAAATCCCTATTTAAAAAAATGTATATCTAATTTTAGAAGTCAGTAGGAGCGGCAAAAATTTAATAGCTTTGGGGCGGCAAATGTGTAAATCCAGCACTGGGACTATCCCAGGTGAGTACATTGTTGATTGCAAGTTAAACAAGTTGACTGAGTTAAACAATTAGATTAACCCGGCGGGAAACTAATGTTTACCTGGATGGGATGAAGACTGATGATCTTGTAACCTAAAATATAATCTGGCTATCTGGAACTCAACTTGGCTAAGGGTTATGATGCCAGTGCTTTAATATTGAAGTCTTAGGCGTTAGAGATCAACGTGAATACTGCTAATGGACGAGTAGCATCAGTAGTCATCGTGAGCTTATAATAAATGAGGGCTCAAATTATGTACACTTCGAGGTCAAAGTGTAGAGGCAGCGAGGCCGAACTGTTAGACGGGCATTTTTCAAATTGCATATGGTATCACTTCTATGGTTTTGTAGAGTGGCAACACTGGTCGGGGACTCTATTGGACTCTATGATTGATTGTATTATTAAGGTGGATGTGTTGTTCGTGTAAATTGCTGAGTTAAAAAGTATATTAAAATGTTTATCCAGTGTTTGGATTTACAATACAAGAAAGGATAACTCATAACAACACTTAAGACCCTGTGTAGCGTAAAAGGGAGTTTTTAAAAGCAGTGTATCTGTCACCGTAAGATTGCAAAAACCGTTAGATTGTAATCCAACTAGCGATATTGTAAACTGTCGACGGATTGTGAACCGTTCAATGTTCCGAGTGCAAATTTTTGAAATAGGTAGATCATTGTATTTACGTTTTCTTGTCTCTTTCTTGTTGGTTAGGTTAGGGTTCGACTGCGGCCGGGCACTTAAGTTTTATCGGGTTAATATATCTAACAGATTACAATCTACCGAAAAATAATGCGTTAAATTGTAATCTGTCGACAGTTTACAATATCGCTAGTTAGATTACAATCCAACGGCCTTTGCAATCTTACGGTGACATATCCATCAAACGGTGACATAATGTATGCTTGTAAAAATAATTTGCTGTTTTCAAGACCTTTAAGCAGCCACTGACGCATCTCAAAACACAATTTAAAAAAATCTCTGGTTTGAAATGTATTTTAAACATACCTCAAAATTTACCTTTTAAAGCAATTTTTCTCCTTATTGAAACCAATAATTAGCTCTAGAAATAAATTCATATTTCTATATCAAACACATTGTCGGATTCATTTGTATTGAAAAGATAATATATTTTTTTACAAATGATTTCATGCATTTTTTGCGACATACGCTTGCTCGATTTCACCACCCCCCCCCCCCCCCCCCCCCCCGCGCCTGTGTTTTCATCTCGTGAGCTCACAGCGCCTTATGTACGGCGCTAAGCTGGTAGCGCCTAACATGACAATTCGATACCCTATGATAACGGAACTAACTAACTGACTGATTTTCAGATTTTTTATAGCTCATAACAACACGTAATCAGTTGAGAAATAACTGGCTTATGTACGGCGCTGAACTGGGAGCGCCTGACATACAATTCCACACCGTTTTTTTTTTTGTTGAAGAGGGGGAAATCTTCTTAAGATACCCGGCCTCCTAGGAGGGGAGACCGGGTTATGTGGTGATTTGTACCCACTAAAACGGAGGATGGACACCGAGGGGGTCCATCCTCGGCGCATAATGAAAGGCTCCGGGAACTCTAATATAGAACTTACGCCGGTGCCTCCCTTGCGCGTCGCCCATACTGGGCTCGTCCCTGGTCCAGGTCTTTGGACCAGGGACAATTTGACACCCTATATGATAACGGAACTAACTAATTTACTAATTTTGAGAATTTTCAAGAAGGGTTTACAGCAAACTGTAAACCCTGACTTCTTGCCAAATTTCTGATTCTAGGTCAACGGGAAGTATCCAATAGGTTTTGATTTACTATTATTTATTTAAAAGGATTAAAAATAAAATGCATTTGTGAGAAAAGGAAGTGTAATAAAAAAAACATCGGGTTTACAAAAGGACTTGCGTCTAAAAAAAACCTTACTTCTAAATAAACTTAAAAATATTTGAAAAAAGTAACAGTTCATGTGTGCAAAGAATTTACCCAAAGGAACAATGAAGTCGATAAATGTTTTGTGTTGGGATTAAAACACAAAAACAAAAACTTATAAGCAAACATCTAGCAACCATCTGCATAGATCCATGTGCCTGCATGAAATAACCTATAAACTATTAATTATGCCGTACTTAACATACTAATGTTGAGCCGTCACGCTTAAGGATTTAAAATTATTTATTATCGCAAACTTATCACAAAATCAGATGGAACTGAATCCTTTAGGGTTAGCATGCGCACAACGAGTTAAATGATGTCTCTGAAGCTAGGTTACGTCAAAAGTAGAGATAAAAGTAATCTGTAGTTTTCTTTCGAAGCCGGGGTGCGTTTCCTTTCTATACAATAAGCTATATATTATACTTTAGTTTAAATTACGTGTGCTTAAAATTAACTTACATTCTAATGATAATAGCTCGGAGAAATCATGTATGCTCCAAGGATAATAATAGATTAGATATTTTTAAAGACGTGTCAATCTGAAACA
The DNA here is from genome assembly GCA_963932025.1 of Erebia epiphron. Lineage (NCBI taxonomy): Eukaryota > Metazoa > Arthropoda > Insecta > Lepidoptera > Nymphalidae > Erebia > Erebia epiphron. The sequence goes on along the minus strand of OZ009952.1, from coordinate 11,593,768 downwards.
AATACGAGACATGACGTTAAAATTTTACCTATAAAAAAATCTGCTCTGATATCTGTACTAATACTATAATAAATACGTAAGTTTGGATGGATGGATGGTTCACGCACTCAAATCACCCCAGAACGGCTGAACGGATCTGGATGAAATTTGGCACAGAGATAGATTATAGTCTGGATTCTGGAATAACGCATAGGTTACTTAAGCCGTGTGGTATCGTTGGAAACCCTGGAAGATATTTAAAAAGTACAAATAAACATAATATACAGCAGTGGGAATCGAACCTGCGACATCTTGCGACATTATCACGGCTCCTATACAGTAGTATAGGAGCCGTGTTATAAGCAAGATGATCCTATACAGTAGTACAGTACAATGTGAGTAGTACAGTAGTATAGGAGCTCCTATACACTATAGGTATAGCCATTGCGACTCCTAACCTAAATAAGTATTTAACCAACTAAAATAACTTGTTTAAAATTTTCGACACTCGCAAGGGAATCAAAACCTACAGAGCACTTCCCGTAAACTCAGAATCTTGAAATTTGGTACGAAGCAACGCCAAATATATTTTTAATAATTTTAAACAAGTTTAAAATTAGTGAAAATATTTTTATTATATGTAGCAAAAACTTTATGCTTTTCGCAATTATTCCTATATCTGTGCTTTATGGCGTTGCTTCGTACCAAATTTCAAGATTCTGAGTTTACGGGAAGTACCCTGTAGGTTTTGATTCCCTTGCGAGTGTCGAAAATTTGCAGCATAAACGGCTGTATCTTTTGATTGCGTTGGCTTAGAAGCTTGATTTTTTCACAGCTCCAAGGGCCGGCCACCACATTGTAGATGGCCTACCACGTCACAGTTTTTACGGAACCCTCGGTGCGCGAGTTGGACTCGCACTTGGCCGGTTTTTTTTAAATCTTGTGTCAGTCTCCAATATGCTGCAAGGTCTGTGCTAGGTCTTCTAGGACCTGCCCCGCTATTCTCTAACTCAGTGGCTATCAAAAATGCAAGCCACTGACACATATTTTTTATCCACTGCAGGTTTGCTACATAAATGTTATTTTTATTTCATAGTAAACTTTCAATGGATAGAATATAATATATGTCAGTGGCTTTCATGTTTTGATAGGCCTACAGTCAAACTGTGAAAACAGTTTTGTAGGATTTAAGTTGCAAGTTAATTATTGTAAACATGTTTAAGAAATAAAAAAAAATAAAAAATAAAATAAAAAGGCAGCGAGTTAGAGAATCGGGATGCAGAGATTGCTATATCTAATGATTAATGAAATTTTGGTCAATCTAGTCAGGAATTAATCTCAAGGTTAAGGCCCAGCAAGCATCGCTCAGAGGCTGTGGAACTGCAAATAAAGTTCTAAAAATTAAAGTATACTCACTGGTAGCTATGACATTTTTGAGCTGTTTCGACCTCGACGACATCGGCATCGGCGGAGAAGATTGATACCATTCACGTGTGCATTAAGGTACCGGTCTTCTCCTCGAGTGTGGTGGGTCAACTGTGGGCCGCTCGCGAGGAGCGGGGCAGCGACGCCGGGCCAGCATCGCGGCCGCGCGGCGTAGTGGGCCACTACGCCGGCGGCTGCGGCGACGCCTGTGACGTCACTGTGGCGGCACAGGCGTACGCGGCAAGCGGCGGGGTCTTCTGATGGGAGCAGTCTGCAGAGTGGCCTGAAAATAGAAAAAAGCTTTTCTTTAATCCGTTGACAGTTTATCCTTTGGCTGCGATGACCAATCTCGTACAAGTCCAAGATGGTAGCGGTGTAATCTGTACAGGGAGCCCTACCCCCTAATAGGCGTGGTCTACATAAGACATGGTAGGTGGGAATTAGCCACTTTCGAAACCTTCCATCAGACCAGACCTGATTTTGTGACCAATTTTGAATTAATTAAAAAAAAAACAAATTGACCACTGACAAAAGTATCAAAAAATTTCACAGTTTTTCATATTTCCTTGACCTGAAACCTCAGGGTTCGTGTACCTACAGAGTGTTGAAATGCATGAAACCGTACTGAAAAGGAGTGGTTCTGGATCCATTTTCCATTGGGTTTCAGCTAGGATAATTACATGTATAAATAAAAACGAAAAACTAAAAAAACTTACCAAACTCCCATTTGAAAAGTTCTTGTGACGCGGGAGCCCTGGCTCACTGCAATGGAGAAGTAATATTAAAGAAATTGACTGAAACTGCTTGAAATAACTACACTTACTGACTGACATATCAACGAACTACAGCTTGACACTAATCTTGAAATAAGAAAATTGAAACTGAAAATGTGAAACTAAATTTGTCAGAGTAGCCAAGAAAAATATTATAGCTTTGTTTGAAAAAAATAAAAAGATTGCTGTACAAAAGGTTCTTTTGTAAATTCAGATTTTAAACCTAAAATGGAAAATGCTCCATGATAAACGTAAAATCACGGGGTAGTTAAGTAAATGACTTTAGAAAAATTATAAACAATATACGCGGCATGAAAGAGAAACATTCTTAAATGAAAACAAAAGAAATCAAAATTAAAGACACGTGGTGCAATGTTATCAAAAAAATACAGAAGAAATAAAAAGAACGAATTACTAAGTAAGTATATAACAAAAACGCGTGGAGCAAAATTCTTCACAAAATGGCCGATGGGTCACTAGTCACTAGCCGTAATTAAAACAAACTACTTACGCCCCGCGTCGACGCCTGAATGCACTGAGTGCTTTGGGCCGGCGCTTTTTATGCTGGAGATAGGACTTCTTAGCTGAAAAACGATGTAACTATGTAAATAAAAAGTAAAAGCTAATTTATCAGCAATACATTTTATTAAACCTCCTGATTCTTCAGCATACTTAATGATAAAAAATAACGTTATGGCTAATGCACGTCTTAGTGGTAAGGGGCGCGACCCTCAGTAACCCAACTAAGAACAAGGGACAAAGAGAGACTTGTATCGTCGGTATTTGTACCATAGCCAAACGACCATGTAACTTAGCATATGAATCGCATGTATTTTCAAAGGAACATAATATATATAGTTCTTTTAAAAACACTTCTTTAATTAAATATTTGGAAATTTTAAACTCAACTTACGGAGTGCCACACGATTTTGTTATTTCTATTTGATTATTTATATTTCTTTGCCGGCTCTTCTCAGTAGAATCATTTACCCGAACCTCTATTACAGTATAGTCTTCACTTATTGTACAACTGTTCATAATAAATGCAAAATAAATGAATCTGAACCTTATATTAAATTTAGAACAACTACCTGCCACGCATCACGGTGAAACTAATTTACAGATATAAATAAATAATGAAATAAAAACTTTTTATTTTATCATTTATTTAAATATTGCCTATATTATGTCAGTAACAATCCCCTATGCCTATCCTATGTTAGTAATGCTTAACCTACTCTTACACCTACGCCTCGGAGAAATCTATAGAGCTCTTTGGGGCCTCCTAGCTCGGATGTTGTGCACCATGATTCCAGTACTTCCAGAAAAAGGGCTGTCCAGCTTAGTAGCCAATGTGCTGAGGAGTGTGGAGGTACTGCTCACTAGCTTGCATTTCACGCAACTTGGCATACTTATAGTTAACTAGCTGATACCCGCGACTTCGTCCGCGTGGATTGAGACGTTTTAGTTCCCGCGGGAACTCTTTAATTTTCCGGGATAAAAAGTACCCTATTATTTAATCCGGACTTCTAACTTTACGTCTGCAAAATTTCAAAGCAATCGGTTCAGTAGTTACGGCGTGAAAGCGGAACAAACATACAAACAAACTCACTTTCCCATTTATAATATTAGTAAGGAGTAAGGATAAGGATTCACTAGATCATAGTTAATTCACTAGATCAACATACATATTATCGGATATTTGTATCTCGAAAACATAAAGTTCCTTTGGGATAGGGATGAGAGTTCCTGATGATTTTACTAGAAAACTAAGAAAATGTAGATTTTCAAAGTTTTTGGTAGCACATAAGGTAAACATACCAGTGCAAAGCCAGCTCTGGTCATCTAGTGCATAATATGGGGTTTCTTTATAATGTAGACCCATTCTTAGTAAGGAATTGTAGAAAAGTACTTAGCTAGATTGTTTCTAAAGTTAATATTATTTTAGTATGAAATGCCACTTACCAGTAACCTCTTTTTCTTTTTAAGCCGCTTTTTTTGATCGTCTGAACATGGTCATGTCATGATGTTCCAGAGCCACCAAAGCGAATTCGTACAAAACTACCCACATTTTAAACTATGCCAGTAAAATATCAAAATTTCTTTAAATATTACACTTTTAACAATTACATTTGTTGAATATGTATATTTATGTGTTATTTTGACGACTTTTGATAATATTAATTAGATATTCCTGAGAAAATTATTTTTCAAACTACCCACATTACTGATTTTGTATGCTTAACACATGTGCCTAGGTAGGTACATAACTATTAATTTACGTAATTAAACATCTATCGTTAAACGCACATTTAGATGCATTTCTCTTCTTTGAAATACTCTTCTCTGACCACGTGACATAGCAATAACGAATAATAATATTATGTAATGCCTGTAACCCATAATTATATACCCCAAGTTTTATAAAGCGTTAAAGATTATAGGATATAGTCAACTGGGCTAGGCCTGCTGGTTCCATAGACCTAAATCTATCTATCGGTTAAAAAAGAAAGTTGACGACAATTACTGACAAAAAGGTTCGGTTTCTCGGCAGGGTTACACGAATTCATAATTTTTCAAATTAACGAAATCTAAATACTTATTTCAAATTAATTAAACAAAACATAAGAGAACTGTGCTTTATTTATTTCAAATACAAAAAATGAGCGCCTGCCTGATTTATCACTGCAAATACTTTTTGCGTAAACTTTACGATTTGTTGACACCGCGCACCGGCGCGACGTGACAGTTGGATTTATAATTAAAATAATAATGATTTTTATATATTTACTATCCGACTATTGAACTATAGTGTTATATATTTTTGGAATCTACTCATCATTTTCTAATATATAAGTAGATAAAATTAAAATCTAAATTAAATCTAAATCAAAAACTAAATTAAAAACTAAAAACTATCCGACTTACATTACCACATATTTCACAGTTAACTCAATATTAGTAGTATAAAAAAATATCCAGCCGAGATTGAAGGAATCTTCTCAGTCAGGGCGCGTTTGGGACATGGTAGCTTTAGTTGTAAACGAGGTAGGTCTTATGGGGGCAAGCTTTCAAAAAATATATAGGCTAAGAGATAGCTGCTGATGTGATTTTGATTTAATATTATTATGTTGGTATTTCAGTAATAATAAATTAGGATTAGATACGTATTGTTTAAATATAATTACATAATATCTAAGCCGATTATAAAATTATAATAAATCTAATTTAAAAAATAAAAGGGAAAGATGATGTGAATTTTTTATAATATTGTTATGTATTTCAGTAATAACAAATGGCAGTTCTCATCAAGTGCTCGTATCATTCACAACAGTAACTATCGTCTGGTGGAATCTGTGATGGTCTGCCTGCAAGCGGCTGGGGACCTGACTACTTATCGCCGCTTAAAGACGAGTTATTGTTACCTGAAATGACCAATAACTAGGAAGGCTTATTCTAGTATAATATTAAAGTATGCGCTGTACCTAAGTACCCAGTATAAAAACTGACTCTATTCATCGGGGCGTTAACTAGATATTGCCTCTAAAAGACGTAATACATCGTTAAGTACGTCAAGTAATAAAATTAAAATTTTAGAAAAAACCAACAACGAACTGAAGCGCTTCATTATAATTTGTGACCTTACAACAATTAGAGCTTCGCAGAAGTAGTTTTATCAACACAAAACTGCATCTTTGTCGGCTCAGTAGTTTTTTTGACCAGCGTGTTGGACTATGGCCAAATGGTAATGATTAGAGGTGTCAAATTGTGTTAAATTTTAATATTCTGATAAATAAATGTTAAAATATATCAGTTCAAAAAATACGTTAAAAATATAATGGATAAAAAACTGGAGTTCCTGTGACCACCTCCTGGCTCCATCACGATACCCTGGGCAGCATCTAGGTTAGTGCTTGTCAAGACAAATCAAAAGAGTCCAAACACGACGGGTTTACGATGAGAAGGAGTTCCTATGACCACGTACCAAATCAAGATTGCAGCACAGCTTGGTGGACTAAGGCCCTAAAGCATATCTAAGAACCTACTCAGAAGCCAAACATATTTTTTTTAAAAACCCCATCTAAATCAGCAAAGTAGTTTTCCAGAAAAAAGGTAACATAATAAAAAAAAACACGACAGCAGCGCGCACGATAGCACGATAACTTGAAATATATCCAAGAACTTTTTCACAAGCTATACACATCTAATGCAAAACACCGCATCTCAATCAGCCCAGTACTTTTTCAGAAAAATGGAAACATATTGAAAAATAAAAATCAAGATTGCAGCTCAGCTTAGTGGACTATGGCCCTACAACATATTCAAGAACCTTGACAGAAGTTATGCATATCTATTGCAAAAAACTGCATACTAATCGGTCGGTAGTTTTCCAGGAAAATGGTAACTAAAAAGTACACAAACAAACAAACAATCGCACAACCTCTTAGGGCAAACATGAAACACATAATATATGTATTACCTATACCGCCCGTTCCGTCGTGGGTAAAAAATAGCTCAAGTGTCGCCGCTTTGATGTGCTAATATGTAGTATTTAAATATCTCCCATTTAAGTTATTTTACGATTTAAGTATTCAAAATACCTCGTATATCACCTCTTAGATCACCTGTGATAATACTAATATAAATACAATCTGAAACATGAAAATAAATAGTAAGGAGATATAAAGTAAAAGTAAAAGTAAAGTAAAGTAAAATATACTTTATTGTACACCATACAAAAAATAAAATACAACAGATATAATAATCTAATGGACATGGCACAACAGGCGGCCTTATCGCTTAAACAGCGATCTCTTCCAGGCAACCTTAGGGCAAAGGACACATTGATATAGAAAGCGGAAGGGGTGTACTAAAGAGAAGAAATTAAGTAATATACAAAAAGATACAGAAATTAGTGACATAAAAATTTATTATAAGTATCTAAATAGATATAATAGAAAGAGAGGTGAAAAACTGTATAATAGTAATTTAAATTATAGACGACAAATAGATAAATATATTAAGAAGATAAATAATGCTGTTTCAGCTTAGTTTTGAAGATAGGAAGTGATTGAGATAGTCTAATATCCAAGGGGAGAGAATTCCAAAGCCGTATAGCAGTAACAGTAAAAGATTTATTATAGAAGGAAGAAGAATGTCTAGGAGTACTAAGCAATAGATTATTTTTGGAACGGAGAGTAAAAGCATGTGTATTAAATGTGTACTTAAATCGATCTTTTAAATAATGAGGAGTGGTGGGATTGAACAGAATGCAGTAAAGAAGGTGAAGAATATGAGTGTTCCTGCGAAGGCGAATCGGGAGCCACTTGAGCTTACGGCGTAACTCGGAAACGTGATCATACTTTCGCAACCCAAATATGAACCTTATGCAATAATTTTGAAGCCGCTCAAGTTTATTTAGTTGCTCCTCAGTGAGATTAAGATAACAAGTGTCCGCGTAATCAAGGATCGGTAGAAGAAGAGTCTGAGCCAACGCAATTTTAGTAGGAATGGGAAGGACATTGCGCAATCTACGAAGAGAGCCAATTGCGCCAAACATCTTTCTGCTAAGCTCACTAATTTGCGATATCCAAGATAAAGTTTGGTCAAAGATAATGCCCAAATTTTTTACTTTATCACTGTAGGGGATAATAGTCCCATCAAGTACTATAGGCGGGAGCTGCGACAGAGTAATACGAGAAATTAATTTAGAACTCCCAATAATAATAGCTTGGGTCTTTTTTGGATTCACTTTAAGCCCAAACGAGTTACTCTAGTCCGAAATACGTGAAAGATTTTCATTCATCAAGCATATTGTGTCTGGTCGATCCGCTGTCTTACATTGGGTGTAGATTTGTAGATCGTCTGCATACAGGTGGTAGAGAGAAGTAATATGGGAGCAGATCGAGTTGATAAAAATAGAGAACAAAAGAGGAGACAACACGCCACCTTGCGGGACACCAGCCTTGACGACAGACCAGTCAGAAAACGAGTCTTGAACTCGTACTCGCTGGCGGCGCCCATGCAAGTAACTGTGAAACCAGCCAATTACCCCAGGAGATATGTTAAGAGAGCTTAGCACAGCGAGCAGAATATCAAAGTCAACAGTATTGAAGGCATTACTAAAATCAAGCAATGTCAATACTGTAACTTGTTGGCTATCCATACCCAGCCGTATGTCATCAGTGATTTTAACTAAAGCAGTAGTCGTACTGTGACCAGGACGGAAACCAGACTGGAATGGATTATGCAAGTTATGGTTAGAAAGGAATTTACTCAGCTGTTTGTGAACAAGTCGCTCGAGTGCTTTCGATAAGAAGGGAAGAATGGATATGGGTCGGTAGTCCGCAAAAGTTGGATTAGATTTTTTAGGAAGTGGAATTACTTGAGCGTCTTTCCAAGATGAAGGGAAATCACTGGAGTTAATAGAATAGTTGAAGATATATGTTATGACGGGAGCTAAAAGATCGAGGATAGGAATGATCATCTTACGACTAATGCTGTCGGACCCGACTGCGTCTGAAGTAATGGCGATAATGCTCTTCTTAACATCACTGACGGTAAATTGGCTAAAGAAAAAAGAAGGAAAGTCAGGGGTTGATTCAGCAGAAAGTTGATTAATTGTATTTATTTTCGCAGTACTATCTATAGTAGCGGAGGAGGAGAACTGCCCATTGAGCTTATTTAAGTCTAGATTAGGTGAATCTACATTTTGCTTTGCTTTTCCAACCCCTAGTGATTTGAGGAAGTGCCAAACTTTAGCCGAGTCATCTTCCTCAACAACAGATTTATAGATATGGCGTCGTTGGCTATCTCTACACACCATGTTGCAGCGATTGCGTACCCTATGAAATTTGTCACGATTCAAATCATTAGGATTCATGCGATATTTAGTTTTTGCAGCATTCTTTTTTTCTTGTAATTTTTTGATATCCGCAGTGAGCCAAGGAGCAGGAAGATGTTTCATTCGAACTGGCCGAATAGGTGCATGGATGTCGTACAGTTGTATGAGCAAGGAGTTGAAGATAGATATTAGATATCTGTTCTTCAGCGGTATCGGCATTCAAAACTGCTGACCAGTCGATTTTACCGGCATCCTCTCGCAACCGATCCAAGTCCATTCTACCAAAATTGCGCTGGAGAAGGATCCTTGGTTTAGCTTTAGGGGGCTTTAGTTTGTAGGACAGAAAAAGTAAGTCGTGGTAAGAAAAAGCAGAAGCATCGCACTGACCATGCTTTGCAACATGCTCAGTTGAAGAGACAATAATGAGATCAAGGAGAGAAGGCATACAGTTAGGAAACGCATGAGTCGCTGAAAGAGGAAGTATATGCAAGTTAGTGCCATCCACGAGAGACTTCAAACGAGATGACCTGGAGTCGTTTTTAAGGAGACAGGTATTGAAATCTCCCATGATAACAGTGTGATTATAGAGTGAAGAGTACTGCTCTAACAGAATTTCAAATGATGAAAAATAGTCAATTGTTAAATTTGGGCTGTAATAGACGCCAAGAAGGAGCTTCACATGTCCAAAAATAATTTCTATGAAAAGGTGTTCAGGGCCAGCACAAGAAGGTTGGGAAGAATTTAAAACGGTGAAAGGAATGTGGGATCTGAAATAAATAGCTACGCCCCCACCAGTGCGCCCAACGCGGTCGTTGCGAATCAAGTGAAATCCTGGAAGAGAGTAAGATGTTGAAGGCAAACATGGTTTTAACCACGATTCAGAAACTAGAATCGCGTGAATTTGTTTATTATCAAATGAGGACAACATGTCAGGATAGTGTGCAGGAATACTTTGAGCATTGATATGAATTGCGTTAAAATTTTTCAGTGTACCTGAGAAATGAGAATCAAGAGTCTCACTTAGAGAAGGGATGCTATAGAAACTGCCATTACTGCTCAATCCATCCGAGTCAGAGAGGGAAAAGAAACTGTCGTCTAAGTTTTCATCATCGAAAATCATTACGATGAATTAAAATATAATAATACAATATATAGATAATTATGATATAAATAGTAAATAAACTAAGTTTTTTTAAATTTATTTATCTTTTTAAACCCACCCGCCAGTTGCCAGGAAAGACTTCACTTTTTAAAACAAACAAAACTTAAAATAAAATACAAGCTTATTACTAATACCGAGTAAAAACTAAAAAAAAAAAAAAAAACACCCAGTTTATCTCCTATAAGGAACAAAATAAAAATATATTTAACTAATGACTTTATACTTCAAACAAAAAAGAGTACCTACCTATTGAGGTAGTCGATACCTGCTTACTAGTTATTTATAACCACAAACCTTTATTTATTGTATTTTAAAAATTACGCGCCCCAACCTGAGCACTCCATATAATTAACGCTTTGCATTTGTATGCAATCACCAGTGGAGGGGCGCAATTTTATAGCACAAGTTTCAAAAGCCTTACATTCGGGGCAGTTTTTGTCTATGATAAGGATGTCATTAATGGAAACATCAGTTATTAGTCTATGTTATGAGTTTGTCATTTCCAACTGACAGCACAAAATAAACAATTAATTATGCAAATTGAGGGTAATAAAAGAAAAAAGAAAAATAAAACAGTTTGCATTTTTAGAAAAACTGAGTAGTAAATAGACTAAAATTGACAGAAATCAAATAGATAATTGCCTTGTATATGTAACATGCCCCAAAAGAGGAAGATAAATGAGTAAAGCAAATTTAGGTGTTCATAAAACTCAGTACCTTATCAATGTTAACACTATGTTAAAGTATAAATTATAATATCTACAATGTAATGTTAAAGTAATGTTTATGCATCTTTACTGTTATTATACTTTATTTTTAACAATCCTTTTGGACCTGGAGGATTGACTGGCAGCGCCCTGTGTCAGAGGTTTTGAAGAAGGCTGTGGAATGCAGTCAAGTTCAGCCCTGCATTCTACTCGGTGACGTGAGCCGTCCGGGGCTATGATGTGAATGCAGCCGTCCCTAGTCCAGCATTTACTGATGCCAAAGCGCTGCCTTGCCTCCATAAAAACGGTGTGACGACTCTTAGTTAAAAACTCTGACTGAGTTATCCCGCTGCCTTTAAAACCTGTTTTGGAGAACCAAACTTTGTCCCGCACTGTCACATCTGCAAACTTCACAAGTATTGGCCTTGGTTTCTTGCCTATAGGACGCCCCATGCGATGAGACGATTTAATGCAAACAGCAGAGAAGCCAGTTACACCCAGATGTTCCTCTACAATGCTGCAGACCCGTGAAGTAACATTCTCTGATTTTTCCTCACTAACCCCGTGGAAAAGCAGCATATTGCGCCTTCTACGCATCTCCAGACGATCAACTTCGGTCCCCAAAAATTCAACCTGCCTCTGTAAAGTATTCATGGCAGAGAGCACGAAGGTCCTAAAACTGTTGAACTCTGCCGCCAGGGATGTGTTAGTGGCTGGTGCGTTTTCAAGCCCCTGTTGGAATTCATTCATCTTCTGCTGGAACATTTCAGCCATAGCGTTGAGCGAGTCTTTTAGTGAATCCATAATAAATTGCTGGTGACAACAGTTCACTATGAAATTTATATTTGTGAAGTGAAGTTAAATAAAGTGATTTCTAGAGGGAAAAAACTGTCTGGTAGGTACTTTTTATCACATTTACTAATTATATCAAGTAAACTGTACACAAAATTACTGTATTTTTAATTATTAAACGATAAAAATCAAAGAGCTCTTTTTAAACGTTGTTCAGTTTTCCACTCCTACCCTCGAACCTCTAAGTTCGAGGTAGATAGTAGATATATCTTAGTAGTTATATCTACTAAGATATAATTATAGTTACCGAAAGATATAGTTACCAGGAAATACAGTTATCTCTTAGGCTATAAGTTTTGACATTTGGGTTGCACGAGCCAGTGTAAATTTGTATGAAAAATTCGTATGAGGGATCTTTGGAACCAGATTGTACAAAAACTTTAAGTTGTATTGAAAATATTGTTTAATTAAAGTGTTCCTTGATCTTTAATGATTAATTTGAAATAACTTTTGTTTAAATAAGGTCTCAGATTAAATCACAATAGTCGGAACGCGATAACGCCTTTTTTGAGATTTCCATGAATTTCCCGATAATTTTCTGCAGTTACTTTACGATTTTTTGAACACTTTTTTTAATTACGTCATACTTCATTTAAATGAGTAGCGAATGGTATTAATTTGGTAATGAAATTTTCAATTTTCCTATCCTAAAATGTTGGAACAGAAAACAATGTTTCAGTACTTGGGCTCTTAAAACTATAGCTTTCGTAATTTATTATTAACTAGATGATGCCGGCGACTTCGTCCGCGTGGTTAAGTTTTTTGATTCCCGCGGGAATTTAAAAAAAAAAATCCGGGATAAAAAGTAGCTTATGTCACTCTCCAGGTCCTCAACTATAATATCTATGCTATCTATAAGGTTTATTGGTTTGAAGGACAAACCAACAAACAAACACACTTTCGCACTTATAATACCTATTAGTATTATTATATATTCGAGTAGAAATAAACACGTCTGACTCTAAAGGCATTTATTGAGAGAGAAGACGGTGACAGCTGACATTCACATTCAATTGAAAGGATGACACAATTTCTTAGCCTACCCGCACTTACATCTATATTATCCTACATTACACCTCCACCCTTAATCTACCTTACTCCTAATTAACCTAACCTAATCAAATTCGAAACCGAATCTCTGTACTTGTTTCCTTAAATGTCTAGGCCTAAGGGTCGCTCTAGGTGCATATACTGGTGATTGTGGTGACTGTTCCACCTTTTGCTCAGAGCCTGACTGAGTTGACCCCGTTGATTCCCTAGAGGTACTTGGTTCACATGAAACCTCGGGTTGCTTCGTACTGGTAAGAGATATATGATCACGGGTACTCGGACTTTCTACATTTGAGACATCCGGGTTATATGTGTTAATCCATCGATATTTGAGCTGGTCAACATGTCTCTTAATCGGTGAACCGTTTTCTCCTACCACGATATAATGACGTGATCCCATCTCTTTATCTACTCGCCCTTTTTCCCATTTCTTCCCACCTGTATAAGATCTAGCCCAAACGTTATCACCGACTTTGAAATCTCTCTGACTTCCTCCCGCGCTAACCATCTGCTTACTCTGTTTTTCCCGTACCCGATCCTCGATATGAGTATCTCCCCGTAAACAGTCTAACCGCGAACGTAAATTACGCTTTTGCAATAACATGGCCGGAGAAACACCTGTGGTACTGTGCTCGACATTCCTATACGCTAGTAAATAAGATTGTAGGGCAGCGTCCACGTCGGAACCCTCGCGCATGGCCTTTTTTAACGCTCTTTTACACAGTTTAACTGCCCCTTCCGCTGCTCCGTTCGATGACGGGTGATATACCGCTGTAAATGTCACCTTAATACCGTTATTTCGCATAAAATTACCGTATTCTACGCTAGAAAAAGGCGGCCCATTGTCACTCACCACTTCCCGGGGTAGTCCAAAACGGGCAAATGTTTCCCGTAACACCTTAATAACAGCTCCGGCTGTTGTCCTCTGCATTTGAAATATCTCTAACCATTTAGACGTGGAATCTATCAAAACCAAAAAGGTTCTACCATGGAACGGACCTAAAAAGTCTACATGTAACCTAGTCCATGGTGTGGCTGTATAAGGCCAAGGTTGCGGCGTGACGCGGTCCGGTGCCGGGGCCACTTCGGCACACGTAGTACAGGTACGCGCGATGTTTTCAATATCGGCGTCGATGCCCGGCCACCAAAAGTAACTTCTAGCTATAGATTTCATTTTAACGATACCCATGTGATTAGCATGTAATTCCTTTAATAACGGTTCTCGTAAAGCACTAGGTATAACTAACCTGTATCCCCAAACTATGCAACCCATATCAATGTACAGTTCATTCCGCCGCGTGAAATATGGATTTATGTTCTCTTCTTTACATTGATTAGGCCAGCCACTCTGAACGTAGGTAAAAACTTTCCTGAGAACTTCATCCTTGCTAACGTGGTCATTAACTACTTCCCTAGTAATTGGAAGAAAATCTTGTATGAAATTGATGTATGTGTTCTCCGCAGTTTCCGCCTTCTCTTTGCCTACTGGCAAACGTGATAACGCATCAGCCGCATTTTGTTCACTACGCACGTATTCAATACGGTAATCATAACCTGCGAGTAACACGGCCCACCGTTGCATCCTACTCGCAGCCATTACCGGTATGCCCGCCTTACTACCGAAAATAGTTACCAAGGGTTTGTGATCGGTTCTTAAAACAAACTGTCGCCCATATAAATATTGATGGAATTTCTTAACTCCGTATATGATCGCTAGCGCTTCGCGTTCTATTTGTGAGTACGACTTCTCCGCTGCGTTGAGCACTCGCGACGCAAACGCGACCGGCCGCTCGCCGCCGTCCGGCATGATGTGTGATATCACGGCCCCAACGCCTACCGCACTGGCATCGGTTGTGAGCACTAACGGTAAATTTAAGGAATAATGGGCTAGTATTACATTTGAAGTCAACATTTCCTTTACCTTGCTAAAACTAATGTCACACTCTTTGGACCAAACAAACGCGACATTTTTTTGAAGTAAATTATATAAAGGTGACAAAATGCTACTTATATTCGGCACAAATTTCGCGTAATACATCACCATTCCCAAAAATGAGCGCAATTCTGATACGTTTGTAGGCACCGGTACCTTCTTTATGGCTTTTACCTTATCTGGGCAAGTTTGCACACCATCCTTACTAATAATGAATCCTAAATAAGTGACCGAGTCCGCGAAGAAAGTACATTTTTCTTTCTTAATTTTTAACCCCCATTTACGCAATCTGTCAAACACTTTATGCAAGGTTTCGAGATGTGACTGATCATCCTCCCCTGTGATGATAAGATCATCAAGGAATACTCCTACCCTGGGCATGTCCGCGAATAACTGTTCAAGTTTCCTCTGAAATATGCCCGGGCTCGATGCTAATCCATAAATTAACCGATTGTACATAAACATACCTTTATGCGTGTTAATCACTGTATATTTTTTTGACTTATCATCTAATTCAAATTGCGCATACGCCTGTGACAAATCGATTTTTGTGAATTTCTCCCCGCCATATAACTTAGCTAATAAGTCTTCCGGCCGCGGTAACGGAAAACGATCCACCTCGAGACATTTATTTAATGTTAATTTAAAATCACCACATACCCGTATAGTTCCGTCTTTTTTCATGACCGGTACGATGGGCGTCGCCCAGTCCGAGCTGCTTACCGGAGTGATCACGCCATCCCTTACCAGCGCCTGCAGGGCCTGCTCAACCGGCTCGCGCAGCGCGTAGGCTAAAGGCCTCGCACGTAAATACACGGGCTTCGCTTCCGGCCGCAGGTGAAAGGACACCGGCCCACCAGTATATCTCCCTAGGCCATCCGAGAACACCTCACAATATCTGGAACTGAACGATTCGAGGTTAAACAGATTCCGTACATAGCTTATCTTATTACAGCTAGTAACCGGGTATGTAATACCTAATTCACTTATCCACTGTCTCCCTAACAGACTAGTTTTACCACTGTTTACTACGTATAAATCTAAACATTTACTGGTATGCTTATGTGTAACTAACACAGGTATTTTACCTACTGGTTTCACAATCTCGCCTGTATAATAACGTAATGTCAAATCACTGGATTCTAGCTTTATATTTGCAAATAATTTCTTGTAGCAGTCCATACTAATGCATGAAATAGCACAACCCGTGTCAATCTCCATCGATAACTGAATATTATTCACGTAAACAACTATGACGTATGGTCCAACTTTAACAACTGTCTCGACTCAATAGAAAAGTTATTTACCTCGTCACTAATCTCGTCGCTGCTATCTGAGTGGACTACTTCCTCGTGATTTACCGCAGCTTCTTGACGCAAATTTGGGCACATAATCCGTAAATGGCCTTGGCGAGTACATACCCTACACACATACATCCTGTATTTACAGGAAGAGCCGGGATGATTTCCCCCACACACAGTACACTCCTCCTTCTTACTGCTCACATTCCGCTTAAATGCCGTGGCACCACCACTTCGCACTTTTCCGCCCGCTCCGCTCGTGCCACTTGGGCCACTGCCGTATGATGCATTAGAATGCGGCCGGCCGCCTCGCGGGCTCCGTGCTGGTTTGTTCCCGGCCGCTATTCTATGTAACTCCGTGCCCTCGCCCTCTCGCCTCGCAGCGCCCGCCTGTCCGGAACTTGCAGATGAACCACCACTGCCCCCGGCACGCTCCTGTACCAGGGCTGCATCTGCCTCCGCCGCCTCCATGGCTACTGCTAATTTAAAAGCCTTATCGAACGTGATATCATCTTCTGTAAACAGCCTTTGCCTTATTAATTCACTCGATAAACCGCATACAAACTGGTCTCGTAAATTTTCTTTAATCAATTCCGGTGTAAACCGACAGTGCTTCGTTAACTTTTTCAATTCCGTCACGTAATCTGCTATGCTTTCATTCCGCTGTTGAATACGCCTCCGAAATTTGAAACGTTCTGCTAATAAGCTAGGTTTAGGTTGTAAATGTTCCTTCATAAGGGTGACTAATTCTTCAAATGTTTTTTGCGACGGCTTGACGGGTGTACACAAGTTAACCATCAGTTCGTACGCGTCACTACCTAGTACCGTTATTAGCGTTGCTACTTTAACTGCTGGTTTGACATCATTCGCTATGAAATATTGCTCCAGCCTATCTACGTATGAGTCCCAGTTGTCCTTGACCACATCGAACGCTCCAATCTTTCCGACCGACATCGCGGTAATCGTAGATTATTTTGCGACAAACGAATAGAATTAACTCGCGTATTCCACCACACAATACACACGCGTTAATATTTTCACTGATTTCCTCGTCGCCAGTTTATTATATATTCGAGTAGAAATAAACACGTCTGACTCTAAAGGCATTTATTGAGAGAGAAGACGGTGACAGCTGACATTCACATTCAATTGAAAGGATGACACAATTTCTTAGCCTACCCGCACTTACATCTATATTATCCTACATTACAGTATATGATGATACTAATATATAATATTACTGAAAGAGTGTGTGTCTGTCTGTCCGTCTGTCGGTCTGTCTGTCTGTCTGACTGCTACGCTTTCACGGCTCATCTGTTCAACTGATTTTGAGGAAATTTGGTACAGGGATAGGTTTTATCCCGGAAAATTCAAGTGTGCCCGCAGGAATCAAAAACTCACAGATTTCGCAGTCTGATGAATTGAATCTCAAACAAAAGTATGACTCAACTGTAAAGTCTGTGAACTCTCAACTCAAACAGTTAGCATGGAAGTTAAAGATCGCATCCCTGCAAACATCCCGCCGGGCGGACGTCCGGTCCGGGCCCGGCGCGCTCCTGGTCCGCTCCCCCGGCCCGCTCTCGGCTCGCTCCCCCACTTTACAATAAATCTTTTAGCTATTTTCCGCTGCCAAATTGTTTTTCGACGGTAGAACTTACGGTTTTAAGATTTACTTATATTATTATTGATAATGAATTATTGTATTTTGATATTATTTCCACAAGAAAAACATTTTATTCTATCAGGCATAAACTATATACCTTTCCAATACCTACAAGTCTTCAATCTTATCCTCGTATCTCCCCAGTGGCTGGAGACTGATCACTGTCCCCATCTTACCCGATTTCCCTCATTAATTTTTTGCCGCGCCCTTCTCTGCGACTTCTCCCTTGAAGAATGGATGTACCCAATCAATGAGGATGACTGCTATTTGTAAGATTCTCTGAAATATATAATAATAGGTACTAGCTAATGCCCGCGACTTCGTCCGCGTGGATTGAGGTTTTTCGCAGGAACTCTTTTATTTTCTGGGATAAAAAGTAGCCTATGTGTTATTCCAGACTATAATCTATCTCTGTGCAAAATTTCATCCAGATCCGTTCAGCCATTGGGGCGTGATTGTGTAACAAACATCCATCCTTACATCCATCCATCCAAACTTTCGCATTTATAATATTAGTAAGAGTAAGATATTAGTAAGACTAGATGATGCCCGCGACATCATCCACGTGGATTAAGTTTTCTTTTATTCCCGCGGGAACTCCTTAATTTTCCGGAATAAAAAGTAGCCTAGGTCCTTCCCAGGGATACAACCTATCCCTGTACCAAATTCCATCAAAATCGGTTTAAAAGGTGGGCCGTGAAAGCTTAGCAGACAGACAGACAGACTTCCGCATTTATAATATACTAGCTGATGCCCGCGACTTCGTCCGCGTGGTTTAAGTTTTTTTTATTCCCTCGTTACCGGGATAAAAAGTAGTCTATGTCTAGCTCCAGGTCCTCAACTATACCCATGCCAAAAATCACGTCGATCCTTTGCTCCGTTGCGGCGTGATTGAAACCAACAAACTAACAAACCAATAAACCAACAAAAAAACACACTTTCACATTAATTATAATATTATTATGATGGATTATATTCATAGAAACTAGCGACGCCGTCACCGCTGTCAGATTAGTTTGACGGACTAGCTATTTTAAAGGGGGACAGACGATCCAAAACATGACCGATAGTAAACGTCAGTGTGATCAAGTTGGCTCGGTGATGCTTTGATTTTGGTGATGTACGACTCGGAACGGCGTTTCAAATCGGCCGTCGTGTCGCTCCTGACACATAACTCTGGCGAGAGTTTTATCGCATCTCAAGGTTTGTGCCCGGCTTAACACGTTCGCTGAATTTACGACACTGCATCCAGGCCGTTCCGGGGCCATACTGCTTAGAGCAATACTGAAGCAATATTACTCAAAATGACAGTTCAATGTCACGTACGTTGACTTTCCTAAAATAAGGATAATCATACTAAATGCGAAAGTCACTTTGTTTGTTGGTTTGTTGGTTTGTCCTTCAATCACGCCGCAACGGAGCAACGGATTGACGTGATTTTTGGCATGGGTATAGTTGAGGACCTGGAGAGTGACATAGGCTACTTTTTATCCCGGAAAATTAAAGAGTTCCCGCGGGAATAACAAAAAACTTAAACCACGCGGACGAAGTCGCGGGCATCAGCTAGTTTTTTATACTTTAATCAATAATTTTAAATGGTTATCGAACATAAAATCAACAGAGGACGTTCACATTACATATTTTAGGAGATATTTAATAATCACAAAAAAATAATTTATTTTTGACTTATGCAACATCCCAGTTTGCTATACCTACAAGCATGTGAACGATAACACGGAGGAGTGTTCATTTTAAAATCTGATGACCTCTATGCCTTTGAGATGTAGAACGAAGATCAACACCGAATGGATCTTCACTCACAGAATGAGTTATCAGACAGCTCAGTATCAAAGCATTTACTCTTGTTTCTCATTACGAGAAAACTCGCTCCAACAAACACGCCGGAGGAGTTTTAACTTCACTATTTACACTTAATAACTGTTAGCGCGGCCGCACACGACCCGGCTCGCAAATATTAATAATTCACTTAATTTCAAGGAAACAGATTTAGGTCACGATTTAGGCAGCGTGCTGCGATACTTTTATGTTTAACTAGCGATATTATAGTACAGAGTTTAAATATAAGTTTTTTTTTGCATTCCACTCCTCAAGGGTACATTGACGTAGCTTTATGATAATATCTAACACCTATTTATACAGATACATATCAATCGATCGATTCAAATAAATGAATTGAATCGAGGCAATTAAGGCAGTGAAAATTAAAAGTTTTCACAAATACATTTATTTTATTTAAACATAATATGAGAATAACACTCAAATCTATTCTTCTCCTCGTAATGGGGTCAAAGTTAAAAAACAAACTAAGGTACGGCATATCATCGGACTCGAGATCAGGTTCTTTAAACAACCCGGCGTGTTTCTGCCCAGCCGTAACCTTCTTTAGGCCCCTTATCCAGCGTCAGGAATGCATTCAAGAAGTTTGCAAGTTGCATTTACTCTCTTAAGTTGTTGTCGAGTCTGACTTAACGAGCTACAACGTCACTTTAAGTTGTCCGTACTTAGTCATATCGATGTGCGAACTGTCTTATTATTGTTAGGGCTGTCGAAAGGTTTAAAATATAGAATAAAGATAGAGAGATCTATTCTATCTATACTAATATTATAAATGCGAAAGTTTGGATGGATGGATGTTTGTTACTCAATCACGCCAGAACGGCTTAACGGATCTGGATTTTTGGCACAAATATAGTAGTCTGGAATAACACATAGAATTCCCACGGGAACCAAAATCTCTATCCACGCGGACAAAGTCGCGGGCATCGGCTAGTTTTATCTAAAATACCTAGCTTTTACACGTAACTTCATCTGCGTGGATTTAGGTTTTTAATAGCCCATTGGATTTATTTCGCTGGCCCAGTGACCCAACTAGACTATTAGCAATAGGAGATACGTTCTATCGTACCAGTCCCGGTTACTATCACTAACATGATTATAGTCGTTAAAGCTTGCCAACCCGCATTGGAGCAGCGTGGTGGGTCTAAGCTCTAATTCCCTCTCTCCTATGATAGTGGAGGCCTGTGCATTATAAATGTCAACAGAATGCCCAAAATATAAAGCTTCGTTTAAATGATCCAAGATGTTGCTCCATCACACTTCTGAGGCCCAATTGTCTAAGCAAATCGTAATCATTTTATCTCGTAGCATAAAACGCGTTACTCGAACTGTTTAAGGAGTTCATACATGCTTTTTGACGTGCAGGCATTTATGAACCCCTTAAATAGGTTATTATCCGTATGAAAAACGATTACAATTGCGATTTCCTTACACAATCGTGGGGGCAGCAATCCGCTGCGTTGACCTCAAGAAAAACAGACGGGTCCAGTCGGTTAAGTCCAGATGCTTCAGAGTTCTTTTCTCACGGATAACATAGAATTAATATTCCTAGTCAAGGATTGTAATTTCTAATTAATAATTATTAAAACAATATTTTAATAAAGTTAAAATATTTACCTACTTAGTACTTATCCGTGAGCAAAATGCTCGAGCCATTGTAAATCCATATCCATACTATTATTTGTTCTGTCTGCGACGCTTTCACGTCCCATCTGATCAACTGACTTTGATGAAAATTGGTACAGGGATAGGATATAACTATCTCTGGGAAGAACATAGGCTTTGTATCCCGGAAAATCTAGTACTTATCAACGCAAATAGCTCGAGTGCTCTCGCTAGGGCTGACTGTAAAGGATAAAAAATAAAATGCATTTGTGCGAAAAAGAAAAGTTTAATGTAGTAATAAAAAAAAGAAATCAAACATCGGGGTTACAAAAGGACTTGAGTCTAAAAAAACTTACTTCTAAATAAACTTTAAAATATGTGAAAAAAATAACAGTGTTCATGTGTGCATAGAACCGTTATGACCCAATGGAACAATGGAGTGGAGATTGTATGAACTATAATATGTTTCATACTATGTTTAACACAAAAACAAAAACTTATAAGCAAACTTTTTTACTACAACCATCATGCCTGCATAAAGTAGCATATATACTCAATAAGCCGTACATATTAGTATGTTGAGCCGTCACACTTAAGGATTTACAATTCATGAGTGAATTATTAATTTATTATCGCAAACTAATCACAAAATCGGATAAAACTGAAGAATATAAATTGGGGAATAAAAAACAATTTTATTCTGTAGTTTTCTTTCGAAGCCGGTGTGCGTTTCCTTTCTATAAAATAAGCTACATATTATACTTTAGTTTAAATTACGTGTGCTTAATATTAACTTACATTCTAATGATGATAGCTCGGAGAAATCACGTATCTATGTTCCAAGGATAATAATAGATTAGATATTTTTAAAGACGTGTCAATCTGAAACAAATACGAGAAATGACGTTAAAAATTTACCTAGGTAAAAGCATATAATAAAACATTTTTTAAAATCTGCTCGGATATTTAATCTAAATTGGCATTAGTATTTCTGTTAACGGCAACGGTATTTTTTATTCTTATAAGTTGGTTCGGACTGCGATCTCAACTGATGGTAAGTGATGATGCAGTCTAACATGGTAGCGTACTAACCTATTAGGGGCATGGCAGCCTAATCGTTTTCTACACGGCATCGTACCGGAACGCTAAATCGCTTGGCGATACGTCTTTGCCGGTAAGGTGGTAACTAGCTACCGAAGCCGAAGCCTCCCACCATTTGTGAATTTGGGAATGACGCAAATCGTAATGCTAGTTAAAAAGTAATTTTTATAATCCTAAGAATAGTTAAACAAGCCGTGTGGTATCGTTGGACACCCTTGAGGAAATTAAAAAAAAATACAAAGAAACATAATATACAGCTTTGGGACTCGAACCGCGACATCTTGCTTATAACACGACTCCTATACGGCTGAACCTAATTAAGTATTTATCACAAACTAAAATAATAACAAGTATAAATTACAAATTTAAACAACCCCCGACTAGGATAAAGATATTTTCATGAAACATGGCTAAGAACACTCGGGATAAAATTATCTATGACACAAAAAAAAACTAAACGAAAATCGGTTCATCCGTTTGGGAGCTACGATACCACAGACATATACACAAACAGACACCTTAAACTTTTAACACCCTTCTCTTTTTGCGTCGGGGGTTAAAAAGAGTGAAAGAGTCTAATGCCTAAAAGTAAGAAGATTAAGTACTTACGAAATTCATTTAACAAGTCCCGTGTCGTTGTGATTGAGCGATGGTCTGAAACAAGAAATATGAAGAATTAACGCTTATCAGATATTAGATGCCCGCAACTTCGTACGCGACAATTGAGGTTTTTTAAAATTCCTGTGGGAAAACGACTGCGGCATGGGATAGTTTTAACCTAAAATTTTATGTTTTTTAATCTTGTGTCAGTCTCCAATATGCTGCAGGTCTGTGCTAAACTTTTGTCTGGGACCAGATATTATTGACCGAGCGAAGCAAAGGTCTCCGAGTCTTCTTGAGCGAATTTGCACTTGTCCGTACGTCCGTCTGTCAGAGCCTTATAACTTCTGAATTACTGAACGTAATTACTTCAAATTTAAATAAATATAATATGTAAACCGATAGCCTCCAGCCGAATACTTATGGCTTAAAAAGTTATAAAAATCTTTATTTCAGGGGGGCTCTCATAGAAGCGAATGCAAAGTAAAATATTTTTAATAGCGTTACATAGGGTTGCGGTATATCATTTTAAAGATAATTAGGAATAGAGTCCAACATTTTTTTTTACATTTTCCCCTGAAATTGACGAAATTCGGGCTGACGGGGGGCTTTCAAAGTGGAGATTTTAACGTCCAAAGTTGACCTCAGAACTCTCAATTTTCTGAAAGGCTGAGCCTGAAACTTGATCAGTTATTTGAATTAAATCCTGTACTTGAATAACAAATACTAAAATTAGGTAAATATTATAAGGAAATTATTTAATTTTAATGAGCTTAAGTATTTTCAACAGAACTTCTCAATGATGTCAATAGATGGCGCTCTGTTATGGCGATACCGTGAGGTCTCAGTTCGGGGCGAACCACTACTTATTATGATCAATTACATTTTAGTCAATCTAGCCAGGAATTAATCTCCAGGTTAAGGCCCCAGCAAACGTCACTAAGAGGCTGTGGAACTGCGAATAAAGTTCTCAAAATGAAAGTATACTCACATTCTTCTGATGGTTGGCGCCGTCCCTTGTGTCGGTCAGTGCCGGCAAGTCTCAAGGAAGTCGGAAAGGAGAAGGTAGATACTTGTTGTCGTTCAGGTGTCGGCCTTCTCCTCTAGAGTGTGGTGGGTCATCTGTGAGCCGCTCGCGAGGAGCGGGGCAGCGACGCCGGGCCAGCATCGCGGCCGCGCGGCATAGTGGACCACTACGCCGGCGGCTGCGGCGACGCCTGTGACGTCACTGTGGCGGCACAGGCGTACGCGGCAAGCGGCGGAGGTCTTCTGATGGGAGCAGTCTGCAGAGTGGCCTGAAAATATAAAAAGTTTTTTAATCCGTTGACTGTTTATCCTTTGGCTGCGATGAGCGATCTCATGCCAGTCCTAGATGGTAGTGGCGTAATCTGGGCAGGGAGCCCTAACCCCTTAAAAGGCGTGGCTACATAATACATGGTAGGTGGGAATTAGCCACTTTCGAAACCTTCCATCAGACCAGACCTGATTTTTTGACCAATTTTGAAATAATTAAAAATTCCCAAATTGACCACAGCGCATCACCACTGACTAAAGTAAGAAACAATTTCACAGATTTACAAAACTAAGTACTGGGTGTCATATTGTTAACCTAACGAGATAAAACAATACATGGTCATGGTCTAAATAAAAAAGAAAAAGTCAAAAAACTTACCAAACTCCCATCAGAAAAGTTTGTGACGCGGGAGCCCTGGCTTACTGGAATAGAAAAGTAACATTAAGGAAATTGACTGGAACTGCTTGAAATAACTTTACAGCTACACTGACTGACATATCAACGTACTACAGCTTGTACCATTGATCTATGATCTTGAAAATATTAAAAAATTAGTAAGAAGTAGAAAAAACTAGAAATGTGATAATAAATTTATCAGACTAGTCAAGAAAATGATTCTAACTTTGCTGGAAAAAATATAAAAGATTACTGTACAAAAGAGTCTTCTCTTTAATAAATTCAGATTTGAAACCTAAAATGGAAAATGCTCCTTACGATAAACGTAAAGAGAAAAAATACAATCTAGTAAAGTGGTTTAAAATCACGTGGTAATTTTAAGAATTTGGGAAAAATATACGAGGCATGAAACAGAATAATTCTCAAAAGTAAATTAAAAATGCAACTAAAAGTATTACAATCGAAGTAAAAACAAAAGAAATCAAAATTAAAGACTGTGGTGCAATGTTAAAAATATGAAAAAAATGAAAATTCTTCACAAAATGGCGGATGGGTCACTATCACGTCACTATACACTAGCCGTAAATAAAATAAACTACTTACGCCCCGCGTCGACGCCCGAATGCACCGAGTGCTTTGGGCCGGCGCTTTTTATACTGAAGGTAGGACTGCTTAGCTGAAAAACGATGTAAGTATGCTTACTTTTCAGAAATAAATGTATTGCTGAATGAAATTAGAGAGGTTTCATTAATGAATTAAACCTCCCGATTCTTCAGCATAATGATAAAAAGTGTCGTTATGGCTAATTATTATCTGAAAGCGATTTTTAGAAAATCACTGCGCCAGTAGTCAGTACCATCATGCATTTAGTGGTAAGGGGCACAAACCTCAGTAACGCAACTAAGAACACGGGACATAAAGAGACTTGTACCGTAGATATTTGCACCATAGCCAAACAAGCATGTAACTAAGCATAAATAAGCATAAATTCTAATATTTAATAATAAAACTTAATGTTTTAATAATAGAACTTAATGTTTTCTGGATATAAATATGATATTTTCGGGATGAGAGTTCCTGATGATTTTACTAGAAAAATAAGAAAATGTAGATTTTCAAAGTTTTTGGTAGTACAGGTAATTAAGGTAAACAAACCCGTGCAAAGTTAGCTCCGGTTATCTAGTGCATCATATACTCGTAGGTTCTCTTTATGATGTGGACTCATTATTTAGTAAGGAATTGTAGAAAAGTGTTTAGCTAGATTGTTTCTAAACTTAATAGTATTTTAGTGTTAAAAATGCAACTTACCAGGTACCACTTTTTCTTTTTAAGGCGATTGTTTTGATCGTAAGCGGAACATCCCAGAGCAAGCAAAGCGAATTCGTACAAAACTACCCACATTTTAAACCATGTCAGTAAAATATCAAAATTTCTTTAAATATTAAATTTTTGACAGTTACATTTGTTAAATATGTATGTTTATGTTGTATTTTGACTACTTTTGATAATAATAATTAGTTATTCCTGAGAAATCTTTATTTCAAACTACCCACATTAATTATTAATTAACGTAAATATACATTTATCGTTACGTACATCTAGGTGCATAATATTTCTCTCTATATACCTAATCAAAGATATTTCTATTTATTCAATGATAAATAGTGGTAAACAGCTGTCGACGAAGCCTCCCACTCATTCATACTTAATTATTATAAATGCAAAGTTGATGAATGGACTGATGTTTGTTACTCAATCACGCTGCGGATGGCTGAACGGAGCTGGATGAAATTCGGTACAGAGATAGATTATAGTCTGGAATAACACATGAGCTACTTTTATCTTGCGGGAGTTTCTGCGGGAACCAAAAAACCTCAATCCACGTGGACGAAGTCGCGACCATCAGCTGGTATCAAATATGAACACGTGAAGAGTGATTATAGAAATGTGTATGAAGACCATACTGCTCACCACTGCCACCAGAGAGGTTGACAGTAAGTTGCCCCATCGATGGCCCTTTACTGAGCATGAGACTCCTCACACAATAATAAAGCTTTGGCCGTAATTCACCACGCTGGTGACACAGCTTTGCGACCATCGCGTCATGAAGAATTCATGGGCATGCTGGTATTTATTTCATCGTTGTAGCAAGGGATATTTAAACGCATATATTTACTTAGAAAAGTGAGAAGTGCAAGCCCAAGGATTGAAGCCCGGATAACCTGGGATATTTAATTTATAAATTAGTTTTTAAAATAGTGAAGGAACCAGAAGTTTATTTCGCTATAATCCGCCACAGTAGACAAATCTGTTTGTAAGTAAATAAAACTGTGGTATCTTTACACCACTATTAAGATACTAAGATAGGTTTACCACAAAGATTTGTATACTGTGGCGGATTATAGCGAATTAAACTTCTTGTTCCTTCATTATCATGGACTTACGTAAAGTAGGTACTTAACATCTGCTTCTATCCAATATTAAGGTTTGCGGCTAACCGCAGGACCCAGGCACTAATAATTTTCCTCTCTTAATGTACCTATACAGCTATACATACAAATAATACATCTCCTAACAGGGACAAAGACAAAGCGTCCCAACGAATTACTCCTTCCATCTTGCCGACTGGTCGCATATAAACGTCCTTAAACAGCTCCTTAGAAGCCTTTTACATCATGCACTACCGACCTTAATCCAGCATACGAGTACATTCACTAAAATATACACTCTAAATTTAACTATTGAAGGTTGGAATTTCAGTGGTTCAATGTTTCGTGGTCATGTGCAAATTCTACATCGTCAAATAATACATTTCGTGTAAGCCTGAGAGGACAGAGGCAAAATAGAACCTATGAAATGTATCTAGAGGAAGCCTCGAACAAGATTAAATCAAGTAAGTACGTAAGTCGTACTTCAATGATCATAATCGATGGATCGAAATTCCGAAATATTTATATTGTATAAAGTACTTATTTATGGTGGAAACAACTTGTATAAAACTTCCCCGTGTGTTGAATTCGTAAGTATAACAATAAACTTGTGTTTAAAAAGTACATAGTTTTCCCTTCGTGTCAGTCAGCCCAGTCCAACTCGCACTTAACCGAATTCTTCTTCTTCTTAATCGAATTCTGAGAGGAACTCATACGAAGTACTAGTTACTTACGTTACTACGAGGGTTCATTTACAGCTATATTCCTTCTGTTAATCCAAAGTCCACAACCAACGTTCTCAAACCGAGACAGACAAAGAAAA
Source organism: Erebia epiphron (assembly GCA_963932025.1). Lineage (NCBI taxonomy): Eukaryota > Metazoa > Arthropoda > Insecta > Lepidoptera > Nymphalidae > Erebia > Erebia epiphron. The sequence continues at coordinate 11,565,974 of OZ009952.1, read as the reverse complement.
GTTTATAAGAATTAATGGGCGCAAGTCAAATATAACCGGGCCAACATGCGGGCCTTTTTCATTTAAACTTTGGGAAGAACTGAAAGAAACAACCGAAAACAAACACAACATAAAACCCGAAACGTTGATAAATTGAGTATAGCTCAAGTATACCTAGCTACTGTTTGTTTACTTAATTGTGATTGTACTTTGCTAGATTTGTATATTAGTAGATGATGCCCGCGACTTCGTCCGCGTGGACTAAGTTTTTTTCCCCGCCTAGCCTATGTCCTTCCCCGGGATACAACCTATCCCTGCACCAAATTTGATCACAATCGGTTGAATAGGTGGGCCGTGAAAGCGTAGCAGACAGACACACAGACACATTTTCGCATTTATAATATTAGTATGGAAGCATGGATATGGATAGTATGGATTGTATATTTTTTTTTAAATCCACTAGAAGTTAGCCCTTGCCTGCGATCTCACCTGATGGAAAGTGATGCTGCAGTCTAAGACGGTAGCGTGCTAACCTGTTAGGGGTATGGCAGATATTACATTATTCGCATTGGCTGGGTTATAAAAGAATTAAGTACACTTAATAGTTAGTATGATGCCAAATTAACTTAAACTAATCAAACTGAACAATTAAATTAAACAAAACACATTTTATGTACCAAAAAAGCGCCTTAAAAATAAGCACGGATATCACTTTTAATGAATAATTCGTTCTTGCTACACATTGAAATAGAATGAGTACTACTAAAATTCTACATAAATGTTGCTACAAAGATTTATTTTTCAGAAATGGCACCGGAGCGAAGCTGGAACGAGTCAGTTAGATACTCGTACAAGTACCTACTGCGAGTATCAAAGTGAAATAGTCTCTCTCGAATATATTTAGTGATTGATTATGTCTGTCCGTCCGTGACGTCCGACACTGAGTGTATCACGGCTTCTGAATGCGCCTCATTATCTCAAATTCACAAATAAATAAAATAAAAATGAATCGAATTTCAATTAGTCAAGAAAAAACGAGCGCCTGCCTGATTTATCACTGCAAATACTTTTCGCGAAAACTTTACGATTAGTTGACACCGCGCACACGCAACGCTATGGTTGGACTTAATTATTATAACAATGATTTTCATATGTTTTCCATCTGACTTGTACTATCACAAATTTCACAGTTAATTTTAGTCAGTAGTATTGCCACTAGTAGTATGAAAAAAAAAATCCGGCCGAGTTTGTAGGAATCTTCTCAGACAGGCGCGTTTTAGTCCAGTCATTTGGTAGTTTTACCTGGAAAGTTTCTCGGGAGTTGTGTATTTTGACGATTTATAGATTTCGACGTGCTCTTTCCGAATTTTTACTTTGCCACCAGCAGGGCGACCGCGTATCTTTTGCATCAATCATTGATACATCACAATCACCTCTGATTGGTTAACACTCTTCCACTATTGGACGAAATCCATTGACGCAGCAAGAATACCATAAATTCAGCCAATCGGAGGTGATTGCGATGTATCAATGATTGATGCAGAAGTTACGCGGTCGCCCTGCTGGTATCTTTGCCGCTCGCGCCGCCATATTGAGCACCAAATGACTGGACTATTTGGGACTCTTGGTAGCTTTAATTTTAAAACGACACTAAATTTCGACAAACTTATCTGACTCGGTGACAGCTTCGTTAGAATCTATGAAAAATAAATTAAAAACAAAAACGTTTAGTTATTGTTCAAAACTATAAAAAGTAAAACTAAACAGGTATAAAAATTAGTTTCAATTTTAGCCACTGGGCTAAATAAGTTTTTGGGACTGCATCGTAAATTATTATCTCATTTTATATTAGTACTAGCTGATGCCCGCGACTTCATCTCCTCTAAATTCTTAATTTTCCGGGATGAAAAGAAGCCTACGTCTTTTCGCTGGACGCAACCTGTCTCTTTACCAAAATAGCCAAATCGGTTGAAAAGTCACACTTTCGCATTTCTATTATGAATATGGATAAGTACTAGGTGTACTTTACACCTAAATAAATTAACAAATAAAGTGATTAAAACACCGGGATGTGATTTTAAATGAATCGCATCAGAGTGAAATATACGGGGACCTCGTAAATTACGCGCTCGGGGGCGGCGGGTTCTGTAATAAATCTGCGAACTTGAAAAAATTCCGAAGTGCTCCTCCAGCCCTGTTTGTGTTGCCGACCTCCGTGGAAACTTTTGCTTTATGGAAACGCGAGAAGTATCAAAGATTACGGAAAATTATTGGAACATTTCCCGTACCAATTTGCCGAAAAAGGGAAAATTTACGTTTGACGACCTCCCTGGTTCAGTGGTGAGCGCTGTGGTCTTACTGTAGGAGGTCCCGGGTTCGGGTACTGAAATAGCTATTTATGCAACTGTATCGTATAATGAGGGTAATTTTAATTCGAGTGCTGTTTTTTGATACGAGGCTTGCCGAGTATCAAAATAGGATAGTACGAGAATTAAAATGACTAATTACGTACAGTTGCATACAAGATTTTATCTACGACAAGGACGTCTTTATAATTTTTTACTTTATAAATTAATAAAAACCAAAAGTGCCAGAACCCAGAGCCGCTAAGCTATAGGTATCCTATTTATGAAGATAACCATATCGATACAGCTACGACTCATAACGATAGCTCCCATACAACGAACTGTATCGTTATGAGAAGCAAACACGAAAGAGGGTTCAATTCGATATAGTTGTCAAATTCGAAATTGGAACTTTTCGATGCTGGAGTAGATAAATAATATTTAACAAACTAGCGTCAAACAAAACTGGGCCATCCATTCAAAGAGAGAGAGCGAACAGGAAATTACCTATGCTTTTAAAATATTCTGCTACAAACTTTTCGGCATCGAGTTACAGTAATCGTACCTATGAACTTCGATTACGCCGAGATATCGAGAAATCGATACGATTTGAATTTAGACTGTGAATTTAGAGCCGAAAACTTTTTCGATTACGAACTTCGGAATTCTATCTCGAGCGATTATCATTATGTTAGCGTTGCAAATAATAATTTGGATTAAATTCAATATTTAATTGATTGTATCGAAATAGCTTACTTTTCAAATAGCCTATTTATTTGAACGAGTAATCATAAAGGTCGAGTATAGTCGCCCGAACGGGCTGGAAGTCCTTAATTATTTAACTGTGAACAATTATTTATTGTGGAATTACTGAGTAGAGTAAAAGTATAATATTATATTTTAATACATACCATAAAAGGCGTAACAATTATACAGATAAGTATTAGTGTTACTACATCTATTATAATTATATATAATTACTGATCGATGAGTCGATTAAATTGGAAATAGAAATAACTGGTGTCTTAATCAATTATAACTACCTATATTTAAATTAATAAACGTATCATGTTAATAATCAGTAGGTACGGAAACACACAACGGTCCAAATTTCGCGCCTACAAATGCTAAATATATGCTGCACATACAAGGCGAAAGGACAAAAAGTCTTTCTCCTCCGACGAGGTCGCTTTGTGAGGATGATTGAGTCTTGATGATCCTATCCATCCATCCATCAGCCTGTATGCATCCACTGCTGGACATAGGCCTTTGATCCTAATTGTTCAAAATTAGTAAAAATTTATAATAACTAGTTTGAAGCAGTGATAGCCACCCGATCTCCTCTACGGGGTCGCGGGTTCGATCCCCAGGCATGCACCTTCAGCTTTTAGAAGTTATGTGAGTTGAGAAATTCAAAACGCACATAACTTCTTCAAACGGTGAAGGAAAACATAGTGAGGAAACCTGTTAAACGTGTTAAACTTCTCGAAGGTGTGACAATGGCCAACCCCTTTCTCATTCCGAGACGAGACTCTTGCTCAGTTGTGAGCCGGCAATGGGTTGATAAGAGAGAGAGAGAGAGAGAGAGAGAGAATAGTTAGTAATTTTATTGACGTAGGTGACGTGGGTCTCCTGTATCGCGTATAGGTACTTACTCGTTGTCCTTGCGACAGAAGCGACGCCACGCGACGCGACGGGATACGACGCCATAGAAAATGGCAGACGTATCTACGCGACAACGTAGGCCAAGTGCAGATGGCCCTTCACGTGGCCTAGGTTGTCGCGCCACTGTTTGATAAAGTCGCGTCGCATTGCGTCGCGTTGCCGCGTTTGTCGCTCAGCTAGGACAACGGATAACCTACTTTCTTTCTAATATAATTACCTAAAGGAAAATTTTAGACGGTGTCCGGGTAAAATTATATAATCGTAATGTACAAAACACCCGGCGCTTGAAAGAATAATATGCTTTTCCTTTGTAGTCCGCCCCGCAATATTTCTTGCTCGGCCCACTTTTGTTTCCCTTATTTTTCTTTGTCACGTTAAATACAATCACCATTAATATTATAAAATATTATATTTATCAGGTATTTATATTATAACTAGATGATGTCCGCGAATTCGTCCGCGTGGATTTTTTTTATTCCAGCGGGAACAGCTTAATTTTTCAGGACATATTAGTATTGCGGGATAAAACCTATCTATAATACCAATTTAATTAATTTAAATCATTAATTAAATTTCATAATTTAATTAATGAAATTAATACAATTAAGGTTCATTTCACTTTGACGCTAATGTCATCGAATTTTTATACGATCAATCGAATTCAAACTCAGCATAAGCGTAGTGGACGTAGACGCAGGAACCATCTACTGAATTAATAAAAAAAATAAACAAACCACTAACAAATAAGTAATAAATCGTATTGAACGGTGCGCGAAAACCGGAACGCTACTACCCTTGACAATACAATGAAGTTCGTCGCATTTTATTATTTTTGTGCCGGACATTGTATACGCGGAAATGATTTGGGGCTAAAGTTTGTACTACACCCATCTACACCTGTCATAACATCGGTAAACTCTCCTATTATATTTGTCACCGTAAGATTGCAAAGGCTGTTGGATGGTAATCTAACTAGCGATATTGTAAACTGTCGACAGATTACAATCTAACGCATTATTTTTCGGTAGATTGTAATCTGTTAGGTATATTAACCCGATAAAACATAAGTTACTAAGTACCTATCTAAGGGCACTACCTAATTATTTATGTCGAACCCTAACCTAACCTACAAGAAAGAGACAAGAAAACGTAAATAAAATGAATATTTCAAAAATTTACACTTAAAACATTGAACGGTTCACAATCTTTCAACTGTTTACAATCTATCGAAAAAAAAAGCGTTAGATTACAATCTTACGGTGACATATATAAAAAATTCTAAGTCCTGACTGAGTGACTGACTGACTGACTTATATATCGACGCACAGCCTAAACCGCTGGCGTTAGAAACTTGAAATTTTGACAGTAGGTTCCTTATGTAACGTAGCCGCTCACTAAGGAAGGATTTTTCAAAATTCCACCCCTAAGGGGGTGAAATAGGGGTTGAAAGTTTGTATGAAAGTCCGTCATTTCTAAAGTTATTATACATGAAACATAGTATATCAGCTACAGTTAAAAAATTAAGTAATACGTGTTTTACATTTTCTGAAAATTCTACCCTTGAAAGGGTGAAACAGGGGATGAAAGTTAGTATGAAAGTACTTCATTTCTCAAGATATTTCTCAAGTTATATCAACGAAACCTGGCATTTTGGCTTAAAGTAAAGAATAAAGAAGAATATGTGTCACAGTTTTGAAAAATTCCACCCTTCAAGGGGTGAAATAGGGGTTGAAAGTTTATATGAAAGTCCTTCATTTCTCAAGTTATAACCATGATACTTGGTATATGTGCTGCGGGTTAAAAATGAAGAAATACGTGTCTCACGGTTTTTGAAATTCGACCCCCAAAGGGGTGAAAGTTGGTATAAAAGTCCTTCATTTCTCAAGATATTTCTCAAGTTATATCATCGAAGCTTGGTATTTTGGCTCTCGTTAAAAATTAAAGAAGTACCTACGTATGTCACAGTTTTTCAAAATTCCACTCCTGAAGGGGTAAAACAGGGGCTGAAAATTTAAATGAAAGTCCTTCATTTCTAAAGCCATGATAAACTTAGCGATTGGGCTTTTCTTACTAATATTATAAATGCGAAAGTTTGGATGGATGTATGGATGTATGGATGTATGGATGGATGGATGTATGGATGTTTGTTACTCAATCACGCCCCAACAGCTTAACGGATCTGGCTGAAATGGCACAGAGATAGATTATAGTCTGGAATAGCACATAGGCTACTTTTAATCCCGGAATATTAAAGAGTTCCCGCGGGAACCACAAAACCTAGATCCACGCGTACGAACTCGCGGGCATCAGCTAGAGGTTAAATATGAAGTACGTGTTTCACCATTTTTGAAAATTCGACCCCCTAAGGGGTGAAAAAGGGGATAAAAGTTTATAAAAAAGTCCTTCATTTCTCAAGATATTATTCAATTTAATATCAACGAAAATAAAGAAGTACGTACGTGTTTGAAAATTTTATCCCCAAAGATGTAAAATAGGGCGTTTGTCCTTCAATCACACCGCAACGCAGCAACGGATCAACTTGATTTTTTGCATGAGTAAACAGTTGAGGACCTGGATAGTGACATTAGCTACTTTTAATACTGGAAAATTAAGAAGTAGGTACCTGTGGAGAAAAAACTTAAACAACGCGGACGAAGTCGCGGGCATCTGCCAGTTATAATATAAAACATTAAAAATTCTCAATTTAAGTAGGTACCTTTTTATGGTACTTAACTAAATAACGCACTCGAAGCTATAATTTAATTAATTAAGTTAATTGCTTAATCGGGTGACAGAAGGGATAACTCACTTTTTGCGCAAAGGATCAGCCTGGCTGTCCAGCACGGAAATGGCGCTAGCAATTCTAATTCAACCATTCTACGCGGGCATGATTTATATAATAACTAGCTGATGCCCGCGACTACGTCCGCGTGGATTGAGGTTTTTGGGTTCCCGCGGGAACTTCTTAGTTTTCCGGGATAAAAAGTAGCCTATGTGTTATTCCAGACTATAATCTATCTCTGTGCCAAATTTCATCCATATCCGTTCAGCCGTTCGGGCGTGATTGAGTAACAAACATCCATCCATACATCCATCCATCATCCAAACATCCATCCATACATCCATCCATCCAAACTTTCGCATTTATAATATTTATTTGATTTGATATTTATTTGATTAGGTATAGTACATTCAATATTAACTGGCGTCTTTCCACTTGAGACCGTCATTAGCAATAACAATAGGACTAGTCGTGGCGGGTGAATTCTTTGTATTGCAAAACACGTGCGGCGTTCAAACGGTGTTTCAAACGTTTTTGATACTTTCCCTATGTTATCTTCCTTTAAATAATATAATCAAATAGAAATACCGCTCAGTTGTTTTTTAAACTTTGAAGAGATTCATCATCATCACTACAGCCTATTAACGTCCCACTGCTGGGCACAGGCCTCCACTCTCATAGGAGAGCGGAAATTAGAGCTTAGACCCACCACGCTGCTCCAATGCGGGTTGGCGCCAGAAAGTGGAAAGACGCCAGTTAATATTGAATGCACTATAGATAGCTTAGCTAAGTTTAAGTTCTTTTGTATTGCTAAGCGCGTTCCAACTTAGATTATTGCCTTAGCCTAGGCCTCATTATTGCTTTGCACTAAGCATGATTGTTGTTGTCGTTGCCTATCTTTCAATAAAAAAAAATGTTTTCAATAAAATATGATTAAAAAAAAAAGGAAGCAACTAGCAAATAAAATAAAGGATTCGGTGTGTCCTCAGCCTACAGGAGTTATTCCCAACGGGTAACAGAATAAATAAGTACAGATAAAATATAGTTGTGAACATCGTAATTGGAATCATAATGTTCTGTTACAAACGAGCCGAATGATTTAACTTTGTTTTATATCTTGTAATGGAGCTGTGTAAAAGTAATATTTTGCTTATTTATAACTAGATGATGACCGCGACTACGTCCGCGTGGATTAAGTTTTTTAGATTCCCGGGGGCAGTTCTTAATTCTCCTTAACTTTCCTATGTCCTTCCTCGGGATGTAATCTATATTACCAAACCAAATTTCATCAAAATTCGTTGAATAGATGGGCCGTGAAAGCATAGCAGACAGACAGACAGAAACACTTTTACATTTATAATAAAAATTCTTTCGAAAAACCGACTTCCAAAGCCACTGTAAAGTAAAAAATAATTTTGATTTTTAGGGTTCCGTAGCCAAATTTGGCAAAAACGGAACCCTTATAGATTCGTCATGTCTGTCTGTCTGTCTGTCTGTCTGTCTGTCTGTCTGTCTGTCCGTCCGTATGTCACAGCTACTTTTTCCGAAACTATAAGAACTATACTGTTGAAACTTGGTAAGTAGATGTATTCTGTGAACCGCATTAAGATTTTCTTACAAAAATAGAAAAAAAACAGTAAATTTTGTAAACTGAAACTCAAAAAATTTTTTTTCATCTAACCCATACGTGTGGGGTATCTATGGATAGGTCTTCAAAAATGATATTGAGGTTTGTAATATCATTTTTTTCTAAACTGAATAGTTTGCGCGAGAGACACTTCCAAAGTGGTAAAATGTGTCCCCCCCCCCCCCCCCCCCTGTAACTTCTAAAATAAGACAATGATAAAACTAAAAAAAATATATGATGTACATTACCATGCAAACTTCCACCGAAAATTGGTTTGAACGAGATCTAGTTAGTAGTTTTTTTTAATACGTCATAAATCGTTATCCGCAATTTACCTTTCATTCAATCAACTCAAATATTTAAAATAAAAATATTTTTAATAATTTAAAACTTACTACAGCTTTGTACGGAACACTCGGTGCGCGAGTCCGACTCGCACTTGGCCGGTTTTTTTTAGTTGAGCCTGACGCGTCAACTATGCCTCACTTTGTTATACTCCCGACTTCAACAGTGTGTAGAAATCAAAATGATTTTTTACTTTACAGTGGTTTTGGAAGTCAGTTTTTTGGAAAGAATTTTTATTTTTAACTTTTTAGTGTACTCTAAATCTTAAAGGCTTAGTGCAGTACCATGCAGCATCAGAGTTGAGGAGTTGGAAATTGGGTTTAAGTATGAAGTCGTTGCTTGGCACCTACAAAATTTATTCACCGTAAAAAAATCATAAATCACTATGTTTAAGGAGTTCTGTACCCTGCAGCGACTGCCTCGTTGGTCTAGCGGTTAGCATAGTCGACTGCGGATCACGAGGTCCTGGGTTCGATTCCCGGTCGAGCATAAAAGTTTGGTATTGGGTTTTTCAATTAAGAAATTCTCAGTGCCAGCCCGGAGTTAGGAAGTTGGCGGTGTTTCACCCCCGTGCCTCGGAGAGCACGTTAAGCCGTCGGTCCCGGTTATTATCACTAACATGATAATAATCGTTAAAGCCCGCCAACCCGCATTGGAGCAGCGTGGTGGGTCTAAGCTCTAATTCCCGCTCTCTTATGAGAGTGGAGGCCTGTGCCCAGCAGTGGGACGTTAATAGGCTGTAGTGATGATGATGATGATGTACCCTGTAGCATCAGGGTTGAGGAGTTGGGACTTGGGTTTAAGTATGAAGTCGTTGCTTGACACCTACAATATTAATTCATCATAAAAAAATCCTAAATCGCTATTTTTAAGGAGCTCTTTACCCTAAAGCATAAGGGTTGAGGAGTTGGGACTCAGAGTTGTATCGTATACACGTGACTTGATACCTACCATATGAATTCACCATCAAAATTTCCTAACTCACCAGTTTTGAGGATTTCATGTAGTACGGTACACCTACAGCGTCAGGATTGAGGATTTGGAGTCAGATTTTCTTATGGGACCACCTCTAACTATTGAAAAAAATTGTTCAAATCGGTTTAGAAACCACAGAGATATACACCGACACACATTAAAAAACGCGCCGAATTGAGAACCTCCTTTTTTAAATATAATATTAGTAATATAATATGGATTTTATCCCAACCAAATTTCGCCCACGAAATCTGCCAATTTCGAAGGCGACTGGCCTACTAACGACGACCTCCTTGGCGCAGTGAGCCCTGTGGTCTTATAATTACGTGGAAGGACCCGGATTCGATCCCCGGCATGGTCACCTTGGAAATGTATTTCTGATGTTTCTCTGGTCTGGTCTGGTGGGAAGCGTTATTACATACATACATACATATTTCATTCGAATATTATACGAAAGTGTGTTTGTTTGTCTGTTGGTTTGTGCTTGAATCACACCTCGTCAAAGCAACGTCATGTACGCGATTTTTTGCATTGGTCTAATTGAGTACCTGGAGAGTAATATAGGTTACTTTTATCCCGGAAAATAAAAGAGTTCACATGGGAATCAAAAACCTTAATCCACGCGGACGAAGTCGCGGGCATCAGCTAGACAAATAAGGCTTTATTTATAAAGGGCCCCATTACATTAAGGCATCGCATTTCATACATCTCTGTCCAGTGAGCCGCACTACATACATACACGTCACTCACGCCACGCCATATTACGTCACTGTGACGTCATTACTCCACGCCGCCCCTCCGCTTACGCACGATACATTATGGGAGAAGAAAAGCGGACTTTTATAAGATGTTTTTCCTTGTACTTCAGCTATTAGGTGGGGGAGGAATGTCCTTCAGTTTTTGGGGTTAAAATGTTAAATTGTGCTCATAAATCTTGATAAATAGATACGCGGGTTGCTATGAAAAAGTTTAGTTTAGTTTTCATGAAGTGTCATTGAAGTGTGTATGTCACCGTAAGATTGTAAAAACCGTTAGATTATAATCTAACTCGCGAAATTGTAAACTGTCGAATGATTACAATATAACGGATTATTTTTCGGTAGATTGTAATCTGTTAGGTTTATGAACCCGATAGAACCTAAGTGCCCGGCCTGCAGAGGGCACTACTTGATTATTTATGTCGAACCCTAACCTAACCTTCAACAAAGAGACAAGAAAACGTAAATAAAATGAATATTTCAAAAATTGACACATAAAACATTGAACAATTCACAATCTTTCGACTGTTTACAATCTATCGAAAAAAAAAGCGTTAGATTACAATCTTACGGTGACATGTGTAATATAATCCGCGGGAATTAATTTTTTTTAATTCCCGCGGGAACTCTTTAATTTTCTGACCTATGTCCTTCCCCGGGATACAAACTATCCACACACACTTGTAATCGATATCCATATTATGGGGGTGCATAAAAACCAAACCCACAAACATTGCAAGATAAATAATGGCTTGTTGTAGTTATAATTATGTTTAAAACCAAAAAAGCTGTCTGATTCAAATTCAAGTAAACTTATTTCTTTATCTACCAAAAATTAAAATCTGTGAAAAAAACCGTGCTTTATCATAACTAGGGAGAAAGAGCCCCTACCAGCGCCGTGCAGTGTGAAAACTCCCTAACTCTAGTATCATGGAGCTCTTACCTTACATAACACCAAAGAAAACCGAAAAACGTATCGACACTTTCGCACAAAGCTTAGGAGAGCCGCCACTCTATCACTCTCGCCTCATTTCCACTCGCTATCACCTTTTCGCACGCAAAACTTTAATATTTTTATTTTCCCAAATCCTTTTACCCTACTAAAATCAACCTTAACTTAATGCAGTAATATATGTTTTGGATTACCACGGTGTGAAAATTTAACGCATATCACGAAAAAGGCTGTAACATATGATACGCGAAACTGCAACAGTAGCTGAGATTGTTTTAAAAATGATTAAACTACACGTTATCCCTTGACCGTAATCTCACCAGATGGTAAGTGATGATTATGTCTAAGATGTAAGCGAGCTAACCTGGCAGTTATATTAAATCCATAACCGAATCGGTTTTTATCGTACCTACCAGAACGCGAAATCGCTTGGCGGTACGTCCTTGCCGGTAGGGTGATAACTAGCCACGGCTGATGCCTCCTACCAGGTTAGACTAGAGAAAATTCAGAAAATATGAATTCCTAAATTTACCCTGTGGAGATCGAACCCGGGGCCTCTCACTTATAAGACCACAGCGCTCATCACTGCGCCAGGGAGGTCGTCAAAATTGTCGCTTCTGTCTGACTGCAGCATCATTCACAGAGGTGAGTCGTTAGCTTATTGTAGACTTAAAAACGAAGACTACCTAATAAATAAATTGTATGTAGTATGGACGAAATATTTTCCCAGAGATTTTCTCACAAAATGAGTTTTCCCTTGATCCTTTCATCGGAACAAAATATCGCTGAACGCAGAACAAAGGGATTTCTCCCACAATTAAGAATACATCCGACGCTGTTGTTCTACGGCCTAATCAATCAAAGGCCACGCACTGTGCATGGTTGAGGAATCGCCAAGTTCAGTGACCAAATACGTAAAATAAAAAAACAAAATTACAGATTTTTTACGTATTCGGTCAAACATCACTTCCATAATAAGTGAGATGCTGCCACAGCTTGCTGGATTTGATTACTGATAATTTACGATCTGATATTTCGTTTTTAGGGTTCTAATGGTGAACTTTTAAGGTGCGACTCTTTTCGAACGTCCATCCGTCCGCCCGTCTTATCGTTGCTAATTTCAGTACCTACTAATGATATAGACTAGAAATATTGAAGTGCTTTAAAATTTGCTTGACAAACTTCGACGATATTTGGGCACTGAGATAATTTACATCCTAAATCCCTTAGAGATACTTTTTATCTCGGGAAATTGAAGAGTTTCCATGGATTTATTATATAATATTTATAAATATAAAAACAAGCCTCTTTTAAGTAATTATATTGCGGGTCTTGGCTGTCTTGTTAACTTTATCGTTAATGTGATATAGTGGATTGGATTTCATGAATGATGATGTCTATCGGGCGATAGGAGAAATATGAGCAATTACAATTTATTATCCTTGAGGAAAAACAAGAATAGACTATGCCACATAATATATTTGATGCTATATTTTTATCATTCACTTATAGTATTAGCTAATTACATTAGAGAAGTGGTAGGTAGTAAGAATAAGTATTAATTTGTTGATCATGATAAGAGTAAACGTATTATTTAGTTGTTTAAGTAAAATAAGTCTTTCAGTATAAATTAAATAATAAAAATTTAAATCATTTTTATATCTAAAATGTACATACTTGAATAATGTATATGTCTAATCTAATCTAGTGTCTAATCTAGTAAAATGTGTTTAAGACTAAGTTAAGTTTAAGAAAAATGTTGAATATTGTAACGAAGCGTTACAATATTCAACATTTATATTTAACGTTCATATTTAAATTCCGTGCAACCTTTCTCCAGCATTAGGGTAAGTTTTGAATGGTACCTAAAACAGGTAAATCGTTGTCATTTTCATTTTCATTGTTCGCAGTTTTTTATTCTTATTTTGTTGATTTATTTGAGTAATTAGTAAAATCATTATTTCAATTGTCCATTGCAATCTTTGTTTTAGTATTTCGAGTTTTATCAAAATTCGTTCGTAACTTTCCATTAGATTGCATCTACATTTTTATTTTTCAATCAACCCTCATTTTGTTTCGATTAAGTTAAATATCTTTGTTTTCCATATTTTTGGGCCTTCAGCCAAGCACTAATTCACATTTATTGTAAACTCCGTTCTGGATCCACCACACCGACAATCCTATCATGCCAAAGTACCTCCTGTGGTCTACACAGGCCAGGGCCAGATTCAGAATGGAATTTGATATGCCAGACGTTAACTAGTCGGTATTATCGATTCCAGAAGCAATTACGTTCGCACTATACCATCCTGCTGGCTGACCATCTAGCCACGCCACACCAGCACCGTTCGGGATCCCAACGTTAACATCTGCTGTGCTGCGCTCCTCACCTCTGGGCCGCCTACTACCATCGCGGCCAATCACCCAGGAGAGTACCTAACTACCACTGAGGTCAAAGCAGATATCACGTTACACCACGACCTACTCGTTGAGCAAAGCCGCAGTATCTCTGTGCCCATTTTAGGGTTCCGTAATGAACGTTTTTACAGTTTTCCATTTTGCCTTTCATTACATTTCCTTCTTTTTTTTCTAAATATAAACAATTTTCAGGCTTATTTATAAATTTTTATTTATAGGTTTTAACTAAAAGTAGAACACGGTGTTAGTGTAGTGGTTCGAGATTCAAGTCCCAGGAACTAACATCTAGCTTTCTTTTAGGTAAATTTATAAAGGCATGTGAACACCGTGAAGTCTGTCAGTCCGTACTTGGACAGCGTGTTGGACTATGACCTCCGGATATTCCGGATGAATCCTTCGGATTCTGGCAGGAAACCCGTACTCAGTAGTAGCTCTCAATGAAAATAAAAACCTATTCAAGTCTATTCCTTAGGGCATAGGTATATAGGTAGCATACGCCGTATTCTTTACTAGGAGGTTCACGAAACTGTTCTAAACAATACACTTTGGTATTCACAAGTTGAAAATTCCGCACAAAGCATTTTAATTACGTACCAACGTACAAAATTGCGTCAATATGTTTAATAAACTACCACTCAACGCCGTTATAGTGTGCCCTAACAAGTCTGTAACGGTCATAATCGCCTGTCAATGTGTCACGGGCTCTATACGAAGTGAACACGTTAACTCTATTGGCGACACGGTATTTTCGCTCTAAAGTGCTGAACATTAGAGTAATGCTCGCACTTCATCCACGTCCACTGCGAATTCTCCAGCTAAATTGGCTAAGCCAGGAATTGAAAACAATTTTTTAGCCCTTTTCAACATGAAAATAGAATCCATCCATACTAATATTATAAATGCGTGTGTCTGTCTGTCAATGTATAAGCGTGTCTGTCCGTCTGCCTGTCTACTACGCTTTCACGGCCCATCTGTTCAACAGATTTTGATGAAATCTGATACAGGGATAGGTTGTATCCACGGGAAAGACATTTTTAATCACTGATATTTGATATAGAGCCGATAATTATTATCTCGTTCTACAGTAAGCTCTATTACGTGTCTCAACCCATTGGCGGTATATAACACAGTACCAGTTAACCAGCTTGGTGGACTTTGGCCAAAACCCTTCTAGTTCAGAGAGCACAGCTAAGTAGTCCAGCAAAGGTTTGAAATGATATGACTTAATGTAAGCTCCAAAAGAAGAAGTAAGTAAGAAGTTGACTAGAGTAGGTACTGAAGATGTAGTTGCCTGGGGGCTTACTATCATCGCTTAAAACAGTATTATTTTAGTCTTATTGACACTCTTGCCTCAGAATTATAATCCTTACTAGCTGATGCCCGCGACTTCGTCCACGTGGTTTGAGTTTTTTGTTATTCACGCGGGAACTCCTTAATTTTCCGGGATAAAAAGTAGCCTATGTCACTCTCCAGGTCCTCAACTATAACCATACCAAAAATCACGTCAATCCGTTGCTCCGTTGCGGCGTGATTGAAGGATAAACCAACAAACCAACAAACCAATCATCATCATATCATATCATACTAATATTATAAATGCGAAAGTCACTTTGTTTGTTGGTTTGTTGGTTTGTTGGTTTGTCCTTCAATCACGCCGCAACGGAGCAACGGATTGACGTGATTTTTTGCATGGGTACAGTTGAGGACCTGGAGAGTTACATAGGCTACTTTTTATCCCGGAAAATTAAGGAGTTCCCGCGGGAATAACAAAAAACTTAAACCACGCGGACGAAGTCGCGGGCATCAGCTAGTAAACCAATAAACCAACAAACCAACAAACCAATAAACAAACACACTCTCGCATTTAAAATATTATTAGTATTATTTTATGGGTGTCTAGGTACGCCATATTAAACGTCAATTTTATTATAATGACTAGCGAATGCCCGCGACTTCGTCTGCGTGGTTTGAGGTTTTTTGATTCCCGCGGGAACTCTTTAATTTTCCGGGATAAAAAGTAGCCTTAGATGTGCTATTCCAGACTATAATCTATCTCTGTGCCAAATTTCAGCCAGATCCGTTCAGCCGTGCGGGCGTGATTGAGTAACAAACATCCATACATCCATACATCCATCCAAACTTTTGCATTTATAATATTAGTAAGATAAGATAGTAAGCCCGGTGATCTACACAATGCTAATGCATCAGGCATTGCATTGCAAAACGCGGCTGATTGGCTCGGCGCTGGATCCACCTCTAGTGGGCACTCGGCCTAATTCGACGCCCGTTCCTTTGCTAATTGGTTCGTTACTTTGCTGCGAACGAAACAGTAGTGATTGATTTGATCTTGAATAGGGATGATGCCTACTTCAAAAATAAATGATTTCTTACTGATTATTAAATAGAGGGTCTTCCAAATGAGCTAAAATCCAAATCCTCGTATTTAAAACTATAGATTGAAGAAAAAAAGTGACTTGCGTTGAAATTTCATGACGCTGTGACGTCAAAAGTACCAATGTATTTCATATAAACTCTATACTAGAAGCGCGTTTTTTTTTTGATAAACAGTTGTTGATTTTATTGAGCCCTCCCGCTTTCTTTTAATAGATTCCTTAAAGGTTGCCTGGAAGAGATCGCTATTTAAGCGATAAGGCTGCTTGTTGCGCCACACCCATTAAGATTTTTTTTGTGTTTTATTTCTTTTATCCACTCCAGCATCGAAAAGTTCCAATTTCGAATTTGACAACTATATCGAATTGAACCCTCTTTCGTGTTTGCTTCTCATAACGATACAGTTCGTTGTATGGGAGCTGTATCGTTATGAGTCGTAGCTGTATCGATATGGTTAACTTCATAAATAGGATACCTATAGCTTAGCGGCTCTGGGTTCTGGCACTTGATTGATTTGACTTTTTTATTAATTTATAAAGTGAAAAATTATAAATACGTCCTTGTCGTAGATAAAATCTTGTATGCAACTGTACGTAATTAGTCATTTAATTCTCGTACTATCCTATTTTGATACTCGGCAAGCCTCGTATCAAAAAACAGCACTCGAATTAAAATGACCCTCATTACGATACAGTTGCATAAATAGCTATTAATGGTGTACAATAATAAATTTTTCCTTTTTTATTTTGAGTTTTCATCATCTCAATTGTGTTAATGTCAAAACATCCATACTGCCGGTCAAATTTAACATCTATCTTCGGTCGTGTCGGATTGTCCGTCCCAAGGAGCTATGAGAGTAAAGGAACAGAGAGTACACCTGTGTTCGAGGACACACTAATTGTGCGCATTAATATCTCCCGCGCACATGGCTAAACTCTCTGGAGATTGGCCACCGTGGACGAAATTCGGTCAGGAGAACATCAAATCAAATACCTATCAAATAAATATTATAAATGCGAAAGTTTGGATGGATATTTGTTACTCAATCACGCCCTAACGGCTGAACGATAATCTGGATGAAATTTGGCACAGAGGTAGATTATAGTCTGGAATAACACATAGGCTACTTTTTATCCCGGAAAACTAAAGAGTTCCCGCGGGAACCCAAAAACCTCAACCACGAGGACGTAGTCGCGGGCATCAGCTTGTTATTTATTATTAGTTGGCTAGATGTATATTTACCTGCTTTCCTACCTTGCCTACTTACGTAATTACCCTAAATAAGTAAACTGGAAAAGAAGCTATTATCTCAAAATTAATCTCGTCAAAAACATCCACGGTGCGGAGAAAATAATTTAATTTCCCCATTTTCATTCCAAAAACTGGATGGTACTCGAAAGAGTAAACCGTTTGAGTTCTGTATGAAAAAGCAATTAGAATAATGAATCTGAAGGGCCTTCAAGACCGGTGGGAGGAGGGACCAGTTTATATTGGTCTCGTAATTGAAAGAACCTTGAGGGTTTCAAGGATCAATTTCCGCTGGTTGTTCTGAAGAATGGGCCTACCTATTTCATTGTGCGCCTACACTCAAGGCGCTAAGATTTTCGCGTCCAAAATCTCTTTAATACGTTGAAGTGGCTTCGGTAAGTATTTAGATGTTTTCCTGTTCGTTTTTCCGACAGGTGTTCCGTACAAAGGCGTCGCCCACTTTTGTAAGGTGGATAAAATCTAATTTTGGCGTGTGCCTACTTGCCAATGATTTTATGGATAACTAGCTGATGCCCGCGACCTCGTCTGCGTGGAGTAAAATGTTTGATTCCCACGGGAACTCCTTAATTTTCCGGGATAAAAAGTATGTAAGTGTTTGTTGGTTTGTCCTTCAATCACGTTTTATCAGAGCAGCGGATCGACGTAATTTTTTTGAAAATTAAGTAGTTTCCGTGGGAATCGAAAAAAACTTATTCCACACGGACGAAGTCGCGGGCATCATCTAGTTTCGTTAAAATAAATTGAGCACTATGATTTAATTACAAAGCTTTGAATTCATTACAAACTAAGTAGGTATTTATGTTCCCAGTGTGTGCTCAGAACAAGTAACGACTGGAAGATTTGTTATGATCATCCTTTATGGCTCCGCGGGTGGTGAAAAGTGCATCGAGATTGGTACAGTCGACTGCGCTGGATATTAAACTCTATAGCAAAAGTAATTAGGTGTAAATCCACTCAACGGTTTGTTTGCTTAAATTGCAAAACAAACAGAACTAAATGATATTGCTGCAACGATTATACAGAAACTCAGCCCGAATCAGATTACGTCCCATTGAAAAATGAGAGTAAGGGAATTGAGAGTGCAAATATGTATGCGCCCACATTTGTCTACTATAATATCTCCCAATTTCTGTGGAAATCAGCTTATTTTGAGTTTTCAAAACTATCATCCCTTAGTTGCTTGAAAGAAAGAAAGAACCGAATACAATGCCGGAAAACCTTAGGGCCACACCTATGATCTAAGTACCTAAGCAACTTATCTAGTAATTTATCTCACCTTGATAATCTATCTATATTCTCGACATTTTAAGCTGATCTTTTATTATCTCAGCCCACAAATAAATAAAACACAAAAAAGATAATACCACATAAAAGCCATACTCACATTCCAGCAATCCACCTTTGGGGATTTAAATTTTACGAGCATTTTAACAATGAGCTTTTATCCCCGGCTTTAATGAAAATGTTCGCTGGAAATTTTATGTTGACGCTAAAAGCCGGTATTAGTATGAAGTGCGAAATATTTGTGGCCCGACCATTGATATAATACCTTGACAATCCATGCTAATTGTTTAGTATATCTCTCTATCGCTCAAATCCTACGATGAAAAAGATATTCGAAAGTGAAACTCCGAGAAAGACCGGAATAGAACCCATAAAGTTTACAGGGCTGAGTGTCCCCTACAGTGACCATACCAGCCATCATCCATCTGACCTGAAATTCTGAACACTAATGTTCTAAATTAATTTAAAAGGAAAAGGTGACTGACTGATCTATCAACGCACAGCTCAAACCGATTGGGCTGTAAATTAGCATACGTTCTGCCATATTATTACGTAGGCATATACTAGGAAGGATTTTTGAAAATTCAATCCGTCAAAAAAATTTGTTTTCGTGCAAAAGCTAGTCATACTTAATATTATAAATGCGAAAGTGTGTTTGTTTGTCGGTTTGTTTATTTGTTGGTTTGTTGCTTTGTTGGTTTGTTGGTTTGTCCTCCAATCACGCTGCGACGGAGCAACGGATTGACGTGATTTCTTGCATGGGTACAGTTGAGGACCTGGAGAGTGACATAGGCTACTTTTTGTCCCGGAAAATTGAGAAGTTCCCGTGGGAATTAAAAAGAACTTATTGCACGCGGACGAAGTCGCGGGTATAAAAGTACAGGGTATTGTACAGGTATCATATGTGATCAGTAAGCAAACAAGTGAATATAATTAAAATTATTAAAAAATACGACTGCTCTGCCGTAGACATTACCACAGATACATTAAGTACACGAACCCTGAAAACATAACGCTCCTTTTTTGGGCAGTCATTAATTACCTTTGGAATCTTATTCACATTTTTATTAAATGATATTTTTTTGTGAATCACTGGATATTGAACTATAGTGTTATATATTTTTGGAATCTAATCATCATTTTCTAGATGATGATTATATAGTTAATCTTATTTTCAAATATTTTTTTCAACTATAGTCTTTAATGCGGAACCATGGTCACCCCATAAATTTTTTTTAAATTTTACTAGCCTGTCACTCGGAATAAGCTAGGGATTCTAACAATACCTCATTTATCAAAATCGGTTCAGGCGTATAGAAGTTATGGTGGAATATACAAACTCACATACATACATAAATACATACATACATGAACCCTGAAAACAATATACTCCTTTTTTCAGGCAGTCGTATAAAAAGAAGCAAATGTGCTTAGCCGTACCATTTTTCATACGACGTCCTAAGTGTGTATCTTAGTTATGTGTACTAGTATATCAATGGCAGTTTGTTATAAACAGCCTAATCGGAATCGTTAACACCCTAATTGGCTGTTATATGGGAATTAGTTTATGGTGACCATTGATTTCATCGATCGAACGGAAAACTTTATTGTGTTGGGGGCTGTATTCATATAAAGGCTTTATGTACATTAGTTGTGAAAGAAAATTTTATTTGATTTTATGACATTATATTAATTGAGTTGTATAGACGTATTTATTGCGCATTGACTGAGCCCATAGTTTTTCTGATATAGTCCATAGTTAGTATTACTTTTGCCATAGTTTAGTTCCGTGTCTATTATGTTAATAAAAATTACCTAGTACGATCGTTCAGTTCTTGAGTAGGTACTTTGCTTAGATTCTATTACCGCCTTGTTGGTCTAGTGCAGACGAAAAATATTTTTACTGCAGACGAAAATTTTTTTTTTAATGTAACGATGTACGGTAATCCATAATTTGAGTAGCCTATGTCACTCTACAGGTCTTCAACTATACCCGTGGAAAAGATCATGTCGATCCGTTGCTCTATTGCGGCGTGATTGAAGGACAAATTAACAAATAAACACACATTAGAATTTATATTATCTTACTATAATATTATGTAGCTGCTGCTGTGAGTGTTTTTTACAAAATTTTATATGAATTGCGTGATAAATATGTTCCGCTAATCAAAACATAAGATAACCAATATCCTCCTTGGTATAGTATTCCACTTATAAAACTAATTAAAGAAAAATATAAGTTCTTAATCAAATATCGCACGTACAGCAACCTAGAAGACCAACGCACATTTAACTTACTAAGACTCAGAGTTAAATTATTGGAAGACGAGTGTTATTCACACTATATCGAAAAAATAGAAGAGTCCATAACAAAGGATTCACAAGTTTTTTGGTCACATATGAAACGTAGCACAGTTAAACGTATAAATAGCTTCTTCCCTAAGTCTATGACGTATTCTAATCAGACTTCTGACTCTGGAACCGGTATTTGCGAACTCTTCTCTTCGTACTTTCACTCAACTTATCAAAAGTTAAAAAAGCATGCCCGGGGTTCGAACCCGGTCCCGCCGAATAGAGGCTTTAATCGAGAGTTAGTCGTATTAAACCGCAATTTAACAGCAAGTGGTAAACCACTAACAATTCCAATAAGGCTTCGCGGCACCCCGCAATGGCGGCGGGTGACGCCCCCATGGCAATTTTATGTCACCGTAAAAGCGGTGCGTTATCTACGCATCTGCCATATTGTGCGTTTCAGCGCGCTTGTAGCGATTACTGCGGAGTACTGACATGAAAACATAAGGGTAAGCTTTCGCTGCGAAAACGTAGCGATGCGTTTTATAAATGACACAATAAATTATTGAATACATGCAACTCTGTTACAAAGTTGACAGTTTTAAGCTTTACAGTAGTTGTCTTTTTTTTTTCTTCGGGGGGGGGGAAAATCCCTACGGACTTCTACCTAACGGCCATTTCCAGCTTGCACGGACTCAAAATAACTTCCCCCTATCATCCAGGCCAGCACGGAACTGCTTAGCATTACTTCGTGCTGACCTCATAGTTTTCGATATTCTTCTTTTTTCCCTTTTTTCTATCTTCCCTCCGCATCATAATAGCCCTGAGCATTTGGCTGTACCGACCCGACATATCCTCGCTCGACAGCATTCGATTAACAAGGTTTTGGGCATTCACCTCTTCGCTTGTTCCCTGCGCTTCTGCTCTCAAGTCCGCGCAGCCCAGGACACTCGAAGATTAGTTGTCTGGAGATACGTTCTTACATACCAGTTACATGACTAAAACGTACAGACAGAGCAAAGCTAGAGGGTGACAGGGCCAATACGGGGGAGCGTATCTTAAGGCTGGCAGAATGGTCCACTGTATGGATAACATTATATACAAGTACGCTGTGATAGTAAGCTCCGAAGTCCCGAAGTCCCAAGTCCGGGAATTTTCGAAAACCTAAATCCATGTGGACGTATCGTCTTGCAATTAAATACCTTGTATCTCAAGATCTTTTTATCTGGTAAGACGCTGACGGTTTTCTATGCAAAACTGCCACGTACATTCCGCATTAAGGCTTTTGCAGCAATAAAATTTGCATAACTACGCTCCTTGGCACGGCTGCAGTCTCTTATTAAATTTCCGCCCCTTCCAAAGTCATTAATGGTTCGTACTTAACCACCTAGCAGCATACTATGATAAATCATAAGGTATCAAACGGCGGCGTCTTACACGGCCTCCCTGACTTTTATTGCCGTCTCGAGATGGGAGTAAGCCACGGGATCGAGGTCGCGCCGTGCTCAGGATTATGGATAATCTTTTGTTTATACTCATTTCCACGGATATTATATGTAACGACTAGCTTTTGCCCGCGGCTTCGCTCACGTTAGGTTCTACAAATTTCAAAGCCCTATTTTACCCCCTTCAAATTTCAAAGCCCTATTTTACCCCCTTAGCAGTTAAATTTTCAAAAATCCTTTCTTAATGGATGCCTACATCATAATATCTAGCTATCTATAAGCCGTCCAGTGGTTCGAGTTGTGCGTTGATCTTGATAGATATTCGCAGGAATTTGCGGGACATACACTTTGTAAATACCCTGCTTGTATGTACATATATAAATGTATGTATCTGTACAAAAGTAGGTACCTACTGGCTACTTCCTAATTATCCTCCGTACGTTACCTACTTACTCAGCAAATAATTTATGATTATGCTATTCAAAAACAAAGATTAAAAAACTGCTTACAATTTATTGTTCTTCAGTAATTGTAGAGGGATATAAACGAAAACCTAAATAAACAAACAAGTCTAATTTACACAGGCTAATTTGCGTAGCGATCCATTATGGAAAACAGATCCCACTGGTGAAAGTTCGCGAAATAAACAGTTTAAAACAAACCAACGGCAAAGTTGGCGCCAACAAAACTTTGATGATTCAACAATATCAGCCGAATATCAATGGCGGAAAAGAAATCCGACACTCTCAAAGTCCTGAAGTGTACAGACTGAGAGAGGAAGATAGACGGAGAGTTTGTGTGCCTGTCTGATGCCAACGGCGAAGTTTTTTTTTGTGTTTTATATATAGGCTTGCTCGCAACTAACCAATCAGTTGAAACCGACAGTGGAAAAGGATTCAACGGAAAATAAATCCGACACTTTCGGCCTGAATTGTGCAGACTTAAGGTAGAAGATAGAAGTAGAAAGTGTGTCTGTCTTAAGATTAGCTCTGAATATATATTTGATGGCACGATCAAATCAAATCAAATCAAATCAAATCAAATGCTTTTTCTCTCGCTAAACTAATATTGATAAAACCGGTTTTAAAAACACGCAAATGACTCTAGAGTCTAGTGTGTTAGTAAAATGATAATGATTATAATTAGAATAAACAATCATATGAGTGCGTCGAAGTCGAATCACAGGCCTTATTACGGAAAAATGAATTGCTACAGTGTAACTATTGCAATCGCCTTTGATTGGTTGACATTATTTTGCGACTGAACAAAATTCATTGTTACAGAGAGAATACCATAAATTAAGCCAATCACAACTGACAGCTTTTTCGTAATAGGAGTAGGGTCAGAGTAATCGCAGAAATTTATACGGCTTCATTTATTGTAAATCTCCTTCTGTGTACCTATAAAACGTATCTATTTAATGTATTGACAGGAAGGATTTCCATCTATGTTGTATCTTTAGTCTGTGCGTTGAACATAGCCCTTTGTGCCTCTGCCCTTCCTGCGTTCTGAATGCGAACTCAATCAATAGTGTTGGGTTTCTTCAGGACAGCTGCAAAGACGCGCCTGTCATGAGACTCGTTAATCATTTCCCTTTGAAGCCTGCTCAACTAACAGCAGTGAAACTTCTTATATTAATTTTGTTTAAATACATTTTAGCTTTACTTTTAAGACGTCAAAAAAACAGTACTTAGGTACCATTGATTCGGGTAAGTGTTAAAAATTCAGAAGGAGGACCCTTTTGGGATAAAAAAAAGTGTGTGTGTGTGCAATTCAGGCGGCAGAAGTTAAACTTCAGAAAAGTAGCCTACGAGAATTAATGAGATAAATGTAACTTGTATTCTATCTCATTCTCTCGCAGGCTAAATCCTATTATGAATATTTTTGCCTCTTTTTGGTGTCTCTTTTTCGGTCCGTTTTATCAACCAGAGGCGGATTAAAATCGTAGCTTGTGGAATGTGCGATATTGTCGTGCTACGAACAAAGCCTGCCCTCATGATCAGACGTTATGGGCATTGTTTTTGTCGACGACTGATTTATGTCTCCGCGTTACGCGACGTCATAAGGCGTCAATGCAAGAAGGTTGCACCCTAGTTTGTGATCTTGTCGTGCCATGTAGCGAACAAAGCACGCACTCAGGCAGGCGTTTTCGCCTGGGCATTGTTTTTTCGACGACTGATTGAGGGTGCCATCCCACCAGAGAAGTGCTAAGCTGCTAAGCTACGGATTTGTGATACACCCACTAATAAGAGAGCTTGGTTTTCACTTTTCATTGCTAAGATCGCTCTATGTTAGATCAAGCACTCCTATTGGTGAGTTTGACACACGTCAGTAGCTTAGCAACGTAGCACATCTCTGGTAGAAAGGCAGCCTGTCTCGTGTCTCGCACCGCGCACGACGTCAAAAGGCGTCAATGAGAGCATTCGTGTATTGACGTTCATTTCCCTTCCTACAATGAAAGTTTTAAAGACAGACAGACAACAGCTGTCGTATTTGTATCTTTGTTAAGTAGTAGCTTTGTGTTTTTACTTCTGAGCTGGGTTGTAAATGGTTAATGTTTGTACAGATTTACTGTTAAGTTTACCAATACAAAATTTTGGGAAACCTCGGTCAGCTTCAGAGTACCTACAGTTTGATAATATCCGTGATGTCCAAGCACAATCAGTGCGACAACATATTTTTAGTCAATGTCAATTTCACTTTAATCCTTAATTTAAAAAAAAAAAGAGTTCTGCTGATTTTCTGGCCGGCTCTTCCCGGCTGCTTTCCGAATCGCTGGTAGAGTCAAAACATGACGTAGCATAAGATACACCTGTAGGCAATACATGTTTTAAATAAATTGAATTGAATTGAATATTAAACCTATACCTACCCCTAATAGGTTTCGACTCAGCAATGTATTGAACCGCTAAAACGCTAAACGATTATATCAGTATCACCATCGTTTGAAAGCCATTTTTATATAGGTATTATTTTAAATAACAAAATACAAGTTATCAATCCATCCTGTTTAATATAAATCAATCTACGGAGTACACAGCTCGCTTCATTACCGTCACTAAATGTAGGGAGTCATAAAATATGCGCCATAAAACTATTTCAAGTATCCGAGCCCTTGGAATAATATCATAACCAGCCCAGTCAGGCGCAGGGATGCCTGCACCAGGGCATTATAAATTGCGTGGTGCGGTGCGGCTAGCAGCGGGTAGTAAATAAATAAATGAATCTTTATTGACCCACACAGTAACTGACAAAATTTAACAAATGAACTCTATTAATCGAAAAAGAAAATGAAAAAAAAAATACGCGCCGAATTGAGAACTTCCAAAAACCTTTTTTGGAAGTCGGTTAAAAATGTTCAATAAGTCAGTTTACATGAATGACAAAAAAAGTGTGCAATACACACAGGGCAAAAGTGAAACTTCAGTAAAGTGGCCCTCGAGAAACGCCTACTGTATCTCTTTTTGGTGTCGCTTTTTCGTTTCGTTTTTCATTTAATCGGATTTTGAAATCACAACGATTCTAAAGAAGTATTACTTTTTTTTAAGACACCATTATTTGCTGTCAAGTACTTTTGAAGAGTTGGACTGTTTCTCACATTTGTTTGATTGATCGATGGTTATTTCACAGTGTTACTATTATGAACTATTTTTCATTTACCTTATAATTTACCAGTTTAGCGCCATATGTAAGCCAGTAATTTCACAGCTGATAACGCATTAGTATGACATCTTTCTTGTTATTTACTAAAAGAATTAACTGGAAAGCGCAGCATTGGCAGACCTCCTACAGTAGGAGTCCTACTCGTTGGACGGACGACATCAGGTGAGTCGCAGGAAGCCGCTGGATCCAGGCGGTACAAGACCGCGGTGCGGCGCGTGGACATCTTTGCAAGAGGCAGCAAAGACCAGCACCGATAGATGTCCAGCAGTGGACGTCTATCGGTTGAGGATGATGATGTGACTAAAAGAATTTATATTGTACTAGCTGATGGCCGCGACTTCGTCCGCGTGGTTTAAGTTTTTTGATTCAGGCGGGAACTCCTTTATTTTACGGGATAAAATAGCCTAACTATACCTATGCCAAAAATCACGTCAAACTGTTGCTCCGTTTCGGCGTGATTGAAGGACAAACGAACAAACCAATAAACCAACAAACGAACAAACAAACACACTTTCGCATTTATAATATTAGTATGATGGTGGTACGGTACCCTTTGTTTGCGAGTTTGACTTGCACTTGGCCGTTTTTTTGTATGAGGTAAGAGTATCGCTATTATTACTACCCCGCCTTTAGCTTAGGACATTTGTCACGGAGCGCGCCGCTACGCGTCTAGAACGCGTCGACTTGCACTTTACGACGCTGTAAAGTGTAAAGCGATGAAGTGGACTCGTATCACATTTTCTCATGCTTTTTGTGCGTTTTTCATTTCGGCTCTCATAATAATGTCATACGTTAAAATAGAAATCATATTTTCATGCAAGCAGCTTGATAAAGGATAGCGGAAATTGCTCTTGTCACATTTTTTAAAGAAAAAACTGTTGAGTACAGAATAGTATTTTTTTAAATAAATTTAAGCTTATTTCCAAAGTTCCAATATATTTTGTAAGGGTGATTTATTTAGCGGTAAATTTAAAATTATATTGTATACTCTAGGAATAATACTCTACTACCCTAAAAGATTATACCTTAGGAAGAATAAGTGGTTCATTCGAGGAACCTTGAACATTCGTCTTGGGGATAGAAAAAAAGTTGCTTTCAAATCCAGTAATTTCAGGACACAGAGTAGGTACTCGGTGTTTCAGCGCGATGTCGAAAAACACAATCAGCTACAAAAATGTTTTAAGGCTCTGTTTCGATCATACCAAGTTCCCCTAATTAAAAAAAAACATATTATACTATGTACAATGTACAGATAGGTCACTGTTTTATTTCGTGTCAAGTTCTTTCAGAATTAAAGTCTTCGGTGAATCACATTAGAATCCTGACACCAATCTATTTAGCGTTCCACAATCTCTGCGTCTCAAAACTATCTACCCGAGGGCTGTAATTCGATTACGTCTTACTCCGTGATTCGAGAATAAAGGTCGTAGCACATTTATACCGCACCGCTCCCGCACAGCAGAAAAATGAGCATTCAAATAAGGGCTTAAGCACTAGCTTACTATAGCACTCTATATTATTTATTTATACACTTTACAGTGACATGTAAAATAGCAGACAACAAGCGGTAAGCAAGCTTGCCGTAATCTATCCTCTCCATGATTAACGTCTTGCTTACGCGTTGTCCTAGGTGAGCGACGCAACGTGACGCGATACGACGCCATAGAAAATTACAAACTTGACCACGTCAGCTGTTTGATAATGTTGTGTCGCATCGTATAGAGTCGCGTTACAAGCGGCCTCTTTATTGGCAGTGCAAGGACAGAGAGCCGTCTGCTTACTGTCAGCGCTTGGACAGCGTGCGGTCAGTGCGATTTGAGGCGGAGCTGTACGGGTGCTGTGCGAGTGCGGTGCCGCATAAGTGTGCTATGCCCTTTATTCGAGAACCCATTCGACTTTCCGCTCGAACAATAGAATAGGGATGCGAATCAAGATGAATAGTGTTGGGGTGATTTTTCTTATTTTGAAAATTAAAGTGATTTCTGATGTCTTCGCTTGGGGATAAATGGTCTGTCTGTGATTAAGAAGATCGTTATTGATGACTCACAGGAAGGAAATGCTGTTTTTAAATCGTTGATGAAATCCTTTTTAATTGACTCAATAGTGAAAGATGATACAGTCTGAGACAAAACACCATAACATTTTAAAACTAAGTAAATGCAACTGAATCCAAATATTTTGCATGGATCCTAGAAACAAGATGGCGTTAGGTATATATATATTAATGAAAAAAAAGACTAGGCTAATAAGTCTTAAACTTTTTATTTGGACCTTTAACCCTTCAGTATGTAAAGAATAATATGTGATGTATTCTTTATTGATACAACTATAAATTCAACATGGAAACAAATACATAAAAAGTAGCTTAATCTAGCAGTGAATCGTTCAGAGCGATCTTATCGCTTTTAGCGAGAAAACAAAAAAAATAAAGATTTTAACATCGCTTGTTTGCATTCAATCAATTTTCTAGCGCGAGTACTAAGACCGCTAAACACTATACCATTGTTAGAAGCATACGTGACAAAGTGGTGGGACATTCAAGCTAATAAAACTACAGTTTGTCGATACGACGCTAGGTAGGGTTACGAAGTCTACTAGAAGTGAACTCTTTCATTTATATTGCCTACTAATTTTTTTTTTTTAATATTTTAATAAATATACTCTTTCATGTCTATTACCTACTTATTTTTTTTTTAATCTTTTAATAAATACTATTTATAGTAACTAAAGTACAAAAAATAGACAAATTATTTTCTGAGTTTGCATATTCTGTATTTCTGAAATATTAATTTTAAGAGCCTACTTATTTATTATCTAAAAAGTTCGTTTTAAATTATTTATTTGCACAATATCTACACCTTTTTAATTCTAAAATATATTATCCCCTTAAGGCTTTGTACATTTATATCCTCCTATAGTATGTAAAACAATGTTTGTCTGCCTGTTTTCAGATTCATATATAGCATCAACGTACAAAATGTGACATGTGAAGGGCGTCGCAAGTCGCCAACTAAATTAAATTTTTAAACAAATTAAGACTCGCATTAAACATTAATATAGCAATTACTGTTAAATTAATTACTGTTTAAATTCAACCGTTGTAAATGTCGCCAAACGTAAATCACCACTTTCGAAACAAAAGATCATAGCTATACAATAGACCGTGTGAATTAACCTCGTTTGTACGACGACACCTAATACGGCGAGTGGAAAGTGCGTCTTATTAAACGGGGCACAATGAGGCTTTATGTCAGTCCGGGAACCGAAAAGGCATGCTTAGACGACCACGACCTCCGTGGCGCAGTGTGTAGCGCTGTTGCCTTAACGTGCGGAGGTCCCAGGTTCGATCCCCGGCAGGGTCAATTTGGGAATTTATAATTTCTGAATTTTCCCTGGTCTGGCCGTGGCTAGTTACAACCCTACCGGCAAAGACGTGCCGCCAAGCGATTTAGCGTTCCGGTACGATGCCGTGTAGAAACCGAATAGGGGTATGGGTTTAATAAATCTGCCATGTCCCTAACAGGTTAGCCCGCTACCATCTTAGACTGCATTATCACTTACCATCAAGTGAGATCGCAGTCAAGGGCTAATTTGTAGTGGATAAAAAAAAAAAAGACCTTACACTCTCAGTGACATTGTATTAGTGGTCTTTATCGTAATCGTTTGTGAAACGTATGATGCGACCTGTTTATGGAGTTCATAAATGCCTGCACGTCAAAAAGCATGTATGAACTCCTTAAACAGTTCGAGTAATACGTTTTAAGCTTTCAAATGATTACGATTTGCTTTGACAATTGCGCCTCTGATTTATTTTGGAGGAAATGCATCCGTAATAATATTTTAAATGCGAAATCGTGTCTGCCTTTTTTTATTCCAATACAAGGTAGCCCTTGACTGCGATCTCACCTGGTGGTAAGTGATAATGCAGTCTAAGAAGGTAGCCGGCTAACTTATATTAGTATAATTACCTATTAAGGATATGACAGTTAAATTAAACTAGATTTGCGAATTCGTCCGCGTGGATTGAAATTCTTTGATTCCCGCGGGATTACCTCAATTTTCGGGGATAAAAAGTAGCCTTTGTCCTACCCTTGATACAACCTATCTCTGTACCAAACATCAAAATCGGTTGAAAGATGGGTAGAAAACTGTCAGAAAGACAGACACACTTTCGCAATTTACTATATTAGTATGGACTATGGATATGGATGACACATTCAAAACAAAAGATCGTGTATGGCCTATGGTACAATAGACATAGCAAATTAAGCTTGTTTGTTAGTCGGCTCCTTATATGGTAACTGGTATGTTAAGGGGGCAAGCTTTCAAAAAATATATAGGCTAGGAGATAGCTGCTGATGTGATTTTCATATAATATTGTTATGTTGGTATTTCAGTAAAAATAAATTAGGATTAGATACGTAGGTATTGTTTAAATATAATTACATATCTAAGCCAATTATAAAATTATAATAAAACTAGATGTACTTATCTACATTAAAAATAAAAGGGAAAGATGGTGTGAATTTTATATAATATATTTCAGTAATAATAAATGTCAGTTCTAATCAAGTGCTCGTATCATTCACAACACTAACTATCGTCTGGTGGAATTAGAGATGGTCTGCCTGCAAGCGGCTGGGGACCTGACTACTTATCGCCGCTCAAAGACGAGTTATTGTTACCAGAAATGACCAATAACTAGGAAGGCTTATTCTAGTATAGTATTAAAGTATGCGCTGTACCTAAGTAACCAGTATAAAAACTGAATCTATTAATTGGGGCGTTTACTAGATATTGCCTCTCAAAGACGTAATACGTCGTTAAGTACGTCAAGTAGTACGTCAAGTAATAAAATTAAAATTTAAAAAAAACCCACGACGAACTGCAGCGCTCCATTATAATTTGTGACCTTATAACTTTGTAACAGCAATTAGATCTTCGCAGAAGTAGTTTTATCAACACAAAACTGCATCTTTGTCGGTTCAGTAGTTTTTTTGACCAGCGTGTTGGACTATGGCCAAATGGTAATGAGTAGAGGTGTCAAATGGTGTTAAACTTTAATATTCTGATAAATAAATGTTAAAATATATCAGTTCCATCCATTCCATATTCAGTTTTATCCATTATACGTTATAATATAACGTATAATGGATAAAAAACTGGAGTTCCTGTGACCACAG
The DNA here is from genome assembly GCA_963932025.1 of Erebia epiphron. Lineage (NCBI taxonomy): Eukaryota > Metazoa > Arthropoda > Insecta > Lepidoptera > Nymphalidae > Erebia > Erebia epiphron. The sequence continues at coordinate 11,534,601 of OZ009952.1, read as the reverse complement.
CATCTAGGTTAGCGCTTGTCAAGACAAATCAAAAGAGTCCAAACACGACGGGCTTACGATGAGAAGGAGTTCCTATGACCACTACCAAATCACGATTGCACACACGAAGCACAGCTTGGTGGACTATGGCCCTAAAACATATCTAAGAACCTTCTCAGAAGCTCAACATTTTTTTTTTAAACCGCATATAAATCAGCAATGTAGTTTTCCAGAAAAAAGGTAACATAATAAAAAAACACGATAGCAGCGCGCACGATAGCACGATAACTTAAAATATATCTAAATCTAAAGAACATTTTCACAAGCTATACATATCTAATGCAAAACACCGCATCTCAATGAGCCCAGTACTTTTTCAGAAAAATGGAAACATATTGAAAAATAAAAATCAAAATTGCAGCTCAGCTTAGTGGACTATGGCCCTAAAACATATTCAGGAACCTTGACAGAAGTTATGCATATCTATTGCAAAAAACTGCATACTAATCGGTCCAGTAGTTTTCCAGGAATATGGTAACTAAAAAGTACACAAACAAACAAACAAACAATCGCACAACCTCTTAGGGCAAACACATAATAATATATACCGTCCGTTCCGTCATGGGTAAAAAATAGCTCAAGTGTCGCCGCTTTGATGTGATAATGTGTAGTGTTTAAATATCTCCCATGTTAAGAGTATTTAAATTTTTAAGTTTTCAAAATAACTCGTATATCACCTCTTAGACCACCTGTGATAATACTAACATAAATCTGAAACATGGAAATTAATAGTAAGGAGATATAATTATAGTTACCAAAAGATAGTTACCACAAATACAGTTATCTCTTAGGCTATAAGTTTTGACATTTGGGTTGGACGAGCCAGTGTAAATTTGTATGAAAAATTCGTAGGAGGTATCTTTGGAACCAGATTGTACAAAAATTTTAAGTTGTATTGAAAATATTGTTTAATTAAAGTGTTCCTTGATCTTTAATGATTAATTTGAAATAACTTTTGTATAAATAAGGTCTCAGATTAAATCACAATAGTCGGAACGCGATAACGCCTTTTTTGAGTTTTCCATGAATTTCTCGATAATTTTCTGCAGTTACTATACGACTTTATGACCACTTTTTTTACGTCATACTTCATTTAACTGAGTAGCGAATGGTATTAATTTAGTAATGAAATTTTCATTTTTCCTATCCTAAAACGTCGGAACAGAAAACAATGTTTCAGTACTTGGACCCTTAAGAAGAAAGCTCGCTCCCTTGTCGAACGAAGTCGACGAAATTGCTGTTTTTTTGAACTGCAAAGATATATATCAGTAATCTCTAGTACCTAAATTATTAACCTAAACTGTATTACCAATCAAAAAAATAACCAAACTAATAGCGCTCAAAGCTAGAAATTATTTGACTTGAGACATTGCTGCTAATTCTGTAGTGCATAATCTTTAAACTAAACTAAAATGACGGCTTTAAAAATATTGCTAACCCTTTCATAATACTCCCTGCGAAAAGCGACAGAACTAGATTTAAAGCTATTAGTTTAGTTTAGAGATTGTGCACTACAGAATCAGCCCCAATTGATTGCCTCGTTTTAAAATCAAACCTAAAGGATTGTCTCCATTTTTTGTAGGGATTCAAAACCGTTATCTCATTTACTGTAAAATTCTAAAAATTCTTTGAGCATTTAAAACTTGAAGGGAAAATTGCTTAGCATTCACCCCAATGGGTAATTTACTATTGATGGTATACTATAGTAGTACACATGTGACACGTTGCTTCACGGCGCTTTACAAATGGCGCCACAATCGCACAGTACTCTTAATCTGTGATGCGATTGCGATTTAGCAATCGGAATCGATTAGCAGGACATGTAGCTTTGTAGAAATCGATTGCTCACTAGGCTAAGTCACTCAAAGAGGATATTTGCCTTCGACACTAGAAGTTGTCCAGCGTCATTTTATACCTGACGTCCTTTACGTCTAATAGGGCGTCCCAAATATGCTCTCCTCTCAGCAAAATCCTTTTCCATCGTCAAACTAACTTTGTCGTGCGATTGAAGTATTTCTCATTTTCATTGGATTCCGATTGCATAGTGCAAACATCAAAATTGAAAAAATAAAATAAAGTTTTTAGTCGAAATTTAGTTGAAAAATTTGATTGATTGATTGATTTATCTAAAGGTGGTTGGAGATATTTTGGAAAGAGTGTGATTCATTTGAAAAGGATATTAATATGATACCAACTCCTTTATAGGTTTTTACGAAGCTTGTTTCGTGATAAGTAATAGCTCGGCAAGATGAATTTGCTGATATTGATCACTTTTTAGGGTTCCGTTTCGACTTTTTTGTCCGAAAACTACTTAAACATTAAAAAAAACAATTAAAAACTTTTCTTGTAGTTTTCTGAGGTTATTCTGATACTTCTAAATAAATTATTATTGATGTTCAAACCTGTTGTCGATCAATCATAGCCTTCATTGCTGAATAAAATATTTTTATAATAACTAATATGTTGTTTTTTTTGTCTATCGTCGCAATCCCGATTCCGATTGGTCGATCGCAATCGCGCCGCAACAGTGTCGAACGCGTCAAGTGCGACCGCGTTAAGGGCCCTACACACGAGAACACTCGAACATCTGTCGCGAAGCTTAAGTTTAAGCGGTGAAAACGCCCGCTTTCCTTTGTGGAGTATTTTTGCGGTGTGGTGAACTCTGAAGTGGCTCTTATAGAACTCTTGTACAACCATTATAGAACAGTTATGAAGCAGTCGTTATAATTATTGATACTTTGTTACGATTGGGAAAATGTATTAGGTAATAGTTTTTCTTTTATGTGTAATGTTGCGTAGTACGTACCCCGTTTATGTTATCCGATTTAAATTGAGTTTATAATTTGAGTTTTACCTATTGTGTGAGGGACGTGCGGAATTATTTGAGTTGAGTCGCGTATTTAGAAAGAATGAAAAATAGTAAAACATATCATTTGCCAGTGGTGTCACAGACAAAATATAGATACAGATGTAACAATTTCGTCTGTGACACTACTCAGAATGGGAGGTACAGCTCAGCGTTAAGCCCTGCATTGCATGCCAACAAATTGCATACAAAGCAAGAATTCAGAGCAAAGTTGAATTCGGTTTTAAAAAAAGAATTAAAACGGAGGATAAAAACTACGCACGTGGAATCAATAGCTATCCACATAGGCACATTACAGTAAACCATACACTACACAGCCTGTTAGCACTAAAAGCCTTATTTATAGTTCCAGTCGCAAAGGTTGAGGAAGCCGGAATAAATCCAGGGAAGGAAGGCACCTATCACGTGGAGGTAATAAACACAGGCTCTTTGGTTAGCAATAAAAATAAATTAGTAGGGAGAGTCAATGAGATTGCTGAGGAATAAATAAGACGTTTCTTATCGGGTTTTTTTATTCGCCACAAGTTAGCCCTGGACTGCGATCTCTCTTGTAATGATGCAAGACTAGATGATACACGCGTGGATTAAGTTTTTTTATCCTAGTGGGAACTTCTGACTCTTCCGGCATCAAAAGTAGCCTATGTCCTTTCATAAAAATCGGTTAAAAAGACAAGCCTTCAAAGCGTAGCAGACAGACAGACACACTTTCGCGTTTACAATTTTTTTGATTAAGTATATTTAGGCAATGCTTGTGGATTAAATGTTTTTAGGGTCTTCAGTTACCCGCTATACAAATGTTGCAATTTATTTCAATCTCTCATGAATCTCAGCATGAACCGTTGCTCAAAACAATACAACCGTCATTAGAGCACTCAATTAACAACATTACCCCACCTCCCGAGGAGGTAACCTGACCTAATAGGTTGTTACCCCGAAATGCCGAGAGGGGAGTGATTACACAAATTATATGCGGTTTATTTAACAAACCTCTAACAAGAGGTGTCCTTTGTGTTTATTTTACCCGGTAAAGTTAATTTGTTAGATTAATTTTTGTAGGCCCCATTTCATTTCATATATCTAAACCTAGTACAAAATTGCCCAACAAGTTCGGCGAGTGAAATCTAATATGAAAACGCGGTTAGTAAATCATGCCAAGATAAGGATGCTGGCCAGCGATGGTCTTACCTTGCGAATAAATAATGTGTGTAATCAATACGCAAATGCGCTTCTATGGTCGCCCAGTGTTGTTATTTGAACTGATCACATTTACCTACTGAGTGATTTGACCGAGCGAAGGGGCTTATGTGTTCGAGGCTTTTTATTAAAAAAAAACAATTTATAGTCATAATTTCGCTAGAATTGTCTCATCGATAGGCATGCAGGTTTCCTCAATAGTCAATAGTCAATATCATTTATTCAATATAGGTACACTGTAGGTACACTTATTGACGTTAAAAATTACTTAATTATTTACTTTTAAAAAAACATGATGGTGATAATCGGTTACGGTATATTAAAACTAAAGCTACGAGGGTTCCAAACGCGCCCTGGTCTGAGAAGAGCCCACAACAAACTCAGCCGGGTCTTTTTTTCATTATCACCATCTCACAAATCATCTTAACTAAGGAACTATCAGAGCCATTAGAGCAAATTATTGCCAAGCTTTCTTGTCATTTAAGTAATCCAAAATGGTTTCCTTAACTTGAATATAAATTTTTTAACATCTACCCCGAAGTAAATTGTGCCGTGCTGGCACAAACAAAAGTCACACAATCAACAACAACATTTATCCCAACTATCTTAAATAATCATACTAATATTACAAATGCGAAAGTGTGTTTGTTTGTTGGTTTGTCCTTCAATCACGCTGTAACAGAGCAGTCGATCGAGGAGATTTTTGCAATGGATTATTGTTGAAGACCTTAAGTGTGACAATATAGACTACTTTTTATACCGGAAAATCCAAGCGTTTTCCCGGGAATTAAAAAACAAACCTAAACCACGCGGACGAAGTCGCGGGCATCAGCTAGTTAGTAATAATTCATTAATTAGTAAATAATTTTAGGCATTTCTTAACTCAAAGAAATAACATAAATTATTAAAAGTGTTACCTGACTTGGAAACGTGACACCTACAATGTTTCATGTTATGAAATTAGGTAGGTACAAGTTTATTTACAGCTACATAGTTTTAGAGGCTTTTTGGGGTGAGGCCGGAAGGCCGAATAACTGAGGTGTTTGTGGTCTGCGAATATAAAAATTCCCACATCGCGGTATCCGGGGCCGAATTTTTTGGATATTGCGCCGGGAAAATTAAACTTGCTCCCCGACTCACGGCGACAGTTTCAAAATGGATTTTAAGGGGTATTTTAGTAGTTTTATGTTCATTCATTTTGAATCTACAACTGGCCATCTTAAAAACGCCATTAGCGTTTTCCAACTTCTAGAATTATGTCATAAAGATGATAAAGAAAACATCTCTCTGCGTCGTATTCCATATTACTGAGGGTCGTGAACCCTTTCCATTAATCAAATAATGGTAATTTCTTGGGATTATAAAGCGGTGGGTTCCCACGTCCTTCCGCGTACGTCTCGGCTAGCAGTAATTAAATCCTTAGTTTTTTTGTAATGATTATTATCAGATGTTAGTGATAATAATCGGGACCGACAAAAGACCCAAATTTGGTCATCCATACAGTGACCGAATTGGGTCAATGTTGCTTATCAGTCGCAATCTACTGATATGCGTTGTCACAACTAGGCCACTCGTCCCTCAAAGAAAACATAACTACTTGGAAAAAAACTACCTAACATCGTTGGTATGTCGGTAATGCTTCTAGGTTATTCCATTTTACCATTCCTACTAATAAGATCACTTATGCCAAAATCAACAAGTCATCGCATCCTCCCTAGTTGCTGCATCATTTCCCCTCCACCATATAAAGATCATGTATAATAATATACATTGAGATAGTACTACATTAAGCTGTGCCCAAATTAAGCTGAAGCTTGAAATGCAGTCATGATTATTAGAGAATTAAGAATCAATCTAAATCTATGAGTCGGTTGGACGAACCGAATTTGGTTAAGGAATGTGCTATGTTGTAGTTAGAGTAAGATTTTGGTATTTGAAAGAGTTACCGTGTCTTATATTCAGATGCGTGAAATTGTGTGGCACCAATGTTGGCCCAATGTTATGCTCCAACGTGTTCATCGATAAAACATAATATAATTATTGCCTCAATGAACAAGCCAATGTTGGCACGATTGCTAATTTTTAAATCCATACGATGAACGAGACGCATAGGGGCAAACATTTATGCCAAAGTGTGGAACCTGGGTTAATAAAAATGGGTAGTTAACAATTAAACCTATTAAATGCCATGCCCCTATGAGGTTAACCCGCTACCATCTTAGACTGCATTATCACTTACCTTCAGGTGAGATCGCAGTCAGGGGCTAACTTGTAGTAGATTAAAAAACCTGTAAGTAGTACCTACCTGTAATGTATAATTGAATTGAATTGTAGGTTTCAGTTAATTTGCAATAAGGTAAGTAAATGGTCACAATCAAAATATCCCTAACACTGATTACGAGCTGCAACACGGTATATAATCACCGTAGATATTATCCGGAGAAAGCTCTCCTTTTTGAGAGTGTGACTTTCTCCGTAATTTGCCCATAATAGAGCGGCTGCTCGAATTATTATCAATACCAGCCTGATTGGACGGAACATTATAAATATTGATACCGATTCGTGTGTGAGATTGAGTAATGTTTTATTTATTTTATTCTCATAACTCGGGAAACCCAGTTCAAATTATGTTTTTACTATAACCTTGGTTTTCCATATTATAGTTTCAACCAATACATAATATCTACGTCCACTGATGGAAATTATGCGTCTTTTGCGAGGATCTTCAAAACACGGTATTGTAGCCTATGTAGTATTTAAATACCTAGCTTTACTATCAACGTTGATAGATTTCGGGTGATGAGACACTGTTAAAGCTATCTTGAAACTAATAAAGATTTCTTCGGCCTTTTTATATTTTTAGCCTAATTTAAGCCCAATAATAGTTATTTGTTATACAAGAGTGAAAAGTTGTTTTTTAACCGCGTGCTCAATTTTGATGACCGAGCAAGCGAAGGATTCTAAAATTGAATCACGAGCGCAGCGAGTGGTTCAAAAATTAGAATCCTGAGCGTCAGCGAGGGAATCAAAAGAGCACGAGGTGAAAAATCTTTTCACTCGAGTGCAACACGTAACTTTTCATCCCACCTCAGCGAGGAAATGACATGACGTGAAAGAAAATGGTGCGCGCAAAGCAAATTAAAAAAGTACACCAAGAAGGTTAAGAGTGTGAGTTTTTAACAAATTAAAAAAGGTTGATTGGAAATTCGGCACCATAGAGGTAGAAGTAAATAGGTTTTAATGATGTTTTGAATTCACAAACTTCATAGACGAGTGATATTTACTAACGTGCACACGATGTTCTAAATTCAATTTACTTTATCCTCAAGAGGATAATAACGGCTTTTGCATTCAGATATCGAAGATTAAAAATACTCTTTCCGAGATGGTGGGATGAAAAGAATCTTTTGCTATTTCATCAATTACATGGAATATTTATTTTTTGGTAGGATCGTCAAAAATATATAAAGGGGAATTATTGAAATAAAAATCGCTAACCACAAGCCAAGTTGGCTTATTACAACGGAAGAATTTTAACAAGACGCTAACTTGTTTATAAATTGAATTTCTGAAGAACAGCCGGGCGCCGCATAGATTAACTTTAAAACTTCGATCATTTCTTCGCGAAAAGCAACAGGGCCTATCCTATCCCCTTGATAGGGAGGAGATATACTTAGGTAATGTTCCCTTTGGCAAATGCACTAGACCCACTGGGCACAAGAAATATGGAAATATGATGTTATGCAGAACATTGTTTTTAACTTTATTAATAAAGATACTTCTACAAGCGCTTTTGCATTTGAAGGTGGCATTTTTGTGTGCACACTAGCGCGACAAGACAGAACATTCTTGCCCTCTGACGGTAACAGATCGTGTAGACGTTTTGTGCTGTCCGGTTTGGCATCCGTCAGTCACAGCAGTTACGGTACAAAATATATATAAATAAAAATCGGTAAATCCCCAAGCTCAACCTAACGACGTACTCGTCGTTAAAGTTGCAACCTTACAACATAATATTGTACCGATATCATACTGTACAGATAAAACCAAAGATATGAATAAAGCGCGAAATTCATGAATTAAGGTTACTCCTAAGCGCGTAGCTTAACATGAAACTTCGATCATTTCTTGTCGAAATTGATGTTGTATTTTTTTTGGGCCAACATAATTGGCTTGTGTCGGTTATTGGCATTTTTTCGTTTAGACGGCGGGCGGTGGAAATTAATAAAACTCAATTTGGGTCCATTAAAAGTTGTATGAGGACATTATTATTGAATTCGAAGGAATAAATTTATTACAGAGATTTCCTTTTTTTCCTGAGAATGGGATGACTGTATTATGAGTTAAAATTCAAAATAGAATATTTCTTGTTATAAGTTCCAACATAAATTGCAAAAGTTCCAAAAGAATAGTAATATTCTTACAGTTAGGTTTAAGTGGCAATATCATAGTAATATTAAATATTCCTTCAATCACGCCACACCAGAGCAACGGATCGAAGTGATTTTTTGCATGGGTATAGTTGAGGACCTGGAGAGTGACTTTGGCTGCTTTATATCCCTGAAAATTAAGGAGTTTCTGTGGGGATTTAAAAACTTTCATCTAACTCGCTAGCATCAGCTAGTTATGGATAATTCTCAGGCTTGCAAGTTGCAGGCTTAAATTAAGTGATATTTAGATGCTTGCTTAAAAACGCAGATAACTTGGAACAATTAGAATTTAGGGTGCCCAAGAATCGAACCTCGTATACACGAAGGCTATTACCGTTAAAGTTCTACGAATAATTATTTCCAAAGAATCATTTATTGCGAAATTAAAAATGATTCACGATACTTTTCGGAAACCAAAGGCCGTAAATTAATTATAACGAAATGTTTTAAAACTCCCTCGGTAAAAACCGTAAGATATATCTCTGGGAACACGGAAGGGGTTGGTCGGTGACTAAACAGTCGTTAGCGAATACAGCTGTGGATAATGTTTTTGTTTTGCTTAAAAATGGGGTAGTTAGTTAATTTTTGCCGCTCGACGAAGCAGAAATTTCGTATTTTCAACCGACTTCAAAAAAAGGAGGAGGTTCTCAATTCGACTGTATTTTTTTTTATTTGAAAGGGCATACTTCCCAAGTGGTCCCATATAAATTTTATCGAAATCGATCGAGCGGTTTTTAAAATATCAACAATAAAATAAGTACTTTGTATAGCGTGTGCTTGTTGTTGTAAAGTTGGCGCGGGAGTTTGAAGTCGGTTGTTTAAAAAGATTTTTACCCTCGACAAAGCGGAGACGGTATATGTGTTTGCCCTAAGAGGTTGTGTGTTTGTTTGTTTGTTTGTTTGTTTGTTTGTTTGTTTGTTTGTTTGTGCACTTTTTTGTTACCATTTTTCTCAAAAAGTACTGGGCCGATTGAGATGCGGTTTTTTGCATTAGATACGTATAGCTTGTGAGAAGGTTTTTAGATATATTTTAGGACCATAGACAACCAAGCTGAGCTGTAGTCTATGATTTTAATATTTCAACATGTTACCATTTTTCACAAAAACTACTGAGCCGATTAAGATGCGGTTTTTTGCATTAGATGTGTATAGCTTGTGAGAATGTTCTTAGATATATTTTAGGACCATAGACAACAAAGCTGCGCTGTAGTCTATGATCTTAATTTGTCAACCACTGTTACCATTTTTCACAAAAAGTACTAGGCCGATTGAAATGCGGTTTATAGCATTAGATATATATAGCTTGAGAGAAGGTTCTTAGACATATTTTAGGAGCATAGACAACTAAGCTGAGCTGTAGTCTATGATTTTAATTTTTCTATGTGTTAAAAATTTTCACAAAAAGTACTGGGCCGATTGAGATGCGGTTTTTTGCATTAGATATGTTTAGCTTGTGAGAAGGTTCTTAGATATATTTTAGAACCATAGACAACAAAGCTGAGCTGTAGTCTATGATTTTATTTTTTCAATATGTTACCATTTTTCACAAAAAGTACTGGGCCGATTGAGATGCGGTTTTTTTGCATTAGATGTGTATAGCTTATGAGAAGGTTCTTAAATATATTTTAGGACCATAGACAACAAAGCTGAGCTGTAGTCTATGATCTTAATTTTTCAACCACTGTTACCATTTTTCACAAAAAGTACTGGGCCGATTGAGATGCGGTTTATTGAATTTAGGACTTAGTGCGATTACAAAACAGGAAACTGGTACCAAAATTTAAAAAAATCAGCGCCATTTTGAAATTCTTTGTTAATTGACCGATTTCGTTCAAAATCTATATTTAGGGCTCCCTGGGGTCACAAAATAGGAAACTGGTACCAAAATTTAAAAAAATCAGCGCCATTTTGAAATTCTTTGTTAATTGATCGATTTCGTTCAAAATCGATTATCAGGACTCCCTGGGGTTACCAAACAGGAAACTGTTACCAAACTTTAAAAAAACAGCGCCATTTTGAAATTCTTTGTTAGTTGACCGATTTCGTTCAAAATCGATATTTAGGACTTCGTGGGATTACAAAACAGGAAACTGGTACCAAAATTTTAAAAAAATCAGCGCCATTTTGAAATTCTTTGTTAATTGACCGATTTCGTTCAAAATCGATATTTAGGGCTCTCTGGGGTCACAAAACAGGAAACTGGTTCCAAAATTTTAAAAATCAGCGCCATTTTGAAATCCTGTGTTAATTGACCGATTTCGTTTAAAATCGATATTTAGGGCTCCCTGGGGTCACAAAACAGGAAACTGTTACCAAAGTTTTAAAGTTTTAAAAAATCAGCGCCATTTTTATTGATTTTGCTATCACCATAATAAATGATGATGAGTAGATTCACTCGACGATTCAAAAGTACTTGTAAAAGTCTATTTGAATAAAAATAATTTGAATTTTGAATTTTGAATGAATTCTGTTTAGTAGGTACAGTAAAATCTGTACTACTTGTAAGTCTAACCACAACCCGTGAGCTGCTTTAGCAGCTCGCGCACAGGGCGAAATACTAGTTAGATAATATAGCTTGAGAGAAGGTTCTTAGATTTATTTTAGGACCATAGACAACCAAGCTGAGCTGTAGTCTATGATTTTAATATTTCGATATGTTACCATTTTTTTTAAAAACTACTGTGCTGATTTAGATGCGGGCTTTTTGTTTTAGATATATTTAGCTTGTACCTAGATGCTGCCCAGGGTATCATGCTGGAGTCAGGAGGCGATCATGGGAACTTCTTAAATTCTCATCGTATACCCGTCGCGTTTGGACTCTTTTGATATGTCGTGACAAGCGCGCCTCGGAAAGAAAAGGGTTTGGCCATAGTCCACCACACTGGTCAAAAAAACTACTGAGCTGTCAAAGATGCAGTTTTGTGTTTTAGATATTATGTAATATATACGTTTGTTAAGTTCTAATTGTTGTTTCAAAGTTATAAAGGTCAAAGGTATAATGGAGCTCTGCAGTTCGTCGTGGGTTTTTTTAAAATTTTTAATTTTATTACTTGTTTTATATTAAATTATGATCATCCGTAATTTAATCTTCTCCCTGAGTATAGTCCCACAAACTTATCTGAACCGGTGACTGCGTCGCTGTTCACATCACATTTAAAGTTGCTAATAATTTGCAAATCGTAATTTTTTTGAAATTTACCTCCTTTAGAATAGATTTGCATAATATTATAATCCCGGGGTATGAAAATGTATGGGGAGTAAAATAATATTTTCTCCGTTACGTTATTGTCTTGTTTCCATGGTTTCTTGTTTATGTTTCCATGACTATGTAATGTATTTTGATGAATATAAATTATATACATATATAGGATAAATAATTGTATCAAGCATGCTTTCAGTAATATAAAAAACTAGCTAATGCCCGCGACTTCGTACGCGTGGATCGAGGTTTTGTGGATCCCGCGGGAACTCTTTAATTTTCCGGGATAAAAAGTAGCCTATGTGTTAGTCCAGACTATAATCTATCTCTGTGCCAAATTTCATCCAGATCCGTTCAGCCGTTCTGGCGTGATTGAGTAACAAACATCCATTTGAGGTTTTTTGGTTCCCGCGGGAAACCCTTAATTTTCCGGGATAAAAAGTAGCCTATGTGCTATTCCAGACTATATTCTATCTCTGTGCCAAATTTCAGCCAGATCCGTTCAGCTGTTGGCGCGTGATTGAGTAACAAACATCCATACATCCATACATCCATACATCCATCCAAACTTTCGCATTTATAATATTTATTTGATTTGATGTGTTCATGTACTAATTACTTAATCTATACATTTTATAATCTTTCGTAAAGAGTGGTGCGTGGGAGCTGACACACACAATTTTATTTATGTGTACACTCTTGCTTACAGGAGCTTTAAAAAACACAGATTTAATGACAGTAGCACTTATTTATTCTGGGCTCTGAATCCGTGTACAGCAATGACAATACAGCATGTTTATGATCATTTTACGTCAGTTTTATGATCACCACGTGCATGCGTGATCACGACATATTCTTGATTCGTCATTCCCCACTAGCTACTTCAACCGAAATCATGGTGTTTCATGTGGTTCAAGATACAGGTTTATTGCGGGTTAGAACCTATCAAGTTCTCAACTATGCTAATATTACTCGTAACAGTGCGAAATTTTGGATGGATGTTTGTTACTCAATCAAGCCAGAACGGCAGAACGGATCTGAATAAAATTTGGTACATATATATATTATAGTCTGAAATAACATATGGCTACTTTTTATCTCGGAAAATTAAAGATTTTCTGAGGGAACCAAAAAATGAGTTATTCTAGACTATATCCTATCTCTGTACCAAATTTCATCCATATCCGTTCAACCGTTCTGGCGTGATTGAGTAACAAACATCCATCCTTTCATCCAAACTTTTGCATTTATAATATTAATTTAGACCCACTCAGAACCACTGTCCGTCAATACCTTGCACCGACAACAGAAGAACAAAATATCGTAAAGTTTCTCATAAAAAGTCAGTGTGAATATTCTTGCAGTTCGTAAATTTTACGACGTTTTGCGTTTCAAACATTTACAAGTATTGTTTGCGCCCGAGTGTACAAGGAATAAAGTTTATGATGACGGGAGACCCCGCCCCGGCGATGAGTTTTACGGTATGAGGCGACATTTGCAGGAAAAGCTCTGATAGAGTTAGATAGAGTTTTGAATTTTAACCGCACTTACTTTTTTGTTTCTTTTTCGCTTGTTGTACCGCATTATACTGCATTTTCTGGTATATTTATGTAGATCATAGTTTTCCAAGTTAGATTAGGTAGGTATATTGTATATTTTGAGTATTTTTACCACTGAGAATGGGCAATAACTGTAGTAAGAGCAGTTTATAATATAAGCAGGAAAAATATAGCGAATCTGCTCAAAATTTAAACATATTTAATCGTCCAAGTAAATATACCACTGGTTCGGAATACCATTCCTAACGAGAAGAACCAGCAAGAAACTGGGCGTTTGTTTTATTAAAAAGTCTCTATTCTTTCAATCTCTATTGTAGCAAATTAACATAAATGAAATAGAAAATCCCTGGAAAATTCCAACTCAAAAGTAGGAACAACAGAATAACAATAGTCACCCAAACCCAACATAAAAAACATGGCGTCCCCCACGATAAACACAGTAAGCGACAAACGAGTAATATAAAAATGGCCGCTTTCAACGAATAAGCGTTACCATAAAAAAGGTTTTCAGTGAGCAAGTGAATCATAATTTATGAATTCCGGTGTCCAACGGTCGAGGGACCGAGGACTGGGAGATTTACGCAGGGTCGCTGTGTCGGCTCCTGACTACGATCTCACGTGTTTTTAGAATGTATAGACATGACAATTTTTTTATTTCACTATCCAAACTTTCAAACTTCAAAACTTCAACTTCAAATTTCAAACTTTCAATCTTTCAATAAGCTTTTAAAAGTGCTTTTGAATCGTCGAGTAAATCTATTTCTGAGTTGGAATGCCGTTCCTACCGAGAAGAGCCAGCAAGAGACTCGGTCGTTGCTCCTTTCAATCAAAAATATGGTCATTATAAGGATACAAATGACCAAGCATAGCTGGAGCTAGTCAAATCCATGCTCTTTTATCGTTTACATAATTTTCAACCGTAAGTATAACAAGCTCTTTTAACTTACTCATTCCACTACCTTCAGTTGAGTTTGACCTTGACTGAAATCTCATCTGGTGACATGTGATGATGCAGTCTAAGATGGTAGCGGGCTCACCTGTTTGGGGTATGGATATCAGTTTTTACACGGCATCGTACCGGAACGCTACATCGTTTGGCAGCACGTCTTTGCCGGTAGGGTGTTAACTAGCCATGGCCGAAGCCCCATATTGACCTTAGCGGGAATCGAACCCAGGACCTCCCATGAGACCACAGTGCTCACCAGTTACCACTGCGCCAGGGAAGTCCTCAAAGATTTTACCATGTCTAATACTTCTCAATCCTATGGCAGATCGTCGTTAATGAAACATAAGGGGTGTCGTGCATCCCTCCGTACATCCTCTCCGGGTTAGCGGCAAACACAGATATAGTCGCTAATCGTTGCCGAATCCTCTCTGCCCTACGGAAAATGTAATGCTTATTTCGCAAGAAAATTATTATGGCTGTTTGAATAGAAGAAATTGCTCCGTGATTTCTTTCTCTGGGTTTTGCGAAACATTTTGATATTTTGAATCGAGGTTTGGTTGTTGCTGTTGAGGAAAGCGAGCATCCATACTTAATATTATAATGCGAATGTTAGTCTGTCTGTCAACAACTTCTTCACGACCCATATTCATTAGCTCACGACTCCGTTTGCGTCGACTACACAAATTTCAAATTCCAATGAAGTTTAATTTTCGTTTCATTAAGTCCTTTCTTAACGGATGTCTACGTCATAATAGTTATCTGCATTAAATATTTCAGCCCGATTCGACCAGTGGTTTGAGCTGTGCGTTGATATATCAGTCAGTCAGTCAGTCACCTTTTCCTTTTATATAATTATTTAGATTCTGGTGACAGACATAGGCTACTTTTTATTCCAGAATAATAAAGAGTTTTCATTGGAAATTTAAAAAAAGCTGAAATCCTAGATATTTGAAAGTGGGATAAACAGGAACATTTAAAATGCATTTTAAATAATATAATATTATATTAAACGGCAAGATCTACGAAAACTTTTAATTGTAGCTTTTTTTCTTCGGTATTTATCTATCTATATTTTCTGTACCTATGATGGCATGGTGCGTATTGATAAAATATAGTAAAAAAATCCACCTTCTTCCTCCTCTCATAGCATACTAGGTCCTATTATGCTATGCGTTCACAACTCTGAGACGATATAGATACTCGTATAATTGTAATTAACTTTCATCTCCACGCACTAGGCCTCACGCAACTCATTTGAATGACGTGTTCATTATGAGACCCGTCTTTATCGAGGATTCACCCCATTACACACTATCATTTATCAACCAATCATTAATCTACAATGCACGGTTAAGACGTCATTCGCCTGTAGTCCTATGAATATTAATATTTCTAAAAAATGATGTTCGAAAGTTAAACTTCTCGGCCTTGATGTTCGAAAGTAAAGAATGTATGTATTTTCATTACATAACATAAGTTTGAATTTGGAATCTTTCTTCCTGAATATCTTGTAACTTGTTATAATGTTCTTTGGCCTAAATAGTTTAAATTTGGAACTCTACCGTATTACGCGTTCAGCACTCACAGCGCAAAAAAAATATTTAAAAGTATAATATTTATTTTTTAACTTCTAATATTTCTTAAGTAGGTTGCTTTTTTATTTACTTTCTTTTAATTACATAATATAATATATTAAAAAAAGTCACTTGTTTCATTTTTGGAAAAGCACTATACACACCTCGACCGGGAGAGCATTTCAGAGGTGGAATCATGTAAGGATTGTCGAACGAATCGTTAAAATTCCGCTTCAAAGTAAAATAAACCATAACAGCATTAGATTAGAGCTCAATTTCGTGTATTCATTCTCATACGTTTAGTTATGTACGATACCATAAACGTATGAGAATGGATACATGAAATTGAGCTCTAATTCAATGTCGATTTGAACGAAAATCCTTACATGATTCCACCTCTGGTCTCGTATATAGCCTAACTAACACTCGACCAGAAAACGCGTACTTCCCGGTCTCGCGATGTAATGTACTATTGTGCTACTATAAATTGTAATTAAATTTTCATTTTGTGCTGCAGGTAACTAGCTTTCTCTTTAAAACTTAGTTTTAAATCAATAAAAACCCCTTTTAAAAACAAGCTTTAATTGTTAGCTATATTGAATTTAGCGTGACGTCATTTTATTTTCAGTATTCTTCTCAGCAAACCTGAACATGAAGTAAGTAACATAAGAGACACCTGTATGTCCTAAACATGGTCCTACATGAAATAAAATATAAATTGATTATTGAGGAGATAACTGTTTTACAATTCCGTTGCAAGTGCAAACTCAAGTTAAACGAGTCCAAAATATTGTAGGTATGTACGGTCGACGTCAATAGTCCTTACAATATAGCTTAACTGCTAAAACTGTGTGAAAGCAATCTGAATCACTCATCCACACAAACATAATCCGTCCAAAATATTTAACTTAATTTAACGCCTTTAGGTTTAAACCATTACTATTCAATACTACTTAGATTACTGTCATAAATTATCAACAATGTCATCCTACAAGATGAATATTATTTATGTAAGTTTGACGGTGACTTTGTTACTTACGCAAGCCATCTTGTTTGCTTATTCTATGTGAACCACAGATGTGAACTTTTGACGTCGACTGTACTGTCAGACTGCCCTTGGGAAAGGTAAATTCAGGTTTCAACCCGGCTGTTAAAGAAAATTTACGTGATTAACTGAAAAAAGTTGAGAAATTCTATTTCGAAGAGTACCCAAATCCCTCTCGGTTAGAGAGGCAAGTAGCGTGAACAAATTGATTGATAGATCGTCCCGTACCCTCTCAAAAGCTTCAACCTTCAAATGTTCCCCGAAGGCGAATTTAACTCATTGATGGATTACGTTAAATTTTATGTAGACAAAATTTAGAAGAGTTGACGAAAAATATTTGTGGTGATGAACGCTGCTATCACTGTCCAAAATGATTAACATTTTCCAAAGTGTCGGACTTTCCATGAAGTCTGTCCGTCTATCTGTCTGTCTGTAACACGCTGGACCGATTATGTTAAATCACCTTGGGCCGATTTAAATTAAACTTGGCACACTTATAGTTAACACAATGGGATGACGTAATATAGGGCTCCTTTGACATAAAGAGCTCAGCCCATGCGTCAGACAATCGGTGGCCGTTTTTCGGTCGAAAGAAAATGAAACTTATAGAACGCACACATCCTACAAAAATCGGTAAAACACAAAATCGGCCTATTATTGTTGGTGGAAAATGAAATCGGTCACAAAGACGGTAATAATTATCACTATCACTGCGTCAGTGATATCATTATCACTGACGTAGGCGTAGCCTCTTAAGGAATGAAAGTTTAAGTTGATTTTGCCACATGTATTTAAATTGGAACCGACTTTGATAAAAAAAATAGTACTAGGTACCAAGTAGGTACAGGTATGAGTACTATCCGGTAGGTCTCATGTTTTGATGATCTTGTAAATAGTTTTAAGATACGAAAAGTTACAAGTCCGTACCTGGAAATCGAACCTGCGACCCGGTATAGGAAGTCGGGTGTCTTAACTAGGCCGAGGCCGAGGCTATCAGCAATTATGTAATAAATATACCAACCTAATAATCATATTAAGGGCACATGTCCTTAATATATTCAACTTGTCTCAATCTAATTGCTCCCAGGATGTGCTGAACACAGAGTTGTAGGCAACAGCTAATGATTACGATAAATCTACCGGATGCGAGTTACGGTAATCTGGAGGTTATGCTAATCGCGGGCAGTGCGCCAATTATCATGAATTGCGTATATGTAATGCGACTGAATGTTCTAAACTGAATTGACTGCCTCGTTGGTCTAGTGGTTAGCATGTTTGACTGCAGCCAACGAAGTCCCGGGTTGGAGTCCCGGGTCGGGCCATAATTAAGTATTGGGTTTTTCTGGCTAGAAATTCTCAGTACTAGCCCAGAGTTAGAAAGTTGGTGGTGTTTCACCTTCGTGCCTCGGAGAGCACGTTAAGCCGTTTGTCCCGGTTATTATCACTAACATGATAATGGTCGCTAAAGCCCACCAATCCGCATTGGAGCAGCATGGCGGTTCTAAGTTCTGATTCTCTCTCTCCTATGAGATTCTAAGCCTGTGCCCAGCAGTGGGACGTTAATGAGCTGGTAGTGATATGCGGCTAAATTAACGGTAAGTCTGCCTTGAACCTAGAAGAAAATATCTATCTATAGCATTGATGTATAATCTATGATCTATACTTCAAAATCTTCAACATAGGTACACATAAATCTTAAAATATAAAAAAAAAAAATTAAGTGGAGGGTTGGAGGATACAATAACAACTAAAACTCTCATATTTCTGTTACTGCTACAACTTCCTTTCAATATAGTTTCATAAAACTGAAATAAAATTCCCCACTCACCAAAACAATCCATACAAAAACGCGTAGGTATTGGTAGCATTATAGCATACGAATAAAATAACAATAAAACATTCATAGCAGTCAATACTCGCGTTTACGTAGTTTGCTATTAAATATGATGCTATGTGAATCAATTTATGGATTATTGGTTAGGGTGACCGTCAAAATCATAAAAAAATATGCGTGTCTCTTTAAAATGAAATGTTTTAATTCACGTAGAACAACTTTTGCTACTTATGATGAGTCCGGACTCAACTACCGGTTCGGAAACAAGATTCTGCTGGGAAAAGCTGGCAAAAAACTCAACAGTTACATTAAAGTTCAATTAATATTAGCTTTAGCTGAGCAGGTTATGACCTCATTTATTAAATTCTCTACGATTAGAAAAAGTTTATGTAATTCTGTTTTAGGTGATCTACCTATAATAAACTGTTGAAACCGGCAGTCGATTAAGCCGAGGTTTTATTTGCAAATTATTTATCCATCACCATAATAATTATAGATAAAATGCCTTTATTTATTAATTTGTACAAGATTCATATTATTAGTTAAAATTAAAAATAAGTGGCTGAAGAATATCTCTTTAATTAAAAGAAACTTCCAGCTTCCCTCGAAAGTAAAGTTAAATTAAATATGCCTTTAAATTATTAACTAGAGTTACATATTAACTGTCCTGTTTGCTGAGGAGACGTAATTTTAGCGCAAATAAATTAAAAAGAGCTCAGGAAAACATCTGGTCATGGTCACCGTAATATTCAGTAACAATTGATGCTATAACCGAACTACTTTACTGTTTGCGCGCTATAAAATATTCCTCTACGCGTCTTGCTGGCGAGTGTCGGGCGTCAAGAAAGATATAAATCGATCAGATTCACAATTATAGCTTTATTACTGCTTATTTATAGCTATAATAATACCTACTGATAACAACATATCTCCTGAAGTGATTGACTGGTTTCATAGTTACTTGTTTGGTCGCCGGCAGCGGACGCGAGTTGATGATTCGTTATTTTTTGGTGCACGATCAATGCTGGTGTTCCACAAGGTGGCTTGTTGTCTCCTCTCCTATTTTCAATTTTCATTAGTTCTATTACTCTCCAGTTATCTTCTCACTACCACCTGTATGCTGACGATCTCCAATTGTATGTTCAGGCTAAATTGGTGGATCTACCTGAGGCGATAGATTTGGTAAATAATGATCTAGATTCTATTGTGCAGTGGAGCAAGTCGTATATGGCCTGAAGGTAAATCCAGCAAAAACTCAATGTATAATAATAGGCAGTCAAAAGTTGGTCACGCGAATAGATTTTTCTACATTACCTAGTATTATTTTTGACGGTACAGTGACACGGTTAAAAATCTAGGTATCATTTTTGACAAATTTTTATCTTGGGCTCCGCAAGTGAGTGAGGTGAGTAGGAAGGTGTTTGCGTCTGTCGGGTCTCTTCGTAGATTGTCAAATTTTCTATCCATACCAACCAAAATAACGCTAGCACAGTCTCTTCTCTTGCCCATTCTCGATTATGCTGATTCTTGCTATCTCAATCTAAATGAGGAGTTGCTTAATAAACTTGAGCGCATTCAAAATCTTTGTATACGGTTTATATTTGGACTCAGGAAATATGACCATGTTTCTGAATTTCGCAAAAAACTCAAGTGGCTTCCGATCCGCCTTCGCAGGGATACTCACATTCTTTCTCTTTTATACTGTGTACTATTCAATCCTGCTACTCCTTTTTATCTCAAGGAGCGTTTTGAGTTTCTGAGTGACACTCATGGTCGCTCTCTTCGCTCTAATGATAACCTAGTTTTAAAAATCCCTTCCCATAATACCTCTTTTTCTTCGAAATCCTTTTCCGTTAAAGCTGCTAGGCTATGGAACTCCTTACCGTTACATATTAGGCGTGCGCAATCTCTTGCAGTTTTTAAAAGACTCATCAAAGCGCACTTCCTTCCTCCCTGAATTATTAAATTACCTCACATCTTATAAAATCCTTCATCTGATTTACTTTGCGTCTTCTGGCTTTTATTTTGTTTTACTCCCTTTTTTGGCATAATATATATTATAGTATTTTATTATTTATTGATATTTATTATTTATGTATTATACTGTATTTTATAGTATTTTTATTTTGTAGTATATTATATACATATATTTATTATATTAGCATAAATAATTACATTATTATTATTTCCTCCTGAACATATCTACGTGCACCCTCGACTCACTAGGCTTAATTCCTATAAAGCGTGGTTGCCTGGAAGAGATCGCTTCAAAGCGATAAGGCCGCCATTTGTACCGATTTTTCTTTTAGTATTTTTATTGTTATTGTTCAAATGTATTTTTTTTTATTTGGTGTACAATAAAGAATATTTCATAAATTTCATTCATTCATTCATATTTCATACATTATGTAAATGTCACACTGTCTACATGTTTATCGGCGATTATTTAAATTCATCCATACTAATGTAAGATGTGTGTCTATCTGTTTGTAACCTTTTCATGACCCTCCCCGACAACCTCCCTAGCGCAGTGTTGAGCACTGTTGTCTTAACGTGGGAGGTTCCGGGTCTGATTCCCTTCAGGGTCAATTTGGAAATTTATTAAATTCTGTTTTTTTCTGCTCCGGTGGGAGCCTTCGGCCGTGGCTAGTTACCACCCTACAGGCAAAGACGTGTCGTCAAGTGATTTAGCGTTCCGTTAGCCTGTAGAAACACTAGAGGTATGGTTTTAATATAACTGCCATACCTCTAACAGGTTAGCCCGCTACCATCTAAGACTGCATCATCTATTAACTAGGAGTGGATAAAGCTGAATATATCGAAATTAGAAAACTTTATACAATAGCGTGCATTTCGGAGACGGACCTAGACTACTTATTTGTAATCTGGAAAACCAAAGTAAACCCATGGGATTAAAAAAAAGTAATCATCTTTATAATAATAGTTAAAAGAGTTCAACGTCTATGTATTTTTAGGTCTTCACGGCCTTTTCATTTTCACGACTTATTGACGAAATTAGGTAAGTAACTACCTTTCATACCGGAAAAGGACATAAAACACCTAATCATTTAAAAACTAAATCAACGCGTACGTAGTCATGGATATCATCTAGTAAATAATATTGATTAAGACGAAATGTTGTTACTCTGTACGCTTACTCTGAGTTTTACGATTAATCGACGTGTTACCACGCCAAGTGTAAGCGAACGTCAAAGTAAAATGGACCCAAAAACTCTTGCTTTAAAGTCACAAATTCAGCGTTTGGAGCGCTGGCTGTGAATAAATACACAAAATGATGAAATAAGCTCTAAACCAATGCTGTTAAGGTTCATTTTACTTCGACGTTCGCTTACACTTGGCGTGGTGAGCTCTCACGTCGATCAATCGTATTTGCAATGTCAAAATTCCGAGTAAGCGTACTGATGAGTATAACTTGAAAAGCTAGCATAAAAGATTCGTATACGCCTTTGAAGTTACTGAAATTATTCGTAAGGTTGAAAAGAGACTACGGACAAGAAAACAACAGACAAAACGCCCTCGCGAAACACACGCATCGTATGCGAAACACATTTTGTTCTGTCATGGTACTCTGTGCAGCTCTATATAGAAGCACAGAATATGTAATAATACTAAAGCGCGCGCGGGTAATTTTTGTTGTACAATTATTTTGTTATTAGATGATATTTTTAATGTTTAGTTTTTATTAATTTAGATTTCAATGTATTTTGTAGTTTCAATCTGAAAAATATTGTTCATTACCTTTATCGAAAATAAAACAAAATTTAGAGTATTTGTAAGTAGTCTATTTTTGACCCGCCAGACTATATTTCTAGTCTGTAAAGTGTTTCTGCTTAACATTTTCATATTAAATACGATGTAGGTAACATACTATACTTAGTTGGTATAATTTGGGAGCTAGCACGGAAGCACAGTCGGAGTGACACGCGGCGCACAATGGGCTGCTTCAAATGACAGGCCATTTTGTTTCGCGACGTGTCTTAGACGTTTCCTTTACGTGCTGGTACAAGTTACGCTACTTTTTGTTTGATCTTTATCTAAAAAAGAAAGAAAGAAAGAAAAAACATTTATTTTCTAATTATCTCTCTCTTCAGTCGTTCCTTCATTGCTGAAAGATCGTGGTCCTGGCTAGATCCTAACCTTGAAAGGATTATTTGTTTCCATTGGCTTTGTTGGTAGCCATTCTCACTATAGGTAGTATGAAATTTCGACGCGTTCGACTCCCTCAGTAATCTTTATAATAGTTTATGAAGTAGGCACTACTAGGCAGGTAGGTGCAACATCTAAGTAGTACCTACCTGAGATAATGCCCGCGATTTTGTCCACGTGGATTAAGTTTTTTTGAGTCCCGCGGGCACACTTTAATTTTCCGGGATAAAATTAGCCTCCTTCCGCGGAATACAAACTATCCCCATACCAAATTTCATTAAAATCAGTAAAACAAATGGGCCATGAAAGCGTAGCAGACAGACAGACAGACACACTTTCACAAACCCAAACTAATATTATAAATGCGAAAGTGTGTCTGTCTGTCTGTCTGTCTGCTACGCTTTCCCGGCCCATCTTTTCAAGCGATTTTGATGAAATTTGGTACAAGGACTGGTCGTATTCCGGGGAATGACATAAGCTACTTTTTATGCCGGAAAAATGAAGAGTTCCCGCGGGAATCAAAAAACATAAATCTACGCGGACGAAGTCGCGGGAATCATCTAGTTTATAATATTAGTATGGATGGGAAAGTGTTTCTTTCCATATCTGTCTGTCCGTCTTTTCGACCGATTTTGATGATTTTTTATAGAGATAGGTTGCATGCCGAGGAAGGACATAAGCTTTTTTATCCCGGAAGGAAGAGTTCCCGTGGGAAAAAAAGAAATTATTCCACGCGGACGAAGTCGCGGGCATCATCTATGTAGTATTAGTATAAATTAGTACAAGTAATATTAGTATGGATAAACATAAAATAGCCCTTTTAATTCCAATCCAAGTAGTGTTAATATGTACGCGGTGTTCCTTCAAAGGTAAAAGCACTTGTCGCTCCACAATGTAGGGGGCTGCATACCACAAAAGAAATCCCTCGCTTCCGATACGGGCCTGCGTCGCGTCGTGGACAATGGACAGACTTATGAGCCTTAAGGTGAAAGACTGAAGGGTCAAATTGGGAAATACGTTTTATATGCTGTTTACTGTACGTCGTATGTGTACTATGTAGATAGAACATGATGATATATAGGTAGGTATCGTGCTACTTATTGCTTGAAGGTTGTGGATTTTTAC
Organism: Erebia epiphron; assembly: GCA_963932025.1. NCBI lineage: Eukaryota > Metazoa > Arthropoda > Insecta > Lepidoptera > Nymphalidae > Erebia > Erebia epiphron. The sequence continues at coordinate 11,510,623 of OZ009952.1, read as the reverse complement.
AATGACCAGTTAGCCCTAAGTTTTTTTCTTTATTCACTGCAAGTCAGCTCTTAACTGCGATCCCACCTGATGGTAAGTGATGATGCTGTCTATGATGGTTAGCGGGCTAACCTGCTAGGTTGGCAGTCATAATAAACCCATACCCCTAATCGGTTTCTACACGGCATCGTACCGGAACGCTAAATCGCTTGGCGGCACGTCTTTGCCGGCAGGGTGGTAACTAGCCACGGCCGAAGCCTCCCACCAGGCCAGGTTAAGGAGTTACTTCTTCGTGGTCGAGTGATAAGCATGTTCGAATACAGATGACGAGATACGGGGTTCGTTTACCGGGTCGTGTATTGGATTTCCTGATGAGAAATACTTCGTAGGAAGTTGACACATGCTGCGGAGATCACCTGAAACCGTCGGTTGTTCGAACCTCTCTTCGGTCGTGTCGAATTTTACGTTACGTACGCTATGCGAGTAAGGGAACAGAGAGTGCGTGATACTCACTACGTGATAGTAAGTATCTCCCGTGCAGATGGTTTATCGAGGCTGTCGGGGGCAAAATTCAGCCGGCAGGACAAAAGTTTGCTTAAACGTGAAAATAATCAAAATAGTTAAAAAATACGACTGCTCTGCTGTAGCCAGTATTGAATTTTTCAAAAAATTTATAGTCCGAGTCACTCGGGATATTGTAAAGATTCAAACGTTACCCCATACATGCACATGTGATTAGACATTTAGAAGTTATGGAGGAATAAAGAAACTCACATAGATAAATACCTACACACATACATACACGAACCCTGAAAACATAACACTCCTTTTTTGGGCAGTTGTGTAACAAAAAATCCTCCTCGAATGGAAGTACGGCTACCACTACTACTACGTAACGATACCACAGTCATTAATTACCTTTGGAATCTTATTCACATTTTTATTAAATGATATTTTTTTGTGAATCACTGAATATTGAAATGAATAGTGTTATATATTTTTATAATCTACTCATTATTTTCTAGATGATGATTATATTATTATAGTTAATCTTATTTTCGAATATTTTTTTCAACTTTAGTCTTTATTATTGACCATGGTCACCCAATCAATTTTTTTAAATTTTACTTGTCTATGTCACCCGGAATAAGCTAGGAATTCTAACGATACCTCATTTCTCAAAGTCGGTTCAGGCGTATAGAAGTTATGCTGGAATATACAAACTCACATGACATACATACTGAACCCTGAAAACAATATGTCAAATCCGCAACTTATGTTCAAACGTCAAAACGCGCGCTTAGTATGAAATATTGAACTTTGACGTCATCAAAATTTGACGCACTTTTTTACTTCAATCGATAGTTTAAAATGGTTTTCGAACATAAAACCTAACGGGAGACGTGAATATTGTTGCGACTTTTGGGAGATCCTCTATTTAATAATCATAAAAGAATAATCTATTTGAATAGTTGTCAAATACCCAATTGGTTATTTGACATGTGTCTATTTATTAATTTTAATAAGCTTGCGTTTGCAGTTAATTCAATAAAAATTAGTAAAAATTACAAAATCATTAATAAAGAAGTTAACGACTTCCCTGGCGGAGTGTTGAGCACTGTTGCCTTAATGTGGGAGGTCCCGGGTTTGATTCCCGGCCGGATCAATTTGGGAATTTATAATTTCTGAATTTTCTCTGGTCTGATCTGGTGGGAGCCTTCAGCCGTGGCTAGTTACCAACATACCGGCAAAGACGTACCGCCAAGCGATTTAGCGTTCCGGTACGATGCCGTGTAGGAACCAAATAGAGGTATGGATTTAATATAACTGACAACTTATAGGTTAGCCCGCTACCATCTTAGACTGCATCATCACTTACCATCAGGTGAGATCGCAGTCAAGGGCTAATTTGTAGTGGATAAAAAAGAAGTACCTACAAATGTGGGTACCTGTGAGCCTGTTACTCCTGGTAAGTATTTCGTATTCCGTATTCATATTTAAGCCAGTTGTTGCAGGCGTAAAAAAGGTACGTGACGCCAAACGGACGTTTTTTCCTGAGTACCTACCGAGAATTTACATAAGCTTTGGAAGGTAGAAAAGGTGTGACAATTTTCATTATTATTTTTCCTTATGTACGGTAAAAGAAAGTTCTTAACTTATTCCACTAAGTCGCGTGCTCAGCTGGTATCTCAATATATAAAAGGGAAAGGTGACTGACTGACTGACTGATCTGTTAACGCACAGCTCACACCACTGGTCGGATCGGGCTAAAATTTGAAATACAGATCAGTAAGAAAACGCTATCTTGTGATTTTTGAATCGCTTTTCGTAAAACTCGTAATCGTAAGATGATTGCCCTGAGTTTGTAATTTGTATAAAGGCGCGTTCACATTAGGTCAGTTTGTCCGTATTTAACTGCAGCACTTTTCAGTCATCGACCAATGAAAATATAATTCGGTTAAAAGTTGTTACAGTTGGCCGTATTCGGTAATAATCGACTTGTGGAAACTTTTCACTGAAAATCCATTCTAACTAAAATGCAGCTGACGTATTCTGTTACCGACCTAATAAAAATACGTCAATTATTTTGAGCATTAGTATAATTAATTTGTCCTGTCGGTATTGTAGTCGCCAGCTTAAACGCAAACATCTCGATGGAATTTAGTTGGCTTGCACAGTTACGGTCTTAGCCAGGAGGCATACTACCATCAACGACCTCAACTTACATAGACGGGCCCTGTCAAACAAAGAATGTGGGCGTATTTTTAGCAACGCCATCAACGCCATCTAGTCTGGAAAGCGGGAACTTGCTTGCAACATCTTGAATAAAAGCTTGAAAACAACTTGAAAACGTATGACTCGGTCATAGATAATATAGGTCATAGCCATAGAAGCCGTAAGGCCAGTTAGTAAAAATAAAATATCATACAGTTTTCCGCGGAAATTAATGATTGCGTAATGGATAAAAATATTAAATAGGAAGATTAAATACCGTTTTTTTGGAAATGAATAGTTGTGAATTGAAACACTTACCTTAAAATAAAAATTATACAGTGCCAAACTAATTTGAAAGGGCCCATCTAGTACCTACATATATATCGATAACTACCATCGATTAAATTGTAATATTATTGACGTTCGTGTTTCAGAATTATTGACCGAGCGAAGCGAAGGTCTCTGAGTCCACTTGAGTGAATTTGCACTTGTCCGTCCTAGGCTTGCCAACCATACTATAATACTATTATTATTTGTATTGTACTGTATTTCGGGCCTGCGTACTATATACTGTTGAAGAAGCACATAGTACGCAAAAATATTCCATAAAATACTATTTTTGTGAAGTGTACTATATTTTTTTATAGCTTAGTCCGAAAAACACTATATTTCGCTTAAGAAATGTTAGCAACCCTATCCGTTTGTCTGTCAGAGCCTTATAACTTCTGAATTACTGAACGTAATTACTTCAAATTTAAATATAATATGTAAACCGATGGCCTCCCGCCAAATATGGCTTAAAAAGTTATAAAAATCTTTATTTCAGGGGGGCTCTCATAGAAGCGAATGCGAAGTAAAAGATTTTTTATAGCGTTACATATAGTTGCGGTATATTATTTTAAAGATAATTAGGAATAGAGTCTAAAAATATTTTTGTTTAAATTTTTCCCCTAAAATTGACGAAATGGGGGGCTTTCAAAGTGGTGATTTTCTAACGTCCAAAGTTGACCTCAGAACTCTCAATTTTCTGAAAGGCTAAGACTGAAACTTGATCAATTATTTGAATTATATCCTGTACTTGAACAACAAATACTAAAATTAGATAAATATTATAAGGAAACGAAATTATTTAATTTTTAATTAGATTTAGTATTTTTAACAGAACCTCACAATGATGTCAATAGATGGCGCTAATGTTAAGAGATAAATATTATATGGAAACGAAATTGTTTAATTTTTAATGGGCTTCAGCATTCAGTCAGTTTAACAGAACTTCACAATGATGTCAATAGATGGGGCTCTGTAAAAGTTTATTCGTTTTATGGATACCGCGAGGTCTCAGTTCAGGGCGAACCACTAGTAATCCTTATTTTAGGTACGTCAAGGTACGTGACATAAAACTGCATTTTAAAATAATAGTGCTAAAAGCGATCGTAGGAGCCCCCCAGATTACCAGGGTTTCAACGGATTACTATAAACTTTAGCGGAATTAAATACACAACACTGTACCTACAAGTATGTACACGCTCTAAGATCTAGCCCCACTACAGAGGCGCGGCACGTAGCGGTAAGTATTCTTTGTACAATTATGTCGCAATGAATCTCCGTGCGTTGTCGCTGGAGAGGGCCCAGCTCCGTTCATACTCATACAAAGAATTGGCTCGACCTTTATTGAATTTGGTCCAACATCTACCATTTGTAAAGTTGATAATGTGGTGTTGAAGATAGATTTTTATAGATATAAAAATCTTCTAAATTTAGAAAAAGAAAACCTGACTGACTGACTGGTCAGATATTTGATGGACTGGTTACTGAATCGGGCTGATATTTGGCAGAAAATGATTATCCTATTACGGCGTCAGTCCAAATGACTTTAATCATTCAAATAACAAATTAACAAATAAAAGTGTAAACAGATACAGTGTTCATACGGACAGAATTACCTTATTCTTAACTCTTTTACGGAATCCCAAAATGACGGTTCCTACTTCAATAAATCGACTCTATCTTAAAACGCGTTACAATATAATCCCTAGCTTACACGGAATTCGGTAATAAATACAAAGTTGAGGTTTCGTGAAATTAATTCCATGCTAGCCGGTAATTAATCCACGAACTAGCGTAATCCGGCTAAGACGACGACTTAGCCGACTATACCTACCGTGTACAACTGTACATGTTTGGACTAGCTAGGCTTTTTGTGAGTGCTTTGAGCTAAATAATCTGGTCTTTATTATTTTGGTTTCCTATTATAGGTATTAAAACCACATAAAAATGGTGGTTATGTAGTTTTTATATCCATCTGTGTAGCGGGGATGGCTGTGCTTGATTTTTAAAATGCCTGTAACATTGACAGTCTGTACGAAACTTATTTTGTCGTTTATTCTACTGCGGAACCCTAAAAAAGGATATCTACATCAATAAATCGACTCTATCTACAAACGCGTTACAATATCCCCAGCTTACACAGAATTCGGTACTAAATACAAAGTTGAGGTTTCGCGAAATTAATTCCATGCTAGCCGGTAATCCTCGGCGAACTAGCGTAATCCTGCTAAGACGAGGACTTAGCAGACTATACCGTGTACACTGTACATGTTTGGACTAGCCTCGTAACTGTCTCGCTGGTCTAGTGGTTAGCATGTTCGACTGCGGCTGACGAGGTCCCGCGGGTATTGTGTTGAGTCCTTTATTTCAGTATTGGGTTTTTCTGACAAGAAATTCTCTGCGGTCGTGTAGGATTTTTCATCACATCGGGCTATGAGAATTTTTGATGCACGTGTGTTTGCGCATTTATTCATTCGTTATTCATATTCTTAGTCGAGTCATATGCGGAAGGACCTGGGAACCCACTGCATTACTTAGTATCCTAAGTTAATACTCAAGGTCGTGACCCCTGCCATTAAGTAATTAATAGAAAGGGGTCACGACCCTCAGCAATGAGGAATACGACGCAGAGTGATCAGCCGTGAGCGAGTATAAAATAGCGTGAAAGAAAATGTGGCTCATAAAGTCAGGCCCAGCTTTCAAAACTTGTCAATGTTAATTTCCTTTAACATCTAATGGCGGTGATGGCGCACAAAATGTGCCTACGTCAGCTGCGTGAGGCCATCAAACCGCCACGTAATGTGATCAGGGGCCATACTGCCAACGCTGAAAGCAAGACTTAAGCAATATTACTCAAAATGACAGTTTGATGTCACGTACCTTGACGTTGTTAAAATAAGGATTCTAATTCTAAAACACGAAAGTTAATAAGTAATGAAACAATATCAGTATGGAGTCTGGAAGTTTTGATTCATCATCGTTGCCACTATGCGTTGCCAGAAAATAAGTTGATGTTGAAGCATTTTCATTTTGTTCAATCAATCAATATTGTTGCAAATTTAGGTACAGAGTGCTTTTATTGTTACTTAAAATATAACGTCCGGCAAAATTTCACCTCACGGCCATAGCTTACGGCATTCAATATTTTAAGTGTAAATCATATCAAACTAATATTATATTATAAATGTGAAAGTGTGTTAGTTTGTTGGTTTATTGGTTTGTACTTCAATCACGTCGCAACAGAGCAACGGATCGACGTGATTTTCTGCATAGGTATAGTTGAGAGCCTGGAGAGTGACATAGGCTAATAAATATAACTAATGAATTTTATATTATTATAATTTTAATATATTTTTTATTAAAATTAAGAAGATCCCGTATTAATCAAATAACCTTAATCCACGCGGGAAATGTCGCGGGCATCATTTAGCTTTTAATTAAAGCTTGTAACAAATACATTAAACTTTTACAAGAAAGATCAAAAGTTTCGTCTGAAATGTTTCCACGCTACAGAAGCTACAGCTTAACAAACACATTCAGACAACAGACAGTCGCGTACACCAGTAACTTTCATTAGCACTAAACTACTCGCACAAGTCGTAGACTCGAGCCTTCTACACTGCTCTAAACTGCTAACAGCTTCAAACTGCTCCCATTCGCCGCTGAAAACACCTATTACTGTTCAACTCAGTTCACGTTTCTTTGTTAACTTTAAATGATGTGGAAAACAGAAGGTGCCTTTTCTACCCGACTGTACTGGAAGGAGGGTACCTAATGTTTTTCGGGTGTATTTGTGATGCCCGCTAGTAGTCTTTGCCCGCGACTTCGTCCGCGTGGTTCCTTGGTCTTTTGATTATCGCGGGAAATCTTTAATTTTCCGGTATTAAAAGTAGCCTATGTCCTTTCCTTGGATGGAAATTATGTCCGTACCAAATTTCATCAAAATCGGTTGAACTGATGGGACGTGAAAGCGTAGCAGACAGACACACTTTCGCATTTATATATTAGTAAAATAAGTATGGATGTGCCAAAAAATTTTTAGCCATCGCCTGTTAGCTTAACGAATTCAAAGATTTTGACGAATGTTTGTTTTTACAAGAAAATAAGTGGTCGATAGTTAAATAAGTATACATAAACAGATTCAAAACTATACCTACATGAATAGTTTGAAAAGAAGATTTCTAATAGAGTTTTCCGAAGTAAAATCCCACTGCAAATATGATGGCCGGCCCGCGATACAAGCCACGACGGGAATGACTTCAAAAAGTTCTCCGTTTTCCGAACAAGACGGCCGCTGCCATTGTAAGGCCGACTTGGACGTCCACTTCGATTCCTACTTTTAAATTGTTCAAAACTTGACGTACGTAGACATTGAATTGAATATAGAGCGGCAATACAAGTGCTCATTTATCCGTATATATGGTACAGAAGTTGTTGTATATGTCACCGTAAGATTGTAAAAACCGTAATTAAAATTTAAAAAGATTGTAATTTAACGTTTTTTTTTTCGATAGTTTGTAAACATTCGAAAGATTGTGAACCGTTCAATGTTTTAAGTGTCAATTTTTGAAATATTATATGTATTTACGTTTTATTGTCTCTTTCTTGTAGGTTAGGTTAGGGTTCGACATGAATAAACAAGTAGTGCCCGGCCGGGCACTTAGGTTCAATCGGGTTAGTAAACCTAACAGATTACAATCTACCGAAAAATAATCCGTTGTATTGTAATCATTCGACAGTTTACAATTTCGCGAGTTACATTATAATCTAACGGTTTTTACAATCTTACGGTGACATATAGATGGCGTCAAGTAACCGAAACAAGTAGGACCATTTTAAAAAGCACTAGCACACGACTTAGTCCGCGTGGTTTATTTTTTTGATTCCCTTGGGAACTCCTCAATTTTCCGGGATAAAAAGGAGCTTATGTCACTCCAGGTCCTTAACTATACCCATGCATGACAAACCAACAAACAAGCACACTTTCGCATTTATAATATTAAGTATGATATCTGTAGTTTGCACTTCAGTGTCATGGGACATGCCTGGTTAAAACAATTTTTAAATTGGTAAACTAAAACTTGACGTACGATGAGATCAACTAAAAATAGAGCGGCAAAACCTTTGTTTAGCGGCTTAGGTTCCCTAAGAGGGTGAACCCGTACTAATAATCGTAGAGATTGTGTTTTTAAAAAATCTTAGCTTACACAGGTAAATTATACCTCTTTGTTAAAATCCAACCAGCCGTTGAGATATACCCAGTATTACCCAGATACGCGTGAAAACTCGTCAAAAATCTTTAAAATTATGACTTGTTGCTTTATCCTATCTAGTAAATATATCGTTTAGATATCTTCGCTCGAAGCTCTTGGATGAACTCGTTCTGAATGCTCTAAATTTTCATTTTCCGTTATTAGCTTTTCTAAAGTTGGCGAACTAAGTTTAGAGCAAGATATTCAAGTAAACAAGCTCTCTGAACTAGGATTGCTTGGAAATAGTACTTACCTACTCTATGACTTTTATCTCTACTTACTTTCAACGACCTTCCCAGTGCTGTAGTCAGTGTTGTAGTCTTAAAAGTGGGAGATAGTAGGTTAGATTCCAGGTAGACTGCCATTTGGAGTTTTACAGTTTCTAGTTTATGGGTTATGGTAGTGGGAGGTTTAGGCCGTGGCTGCTTCCTGCGTCGCCAAGAGACGGAGCAGAGATTGAAAGGGCGTGATTTTATTGATACTGCAATACCTATTCCAGCAGGCATCGACGTGAGAGAGAGAGATGTTGTCGTTGCCTTCTATGTTCTCATTTATTACTTTTATCTCTACTTTTGAAGTGACGAGACTTCACGTCATATGTGTGATATTCACTTCGTTCGGTAGGCAAATAGATATAACGGGGAGACATAATTTTACTCGAGTCGTTGTGCGCATGCTAGCCCTACAGATTAGCCTGACTGCTTCTCACCATAGCTCACCACTAGATGAGATTTTCCTTTTATTGTACTACACATTTGCTCAATATCAGCTGCTCAATACTTTATTATACATAGTTAGGTTTATGGCGTTGAATGTACAAGTTTATGGAAATAATTATGTTGAGTTAAGAATAGCTAATAAGGAATTATTATGGACTTTCTGCGCACACCTGTAGAGTATTGTTCACAAAAGAAACATTCTATAAAATCAAAGCGTATAAATAGGCGTATCCAAACAATAATTCATTTCATCTTTATTACCGTTCCCATTAAACTAAGTTTTCCGCTAAGATTTCCACCATTAAACACTACAAAGGAAATTAACCTTTAAAACTGTTTATTAAAAGGTTTAAATTTGCTTGGCGCAATTATGTAACTGGTGCTGTTTTCCACCGCGAGTTGTTCCACAATAATAAACGCATAAATTTGAAACTTCGGCTTTGGCGCGGTTAATGAGTTTGTTAGCATTAATTAAGACGTCCCTTTGATGCTCATTACTCATATAACGCTGTACTATACCCCGACTTAATAGTATTTCCTGTTTGACAGTTTGACAGTTCGTGGTACAGACCTATCACGTTCCGAATTCGTAGGTCAGTAGGCCAAGCGGGAGTTATTTTACTATTTATTATACTCAAACTCAAGCTAAAAGTATATTAATTCAAATTATATAGGTACAGTGTACACATATTGACGTCCAATTACTTATAAAACATGATGGTGATAATCAGTTACGGTATCTTAAAACTAAAACTACGAGGATTCCAAACGCGCCCTGGTCTGTGATCTATCCTCCTTTTATTTTATTTAGTACTTATTTGTGTTAAATACATAGTATAAATTACTAATAATATATAATTATTATCTAAATGGGTAAACAATAATAATATGGTACCCCTATGAAATCCCTCATTGTATCCATTTCCTAGACAGCAATTTCTAAGTGCTCAAGTATTTCTGATTAGCAAAAAAATACCTCCAGGAAGGAAATCACCACTAATCTAGCCCAACTGTTAGGATTCCTGGGTGCAATGTTACACATAGAATCCAAGAGAAAGTAAATAGTTATATACACATTTGTCTAAGATTGGCTCGTCATTGTATGTACATCTACTCATAGGAAGTATATACAATTCTTTGTTAATAGTCGACAAGGTACTGACTGTGATCGCGTCTGTTAAATGCAATTAGGTAATTTGTATGGAAAAGAACAAGTGTTATCAGTCTACAAGCGTTTCTATACAAATCTGAATTAACTTTAACGCGATTAAATAGAAAAAAAAACCTCCCACTATATGCCTAATTTGTAATAGGATTCGATCCAATGATATTCTATATTATTATTTTATTGATTTGACCTGTCAAAATTATATTCTCAAAATGGACGAGCTATAATATCGTATATAGCGAGCAAGCAATTATCACCTAAATGTATTTCGGGTTGTGACCCAATTTCCCGTAATCAGCTTTGAGGGTGACGGTAATATTCTGTACTAGCTCGCATATCATGTAGGGGAGAGGGGTACAAAATGACATACTAGTTAGAAAATCAGTCATCAAATCTTTATTTATTAATAATATTGAACACTTTAAGTAACTATGTATTCTTTGGTTCATTACCTATTAGAATTATAGAGATCAATCAACTCAATACAAAAACAATAGAATTACTAAACATTTTTTTTAACTTGAACAAAAACCGTTTTGTCCGCCCTAGGCGGGTAAAATGACACACGTGGTGCGGGCAAAATGCCATACCAAGTTTTTTATGAAAATCAGTCGATTACATACAGAGTTCACACGTAAAACGCTTTGTATTTTTCGGAACATCTGCACATGATGCATGAGCCCATCTTTTACAGCTCAAGCACTTTAGCCAGACCTCCTTTGGCTTGGACCTGGAGTAGAGGTCATTGCAATAAATGCAAGGACAATCCTCATCATCATCTCCGACTTCAGTGAAAGCTTGTAAGGAGGAGAAATCATTTTCACTGTCGGAACTAAAATCCAAAGCTTTTGTAACCTTTCTCGTGTTTTTCTTTGGAACAGGTGGAGGAGCTGATTTTGCTTTTGCCTCTTCTATATTTGGCGTTGAAGTTAACACCAATACTGTTGGTTTCTTGCGTGGTTTTCTTTTGCCTTGTCCAGCCACATATGTTCCTTTCGGCACTGGAGATAGCACGCTGACTGGAACATTGATATTCATGTCTTGGAGTATCAATTTAGATGATGTGGGTGTCGTAGGTATTGAAGTAGCTGTGTCTCTAGATTGGGCTACTGAGAGTGGACGTGGTTTGTCTGCGGCTGATGTGCTTGCAATTATCAGTGATGTCGAACTGCCTGCTTCTACCTGAGATTGACCTGATGAGGGTATGCATAGGTTTTCTGCTGCCGCTGAATCTTCTTCGGGCTCTACCCGATCTTGTTGCATGGGGATGTTTGTCGTCTCAGCAGGCTCAAACAAATAATCTGGAAATATGTTTGGATCAACAGGCCAGAGACCTGTTTTTTGGAACCCATTGACGGCAGTTTGAACCGTTGCTGCTTTGCCATAAGCTTTGTTGAGTATTGCACCTATTTGAAAATGAGTAACAACTCTGCCTGGATGGCTCTTTAACCAAGTGCTCACTTCTTGATTAAAAAATGTCTTCAGTGGCCCATAGAAAGATACGTCTAATGGTTGCATGCGGTGCGTGCAGTGAGGTGGCAAGCACACCATAATGATTCCATGCTCTTTTGCGAATTTTAAGCTTTCAATACCTTTATGACTGATATGTCCATCAACTACCAAAAGCACTTTGTCATCAAGACTCGCTTTTACATGCAACTGAAAGTGCACCAACCATTTATAAAATACACCTGTTGTCATCCAACCTGATTCCTGGGCAATACCCATAGTACCGGTTGGAGCTTCGTCTATCAACTCCTGTTTCATGATTTTTCTAGGATAAATTAAACACGGCGGGATAAAATGGCCATTTGCACTCATGCAACAAACAACTGTCACATGAGACCCCTTTTCAGCACTAGTCAAAGCCCCAACCTGCTTACGCCCAGTAGTAGCAAAGACCTTTTGGGGTCTCTGGACTGTTGATAAAGCTGACTCATCGACATTGTAGAGCCTATGAGGACAAATTTTGTTGCTCTGAATAATGTCTTGGTAAGTGTTGAAAAACAGTGCTACTTGCGGCTTGTTAAAGGCTTGGGCTCTTGCAGCTGAAGTCGCTTCAGGTTTCCTCAAGGATATGTCCGGGTGTCTGCGTCGAAATCCAGCCAACCATTCTTTGCCTGCCATCTTTTTTTCATTGTTGAAGTTATGAGGAATATTATTAACGTCTGCAAACTGGTAGGCCAATTCCAAAACTTCCTTTCTTGTGAATCCAAACAATCTCGTTTCTAGTAATTTAATATGTTCTACCAGTTCTCGTTCCATTTCATATGTGAAGACACTCCTGTACCTACCCATACCTAAAACAATAAGATGAGTACGTGATTAAATTCGCTCTAATCATTCTAACAAAACGCGAAAGTTAAAAAATACTAAGTAGGTAGGTACCTTTTGTAGTTGGAGCTAAGAATTTATTTTGTTTCAGTGCATGTCTTCTAAGAGTCGACTGTGGGACATTAAATACTTTAGAAGCCAATAGCCAGCCCATTTCATTATTCTTCACAGCTTCAATAGCCTTTTCCATGGAGGTTTTATCCCAATCCTGTCGGTTTGTTTTTCTAGAATAGTTACGAGGCATGATGTTCAAATATCTGGAAAAAAAGAAAAAAGGTGGGTCAAATGACATAGTATGCTATTTTACCCGAACAAGGTGTATGCCATTTTGTCCACTTCATAACCTTCAACATTAGAAAACAATAACTAAAAAAATAACTATAATTTTGAGATATCAAAACGTTTTCGAAGTTATTTAGTAAAATTACAATAAATTAATGCTAAATAAAAACAAATTAACGTAAAAAATACTTACTTTTACGAGAAACAAAATCCGCCTGAGTAAAACTCGTGACTGCAAAAACTAAACAAACATGTGTCCGCACCACACGGCCCAACGGACGCGACTGGCGCCGCTACAGGTTGCGACCTGTTACTAAGCGATCCTATGCAAGCCATTTTGAGAACTATTATGTCTGTGGTTTCGGAGAAAAGTAGGTGTGCCATTTTACCCACCTATGTCATTTTGTACGCCTCTCCCCTAACTGTAAATTACTTAGAGAACTTAGGATTTCGCAGGATTTCCTAGCATATAATGCAGTCTAAATTATTTGCCACATTATAATATTTTAATGTTAATAATATCATAAGGCTTCATAAACCCGCACGTTGGTCCGTTAGATCAAAGAATTTTATTTTCGTGATTTTTCAAAAATCAGAAAAAAGTGGTCTAATTTCTAGTCGTAATTATCGTCGTAAAATATAAAAGAAAAAGGTGACTGACTGATTGATTTATCAACGCACAGCTCAAACCACTGTACGAATCAAGCTGAAATTTGACAAACTGATAGTGATACCTAGATCAGCTTTGAACGGATTTTTGGAAGTTCAACCCCTTTAGGGGTAAAATAGAGGTTTGAAATTTATGTAGTCCACGCGGACGAATTCGTGGGAAAAAGCTAATCGTCATATAAACCGATAGAGGTCCACAACTGGACGAAGGTCTCCTGCATGTATCTCCACAGAGCACGGTCTTGTATCGCTTGCTTCCAGCGGCTCCCAAATACACGCTTAAGATCGTTCGTCCACCATCTTCAACGAAAATATTGCTTCTAAATATAAAACAGTACTATTAGCCAAGTAAAAAAACCGAATATTTTTGCAGGGAGACTAAATTTTTACTATTATTAATGCATCTCCACCAGAGATAGTCGTAAATAATAATGTTTTCGGCGAGTGTTCCGCCTGGCCTCCCTAATAGTCCGTGACGTCATAAATTGTAGGGGGAGGTGACGTTGGAGGGAAATCGGTGATAGAAACATTGCAGTTATGTATGACGGGAAATAATGCTCGCCTGTGACTATTCTCGTAAATAACCGATATTTACGAGAATAGTCGCAGTATTCAATGTTAAAATCACAGACCAGATTTTTTTGTTTTCAATTTCAATTAATATATTTGCAGAAACATGTTTTACTTAAACTAAAGGAGGTGAACAGAATGACGGATTAATTATTAGATTAATTATTCTTAATATTACCTCACTATTACCTAAGCAGGGATCTCCACTCAGAATGAGATGGTTTCAAGCCATAGTCCACCACGTTCGATTAGCAATGCTTACACACATTTGAGAACATTGAGTTATGCAGGCTTGGTCACGATGTTTTACCGTTATAGTGATATTTACTTAAAACGCATATATAAAGTTTTTTGTGCAAACTTACTTATTACCACAGACTCATACTAATACTATAAATACGAAAGTGTGTTTGTTTGTTGGTTTGTCCTTCAATCACGCTGCTACAGAGCAACTGATCGACGTGATTTTATCTAGTCGCAGCTAGTATAATATAATAGAACTAACTGTACGTTAGTCAGAACTAACTGCCTCGTTGGTCTAGTGGTTAGCATGTTTGACTGCGGCTGACGAGGTCCCGGGTTCGAGTCCCGGGTCGGGCCATAATAAGTGTTGGGTTTTTCTGACTAGAAATTCTCAGCACTAGCCCGGAGTTAGGAAGTTGGCGGTGTTTCACCCCCGTGCCTCGGAGAGCACGTTAAGCCGTCGGTCCCGGTTATTATCACTAACATGATAATAGTCGTTAAAGCCCGCCAACCCGCATTAGAGCAGCGTGGTGGGTCTAAGCTCTAATTCCCTCTCTCCTATGAGAGAGGAGGCCTGTGCCCAGCAGTGGGACGTTAATGGGCTGTAGTGGTGGTGGTGGCACGTTAGTCGCGGGTATCAGCTAGTATATAATAGAACTTACCGTACGTCATTACTTATACTGGAGATATCCATAATCCATGCACGTGTCTAATTGAGCTATTTTAGAAAAGAGCTTTTTGAGTTTTTTTTATCCACTACAAGTTAGCCCTTGATGCAGTCTATGATGGTAGCGGGCTAACCTGTTAGGGGCATGGCAGTTATATTAAACCCATACCCCTATTCGGTTTCTACGCGGCATCGGCGGCACGGCAGCATATTTTCTACCGGAAGGCTAAATCGCTTGGCGGCACGTCTTTGCCGGTAGGGTGGTAACAAGACAACAGCGCTACACACTGTGCCACGGAGGCCGTCAACGTTTTTTGCTCTCTCTTGTCGGTAGAGGAAACATACCTATTTCGTGGTTGATTCACTTGAATAAAGAAGAAAATCGAAGAGATCTAGCTACAGTATATTATAACCCAACAAATCCCAGTCAAAACAGATAATAAAAAGGCTTTAAACAGAATCAATTCGTCTAGTAACCCCACTGTAAGTAATGTCCTCCCCTCGATGACGGCCACTGCCGGACACCCTCTGTCATTAGACGCACTCATCACTACACAGGAAGTTTGCCGGATTTAAGATGCAGTGATGCTGACGACGATACGGACTTGGGTTCTTTTAAATAAAACATAAAATTTACATCAAAATCGATTAAAAAGATGGGTCGTGGAAGCGTAGCAGACAGACGGACAGACAGACAGGTACACTTTCGCGTTTATAATATTAGTATGGATGTAATCAGAATATAGAAAAAAAATTATAATAAGATAATCCCAATCAAAGCAGATAAAACTAATCAATTCGTCTACTGTAAGTAACGATCTCCCTCGATGACGGCCACTGCCGGACGCCCTGTCATTAGACGCCCTCAGCATTGCACAGGAAGTTTGCCGGATTTAAGATGCAGTGATGCTGACGACGATACGGAGCAGAGGTCTCATAAATAAAACAATTTTCAGTACAATGCTGTGTAGAAACCGATTTGTATCTAATGTTACCAACCAAACCATACAACCATACAATACGTATACGTATAACTTTCATTAAGTGTACTGTCTAGGCATTTACCAATCATACTAATATTATAAATGCGAAAGTCAGTTTGTTTGTTGATTTGTTGGTTTGTTGGTTTGTCCTTCAACCACGCCGCAACGGAGCAACGGATCGACGTGATTTTTGGCATGTTTATAGTTGAGGACCTGGAGAGTGACATAGGCTACTTTTTATCCCGGAAAATTAAGGAGTTCCCGCGGGAATCAAAAAAACTTAAACCACGCGGACGGAGTCGCGGGCATCAGCTAGTTTTGAATACTTTGACTATTGATTTTGACTATTGCAGCCTGACCGAGCTCCTGGGTGAATTTGCACTTGTCTATATTCTAATTTGACCCTGCCGGGGATCGAACCCGGGACCTCTCACTTGTAAAACCACAGTGCTCACCACTGCGCCAGGGAGGTCGTCAACATTTTTGAAAAAGAAAAAATAACTAAAATTACAACTTTCCCGTTATGATCAAATCAGTAAGAAAAACTACTCAGTGGGAAAATGGGACTAACTACGAGTTTGTCCCATTTCCATACCAAATAAACGAGCACAGTTATTATTTTCATCTGAGTACAACGGCCTTACTACCATCGTTTCAAGCAGTATTATTTTAAAATGTCAGTTTTGTGTGACGTACCTTGACGTCCTTAAAATAAGGATTATAATTTTGAAACAAGAGCAGCAACAATCTTAAAATAATACTGCTTTAATCGTAGTAGGCTCCCAGCTCTAGTTGCTATTCAACATTGCGAGTACAAAGTCAGAATCCAGCGAGCGAGCGCACCGCCCAAACAATAGCAATATCGAGAAAAGGTTAATTCAGCTGACTCATAAGTAACTCGCATTCGCTTGCCATTTTGTGAAAAGAAATCTTTTTTGTAAAGTCTCTCTTCAAGCGTAGTTGCAATGATCGAGCTTATGTGACCAAGTTGTTGCGGAATTTGGGGAAATTCCTGTTTTTATTTTACTAAAGCCATCATTAGTATGTCTAAAATAAATTGCAAATATATTTTTGACTTAGATCAGTTGTTCTATGCAGAAATTTATAACCTTTTTCCAAAATTGAAAATCTAATTGCTTTTCAGGTTACTTTGCTGAAGTTTGTTGTTTTCGCAAAATCGTGACCATTTGTCACTGAGCTCCCTTTGAGGTTGAAAACTTTGCTGGAAAATTGAGGGTCCCTTGTGCTGGATAAAATCTAGTATTTCAATATTATTTAGCTATCTATCTTCTTATAAATAGTTAAATCTTTATTTAAACCTACCAAGGACACAGTTGAAATACAAAAAAACAAAATTACTACTACAAAAGGTAGGAACATGTTTAAAAATATTCCTGGGCAAAACCACTTTTGTGACAATGATTTAAAATAACGTTCGTTCGTTGTGGTAACTGCTCTTAACTAAATTGTAACGCAAAAAATACTATTGTAAACAGTAGCTGAGTTTAATGATAGAAATGATAGAATACCCATGTATTTTAAGGAGCATTCTAAAAGCTGAAAAAAAAACTATCCTGACAACCTGTACCCACGCGTGGTGATCCTGACGAAAACCGCCTTCCCTACTAAGTAGAACCCTCTCCCTCACATGATTTGAGTTTAATATCCCTGCAGAGTGCTGCATTCTTTTACAAGGGAAATGGCAAGCGGGGGGAGTCTCTATGCCATGTTAAAGTGACTGATGCGGCAATGACAGGGTGGAAATCTTTTGGAAGCTTTTGTTTATAGCGTTTAGGTATTCCGACTATGGAAGGGCGTTTGAATGTTTCCGTGGAACTTTGAAATGTGTGACGGTGATTGATAGATAGATAGATAGATAAATTCTTTATTGCTACACAAGACATAAAAATACATAGAAAAGAAAACAAAACAAAACAAAGTGCGCAAGGGCGGTCTTATCACTAAAAGTGATCTCCTCCAGACAACCCATTCATTAAGGACCTTTATTATAGGAGCGGGATAGTGCAACAATATAGACAGCTATTCAATATACTACATAAACTTTACATACAAATAATACATAAATAATTTTATAAATACATATAGACATAAATACATACCTATAAACCTACATACACAATACTTAAATATTCTATAGCATAGTAGCACTAGATAAGTAATAATCCTTTAAACGATTCTTGAATATATTTACAGATTTCGATTGCCTAATGTCATTGGGTAGGACGTTCCAAAGCTTAACCGTCTTTACTGTGAAGGAATTCCCGTACACCTCCGTATGACAAGATGGTATTCTCAACCTGTTGTCATCTTTAGACCGCAAATATATAGACAAGTCGTTGCTGCCAAGAAATTGGAACCGCTCTTTTAAGTATGGTGGCGTTTGAGGATAATATAATATCGAGTACAAGAGAGAAAGAGCATGTAAGTTTCTACGGGAACGAATTGGCAGCCACTTTAACTGAGCACGAAATTCAGAAATATGATCATACTTGCGTAAGCCAAAGATGAAACGTATACATACATTTTGCAGCCTGTCAAGTTTATTAAGCATGGTCTCAGATAAATCCAAATAACAAATATCCGCATAATCTAAAATGGGTAAAAGCAGAGTACTAGCTAATAGGATTTTAGTTTTAATAGGTAAAAAGTGTTTCCACCGCCGTAAGTACCCAATAGCAGCAAAGATCCTACGACTTAGCTCGGTAACTTGCGGAACCCAAGACAAAGAATTATCAAGAATAAGGCCAAGATCCTTGACTGTACTAGTGTAAGGTATAGCTGTTCCATCTAAGACAACAGGTGGTATACTATTATAAGAAAGTAAGGAAAGGTAATATTTACTACCTATAATAGTCACCTGTGACTTATTTGGATTTATCAAGAGACCATAAGATCGACACCAAGCGCTAATCTTATTCAAATCAGCATTAAGGGAATCAATAGCTGCAGCAAGGTCATTAATGGCTGCTGATACATAAACCTGTAAATCGTCAGCATATAAATGATAAGAAGAAGAAATTACTGAAGAAATAGAGTTTATATAAATAGAGAAGAGGAGAGGAGAGAGGACACCACCCTGCGGCACACCAGATTTGAGAGCAATAAGCGACGATAACTTATCATCTGAACGAACGCACTGCTGACGATGGCACAGATATGACCGAAACCAGTCAGTAGCAATAGGTGAAATATTAATAGCTTTCAAGACAGCCAACAGTAAATCAAAGTCTACGGTGTTAAAGGCGTTACTGAAGTCTAAAAGTGCAATTACAGTAAGAAGTTTATTATCAACAGCATAACGGATATCATCGCAGACCTTGACAAGGGCTGTGGCTGTACTGTGTCCCCGCCGAAAACCCGATTGTAAATCTGTTAAAATATTATTTCTAGATAGATAGATACTTAATTGCTGATGCACAATTCGCTCAAGCACTTTGGACAAGAAAGGAAGAATTGAAATTGGTCGAAAATGAGAAGGAATCGAAGGGTTAGGAACCTTAGGAATAGGTATAATATAAGCTCTTGCCCAAGCAGTGGGGAAAGTACCAGAAGAAAGTGAATAATTAATAATATGACACAGCACTGGAAGGACACTTTCAAGTGAAAATAATATCATCTTCCTACTTATTCCATCACAACCAACAGCATCAGATTTCACAGCCAAGATGTGTTTCTTAACCTCACTACTAGTCGTCGTGCTAAACTGAAATTCAGGTCCACCATGTGAAGGAATGGTGCTAAGATGATTTAGTGTACCTTGTTTAGTTAAAACATCGAAAGGAAGCGTACTAGTAAAGTGCTTATTAAGAACATCCAAATTAACCGTGTGTGAGATACTTTGACGTTGACGTCCAATACCCAATGAGGCCAAGAATTGCCAGGTTTTGCCAGAATCCTTGCTATCGACTGAGGAATGAATGTATTGACGTTGGGCGTCCCGGCAAATCCTGCTACACTGGTTGCGAAGCTTTTTATATTTCAAGAGATTGGCATCAGATGGATTCAATTTATATTTACTCTTGGCTGCATTAAGTTTTGACATAAGTGCTCTGATGTCGTTGGTAAGCCATGGCGCAGGAAGATGTTTAATTTTGATTGGCCGCAGGGGCGCGTGGATGTCAAATAAGCCAGTTAGTTGTGTATTAAAAATATTTAGCTTATCATCTATTGATGGAGCACCAAATACAGCGTTCCAGTCAATGTTATTCAAATCCTCCATGAACTTATCATTGTCTTGATTGATTTGATTTTAGCACTGATGAAATACGCGGACGATGTCGCGAGCTAGATTATGTTGATTATTCGATTTAGGTTGTTTGATTCTTTCGGAAACTCTTTTTTCCGGGATAAAAAGCAGCCTATGTGATAATTCAGGTTATACGCTATCTACATTCCAAATTTCATCCAAATCGAATCAGTCATATTGTAGCGTGAGGGAGTTCAAATATAGTAACTTACCCACATCCATCACATATATATATATATCTTATATATAAAATTCTCGTGTCACAATTTTCGTTCCCATACTCCTCCGAAACGGCTTGACCGATTCTCGGGAGTCGCGGGCATCAGCTAGTATATATTATATAAAATAATTAATCCCTTTTTCCCATGGTCACGGCATCACGCGTAAACGGCTGGATCAATTTCGCTAATTCTTTTTTTGTTGTGTTTGTTTGGACCTCGGGTTGGTTTGTATTCACAATTGGACCCGGCAGGGGGCGCTGCAATCGGGTTCGAGGTTCAGGGCAGGACAAAGTCTGCCGGATTCACTAGTTTATAATATTTGTAGGATAAGGTCAACTGCTTAAATAGGTGATTTATATTATAATTTATTCTTGTCTTCATTGTCTTGTTGAGCTAAGCTTTGACTAATAGATACAGTTTTAAACAAAATAGATCGAGCGAATTAATGTTTTTAAAACGTGTTACAAATGTCAATAAATAACTTGAAAAGTACTCAGTATTTGATTTAGAGATTAAACTTTTGTTAAAATTACTTATATTAAAATAAATAAGATAACCTGCCGCACATAATTTCACTAAAGTAATTTGGAAACATTTAAGGGCCTTTTTCGCCAATCGTTAACGTATTAGCGAATAGGGTGCTTTGCTCTAATGACCCGTGTCGCCATAAATTACAGGACATGGGGACGCGCACCTATCATACCTACTTCGACCAGATTTAAAAACAAGGGGTGGAAATGTATGAATGTGATAGTAGGTATAACTCGCGCCAATCATTTAGTCGCGTATGAGGTTGACCGCAAGACGCGTCGCAATATAGACCAATATTATAAGCGAATAAGCGGAAGTTTGGACGGATGGATGTTTGTTACTCAATCACGGCAGAACGGCTAAACAGATCTGGAATAACACATACGCTATTCTTACCGGAAAAGCGGGAACCAAAAATGTAGCCTATGTCCTTCCTCGGGAGTAACCTTACCTACCTTCATACTTAATTTCATCAAAAGATGGACCGTTAAAGCGTTGCAGATATACAGATAGCTAGACCCTATTGCATTTATAATATTAGTATGGAAAAGTTAACATTAACGTTAAAGTAAAACATAACTCATATTTTTGAGGAAACTGGACTATTCGTTAACCGCAACAGTATATTATAACATGAAACTTTGGAAAACGAGCAAGAATAATAAGGCATTGTAGTCGCAGTTGTAAAGGATTCAGGATGATATACAGCTGTTGATACCGACTGCCCCCGCTCCGCTCCGCACCGACTTATAAATAAGTTATGGGGTGGAGATTTACAGGATTCTCTGACCTTTATATTAAAACTGTGGAGATTTATACTTTCCTGAAAAGAGGTTTGGTGAGTAAAGTCGTTCCTTCACGCAAGGACTGTTATCATATCATCATACTAATATTATAAATGCGAAAGTCACTTTGTTTGTTGGTTTGTTAGTTTGTTGGTTTGTTGGTTTGTTGGTTTGTTGGTTTGTCCTTCAATCACGCCGCAACGGAGCAACGGATTGACGTAATTTTTGGCATGGGTATAGTTGAGGACCTGGAGAGTGACATAGGCTACTTTTTATCCCGGAAAATTGAGGAGTTCCCGTGCGAATCAAAAAAACTTAAACAACGCGGACGAAGTCGCGGGCATCAGCTAGTAATACATATTATACTAATTGTTTTTATTTCAATTACATTAAATTTTCCATGGCCACTAACGATAAATAATAACGAAGCTAGAGCAAACCATCTGTTTGGATGGATGGATGTTTGATACTCAATCACGCCAGAACGACTGAACGGATCCGGATGAAAATCAACACAGAGATAGATTATAATCTGGAATAATAGGCTACTTTTTATCCCGGAAAATTCATAACATAAGTAAGAAGTAAGCTGACGCGTGGATTAAGATTTTTTTGGTTCCCGCGGGAACTCTTTAATTGTCCGGGATAAAAATTAAACTATGTGTTATTCCAGACTATAACCTATTTCTGTGCCAAATTTCATCCAGATCCGTAAAGCCGTTCAGGCGTGATTGAGTAACAAATTACATCCATCCATACATTTAAACTTTTGCATTTATAGTATTAGTAAAGAATATTAAAATATTCAACGAAATGAACTACAAGTATAAATTACAAATTTAAAAAAACCCCCGACTAGAAAAAAGCTTATGACCTTCAGACGGATGAACAGATTTTCATGAAACATGGCTAAGAACACTCGGGATAAAATTATCTATGACACAAAAAATACTAAACGAAAATCGGTTCATCCGTTTGGGAGCTACGATACCACAGACAGATACACAGATACACAGATACACAGATACACAGATACACAGACAGACACGTTAAACTTATAACACCCCTCTCTTTTTGCGTCGGGGGTTAAAAATAATGGAGCTCAGAGGATTACAAAGAGTTTCAATGGTTACACAAACCAATCATAACTGGATGCCGCAGTATCCGAGCCTCGTGCTGCTGCATCAAAGTGCAGCTAGCCTCTCCGACACAGATATAGAGTTAAATGTAGTGTCCATAGTATTTTCTAGAACACTTGTTACTTACTCCTACTAAGTAGGTATACTTAAAAAATCCATACTAATATTATAAATGGGAAAGGGTGTCTGTTTGTCTGTCTGTCTGTCTGCTACGCTTTCACGTTTGGTACAGGGATAGGTTGTATCCCGGGGAAGGACATAGGCTACTTTACATCCCGGAAAATTCAATAGTTCCCGCGGGAATTAAAAACACTTAATCCACGCGGACGAAGTCGCGGGCATCATCTAGTAATATAATAAATTGCTTTTTAAGACAAAACTCGGTATAGATGTCACCGTAAGATTGCAAAGGCCGTTGGATTGTAATCTAACTAGCGATATTGTAAACTGTCGAAAGATTACAATTTAACGTATTATTTTTCAGTAGATTGTAATCTGTTAGGTATATTAACCCGATAAAACCTAAGTGCCTATTTGCTGCACTTGAGTGCTGATCATTTATGTCGAACCCTAACCTAACTTTACAAGAATGAGAAAAGAAAACGTAAATACAATAAATATTTCAAAAATTGACACTCGGAACATTGAACGGTTCCCAATCCGTCGACAGTTTACAATATAGCTAGTTGGATTACAATCTAACGGTTTTTGCAATCTTACGGTGACATAGAGATAACTTACATCCTTATCAGGTGGTAGTCTTGATATATCATAAGTGGCACAAGTTGTCCTACATTTCTTTCCATTTGTCAACATTTCTTTTCATTTCAGATTCAAATTCAGGAACATAAGCAATGGAATAAAAAAAACGCGGGAGTTTTACATTATCATCTCGAACAAGGCATAAGTACATAGTTCTTAATTTTTTTCATAATATTCTCTGTTTGATTAAGAGATACCTCTATAGTAGAAATAGAAATGTAAACTGTTCCGATATTGTGATAAAGGGGTACTGAAACCATACCGATATGTATGGCATCAAACTATCCAATATAATGATTAAATCCAATACCAACACAGACCACCCAATAGCAAACAAAGTGCTTATCGAAACTGTACAGAAGTTTACTGAGAGCTTAAAGCTCTTATAGCTTAACTGGTAATACTCGAAACTTGATAGTCTGGATATAGTGTCATCTTAATAGGGATGCTTTGGCATTTCTTACTGATGTTTACATAGAGGATCTTCCAAAAGGCCTAAAATTCACATCCTCGGTTAGCCATTTTAAACTAAAATCGTTTAAACAGACGGAACGTGAAAGACTAACACGCCAAATTCAAAATTCAAATCTTTTTTATTCAAGTAGACTAAAATATGTGCTTATCATGTATCGTGGAGTGAAACTACCACAAAACAGTTGTGTTAGATTCACACGGAGTAAAACTAAGTCCTATATTTTTTATCCCTTGAACATTGATAGTGGGGTAAAAAGAGACCATTTTAGCGTATCCAGTACAATCCACTTCGTATCCTTTATCCGCGAAAATACTTGTACATACAAGCTACAAACCTGCCTGACCCAGATTTTTTATATCACTACAGAGAGAATGAAATTGCTCGTAGTGGGCTCTCTGCGTGTTTTTTATTTTTTATTTATTTTTTAAGGCGAGTCCACATTACGTCTATTGAAACCTACCGAGCTTTCTCTGAAACTCTCAGCAGAGTATTATAGTCTTGTTTAATTTAACGTGATTGGTATCATTATTCACGTTACTTATAAGTTATATAAAACTAAAGCAACGAAGGTTCCGAACGCGCTATTGTCTATTAGGAAACCCACAACAACTCGGCTACTTAGGTAGTTTTTGTTTTATTATAGTTATTTTCTCATATTACAATCGCATTATAGTTTTCTTTTTGTAAGGACTAGTTGATGCCCGTGACTTCGTCCGCGTGAAATAAGTTTTTAATTCCCACGGGAACTCCTTAATTTTATCGGAAGTACCCTATGTTACTCTCCATTTCCTCAACTATTCCCATGCAAAAATCACTTTTTTTGCACCCATAAGTAATGTCATAAGTAAGTAATCCATAAGTAAGTTGGTTTGTCCTTCAATCATGCTGCAATCTGTTGCAGCATGATTGAAGGACAAACCAACAAACGTTTTTCCATCCGCTTATAATATTGGTATCTTCAAATCAAGAGTAAAAGGGGCATCTTCTAGGCAAGCGCGCTCCACCTTAGGCTGCATCACTACTTCTTCAAAAGTCTGATTGCAGCCAAGCGCTAGTCTAAACTAATATTATAAAGAGAAAAAATTTGTTTGTTTGTTTGTAATGGATAAACTCAAAAACTACGCAACCGATTTTAAAAATTCTTTCACCTATAGAAAGCTAACAACGAGTAACATAGGCTACATTTTATTTTAAAATAAATTTGACATCCTTTCGAAAATTTCAATAATGTGAATTAAGTCGGAAAAATTTAACTTTTTACCTTAAACCTCTATTCGTCTATTAGAATGTTTTAATGTCTTTTATGTCATATTTATCAAGACAAACATAATAATTAATGCAAGAAAGCTTACCAACATTTTTACCATTTTAATATCTAACTGCTGTAGATAGACTGCGAAAAGCCTAAAAGATCAAGGTCTCAACTTTCTAAACATAGTTCCCAGACGAGGGCAGTGAAAATCTTCAGTCAGTTATTGGAGAACTTTCATTTGAAAATAAAAATCGTCTTGCAAGTCAGAGAGAATACGTGTCGCATTCGCGTGCCACCTGAGGATTAAAAACGGATACCGGTGGGTGCTTATAATATAATAGAAATTATGTAACATTAACAATGTAAACCTCATCTGTAAATTGTTTACTTTGTTTTTTTTCACGATAAAATTACAAATCTGAATTGCACCCGTGCGTAGCCCGGGCCGGACCGCTAGTCAATAAATAAAAAGAAACACTAAACCAACGAACAAATACAACGTCGCATTTATAATATTAGTATGATGTAGCCTTACCTTTAGAGGAAAACACTTTTTATTTTGATATTACATCGTATCCAGGCCCACCGCTGGCGAATGATATGCGTCGACGGCGGGAGTATATTTTATGCTGATGGAATAGGCTTTTTACTTATATTTGGGAAAACATTTTATTATTTACCGCGTTTCCTGTATTTCCGTTACTTTTTACGAACTATCCGATGCGCGTTCATCGGTATTTTTTATTCTTTTGAATAAAAAATACCGATGAACGATAAGACGATCTTGCCCTTTAGTGACACTGTTAAGAACCTCGGCTTGATTATTGACTCCTCCTTCTCCTGGGTACCGCAAGTTAACCACGTCAGCCGACGTCTCTTTGCTGCTATCGGTTCTCTAAAACGCTGGAAGAATCTCCTTCCAGTCAAAACTAAGATATCCTTAGCTGAAACACTCCTTTTACCTATACTGGACTATGCCGATAGCAGTTACACGGATCTCACTGAGGAGTTACTAAACAAGCTTGAGCGCTTACAGAACATGTGTATTCGATTCATCTATGGATTGAGGAAATTTGATCATGTTAGTGCGTATCGTGCTCGTCTCAAGTGGCTTCCAATTAGGTTGCGACGAAATTTTCATGTTCTTTCTTTACTTTTCTCTATCCTATATGCTCCTCATACTCCCAGCTATCTTAAAGAACGTTTCAACTTTCTCGGTGCTGTTGATCGCCATATGCAGCTGCGTTCTACCATGGATAATAAACTCAAAACTCCTAGTCATCGTACAAAATTTTACAGCAAATCTTACACGGTGTATGCTGTGCAGTTATGGAATTCTTTACCCAAAAATATTAGAGACTCCAAATCCTTAACTATTTTTAAAAAAAGTCTCAAAGAATATTTCCTCCAAGTTGTGCCATAATAACTAAATAATTATATTATTTCTATCGTAATTCATTACTATGCTTATGTAATATTATTTATATAATAGGTATGTGTTAATTATGTATGCATTATGTATGTACTATTTATTTATGTTTATGTATAATATATATTGTTATCTATATTTACTTATTTTAATTATATGTAATGTATAAATATATATTTTGTCTAGTATGTTTATATTATTTACTCAACTAATAATAATAACGTGTATTTTATTGTGCCACACTACCCTACATATCTCGCTCAATCCTCTCACCAAAGGTTGCCTGGTAGAGATTGCTCAGTAAGCAATAAGGCCGCCTTTGCATACCTAGTTATAGTTAATTTTACTCTGTATTCTTTTTCTTTCATGTGTGCAATAAAGTATTTATCTATCTATCTATCTATCTTTTGCTTTCAATTTTCTGATATCGGGTGCCATTTAGGTCTTCATGTCAAAATAATGGTAAATCAGATTTATTTTACGGTATAATACTTTTTTCCCCTTTAATACACGTTTATACTTTATAATAAACTAAAATCTGAATTCAAATCAATTTTTTCAATATCACTTTTGAAAAAATTAACAAGACATCCCTAGCTTTGTTTTAACGGCGAAGGAAAATATATTTTTTTTCCGTTCCTCATAATTTTCTCAAAGGTAGGTATGCATTTGGCCATCGTGATGGACTTTGGCCGAAATTCCTCATTGATCATGGGAAAAATACAATCGGCAAGTAAAATGCTTTAGCGTGTTGGCATAAAGTCGTTATCTACTCTCATAAGTGTAATTTAACCATTTTAAACAATATCCATTCTAACATAATACATGCAAAAGTGTCTGTCCATCGGTCTGTCTGTTTGCTACTTTTCCACGCCATATCTGTGTTGTAGAGATAGTTTGCATCTCGGGGAATGTCGTAGGCTACTTTTACTCCCGAGTTTTTTTATTAATAATTAATTTAACTTTCAATTTTATTTTATTTTGTGTTGTTTTATTTGTTACTCGTAGTAATGTATTTTACCCACGACGGAATAATACTATGTGTTTGCCCAAAGAGGTTGTGCGTATGTTTGTGCACTTTTTGTTACCATTTTCCTGAAAAACTATTGAACTTATATATATAGATTATAATGCGGTTTTTTGCATTAGATATGTACCTATAGCTTCTGAGAAGGTTCTTAAATATATACAGCCATAGTCCACCAAGCTACTCTGTAATCATGATTTTTGTTTTTTAATATTTTACCATTTTTTAGAAAAAGTACTTGGCCGATTAAGATGCGGATTTTTGCAACAGATATGTATGGCTTCTGAGTTGGTTCTTTTACGGCCGTATTCCATCAGGCATGCGTTGCTATTCTGGGTTTATTTTTTACTCATCATTTTAACACATAGCTGGCTTGCTAGTGAGTAGGAAGGCTCCTACTTACTAGCGAGCCAGCAATGGCTCTCTAGTGAGGAGTGGAGGCGCTCTCGGAATGAAAAGATTTCAGCCATAGTCCAACAGGCTGGCCTAATGGCCCTCCGATCATGATTACCATTTTTAGATATACTTATGAGAAGTTCTAATTATTGATTCAAAGTTATAAGCGACAAAGGAGCACTGCAGTTCGTCGTAGGTTTTTTAAATTTGTTAATTTTATTACTTGTATACTATGGGTTTTATTGCCTGATATAAATAAAAAAAATAAAGTAACCAAAAATTAATAGATAATAATTATATTCTCGTGGATAAATTAAACTAAGTTTAGTTACTCGGTAATGTATGCTTCCCTTGCAAGTCGCAGTGAAGGCAGACTTGGTTAGTCGGAGCGTGCGAGGCAGCAAGGCGGAATGTTTCAGACTTGTAAATCATGAGAACGAGACAACTGGCACGTGAAATGCTTTAGCGTGTAGGCATAAAGACGTTACCTACATCCTGAAAGGTATATGTATATAACAATTCATAATACTAACATTATTTAAGTCACTTTAAAAATGCAGTTTTTCTCCATTGTCTTATAAAGCATGATTGCGCCTAAATTTTCACACTCTCATACAAACAAACGGAAATTTTTGAATGCCATCATTAGAAAATAATTGCTATTTACTACTAACTAGAAATAAAAAGTTACATGCTCTGCAGCATGCGCACAACGAGATATCTCGCGACGAGGGAGAGATGTTGTCGATGGAAGCTAATTTCTCGTTTATCCTAACATGCACAAAATCCGGTAAATTACAAAAAAAAAATTGTCGGCATGAAAGGGTTCGTAGAGAATAGCACAGATATGAAATATTACTTTTATCTCTACTTTTGACGTAACGAGACAAGTACCTAACCATGTTAGCTTCGGTAGACAAACAGAGACATAATTTTACTCGTTGTGCGCATGCTACAGGTTACATTAACATTTTTGAATATATCTGTCACCGTAACATTGCTAAAACCGTTAGATTGTAATCTAACTAGCGAAATTGTAAACTGTCGACAGATTACAATTTAACACATTATTTTTCGGTAGATCGTAATCTGTTAGGTATATTACCCAGATAAAACCTAAGGGCACTACCTGATTATTTATGTCGAACCCTAACCTAACCTACAAGAAAGAGACAAGAGAACGTAAATACAATGAATATTTCACAAATTGACACTCAGGACATTGAACGGTTCACAATATGTCAACAGCTGTTTACAATTTCGTTAGTTAGATTACAATCTAACGGTTTTTGCAATCTTACGGTGACATATCCATAATTTTGTTCCCGTTTCCGAGAACTTTACTTATTAAGGATCCGTCTGAGCATTAGTGGCCACCTAGCGTTAATTGCAAGAAGTTGGACGGTTTCTTACGCCAGTGTAATAAATCAATCGTACCAACAGCTCGACTTTTATCCGCAGGATTGCAACCACCCTGGTAAGTAGTCGTACCTTTTTTCGTAGCACTTTTTGTTCCGTCTGACATCCCGTGCTTTGAGGTTCGAAACTTTGCAGTAGTTTTTAAACAACTAGTTACTCTACTGAATCGTTACTTTATCTGTGTTGAGTTAGCAGGTTTGTTGTCATATTTTTGACTAGCGATCCGCCCCGGCTTTGCACGGGTAGCACTTATAATCCTAATAGTCTATACCCAATGTAGCCAGTGGGCAGTGGGCAGTGGGCAGGGTTTACATTTTAATATTACATTGTAAGAGTACGTCCGTCCCCGTCCTCACCACACCGGCCACATTGTTTTTGTGTAACTTTACCTATTATGTCAGCGCACGTCTCGTAAGCTCTCAAAAGAGACGATTTTTTCCGACGTCGTGGACATTATTGCAATTTTCGTAAAGATCTTTAATTTTTTTCAAAATAAAATATAGCCTATGTTACTCGCTGATAATGTAGCTTTCTAACGGTGAAAGAATTTTTAAAATCGGTTGAGTAGTTTTTGAGTTTATATCCATTACAAACAAACAAATCTTTTCTCTTTATAATATTAGTATAGATTTAGCTTTTACGATTTTCATACAAAATTCAATGCCATATTTTACTCCCGTTAGAGGTTGAATTTTCAAAAATCCTTTCTAAGCGGATGCCTACGTCATGTTTTATGTCCAGCCATCCGTCCAGTGGTTCGAGCTGTGCATTGATAGATCAGTCAGTCAGTCAGCACCTTTTCCTTTCAAATATTTAGATAGATAACGTTATAAATTAAACATGTGCATCTGTGTATATGTCTGTGGCATTGTAGCTTTATCTTTCGTAGCTTTAGTTATTATCGTAGCTTTAAGTTTATCTTAGTTAAGTTCGTAGCGTTATTGTCATCCGTAGCTACCAAACGGACCAACCGATTCGGATCATATCCACTAAGAAAGGATTTTTTAAAGTTCATCCCCTGAGCGTACAATAGGGATTTGAAATTACCCAATCAAAATCGACCATAACGTGAGCAAAGCCTCGAGCAATAGCTACTTTAGGAATAAAGGATACAATTTATTTAATTGTATTTCTGTTACAACACCACACGATATCGTATGCAAGTTGGAATGTTTTATGGCTCCTTGAGACGGTAAGTATGTCCGCGTTAGTGGAATAAATCGAGGCCTCCGGGAGCCTTCCGGATGCCGCGCGTGCCATGTCCGGGCCGGTCCTCAACCCTTAAATATAACCGGCTCAGGCACCCATTCACCGGTTTTTATAAACGACCGCGATGATAAATTTTCTTTGGGTTAAGGTAAGGCTATTGTGAGAAAGTAGATCATACTGAACAATGTATTGCTCTTCGTCCTAGCATTTTTTATAGAAAATAAACTGAAATATTACCTTGAGTTTTCAGTACATAATTATAATACTACTAGCTCATGCAATACTTCGTTTGCGTGGATTGAGAGGTTATGGTTCCCGCGGGAACTATTTAGCTTTCCGGTGTAATTAGCCTATGTGTAATTCCAGACTAAAATCAATCGAAACTTTCGAAACTTTCGCATTTATAATATTACCTACTAGCTGATGCCCGCGACTTTGTCCGCGAGGAATAAGTTTTTTATATTCCCACGGGAACTCCTCAATTTTCTGGGAAAATGTCACTCTACAGGTCATCAAAAATATCCATGCAAAAAATCACGTCGATCCGTTGCTCCGTTGCAACGTGATTGAAGGACAAACCAACAAACAAACCCACTTTCGCATTTATAATATTAGTGTGATAGTATAGAATATAGATACTAGACGAAGCTGAAGTGGCAATG
The DNA here is from genome assembly GCA_963932025.1 of Erebia epiphron. Taxonomy (NCBI): domain Eukaryota; kingdom Metazoa; phylum Arthropoda; class Insecta; order Lepidoptera; family Nymphalidae; genus Erebia; species Erebia epiphron. Next base: position 11,479,141 of record OZ009952.1, on the reverse strand, counting down.
GACGAGGCACATGGTTCGAAGAACGGATGAACGTGGGTTCCCAAAGTGCTGGAATGCAACCTCGCACTGGAAAGCGCAGCATTGGCAGAACCCCAACTCGGTGGACGGACGACATCGAACGAGTCGCAAACAGACACACGCCTATATTTTATGATAAATAGTAATGGCGAAAGACCACGCTGTCCGATTTGAGTTTTAAGGGCTAGCTTGAAGAAGAAGAAAATAAAGGAAAACTAAGTACTCTCTCTCTGCTAATGGTATACGGAATGTATAAATTAGGAATGAAAAATGCAGAAGCGTTCACGTCAATTAATTAAACAAGGGATGGGCCCTGTCCTAAATAATATAAGGTCGTTAGGGACGAGTGCACCCAGAGCATCATTATCTTCAGACCTTAGGGTGCGGTCAGATTGCAAGCGGGAACTGTAAACAAGTCAAATCAGCAAATTTATGCAGCCATAATTATAAAGCTGATGCCCGCTTCGTCCGCGTAGATTGAGGTTTTTCGGTTCTCGCGACAACTCTTCAATTTTTCGGGATAAAAAGTAGCCCATGTGTTATTTCAGCCTATAATCTATCTCTGTGCCAAATTTCATCCAGATCCGTTCAGCCGATCTGGCGTGATTGAGTACAAAACATCTGTCCATCCATCCATCCATGCAGTTCAGTGTAATCATCCGCCAAAAGTAAGGCGGTACGTTCAAGAGCGGATGGGAATTTCTTTTATTTTCGGGCGAAGCAATTAGAACAGAAGCCCTCAAAGGGCAAGGGTTTGAGGGGAATAAAAATGTGAAATCACGATTAAGACGATATAATTAAGACGCGGGTAGGGTTTTAAGTATATCTAGATTCAAAACTCTTAAGAAACAAGACGAATTCAAAATTTAAAAAAAAAGATTTTTATTCAAATAAACTTTTACAAGTACTTTTGAATCGTCGAGTGAATCTACCACTGGTTCGGAAAGGTATTCTATACTATGCTAAAATTATAAATTCGAAAGTTTGGATGGATGGATGGATGTTTGTTATTCAATCGCGCCAGAACGGCTGAACGGATCTAGATGAAATTTGGCAATGAGATAGATTATAGTCTGAAATATCACATAGGCTACTTTTTATTCCGGAAAATTAAAGAGTTCCCGTGGGAACCAAAAATCCTCAATTCACGCGGACGAAGTCGCGGGCATCAACTAGTCACATTTATAAAATTACTAAGCTAAAATTAATGTTCAGAATTATTGATAAAAACCACCAATTATTTATACCAAACAATCTGAAGAAATGCTTAGATATACTCATATCGTTTCAGGGTTATATAATTATATCAAATGGTACATAGGTATGCCAAAAAGGTGTGTACATACAATACAAGAATTGTGAGTTGGAAGTTTCGCTTCTTGCTGCACAACTTTGCGTCACTTTCCGCAACTTTGCGCAAATCCGATGGTTCGAACACGTTTCGACGATTCTAAGTGTTCTTAAGTATTCGTAAACCGATTAGCATATTATTATTGGGGGCACGCTAAACTTTGCACTTAGAATTTACATACATTTCTGTCTTTTAAACGTTGGAATTGGTTCCTTTGTTTTGGATTCCAAAGTATTAACAGTTTAGCATTTTCATGTAAAACGGAAAAGGACGGTTTTTTTGCTTTGTATTCACGATTAGGTCGATTCACCATCAACTTTTCTTAATCCTTATGGGTTAGGAGTTATGTACCCTGCAGCACCAGAAATAATAAAAATTACGCCAAAATAATAACATACAGTCTACAGAATAGGTAATAGTATGGTCATACTACAAAATAATAATTAGGTACTTACTTATTTGGTCATGCACAACACTGTTTAGACTGATTTAGTTAAATTTTGTGATGCTGTAATTTTTTGATATTTTTAATTACTTACCTTAATTATTGGGTTGTCTGGAGAAGATCACTTTTTGTGATAAAACCGCCTTTGCACACTTTGTTTTTTTTTGTTTTCTATGTATTTTATGTTTTGTGTAGCAATAAAGCGTCTATCTATCTAGCTTAATTAAGGCTATTTTCTTGTACCAATTTTTTGGGTTTTTTTTCAAATTCAATAAAATGAATGTACATTATTGTAGGATACTCAATACTGTTTTTTTTATTCATTATACGCTTACGTTTGACCACAATCACACCTGATGGGAAATGATGATGCGGCCTAACATGTGACGCGCTTGCCTAGAAGATGCCTATTCACTCTTGATTTAAAGATACCCAGATTGTATTTATTCACTGTAGGACACAGTTCAAGTGTCTCTAATGTTACGTCATTTGACTCTACCACCGGTCCGGAAAACAGATTCTACTGAGAAGAACCGGCGAGAGAGAGTCTAATAATACGTGCCTTCTAAGCCTCCGAGCTTAGTTATCTTGTAATATCCCACTTGATTGAGTCAACGTCTTGTATCGGCGTATCCACTCGTCTGACAAATTGCTTGTACTGATATCATGATAGGATTAACACCTATGTTCAGGGTTATGCAAAATTGGATTTACTGAAGCTGGAACGCCATGGTGAAGCGTTCAAAGTCAACAAAAACTGCAAAAATTTGAAACATATTTACCTGATTTTTTTGGTTGTAAGCTTTTTGGCAAATATAATTGATTAGAATGAAGAGAAAAATCGACAAAGTCGTAAAAATTATCGCATTTTTAGCATTTTCATTACGATTAGATGATAATTAATGTGACTAGCTAATGTCCGCGACTTTGTTCGCGTGCATTAAGTTTTTTTAATTCCGACGGAAATTCCTTAACTTTATGGGATAAAAAGTAGCCTATGTCACTCTCCAGGTCTTCAACTATACCCAAGCAAAAAATCTCCTTGATCCGTTGCTCTGTTGCGGCGTGATTGAAGGACAAACCAACAAATAAACACACTTTCGCATTGATAACATGATGCGTAAGTTTTATTGTAACGTTTTAAAAGGAAAAACTAGATTAAAAGTATAAAATTAATTTACAAGAAACAAATTTACAAACGCACCTTATGGTCGTCGCTATCAAAATTTTCAGTCCATTTATCCGGCTTTTAATATTGGAGAAATTGTTAAAATGAATAACTGCGCCAGGATTAAAAACTTGGCAATGCTTTTACAATTTCGGCGGAATGCAACTAAATGATGAAACGAGTTCCCGAGTAATCCTACTGACCTAAATATCCTTTAGAATGAAAGATGCAGACGCTATTTTAATGTTCTTTGCATTATTTTACTTAGTAGTGAATTTTTTATAATGCTTCGCGAATATAATATTTTTATTATATTTTAGTTAAACCTTTATTGAAAACAACACAATGGAACTTAAAGCTAGCTAGCCTAATAAACCTAATAACTATATAATATGAATAATGCTCGTGTGGTGATAAGGCTGTATTCTGATCTTTCGCGTAAAAATGAGCCAGCCTTTCTGTCACCAGATGAGGCAATTGACCGCGATGAAATATCTCGCAAAAAATTGTTGACACTTAAGACTCCACGGCCCCAGGGTCTCCATGTTAGCTTTTTAGTTCGATGTTTATCATCACGTAACGAGTGACAATTTTAATTGACTTCAGTTCAGGTAAGACAGTAACTATCTTACTTGAACTAAACTATATCAACTGTTAATATAGTTAGTTAAAAAATATATTAGTGGTAAATTTGAAAAAAAAACTACTAATTTCATACATAAATATAAGTAAATACTTAAGCGCGCGCTAACACAATTTGCATCATAAATTAAGTTCTCCGAAATATATTAAAGTAGGAAACAGGTCAAAGTTGATACGAGAAACACGTATATAGGTCTGTTGGCTGCGGCAATACAAGAATTAAGACCCGAGTTGGTGCCAAATTGTCGCTTCACGTAGTTTGAAAGAAAATATATTTAGAGATTAAATTTACAGCATTTAATAACGAAAAATAAATGTTTAAAAGCATACATAATACATATAATACAAACGATTAAATAATTTTATTCCTCGAGGACTAATTCTTCTACTAAAACACGTCCTCTCTTAGAATCGTACAAAGGATTTCGAAACGCTGTAGCTGTACCAACCCCGATCGGTGCTGCAGAATCTCTTCTCGTTAAAGATACCACACTCTCAGTCCTCCTGTTGAACCTCGAGAAAATACTAGCTTGGCTTCGACCCATTGTAATAGGGAAGTTGATCTGTGGTACTTTATAATAATAAACATAAATACCAGACATTACCAGAACAACAGCGAAGAACATAGATATAAATATCTTCCCTCCTCGACCGGATTTGGAAAGAGGGCTGCCGCTAACTCGCATCTCTTGCCTCAAATTCCTCTCCATATTGTAAGAAATAGTACTCACTACTTGCGCACTGGTCTGATCATATTCATTCATATCTATAACGACAACTTGCACCTTATTACCCAATAGCCTTCCTACGTGGTAAACTAACTTATCTTTGCCGTAAGTATCAACAATCTTTTCGACTAGCTCCTGAAATTGCATAATGTCGAAAGTTTCATCAATATCAAAGACGATAGCGCCACCGCAAATTCTGCAACAGTGTCCAATAGGCTGGATGGGGTCAACACAGGTTGGTTTTTCGCAAAATTTAGCAGCACAATGAATGTTTAGAAGCTTGGATTGACATGGACACCCAGATCGCGAGTTGCACTTAAAATATTTTCCTATCACAATGCCAGTATCCTCATACTGATTTAGGATAAACTGCTGAGCATCATTTTGATCTCTTAAAATGTAATCTTTGAAATCATCGTAGATTGTCTCTCCACCCACCTTTATTGCTTGAACTTTTTGTGTGACATCTGGTAAAATTACCGTGAAGGTGCTATTCGTCGGAAATTCTACTATGTCGTCGAAACAGGGTACTCTCTCTGCGTCGGGCGTTGCATCATTTATTCGTGAAGATATCCATACATTAGGTTGATTCCATGACGCTTCTGTCCTGTCCATATAGTAAACGTTGCCAGTTTCGCATTCAATATCTTCCACAGGTCCCAATCCAATTTCTCCTTCAGCCAGAAATAGTTCTCCATTTTCTGGCAGTATGAATCCACCCACCGATGTTCCAGATTCAATTAAAACATTTTCGGACAAAGTGTCGGGAAACACTGCTGTTTGCTTGGAACAAGGTATCCTGCCATTAACAAAATTGATTGGTAAGTTAAAACTTATGTTTGGTACCCATATTACTCTTGCGGATAGAGTGATGGTAATAAATGACACAAATATCAAGAGTTGCTCGCGGTTCATTTTTCAATACGCACGCATGCAATGATCGAATGGAATGGTAATGAATAGTGAATTCGATACCAAATAGTAATTGGATATTAAATGATGTCTGCTCGTTTGTTATCGGTGATCCATTTCACACTGATGTGATTCATCAATTTTAAATACAGTCAGTGGGTGGAACTTTAATTACGTGTATCACAATATGTATTGATTCTAAATAAAAATTCTTTCCAAAAAACCGACTTCCAAAGCCACTGTAAAGTAAAAAATAATTTTGATTTCTACACACTATGTTGAAGTCGGGCAATCCTGACGCATCAACTTTGCCTATCTTTGTTATACTCGCCCGACTTCAACATAGTGTGTAGAAATTAAAATTATTTTTTACTTTACAGTGGCTTTGGAAGTCGGTTTTTTGGAAAGAATTTTTATTTTTAACTTTTTAGTGTAGTCTAAATCCCCATGGCTTAGGAGTGCAGTACCCTGCAGCATCATCAGAGTTGAGGAGTTGGGACTTGGGTTTAAGTATGAAGTCGTTGCTTGACACCTACAATATGAATTCCCCATAAAAAAATCCTAAATCGCTATTTTTAAGGAGTTCTGTACCCTGCAGCATCAGGGTTGAGGAGTTGGGACTCAGAGTTGAATCGAATACACGTGACTTGATACCTACTATATGAATTCACCATCAAAACTGCCTAAATACTAAGTTTTGAGTCGTAGGTATACCTACAGCATCAGGATTGAGGATTTCGAGTCAGATTTTCTTATGGGACTATCTCGCAAGCTACCTCTAACCACTGAAAAAAAAATTTTCAAATCGGTTTGGAAACCACGGAGATATGCGGTAACATACATTAAAAAAAATATATATATACGCGCTGAATTGAGAACCTCCTCCTTTTTTGGAAGTCGGTTAATTATTTTAAACCAACTTTAGTTACTTAGTTGACTAACTTAACTAACTCATCGTAAAATTATTAAATTAAATGCAAAAAACATAAATATACGTTTTTTTCAATATCTATGTAAATCTACATAGATATTGAAAAAAAAGTGATTCATTTTATTCAACTAAAATAAACAACTTAGCACTACTTTAGTGTGCAAAAAATTCCCAGTTGCATTTGCGAACACAAAAGAGCACTTTGTACCCACCCATTTGAGTAATTATAAATGAATTTATTAACTTGACTGATGAATCTGCCTTGCTATCAAAAAGTATTTAATACAAAAGTTCGAGATGCTTAAAAAGTTGAAAAAGAAGCGTTGCAGTTAAACATTTATCTCTTCTGCTGAATGAGCTTTTATCTTAAAAGGGAAGTTTGTTAGTTTTTTTTTCAATTTTGTTTCGGTGATGACTATTCAAAATAGAATAAAGGATTTGTGGGTCACGAAGGACAGAAAAGACCAACACTGAGATGTTCTAAATAAATTCAAAATCCTCTTTTTGTCTTTTTTCTTGCAAACAACTCAGCGTAAGAATAACTACTAACACATGTTAGGTACGAAAAATTTGGCCTGTTCCACTAGTCCCTACCAACGTATTGGCCTGATGATTTATTTATTTCACGTAGGACAACGTGTGCCACTTACGAAATGTCAAGACTTTACCACCGGTTCGAAAAGCAAATTCTACTGAGAAGACAAGCCTGGCGGACAAAAATCTCACTTTTGATACGCACTGACACTACTACTTCTAGCAATGCGGAGGTTCTCGATTCATATTTAATCAGGTATTTTATATCAGGTAAGGAAGAATTCACATGAGAAGCACTGGGTACTGACAATATAATGCCCGTCTGACCTACGTATAATTCAAATCCAATCTATGCGTGTAATAGCGCCTGGAAAACAGCCTGGTATTTGTGAATCTACCCTCAAACATGTAATCAAGGCTCACGCTTGACCGGTTCTCGGCTAAAAGTTTTCCTATTCTTCCGACCCACTAACTCCCTTTGCCGAAGTAAATTGAAACCGACATAAAAGCAACCTTAGCGAGCTTAGCTCGTCTTTTTGTGGTCGGCCGCTTATCTGAGCCACGTATGTGACGTCACTGGGATTTTCTACACACAGCACAGCGTAAGTATATATTCACTAGCTGATGCCCGCGACTTTGTCCACGTGGTTTGTTTTTTTTATTTCCGCGGGAAGTTCTTAATTTTTCGGGATAGAATGTATGTCACTCTCCACGTCCTCAACTATACCTACCCATTCCGAAAATCACGTCGATTCGTTGCTCCGTTACAGCGTAATTAAAGGAAAAACCAAAAAACCAACAAACAAACACACTTTCGCATTTACAATATAAGTATGAATACAGTGGGTCGACGCGACGCTCGTTTATTAGACAGTTTCGGTAAATGGAAATGTAATCATTTATTTCACGTAGGACAAATTTTACCACTTATGATATGTCGTAAGAATCTACCACCGGCTCGGAAAATTGATTCTACTGAGAAAAACCGGCAAGAAACTCAGCAATTGCTCTTTTCATAAAATGTTACACTTTACAAAGTGTAACAGTTAATAATATACAATGCATTCGTTACATAACAAGTATTACACTGACTTGTGGGCTGCTGGATGGAGAAAATCATCAATAGTATAATAACCTCGACCTTGAACCTCGACCTTGTATATAATAATATCACAACGTAAGTACATAATAAGAACGTACCTATCTCCTTAGACTGATATGTATTAGGTATTATCTACTAGTATCTTAGATATTAGGAATTCCTCCCTCCTCCTCCTTAGGTGGTATTAATGAAGATTTAAGACACTAGTTTTAAAATTAGATATTAGTTTTGTTTTTAAGTTACAATTTAAAATTAAAAAAGCGTTCTTGACGCGTTGATAATTAACGATTTATTTGAATTTTGAATGCCACTAGTCGCGACTTAGCGTTTTGCGTTAAGAGCGTAATAAAATTTTAAATTTGGAATATAATGCCGCCATTCAAATGCAAGAAGGTGTTTTTAACGTCGACAAGACAATTTGATTAAAATATTAAAACCATGAATGCCGTAATATTAGCATAAAATATCAGTAAATTACTGTTGATAATATTTAATTTTAATTTTTCTTCCTTTGAATAAAATTGGAGGAAATTCTAACTAACCCTAGAGAATAAGCAGTGAATCAAGAAAATAATACGTATACTTTTTTATTCCACTACACGTTAGCCCTTGACTGCGATCTCACCTGATGGTACGTGATGATGCTGTCTAAGATGGTAGCAGGATAGGTTAGGGTAATGGCAGTTATATTAAACCCATACCACTAGTCGGTTTCTACACGGCATCGTACTGGAACGCTAAATCGCTTGGCGGTATGTCTTTGCCGGTAGGGTGGTAACTAGCCGCGGCTTTCCACCAGAACAGACTAGAGAAAATTAAGAAATTATAAAAATTCCCAAATGGACCTTGCCGGGAATCGAATCCGGGACCTCTCACGTTGCGACAGGGAGGTCGATACTTACTCAATATTATTTAGTTTTAATGAAGCTAATAATGATGTCGTTTGAAATCAAAACCAAGCAAAGGGAACTCTGCGTAGAAAAAAATAGATGTAGATTGGGTTTTTAAACAATACATTTCCACACAATGTCTGATTTGACAAAGAGCTCGACATGGGCACGATAAAGAACCCTTCGATTGCGAAGCCACAGTCACAAACCCTCGTTTAACGTTCGAAAAATGAAAAACAATTCCAATTTGGCGCATCAACCGTTTGAATTTGGAACGAGAGGCGGCGAGGCGTGCGACGCGTCGAGGCGGACGCCTGACAGTTGTAGAGGTATGCAGGGCTCTGGATGATAGAAAAATAACTGATGTGTCTTTTTCAGCCCTTTTAATACATTGCATGTACAAACATTCTGGCAAAATTATGAGTACAGTCCGTGAAATTTATCTGACCCTGGTGGCCAAAATTGGAACAAATTTTAATGCCTGTTAAGTTTTTATTTAGTAATAAAGAATCCCATAACATGATAAATTTAGATGAAAAAGGACTCCACGGTCATAGCCTAGAAAATAAAACCAAAGAAAATAACGTAAGTATAGAGTCAGTAAATGATAATAATATGAAAGATGAGACTGCAGTAGAAAGTAATTCACAAATAGAAAGTGAACCAAAAGCTATTGTATTGACCAATATGAATGCTGAAAGTGAAGAAAGAAAGAAAGAAAGGGATTTTTCATCTGATGATAGTATCGCAGATCCTAATTATCACATTGAAAATAATAATTTATCGTCGGATTCGGATGAAACAGTAGAAGAGAATGAAGAAGAAAATATTTCACGTGAATCAAACCAAAATATTACACGTAAGAGGAAAATGCAGCCAGAACTTTGGAAATCGAATGTAGCGAAACGTCTACGAAATGCTGGGAAAGAATATGTAGGCAAAAATAATAAAGTTATACGAGAGAGACGATTAGGACCAGGATGTACAGAAAAATGCAAGTTAAAGTGTAACATAAAGTTTGATGATGAGTCTCGACGCCATATTTTTGACGCATATTATAAATTACCTGATTTGCAAAGTAAAAGAACTTTTGTAGCATTCAATATCTCCTCTATTGTCCCAACGTATCAATATAAAAAAGGAACACGTCGAAATAATAACGCATTTTATTTGAAAGATAAAGATGGCGAAAAAATTCGAGTTTGTAAGAGTTTTTTTATGTCTACGCTGGATGTATCTGATAGATTTATTCGAACAGTTACTGAAAAATCAAGAAGTGACGTTTCAGGCATTATAGTGGAGGATCTTCGAGGGAAACATGGCAATCACAGTCGCGTAGATAATAATATTAAAGATAGTTTGAGAAATTTCATTAAGGCGATACCGAAAATAGAAAGCCATTACTGTAGAGCAGATACGCGGAAAGAATATATTGATGGAAGTAAGACTATTGCAGAAATTTATAGAGATTATGTAAAACAGTGTGAAGAAAAAAGAGAGAAAAGTGCTAATTATATCATGTTTAATAGAATATTCAATGGAGAATTTAACATAGCATTTTACCAACCTAAGAAGGATCAGTGCGAGGATTGTGTTGCCTACAATAACGCAACTGGAGAAGATAAAAATCGACTGAAGTCTAAATATGAGAACCATCTAAAAGAAAAAGAGCTTTCAAGAATGGAGAAGGTTAAGGACAAGAAAGAAGCAGAAGATAAAGAATCAACTATTGTAGCAGTTTATGATTTACAAGCTGTGATGCCATGTCCTAGGGGAGATGTATCTAATTTTTACTATGTTTCAAAAGTGAATACCTTAAACTTTACGATCTATGAGATGAAAAATAAAAATGCGTTCTGCTACGTGTGGCATGAAGGAGAAGCAAATAGAGGAGCTATAGAAATAGGGACCTGTGTTTTAGAATATTTAAAAAGTCTTGGCAGAGATCTAACAACTGAAGCCAAACTAGATATAATTTTTTATTCTGATAACTGCTGCGGACAGCAAAAGAATAAATTTATTATTAGTATGTACATGTACGCTGTTTCTACTTTTGCTCATATTAATAGTATCACGCATAAATTTCTGATAAAAGGGCACACTCAAAACGAAGGTGACAGTGTGCATTCTGTCATTGAAAGAAGTATCAAAAAGACTTTGAAATCGGGCCCTATCTATACACCGGATCAGTACATTTCAATTATTCGCACTGCAAAAAAGAACGGATCTCCTTACAAAGTCATAGAAATGGATCATAGAAGTTTTTACGAATTAAAGTCGCTAGCTTCTGACATGGGTAGAAATTTTAATAAAAATACTGATAATGAGAGTGTGAAAATGGCAGATATAAAGATTTTGAAAGTAGATGCTGACCACAAAGGGTTCTTTTTCTATAAAACATCGTACGGTGAAAATGAATTTAAATGTGTGAAAGTTGCTAGCCGTGCATCAAAATCTTTGGACGAAAATTACAGATTGCAATCTGCTTATAAAAAAAGGAACGGGATCTCAGAAAATAAGAAGAGAGGACTAGTAGATTTAGTTAACAAAAATATAATTCCAAACTATTATCGACAATTTTATGAGGGGTTGTAAAATAAATGATTTATTTTACTTACATTTCCTTTTAAGAATCAATGGTCCTGTTTTTGATCTTTTTTCATTACTTATTTTGAAGAATTCTCCTTTATTTTGATTTCATTTATTTTGAACAACAGGGTTTTTAGTACCTAAATATAAAGTTACTATTGTATGTTATAAAACTATTTTTATTTGTTATACTTATAAGTATGTATGTATGTATGTATATTCTTTATTGTACACCACAAAAACATAAACGAAACGGAAAACAAATTTGAAAACTTAAAACGTAGGTACAATAAGGCGGCCTTATCGCTAAGTACAAAAGTTTTAAACACTGTTGTAAGTTTTAATTTGTATTTTTATGAGGCTTTAAAGCTAAATAAATGACATAAGTTGATTTTTATAATTTGAAGTCTCATGAATAAAGACTGATGTCTGAAACCCCCCTTTGTATGACGATTTTTTAAATAATTTTAATAAAAGTTATAAAATATTTTTATGTTTTTTGATACTACGATAAATTTTCCTTTAATCAGTAAAGTCAATCCCTCAATAAATCATTTACATTTTGCGGTATGAACTAAAATATTTACAAAGAAATAAAAAAATGCCATTCTCTAAAATCAATCATTTTTAGTTCCGTCGCTATTCTCGCAAACCAGCGATATGCCCCATCTTGAATGAAAGCTTGATATCTCCTTATTAAAAACGTATGACTCGGTCATAGATAATATAGGTCATAGCCATATAAGCTGTAAGGCCAGTTAGTAAAAAAAAATATCATACAGTTTGCCGCGGAAATTAAATGATTGCGTAATGGATAGAAATATTAAATAGGAATATTAAATAGCGTTTTTTTGGGAATTTTTAATTGTGAATTGAAACACTTGACCTTAATATAAAAATTGTACAGTGCCAAACTAATAAGACTTTAGAGCAGTCTGTCTCAAAGTGGGCGATAACGCTCCCTTGTGGGCCTTGGAGATCTAGAGGGGGGCGTTAAGGGGCCCAGAAAAAATGGGGGGCGTTGGCGTGGTTTAGGGGGGCGATGGTTGATTTGTAATTTCATTTAAAATTTTCAGCACAAAACATTTCAGCTACTTTAAAATTTAAAAATTACTTAAATTAAGATCTACCTACTACTCAATATCGAATAATAAAATATCATCTATCACACTGCCTCATTGCAGCGGGATAGATGATATTTTTAATGTTTAGTGTTTAGTTTTTAATTTAGATTTAATTTAGATTTTAATGGTATTTAACGTTTGTTATTTTATCAATAAGGTATATTATAATTTTAAGGACAGATTAAACACTTTATAATATATATCGAAATATCGAATAATTATTAGTTTTAGTTTTAGTCCAGTCATTTGGTGCTCAAAAAGGGGGACACCTGGAAAGTTTCTCGGGAGTTTTGAAAATTGGTGTATTTTATAGATTTCGTCGTGCTCTTTCCGAATTTTCATTTGGCCACCTCGTATCATTGCCGCTCGCGCCACCATATCGGAAAAATGGCGCCCAAAAACAGTTTCTTGACAATAACTCCATTTGGACTAATTTTACGATACAATACTTGTGTAATAAATTAGACTAGAGAAAATTTCCTACAATTTATGCTGTAATTTTTTTTTATAAAATCAATAGTTTCATCGTACGAGAGCCGCAAACCAAAACCTAAATTTACCTTCCACAGTTCAAATAAATTTGTATTGTGGGTGTTTTACAAGAAGAAAAAGATAGCATTCAGTCATGTCAATCCAATTTACTTTAAAGATCTTGTAAAATAATTGGCGGCGCTGAAAAATAATTGATTTTCAAAGGGGGTCGTAAAAGAAATAAGTTTTATAATTAGATGTTAACATAAGAATACCAAATTATCTACACGACGAGCGACCGTGACAGCGCTACGATGGGGACAAAGACAGGCTAGGAACGCACTCTCAAAGTCGGACGCCCGACCTTTTTCTATGAAAGGGAACATCTAGTACCTACTTATATATCGATGCTGACCACACTTTTGTGTGACCAGCTCTTGTGTGGTTTGCAATGTACAGGCTAGCAGTGATTATACATCACGCTTTATACAATTTCTGATGCACTGCTAAAGAGTGACATAGGCTACGTATTATCCCAGAAAATTAAAAAGTTCCCGTGGGAATTAAAAAACTTATTCCACACTGGAAGTCGTGGGCATCATCTAATAACTAATTTATACTATTCTCATAAGATACTATGAAGGGAATGGGATAAAAGAACCTACTCTACATGTATCGTGCATCCAAGTAATCACCCGCATGTCGTCGCCACCTCTTGTCACAGCGACGCGTTCAAACACCGTGCGAAAGTGATGCAAAAGTTATTAGTTACTAGCTGATGCCCGCGACTTCGTTCACGTGGTTTAAGTTTTTTGTTATTCCCGCGGGAACTCCTAAATTTTCCGGGATAAAAAGTAGCCTATGTCACTCTCCAGGTCCTCAACTATACCGTTGCGGCGTGATTGAAGGACAAACCAACAAACCAACAAACAAAGTGACTTTCGCATTTATAATATTAGTATGATTATACACGTTGTTCGTAAAGCTATGATAGCCTAGTGGTTGAGACGACGGGTACGGGGTCGCGGGTTCTATCCCCGGACATCTCTAGCTTTTCGAAGTTAATGTGTGTTTAAATAAATTAAATATCATTTGCTTTATATGTGAAGGATAACATCGTGAGAAGTTCTCATAATGTTCTCGAAGGTGTGTGAAGTCTGCCAATCCGCACTTGATCGGCGTGGTGGACTATGGCCAAACCGGAGAGGAGACTCGTGTTCAGTAGTGAGCCGGTAATGGTGTGATAAAAGCGATACCCGGTGTACTAGGTGAGCGACGAAAGCGGCGCGATACAACGAAACGTGATCCATAGAAAATGACAAACTTTTATCGTAGTCTACATGAAGATACTGTTCGATTCTGTCGCGTCACGTCGTATCGAGTGGCGTCGTCACGTTTGTCGCTCAAGTAGAATAATACCTTAGCAACTCAGTCCTAGAATCGATATTAGGCTTTCGTAACAAAATGGAAATCTCAGGCTGACTTTTCACCAGAGATGCGCTACGTTGCTAAGTTATGGATATGTGTCAAATGGTTGAGACGACATCGATTAATGAAGGAACTAGAAATTTGATTCTCCTTAATCCACCACCGTAGGTCTATGTGGTACTGTACCACGACAATGTACACCACTGTACTCGACAATGCACGATTGTAAAGTCTTACAATCTTTACAATCCTGCATTGTCGAGTCAACATCTCCTGAAGATGCTCCGCTGTCGGAGTGAAACGTACGTTGAGAATAAAGTAGTAGATTTGTGTGTTGTGGTGAATACCGTAAGCTACAAGTGCAAGATACACACTGTATTACATAGATTCCCCTACTGTGGCGGATTATAGCGGATTAAATTTCTAATTCCATCATTATCATGGACTTCCGCAAAGTAACGTCTCCTTCTATCTGACGTCGATTACATTTTCAAGTAACTTTTATAAGGATAGTGATAGTAGATAAAATATAGAGGGACTATAAAAGATAACTCCCAGGATAACCCGATTAAATCTGGTATCTCTAGAGTCTAGTGCAATAGGGTACGCTAACACGCACTGTATCGAATTACGGCGGCCATGTTCCGGCGGGACATTTCACGATGTACCTACTGATAGGCAGGACATTCTGTGTCCTGTGTATAGAGTTAAATACCAACCTTCTAACGGTATACGGTCGTATAATACCTTAGTTTTGCTAGCATGCCGTATTTGATATTTAACTAGGGTTCGGTTATTATTCAGAAAATTTGTAGGTCTGGTCCAATTCTAATACAGTTTTGGGGACACTCGAACAAATTTTGTTATTGCCCCGAAATTTTACTCTCTCAGATTTCACTACACAAATCAAAAACCATGGAAGTGAGAGGTACATACTCGTAATATTATAACTATTTACAGTACCTCCTACTTCCATGACAAAACTTAATTTTGACAGTCCACGTGTTAGTATTGTTCATAACATTTGAACTTATTTATTTCAACCCGTTGTCCTAGGCGACAGAAGCGACGCGACGTGATACGACGCCATAGACATTGACAATTATTTAACATGTCTACGCGACAACGTAGGTCACGTGAAGGGTGAATCTAGATAGAAGGGTGTTTGATAGAATCGCGGTGTCGCGTTTATCGTTTACGTAGGACAACGACTTAGATGTAAATCTTTAATATAACTATTGAGATTTGATAGTGAATATTATTTTAAATATACCAAATTACAATTATATTCAGTGTTAAATATCACCAACTCCTAACAACCTTCTAACATAAATGCCGTTGACTTTCATCAACCCGGTTACAGGAACTGCTTTAACTTCCTCGCGATCTTCGTCTTCAATAATGTCCTCCTGGGAGTGCCATCCTAGGTTATCACCGTCAGGAGGAGGTTTATCTAACAGTTTGTAAGCTTCTTCTTCGTTTAAAACTTCTCGCGTTTCACTCTTCTCGGTCGTTGTTGTAATACGAAATCTATGGATTGGTTTCTTTGTTACTAACCTGTGAAAATTCATTAAAAATATGTAAGATCCAATCCAGATGCTATTAGGATAGAAAAAATAGGTTTATCTCTTTTCCGTTCTATATACATGATAGAAAATTTTACCTAGTTATCCGACCTCCTTGGTGCAGTGGTGAGCTGGCTATGGTTTTAAAAGTGGGAGGTCCTGGGTTCGATCCCCGGCATGGTCAATATGGGAATTTATAATAGGTATCTTAATTTTGTCTGGTCAAGTCTGGTCAGAGGCTTCGGCTGTGGCTAGTTTTTTTAAAAATTAGAAATTAAAAATTAAAAAATTAAAAATTAAAAATTGTTTATTTTCACAGCAACATTATTTTTACACAAAAAAGGTTGGAGCCTTCTTTTAAGAGTTAAGATTACCCCTGTGGTAGAAGGCTCCGCTCTTCCATAACAATAATAATAAAAATAAACAAAATAAAACAATAAAAAATAACAGAACAATATGTGGGTACAAGGAAAATAAATTTAAATTAACAAAGTAAACAAAATATGTTAGTGACAGCTGTAAAATTATGTTTGTAATGCTGTTTGTGTATTAGCATAAGTACAAGCGTAATGTGAATAGTTATCACCCTACCGGCAAAACTGTGTAGCCAAGCGATTTAGCGTTCCAGTAGGATGTTGTGTAAAAACTGATTAGGGGTTATAACCCCTAATCAGTTTTTACACAACATCGCAGTCAAGGTTGTGAGTGTATAATATATAATACACTCACAACCTTGACTGCGATCTCACCTGATGGTAAGTGATGATGCAGTCTAAGATGGTAGCGGGCTAACCTGTTTGGGTTATGGCAGTTATATTAAGCCCATGACCCTAATCGGTTTCTACACGGTATCGTAGAACGCTAAATCGCTTGGCGGCACGTCTTAGCCGGTAAGGTGGTGACTAGCCACGGCGGAAGCCTACCACTACCAACCGCCATATAAGATCGCAATCAACGACTAACTTGCAGTGGAAATTTAAAAAAAATACATTTCTTTTTCATACTTAGCTCTCTTAGAATCCGATAGCAACTGTTCCTTATTCTTTATTTCCTTTATAAAAGTTTCCGCAGCTTTCTTAGCGAAAACTTGTGCTAATTCAGTTAAATATTTCACAGACGCTTCCGATATTAAACTATCTATCACTTGCTTTGTATCCAGTTTGAAAATTATATCTTTACTGTACACCAACAAAACGAATGAGAAAATAGAGTATAATTGAATTTTTATTAACATTGTCGATTCAATCTTGATACTCAACAAGCTACTTGAATTTATTACCAATAAACTTTATTACATTCTCTAAGGCTGTTCTTTATCCAATTATATTTTCATCTTTAGGTATGTTATTTGTTTTTGAATAATGATTTATGTAAGAGCTGCCTCATTTAATAGTTATTTGTAATACAAGAGTGAAAAGTTGTTTTTTAACCACGTGCTCAATTTTGATGACCGAGCAAGCGAAGGATTCTAAAATTGAATCACGAGCGCAGCGAGGGAATCAAAAGAGCACGAGGTGAAAAATCTTTTCACTCGAGTGCAACACGTAACTTTTCATCCCACCTCAGCGAGCAAATGAACACCAAGAAGGTTACGAGTGTGAGTTTTTAACAAATTAAAAACAGTTGTATGGAAATTCGGCACCATAGAGGTAGAAGTAAATAGGTTTTAATGATGTTTTGAATTCACAAACTTCATAGACGATTGATATTTACTAACGTGCACACGATGTTCTAAATTCAATTTACTTTATCCTCAAGAGGATAATAACGGCTTTTGCATTCAGATATCGAAGAGTAAAAATACTCTTTCCGAGATGGTGGGATGAAAATGGTATTTATACAAGGTGTAAGGTAATTAGTATAACATACCCGCGGCTACCCATGTTAGATGGTGTATCGATATATTGGAAAAATGTCGTAAGACGTGTAGCTCATATCCTGGGGGAGTTATGTGGACTTCAAAATTTTAGCATAAATGTTGAGGTGGCATCCCTTAAAACAGCTGATTCAATATCAATGAACTGCGAAAAATACGACGTATGTTAAGCCTCGTGGCCAGTGCGAGCGTTGCGATAAAATCCAGTCGCGATACTAAAGTAATCATTATTCGGCATGCAATTAAATTCACAAAGCAAAAGCCCGGCTAGAACTTACGTATTGTTGTAAAAAAATGCCCGACTAGTATCGGACTTCGTAAGTCGAAGTCAGTCAATTATCCTTACTTTATGAGCCGCCTTTCCCTGTGATTAATTTGTCGACTTACTTCGTTTAAGTTTTGATCAATAATTAATTATTCTGTGTAGTTTGTCCTTTCAATTATTTGCAAATTGTAATGAATTGCCAAATTGCATAACGATACGATAATAATTATTATTATCGCTTGTAGTACAGTTCTGACTTTAGGTGTAGAAGGAACAAAGGACTCCACAGGGTTGCCAAAGTTTATTTTCCATAATTAACTAATTAATTTTGTATGGAAGTTTTTGATAATTAATTTTGACTTTTTAACTCTACCATAGTGTTTATAACATCAAAATGGCATGGGTAGCCGCCGGTATGTTATACCATTTACCTTACACCTTGTATAATTGGTCCATATTAAATACTAATATTATGAAT
The DNA here is from genome assembly GCA_963932025.1 of Erebia epiphron. NCBI lineage: Eukaryota > Metazoa > Arthropoda > Insecta > Lepidoptera > Nymphalidae > Erebia > Erebia epiphron. The sequence continues at coordinate 11,460,624 of OZ009952.1, read as the reverse complement.
ACGAAATTGTGTCTGCTTAATATGAGGTATCTTTTTATTGTTAAACTGATTTTGACGAAAGTTTGTTTAAATAGTCAACATTATTGGGTACAAAGATAGTTTATATCCCAGTATTTGAAACATTGGAATTGACAAATATGAATTACCTTAAATAAATAATATTATGCATTAATATAAAACTATCCTTTCAAAGAGTGAATGCTATTATGCTACGGTAATAATAAGCTCATAATATTACCTATCTCTCAATGGTCATATCGTTTGCATAAAGCATTAGTGCCTCTTTGACTATTGATAAAATGCGATATTCATGATCTCGACTAAGCATTATTAATTCCTGCCTTCCATTACTCTTGCAGTAAAGCGGGGCTTCGACCGCGCACCAAGCGAGCACCGTACGGAGGCCGTTTAAGGCCGACTATCCACTTAAGCGGAGTGGAGACCAAACTGACCAATCAGATTACTGATCGATGACGCCATATTTTATCAACTCATCTGTCAAAAATCTGATTGATCTGCCATACATATCCGCTCCGATTCAGAGGCTGTTCAGTGGCAGCTAACTATAACAGAAGTAAACTGCATATAATCATTTCCATCAACAATGAGCTAGCAAAAAGGACTGAACGAGCAAAAAGAGTTCAAAAAGAGTCAAAATGGAGCTCGTTAGTTAAACCAACTGTTAAAACTCTTTATTAGTAGTAGTGTTTAAGCCTCGTATTCACGAGGGGACAAATGTCCCGTGATACGTGTCGCTAGAGATGTCGGGCAAAGTTGGGCGCTGTCGATTGAGGTCGCCAGACATCTTGTCACGCGATCTTTTACCTATTGTTGCCTGTTGCCCGACATGTCGTTCGATGTCGCCCTACTTCTTCAGCGAGGTTTATAGCTATTTTACTGTTGAGTCCCTTCCGCTTAGCCATTTCCTTCTCAATACATTTTAGCTGTGGAAACCCCGCTTAACATCGCGGTCGATATGCAAAACGATTTGCGAATTAGATTTAGATTCTTGAATTAGTTTATTAATTATGCAAATATCAATTTCGATACAATTGGCTACCTCGTCTAATTACTGTTTGAAATATGCATAGCTATGAACAATAACAGATATTTCAAATTGTTCTTATACTTCATAAACAGAGTTTTTTAATTACACTATGAGCGATGATTGTAATCTAAGATGGTAGCGGGCTAACCTGATAGGGGTGCGGTAGTTATAGGTATTAAACCCATACTCCTCATTGGTTTCTGAAGATAGAAATTTGTACATTATATTCTTATTTGTTTAAGGTCCTGTTCCAATCTCCCAAGGAATACGATATAAAATTGAAAACCGTTCTATTTGAACATCAAACGACCCCTTACCCTTTGTAGATTTTTATATGATCCTACATTTTCGTGCTTCGTAACAATATCCGGACATTATTTTCGTCATATTATCGTCGGGAAAGGCTTAGTCCCTGATTTGTTGACGTCATTATTTCGAAGATTTGCTTTGCGAAGAAATTCTTCAATCGTATCTAGCCAAATTATATTCTTTTGTTTTGGTACTTTAGTAATAATTTATTATTTACTAGCTGTGCCCGCAATTACGTCCGCGTGGAATAGTGACTTTTGGCAGTATTTTTTAATTTTTTAGGCCTAATTATTTCGCAAATAAAACACATACATACATTAAAATTAGCTATTTACAGTATTTTACTGCAAAGAGCTTATTTAAGTACATTTTAAACTTTCATCCCCTATTTATACCCCCTTTAGGGTAAAATTGTTACAAACTTTGAATTTTGTATTTATTTAATATCTAATCAAAAGCTTAAAAAATAAGTTGGAAGCTTCTAGCTTTAAAAATGAAGTAATTTCCATACAAACTTTCATTCCCTATTTCAACCCCTTACAGCCCATTTTTCGCATAGAAAATTAGCCTATTTCTCAGGCTCTAGCGTATCTTTGTGCCAAATTTCATTTAAGCCGGTTCAGTAGTTTAGGCGTGATTGCGTAACACATAGACAAACAGAGTTACTTTCGCATTTATACTAAATAATGCCCGAGACTGCGTCCGCGTGGATTAAGTTTTTTTTTATTCCCGCGGGAACTCTTGAATTTTCAGGGATAGATAGATAGATGATTTATTTGGATAAAAAGTAAAGATTGGGATAAAAAGTAGCCTATGTCCTTACCCGATACAACTTATCCCTGTACCAAATTTCAGCGAAATTGGTTGAACAGATGGACCGTGAAAGCGCAGCAGACAGACAGACAGACACACTTTCGCATTTATAATATTAGTGTGGATAGTATGGATGTAGGATTCTCAGGTCCATTTTTAATGCTGTCGCTTTTTGGCAACTGCAATATACTTTCGCTAATTAAATAAAGTCAATCACAATCAAAGTCAGGACTTTACAATCGAGCATTGTCGAGTCAACATCTCCTGAAGATGCTCCGGTGTCGGAGTGAAACGTACGTTAAGAATAAATTAGAAGATTTGTGTGGTGTGGTGTTGCGCGAATTGCTGGCCTACTGGGTGGTGAATATCTTAAGCTACACGCTGTATCACCACAGAATAGGTGATAGTACGTTGTACCACATATGGTTCGCGCGCGAGTTGAATGCAGAGTAAATGTATGGCGACACATACGAGTACATTTACTCTGCATTCAACTTGCGCGCGAACTGTAGATTTGTCTACTTTGGCGGATTATAGCAAATTAAACTTCAAGTTCTTTCACTGTACAATAATGTTATTACATAACTACGTTATATTATAATCCACTAATTCCGTCAACGACTCGACATCCAATAAGTATAACTGAAGGAACCCAGCTGCAATTTCGCTGAGTGGCCACCATTCACCATTCAGTCAGCAATTAGATAAAGTAGCGTTGCAGCGAAGCCGTACTGGAGACCGAAGTTATTTCCCGACCAATTTTATTCTCGGATATAAGCGTGAGGTCACACTGGAAAATATCGCGCTGCTATTTTTTTTGTAATTTTTTTTAGGTGAAAATAAAATAAAAAATATGATCTCTACATAGACGCGCTTCATAACTATTCTAATAATTAATTAATATGGTAATTTTAATATATTATATGGTTTGAGATTTTTTGATTCCCGCGGAAACTCCTTTATTTTCCGGGATAAAAAGTAGCCTATGTCACTCTCCAAGTCCTCAACTATAACCATGCCAAAAATCACGTCGATCCGTTGCTCCATTGCGGCGTGATTGAAGGACAAACCAACAAACCAACAAACAAACTGACTTTCGCATCGCATCGCATCGGAGAGTGACATAGGCTACTTTTTATCCCGGAAAATTGAGGAGTTCCCGTGGGAATTGAATAAAACTTATTTCACGCGGACGAAGTCGCGGGCATCAGCTAGTTTATAATATTTAAATTATATATAAAGGAAAAGGTGACTGACTGATCTATTAAACCACTAGATGGATTGAGCTGTAAATTAGCATACGTTCTGCCATATTATGACGTAGCATCTGCTAGGAAAGAATTTTTGATAATTTTACGTGAGCGAAGCCGCGGGCTAAAACTAGTCTTACTAATATTATAAATGCGAAAGTTTGGATGGATGGATGTATGGATGTATGGATGTTTGTTACTCAATCACGCGCCAACGGCTGAACGGATTTGGCTGAAATTTGGCACAGGGATAGATTATAGTCTGGAATAGCACATAGGCTACTTTTTATCCCGGAAAATTCCCGCGGGAACCAAAAAACCTCAATCCACGCGGACGTAGTCGCGGGCATCAGCTAGTAGGATTATAAATGCAAAAGTGTGTATGCCTTTGTGTCCTTTACAATGTCACAGTTCTCAGGGACTCGCATGTTTTTTTTTAATTATAATTAAAAAAAAACCTATAGGCCTGCATTTGACAACATTCGTGCCTGTAGAAAGTAATGATGAGTCTTACATAGAATATCCCTATTCTTTCTTGCCTTACAGGTCTTTGTGTTATCGTTCTGGTAGGTTACTACCATCAATACTATTACAAAATGACAGATTTATGTCACGTACCTTGACGTCCCTAAAATAAGGATTATAATAATTCTAAAACACGAACGCGGACAATATTAAAATGTATGTAGTAGTAGGAGTGTAGTATGCGCCCCTGTTAGTTGCAGGAGCTTGCCTTATTCTTCCATTTTTAAAGTCGGGGAAAACATCCCCAGCGTGATTAAGCTCTAAAAAAAGTCCATACCGGTGGTTCGATCAACAGCGCGACAGCACTTTGATCAACCATTTTTAGTTTAAACTTTAAATTGCTAACGCAAACTGGAATCCCGGTCGCTGCGAGTTTAATAGCTTCCTGCACGGTTACAATATAACTATGATCTAGATTCTAGAAACTACGAGACGTCCGCCAGCTTTCTGATTTGTTACATTTCGCTGAAATAAGTCTTAAATTATCATTTTAAATTATTAAAACAATAATTTTTTAAATCAAGCTTTTATCATCCGCCATATTGAATTAATACCTAGTCTCTGAGTTAAGCCGCGAAGGGACGGACATGGCGAAACTACAAGGGTTCCTTCTTGACTACGGAACCCTAAAAACGTGAACAAAATATTATCATACTAGCTGATGAACGTTGCGTCGTCTGCGTGGAGTAAGTTTTTTTTATTCCCACGGGAACTCCTTAACTTTTCGTGATAAAAAGTAGCCTATGTCACTCTCCATTGCTTCATCTAATTATTAACCTAATAACATCTTGTCTGTCTGTACCATATTTTACCAAATAAATATTTACTTTACTTTACTCCAGGTCCTGAATTATACCCATGCAAAAAATCATGTCGATCTGTTGCTCCGCATGATAATAGCCATTAAAGCCGTATTGGAGCATCGTGGTGAGTCTAAGCTCTAAGGAGAGGGGGCTCCTATGAGAGTGGAGGCCTGTGCCCAGCCGTGGGACATTAATGGGCTGTAGTGGTGGTGGTGGTGGTATTTCTAATGTTTAACACTAGCTAAATGAATGACATTTGCTCTTTGTCACGTACGATTTTTTCAGACCTGGTCCTCGCGTTTTATAGTTCCTTAAAGAACCTAGGTATGTCCCAAAAGAGGTATCAAATTGTGAGAGAAACGCAAATTGGCAACAACAAAAAAATTAGAGTGCTAAACGTTGTGTGAGTTGTTTCCACTGCAAATTATTCCTAAACAAGCCTTATTAAGGCGCAGCTGTGCCAACAAAGGCATTGAATTAAACAGCAGTGAAAAGGAAAGGAAAAACCCTTGTAATTTAAAAGCGTTGCCTCGTGCCACCGTACTGATGGCGCCTTAAACAAAGAAACAACTCGCGTTGCGCGAAAAAATGATAAGGGAAAAAATAAAATCCATACTAGTTGTAAAGGCGAAAGTGTGTCTTTCTGCCTGTCTGTCTGCTACGCTTTAACGGCCCACCATTTCAACCAGTTTTGATGAAATTTGGTATGGATAGGTCTCTATCCCGGGAAAAGACGTTCCGTGTTCGCCAACTTTTTTTTCATTATTGTTGACTTTCGGTGTTTTAGAATTATAATCCTTATTTTACGATCGTCAAGGTACGTAAGATCAAACTATAATTTTGCGTACCGCATGACATGCCCCCTGCTGTCAATAAAAACATTTAATTCGCATTACCCAGCAAAATTATTGCAGCAACTAGACAAAGATATCGTCTCATAAATAGTCACGTTGCAATTCAGGCTTTGCAAATGGGCGTAACCCAACAAATAGATCTTCTTGGTCGTAAATTCGTCCTAATAACTGCGCCACAGTGGGATTCATTCTGCGGATTTATAGCCCCGTAACACCGACGGAATTAAAAGTTTGCCGCACTAACGAGAGAGTTTTGGGAATTGGAAAAATTGGAATTGGGATTCTGGTGATATTGGAAAATTAAGACTGGTCTCGCATATATTTTATTTTTCTAACATGAATATCTAATCATGTTTCTTTATTACATAACTAGCTGATGCCCGCGACTTCGTCGGCGTGGGTTGAGGGTTTTTCGGTTCCCGCGGGAACTCTTTAATTTTCCGGTCTAAAATGTAGCATATGTGTTATTCCAGACTATAATGTTAAATCCCTGTGCCAAATTTCATTCAGATCCATTCAGCCGCTGTGGCGTGATTGAGTAACAAACATCCATCCATCCATGCATCCATCCATCAAAACTTTTTAATTTATAATTTTCCTATAGATATTTGAGCTTGAGACTTGAGCACTATAGCGCAGGTGGCTAATCTCTGAGCCTGTAGACATTGGCTGCCGCACTATGGGAACAAACGGTATTTTCTGTCTCAATAACCAATAACTTGAAATGAAAATTTGTGCACGTATTTTTGAATTTTGTATTCAAACATATTTTATAGACGTTTCGTGTTACAACTATTCGGTAGCTAAACGCTATCAAAACATGCCACAATAATCAAATCTAAAGCCCGCTATTTTCGAACCTGTATTATTAAAGTATCTCATATGAGCTACTTTAAATGAGCTACTTTAATTTTGTAGTTCATGCGAGTACTTTTTGTAACATGTGACAGCCAATTAAGCGTTGGAATGTTAACACGAAAAAGTATTATCCCGTTGCTACTGATGTTTATAATCGGAATCACACTGACCATAAATTTGTCTTCGGTTCATTTGAATGGTAACTAATTAACATTCTCGCGGTATTCATCACAGAGAAAACGGTAGTTGTGCTTGCACAAGGAAATATTTGTCACTTGTCTTGTCTCACTGGCTACTATGAGATGAACGGTATCTCTGTTACAAGTTAATTGATGTGAATGAATCTGAAATTCGACTGCTTCGTTGGTCTTCGGTTAGCATGGTCTAATGTGGATTACGAGGTCCTGGGTTCGATTTCCGGTCGAGCATAAAAATTAATTCGCATTGGAGTAGCGTGGTGGGTAGCTCTAATCCCGTCTCTCCTATGAGATGGAGGCCTGTGCCCACCAGCTGTGGTGGTGGTGGAATCTAAAATTATGTTACCTGCTGCCTCATCCTGGCTTCGCCCGTATGTCTACCTAACTAATGCCCACGACACGACGCGTGGATTGAGATTTTTGATTCCTACGGAAAGTCTTTAATTTTCCGGGATAAAAAAATAGATCTCTTTGCAGATCCGTTCAACCGTTCTGGCGTGATGGAGTAACAAACGTCAATTTTATAGATAACTAGCTGATGCCCGCGACTCCGTCCGCGTGGAGGTATGAAAAATAGATGTTGGCCGATTCTCAGACCTACTCAATATGCTCACAAAATTTCATGAGAATCGGTCAAGCCGTTTCGGAGGAGTATGGGAACGAAAATTGTGACACGAGAATTTTATATATAAGATATTCCCATCACTATTCACCGAATGAGATGAGATTACGTGATCAGACGTTAAAGTTGAACAAATGTATTATCATCCCTATTGAAACAGTCTATAGAAAACATCTTTACTAATATTATAAATGCGAAAGTTTGTCTGTCTGTCTCCCATTTGTTCAACCGATTTTAATGAAATTTGGTATGGGGATAGTTTGCATCCCGGGGAAGGACATAGGCTACTTTTTAATCCGGAAAATTAAAGAGTTTCCGCGAGAATCAAAATATCTTAATCCACGCGGACGAAGTCGCAGGCATCAGCTAGTAACTCCTAAAATAATCGCTAGTGCGTTTGAAATCGGAAGAAAATCCTCGGAGATCGTCGTTGCTATAATTCACAGGCTGCATGAATTATTGATGTCCATGGCACAATGCTGCCAGCGGGATATTAGATGATAAATAAACGCGATGACGGTGCCAGTAACTCAAGAATAGAATGGATCGAGACGCCCCGGTCTAGCCTTTCATCCTTGGATATTTTATCGGGAATATGAATTTTTGCTATTCCTTCTATCGCGCTCTGATCGAGTTTAATATATTTTTGATACTAGCTCGTTGAATGGGTAGGTGAAGTTAGCTTATCGTTTGAACGTTTAAACTATCGTGAGTGATATTTATCTATACTTCTATACTAATACTATAAATGCGAAAGTTTGGATGGATGGATGTATAGATTGATGAATGTATGGATGGATGGATGGAACTTTGTTACTCAATCACGCCAGAACGGCTGAACGGATTTGGATGAAATTTGGCATAGAGATAGATTTAAAAATAAGAGAAAATTAAAGAATTCCCGCGGGGACCTAAAAACCTCAATCTACGCGGACAAAGTTGCGGGCATCAGCTAGTTATAACTATATATATTTCACCGGTAACTCGCTGGTTATTGGTTGTAATCACTGGTTTAAGGTGGTGGTTTTCCGTCAAAACCAGTGAGTTACAACCGGTGATATATTTATAATATTAGCTTATCATTATAAGTTTATCATGAATGCGAAATGACGTTTGTTTATCTTTCAATCACGCCGCAACAGAGCAACCGATTGAAATGTCGTATGTCGTTGAATGGTCGTAGGTATATTCAAAGAGTTTCTGCGGGATTTTTGAACCAAAATTCACACGGACGAAGTCTAGTCCACTCATCGAATAAGAGAACATCTTTTTAATAATAATATATTTAAACTCTGTGCTATATTTTGAATCTTTCAAGATAGTAATGTTCTATGGTTTGGGATCCTTTATTAGCTCTAAATATTGAGTCCTTCGTCAGTTTTTTCTACGTAAGATTTGGGTTCAAATGTAGTTCGTTGGTAAACTCATTCACTTATAATCGAGATCATAATTATAAGCTATTCGGGAGTTTGTAAATTCCTGTTGGAAGGACTTTAAATAGTTTACAAGAATGAATTATGTACCTGTAGGTATCTGACTGTAGCACACAGAATCCTCGTCAAACATGATCGACTATCTTTTTGAGTCCCATCTCTGTGGTTGACAGTATCGGAGCCCATTGTATCCTACCGACTGCGCCACGTCTGTACGAAGCGCGGTGATTATTATCTATCCTGTGTTAATGCTGCTGTGGCGTCATGGCTGCCACGGCATCATTCCACGATTTGTGCAGATCTGCGGTCTGATCGTATGAGGATGATTATGGAATGGAGAGTGATTAATTTGCACTGCATCATCATTTGACATCAGGTGAGATCGCAGTCAAAGCCAACTTATAGTGGAATAAAAAAAAAGTTAGACTGCATCATTGTCGTCGTCGTCTCAACCTATAGACGTCCACTGCTGGACGAAGGTCTCCTGCATGGATCGCCACAGAGCACGGTCTTGTGCCGCTTGTTTCCAGCGGCTCCCAGCTACACGCTTGAGATCGTCCGTCCACCTGGTGGGGGGTCGTTCAACGCTGCGTTTCCCGGTGCGAGGTTGCCATTTAAGCACTTTAGGGCCTCAACGCCTATCGGTTCTACGAACTATGTGCCCGCCCACTGCCACTTGAGCCACTTCATCATCACTTACAGCCAAAGGCAAACTTATAGTGGAATAAAATAACTATATAATAAACTAACTGAGCGTAACTGTATAGGTGAAATCACAAGTCTCAAGGAAAGAACCGGCAGCGAGGGATGCCTACGACTATTGATCCGACACTAATCCCCCTAATCCACTTAGAACGTCTTCCGGAATAAGTATGAGTGACGTGGGATTACGTACGGAACCCGGCCACGGGCGCGGTACGGAAATCAAATCTGATTTGTTATGGAATTAGAAACGGTACAACTTGTAATAGGCGTGGTTAATTCATTCAAATGTATCATGTTTTGAAATTCGAATTCCACAACTGGGCCACATAATTCCAGTAGCATTCTGATGCAGAAACTATGTAGATTGGAAATTTTTGATCTTGAGAGACATAATCCTCTAAGCGCGGCTATAATTTGACAGGATACTATGAATGAATCCTACCTTGATATCATAAAGTGTTCCTTGTTGGTTTGTCCTTAAATTACGCCACAACCGAGCAAAATCTGTTCCTGTGTTGCAGCGTGATTGATGGACGTGATTTTTGCATATTATGTATAGTTGATCATCTGGGGAGTGACAGAGTATCTCCATTGCAAATTTTTGCCAAATCGGAGTCACTGTGGCGTGAAAGAGTAACAAATATAATTAAAAAAAGAGTAACAAACATCCAACCTTTCACATTTATAACATTGGTAGGTAAGAATTATTAATAGGAAATTACTTTCCTATATGCCACTACAGCCCATTAACGTCCCATTACTGGGCACAGGCGTCCAATTTCATAGGAGAGAGAGAATTACAGCTTAGACCCACCACGCTGATTCAATGCGGGTTGGCGGGCTTTAACGACTATTATAATGTTAGTGATAATAACCGGGACCGACGGCTTAACGTGCTCTCCGAGGCACGGGGGTGAAAAACCACCAACTTCCTAACTCCGGGCTAGTACTGAGAATTTCTAGTCAGAAAAATTCAACACTTAATTATGGCCCGACCCGGGACTCGAACCCGGGACCTCGTCGGCCGCAGTCGAACACGCTGACCACTGCAACGAGGCAGTTACTATATACGTTGGAGCTATATCATTATACTAACTAGTATCTACTTCAGTAAACATACAATCCCTCAGCCCTCAGTCATACGTAGCAAAACGGAGAGTAAATATCGGAACATTAAATCACCCCTATTATCGAGAATTGAAGATCGCGCTCAAACAATCGATTGACTGAGTCCTGAACAAACTTCATTAAGCACCAACGCGATACGCAAATCAGACGGACGGACAAACAGGAGGGAGGAAAATATAACAAACGAAACAATGAAACACGTTCGGAAATCGGAGGAAGATAAGCGAAATGTAAATTCGAATGAAATTGTGGGAATTTTCACGATTTTACTTCACCGAGTTTCGTAAAGCCAGGAGTGTGTAAGCATACTTAATTACTTACTTACATAATTTTGTTAATTCTACATCATATTATTATGTCAAGCATTTGATAATTTTTTTTATTAATTCTACAAAATATTGTCTTTTTTCTAATTCCAGACAAAAGTGGACAAAGGTAAATCTTATCTCTCGAATAAAAACTTTCAGCTTTCTTTAAAAGTGGGTAAGTTAAATTAATGGAATGATGATTATAATTTATGAGATGTTTGTCAATATGCTTTATACTACTTGACATTATTTACTTGTTTGTTGTTTATTGTTGTTATTTGTTTTTTATGTAACTCTTAACATAGCCAAATTTGCACGCCTGGCATGGCAATACACACGTAATTCTTTTGTAAAACCACCTCTATTACGTTTATTAATTATGCAAATAAATGTTCTTATTCTTATTCTTTCATTTCTTTCATTCATAAGTTGAATTGTTAAGTGGTATAGGTCTAGATACAAAAATAGTTATTATTTTAGTGAAATCTTGTTTATTATTTTTGTGAAGTAGGCATCTTAAATTGTTTGAGTAACGACTCTGTGGAGAGCAACAATACACATACTTACTCATGCAACAAAATATAATTCAAGCACTATACGTACCTACAATAATTTTCATAGCGTTTTCAATAAAAATGTACCCTTCCCATGGCAATGACAAACAAAAAGATAGATAGATAGATAGATAGATAAATGCTTTATTGCCACACAAAACATTAAAAAGAAACAATAAAGTTAACAATCAAAAAGAAATAACAAGTGCGCAAAGGCGGTCTTATCACTAAAAGTGATCTCCTCCAGACAACCTTTAATAAAGAAGCTAATGCAATGAAGCGGGATAGTGCAACAACATTAATACATATTTATAATATACTACATAAACTATACATTCTAATAATACATAAACAATTACACAAATAAAATACTAAAACATATAAATACTAAAATACCAATACATTTAATCATAATACATACATAAATATTTTATAGCATATTAGTAAGATACAATTCTTTCAAACGATTCTTAAAAATACTCAAAGATTTTGACTGTCTAATATTACCTGGTAGAGCATTCCATAACTTGACTGTCTTTACCGTAAAGGAATTTGCATACACCTCAGTCCGACTCAATGGTATTTTTAACTTGTTGTCGTCCCTGGACCGCAAATAAAATTGAATGTCTTTGCTGCCAAGAAAAGTGAATCGCTCTTTCAAATATGGTGGCGTTTGAGGATGATATAAAATAGTGTATAGGAGCGAAAGAGCGTGTAAGTTTCTGCGGGATCGAATTGGCAGCCACTTCAACTGTGCCCGAAACTCAGACACATGATCATATTTTCGCAGGCCATAGATGTAGCGAATACATACATTCTGCAATCTATCCAATTTGTTAAGCATGGTCTCCGATAAATCCAAATAACTAACATCAGCATAGTCCAAAATGGGTAAAAGAAGAGTATTTGCCAAAAGTATTTTAGTCTTTATGGGCAAAAAATGTTTCCACCGTCTTAAATACCCAAGTGCAGCAAATATCTTTCGGCTTAGCTCTGTAACTTGTGGAACCCAAGACAAAGAATTATCTAAGATAAGGCCAAGATCCCTAACCACACTACTTAAGGATATGACTGTGCCATCTAAGTGAACAGGTGGTAGCCTATTATGGGAAAGTAAGGAAACGTAATAATTGCTGCCAATAATAGTCACCTGAGACTTATTTGGATTTATCAAAAGACCATAAGAACGACACCAAGCACTAACTTTATTTAAATCTGCATTGATAGTATTAATAGCAACAGCTAGATCATCAATGGTTGCCGATACATAAATCTGCAGATCATCAGCATACAAATGATAAGAAGAAGAAATTACTGAGGTAACAGAGTTGATATAAATGGAGAAGAGAAGAGGAGATAGCACACCACCCTGCGGAACACCAGCTTGTAGAGAAATAAATGAAGAAAACTTATCACCTAAACGAACACACTGCTGACGGCCACAGAGATAAGACCGAAACCAGCTGATGACAGTAGGCGACAAATTAACAGTCCTTAATATAGCCAAGAGCAAATCAAAGTCCACGGTATTAAAAGCATTACTGAAGTCTAATAATGCAATCACTGTAAGGAGCTTATTATCAACCGCATACCTAATATCATCACAGACCTTGATAAGGGCTGTTGCTGTGCTATGACCCCGCCGAAAGCCTGATTGAAAACTTGTCAAAATATCATACCTAGTTAGATAGATGCTTAATTGTTGATGCACAATACGCTCAAGCGCTTTGGATAAGAAAGGGAGGATGGAAATGGGTCGAAAATGAGATGGTATTACAGGATTTTGAACTTTAGGAACGGGAATAATATAAGCTTTAGTCCAAGCAATAGGGAAAGCACCAGAGGTAAATGAAAAATTAAAAATATGACATAAAATTGGAATAATACCATCAAGTGCAATTGTAATCATCTTCCTGCTTACCCCATCACTACCAATAGCATCAGATTTTATAGCAAGAATATGCTTACGGACCTCAACTGCAGTTGTAGAACTGAACTGGAACTCGGGCCTACTATGCACAGGAATAGAGTTTAAGTAACTAAGCGTTCCTTGTTTAATGAGCACATCAAAAGGACGGGCACTAGCAAAGTTATTATTAAGAGAATCTAAGTCAGCAGAGTTCGAAACTACTTGACGCTGCCGCCCAATGCCTAAAGATGCAAGGAATCGCCAGGTTTTCCCAGAATCATTGTGATCAACTGACGAATGAATGTACTGACGCTGTGCATCACGACACATTCTGCTACAGCGGTTACGTAATTTTTTATATTTCACAAGATTAGCATCAGTTGGATTCAACTTATATTTACCTTTTGCCGCATTCCGTTTAGACATAAGCACTCTGATACCATCGGTAAGCCATGGAGCTGGAAGGTGCTTAACTTTGATGAGTCGAAGAGGTGCATGAATATCAAATAAATCAGTTAAAAGAGTATTAAAAATATTGAGCTTGTCATCTGCTGTAGGAGCATCAAAAACAGCTTGCCAATCAATGTTATTTAGATCCTCCATGAATTTGTCATTATCAAAATTTCGAAAACTCCGACGCATAACAATGCTAGGTTTCACTTTAGGAGGCCGAATTTTATAAGACATATACATCAAATCATGATATGAGAATGCATCGGCCGGCAGCTGCCCATGAGTATCCACAAGGCTAGGAGAAGAAACTATCATGAGATCTAATTGGGAAGGAAGACAGTTAGGGAAAAAATGGGTAGCATTTGTTGGTAACAGTTCTAGATTTGAGCCATCAATAATTCTCAACAAACGCTTGGCCCGATGGTCATTTTTGATAATACATGTATTGAAATCACCCATAATTATAGTATGATCAACCGAGGAGGAGTATTCTTCAAGTAAATTTTCAAATGAATCAAAATAACTGATATGGAGAGATGGACTATAATAAACCCCGAGAAGGACTTTTTTCTGACCAAACAGTACCTCAATAAATAAGTGCTCTGAGGATTCAGAGTATAAAGATGGGGAGTTTCTTCAATAGTCCATAAAAGATGAGCACCGCATACGGAAGCCGAGTAATCTCTTAAAAACCGCTTTACATGTGCCGTAACCAGTTTCAGCCGGTTCCGAGTGGTTGGAACCGGATAAAGGCGGATTGTGTGATTCGTGTCACGTGCCGAAGGTCCCAATCGTGAATTGGAATTAGGGATTAGGATGTTTGGGAGTGCACCAATTCCGGGCGCAGTTGTAGTTGCATAAATTAAGTAGGTAGAGTATTCGTGACGGAAAATAGTGCAATTATAGCATTCATTCTAGCGTTCGTTCATGAATTCAGATTCAAATTCAGGTTCCTTATTTCCTCATCCGGGTGTCCGGGGCTTTAACTTTACAGAGTTATGAAATGAATTAATGAAAATGAAATAAATAATAAAAAATCTTTCCAAAAAAGGTGTCAAGCAACAACTTCATACTTAAACCCAAGTCCTAACTCCTCAACCCTGATGCTGCAGGGTACAGAACTCTTTAAACATAGTGATTTAGGATTTTTATGGTGAATTAATATTGTAGGTGTCAAGCAACGACTTCATACCTTAACCCAATTTCCAACTCCTCAACTCTGATGCTGCACTCCTAAGCCGTAGGGATTAAGAGTACACTAAACAGTTAAAAATAGAAATTCTTTCCATAAAACCCACACTATGTTGAAGTCGGGCGAGCCTGACGCGTCAACTATGCCTATCTTTGTTATACTCGCCCCACTTCAACATAGTGTGTAGAAATCAAAATTATTTTTTACTATACAGTGGCTTTGGAAGTCGGTTACTACAATATTAATTCATCATAAAAAATCCTAAATCGCTATTTTTAAGGAGTTCTGTACCCTACAGCATCAGGGTTGAGGAGTTGGGACTCCGAGTTGTCTAAACTTATATATTATAAAGAGGAAAGATTTGTTTGTTTGTAATGGATAAACTAAAAAACTACTGGACCGATTTTAAAAATTCTTTCACCTATTAGAAAGCTACTTTATCAGCGAGTAACATAGGCTATATTTTATTTTCAAAAAATTAGAGATCCCTACGAAAATTGCAATAATGTGAATTAAGTCGGAAAAATTCACCTAATATAACTTTATAAGTTAAACCTCTATTCGTCTATTAATTCAGACTGTCTTTTATGTCACATTTGTCAAGACAAACATATTATACAAAAAAACTTACTAACATTTTTTTAAACATTTTAATATCTAACTTTTGTAGACAGACTGCGAAATGCCTAAAAGAGCCAGGTCTCAACTTAGTTGTTAGTTCTAAACATAGTTCTCAGGCGAGGGCAGCGAAAATACGTCGTATTGGAGACTCAAGTGCCAAGCGGTCACAGCGGTTTGCTGAACAAAATTTGAGAACGTATGTTGGAGTTGTTCGTCTCAGTGCCGACTGACCATTATTGGGTATGGACTATTTTGATCAAGTGCTACCCGTGCAAAGCCGGGGTGGACCGCTAGTATCGTATACACGTGACTTGATACCTACTATATGAATTCAACATCAAAATTTCTTAACTCACTAGTTTTGAGGATTTCATGTAGTACGGGTACACCTACAGCATCAGGATTGAGGATTTGGAGTCAGAATTTTTATGGGACCACCTCGCGAGCTTCCTCTAACCACTGAAAAACAAATTGTTCAAATCGGTTTAGAAAAAAAACATACGCGTCGAATTGAGAACCTCCTCCTTTTTTGGAAGTCGGTTAAAAAAATGAGCGTGATTTAGGTAAATACTTACTTATATCACTTGCTTCGGTGAAGAAATCATCTTGTAAAAACCTGCATGCTTGAGAGTTCTCAAAGGCTTTAATTTATTAGTTGTAGAATAGAATAAATCTCAGTAATTGGGTCAATCCAACTCAAATAAAGTAACCGATTGAAGTAAATAAACTTCAAAATTCTTTAGTTCATGAAAGTTTATTTCCGCTTTAACCAAAGTGGCATTGTAATTCCAGTAAGCGAAAAAGATATTTGATATTTCTTCGTCGCAGCTCTTCCTCAGAGGGATTTCGAAACCTAATCCAGCCCTGGAAAGCAGACGACACAAACATTCCCATATTGGAAATCTGAGTGTTTGCTTTAAAAATACACACATGAGTTTGGAGTGAAATTTGAAATCGGATGTACGACGGTTCTCACAACTACATTTTATTTCCTGCGGGCGTACTACCACCGCTTAAAGCAGTATTGTTTTAATATTGTTGACGTTCGTGACTTATTTTTGGGACGTCAAGGTACGTGACATAAAACTGTCATTTTGGAGTAATAGGTACTGCTTTAAGCGATGGTAGTTACCCCCCTCGTAGCTGAATTCTCGGTAGTTTCGTGTTTACGTCAACTGAAAAGTTATTAAATCTACAGATTCCAAAATTACGGTATCAGTACCTACTTATTTAAGAAATGGGAAAGTTAGTTTGTTTGACCGTTTGTTTCTTTGTTTGCTTGCACAAAACTATATAATCGTTTAAAATTTTCTTTACAAAAAATAAAAAGTATTTTTGAATCATGATTCTAAGCCAACAAAGGGTGCTAGTTATAAAACTCTACTTCTTCGCAACTTTTTCTGCGTGAATTTAGTTTTTTTTAAATCGTGTTTTTCTTGTGAAAACTCTTAAATTTTTCGGGATTAGGAGAAGCCTATGTTCGTCCTCAGTATTACCTAAATTTTGTCAAAATAATTTGTTTAGATAGGCCATGAAAAGGTATCAACTAGACAGATAGACAGAATAACTTTAGTCGACATAGGTCTCCTGTAGGGTCCTCCACAAGCCACGGTCTTGCGCCGCCTGGATCCAGCGACCCTCTGCGACTCGCTTGATGTCGTCTGTCCACCGTCTGGGGGTCTGCCGACGCTACGCCTTCCAGTGCGGTGTCGCCATTCCAGCACCTTGGGACCCAAATGTCAATCGGTTCTCCGAAATATGCGCCCCGCCCAACTTCAGCTTCGCAACTCTTCGAGCTATATCGGCGACGCACTTTAGCATCAAATAAATGTTGTCTTGCTTATTTAAAGTAATACATGAAATATCATAGGAAAATATTAAGCAAGGAAATGCACGCAAATTCTTTTCCCGCAAAATTTGTGCGCAAAATCTTTTAATGGTATTGGAACATTTTATTAAAAATGAGGCAAGTAAACAAATCTTAATGAACAAGTTCAGTGTTAACAAAACGCAATAGCCAAGAAAAGTTGAACGTGACTCTTACTACAAATTGTCTGCCATCTAAACAAGCCTTAATAAGCGACAGCTGTTACAGCGAAGGATTAAATTAAACGCAACTGGAAGGGAAAAACCCTTGTAATTTAAAAATGTCGACTTGTGTAACTTACAAACGGGCTTGGAATGAAAAACAACGAAATGACTCTTGGTACTGCTTAAGTGTGATAAATGAAAATACCTATTTTTGGAGTGGTGATAGCCTCTCTCTCTGCGTCGTATTTCTCATTACTGAGGGTCGTGACCCCTTTCCATTTATCACATTTTTTTATCACAGGTTTTTTTGGCAAAATAATGCAGTGAGTTCCCATGTCCTTCCGCATACGACTTGACTAAGAGTACTTTTCCAACTCTTAGATTACTAATAATTATTATCAGATGTTAGTGATAATAACCGGGACCGACGGCTAAACGTGCTTTCCGAGGCACAGAGGAAGCGAAAATACCAAATTCGGACTTCCAAATTTGGTCACCCATCCAGTTACCGACTTGGGTCAACGTTGCATATCACTCGATTGCGAAATCGACTGATATGCGCTGTCGCAACAAGGCCACTCATCCCTCTAGGATCCCAGGGATCGTGAACATCGTAAGGAAATTCTTTATAATGTTCAAATGTGCAAAATCAGCCAATCCCAACATGGCCAGCGTAATAGACTGTGGCAAAACCCTCATCATTCTGACCTGGCGATAGGTTAGGTGATGGTGGTTAGTCTAATAAAAAATTAGAGCATTGTTTTTCAGGGAACGGGGTTTCTATGATCACAATTCGAGTGGCATTACAAACTCATCAGGTTCCACGCAAAGTATTAGCATGTTAATAACATCGCATCCGAGAGGAAAGCAGAGTGGTGTCAACGTAGGCGTTGCTCATTAGCACCAGGTGAATAAAGCTGTTCCTTTCATGACATTGTTCTGCCTACGCGTAGAACATGCCTCGGTGTTTAAAACAATCATTCGTGTAAATAGTGACTAGATGATGCCCGCGACTTTGTCCTCGTGGATTAATGTTTTTAGATTCCAGCGGGAAACCTTTAATTTTCCAGGATAAAAAGTAGCATATGACCTTCCCCGGGATGTAACCTATCCCTGTACCAAATTTCATCAAAATTGGCTGAACAGATGGGCCGTGAAAGCGTAGCAGACAGACAGTCAGACACACTTACGCATTTATTATATTAGTATGGAAGTATGGATAATGGATATTACTATTCCTTTTTGAAGCTAATGAAATCCATATATTTTTTTTTTAAATACTTATAAACGTTACAACAAAACTTATAGCTGGCTAGCCTTTTTTACCCCTACAACTTATCCCTTGGCTGCAATCTCATCTGATAGTAAGTGATGATGCAGTCTAAGAAGATGCAGTCTAGCGGGCTAACTATAAGGCAATTATAATATTATTATTAAACATTTAATCGGTTTCTACGCGTCATTGTACCGGAACGCTAAATTGCTTGATGGTCTTTACCGAAGCCTCACACATAGAAAATACAGAAATCATTAATAAACCCTACCGGGAATTGAACCCGTGACCTAGCCTGTTTATAAGAGTACAGCGCTCACCGCTGCGCCAGGGATGTCGTAAGATTCAAATATGGTCGAATATTATAAATTCAAATGTGTGTCTGTCTGTCTGCTACGCTTTCCCGGGCCATCTTTTCAACCGGTTATGACGAAATTTGGTAAGGTAGGTTGCATCACGGGGAAGGAGATAGACTAATTTTATTCCGTCAAATTAAAAAGTTCCAACGTGTTAAACGAAGGCAGAATACTAGTAGAAATAATCCACACAGATGATGCTTCGTATTGTATAATATCACGTTCAGTTATTTCATGTGTTTAATACTTATAACGCGAATTAGCTAACTCGAAACACCAATTACAATTACTGGTGACAATAATGATTACACTTTCACTAACAGTTAAAGAATGACTCAAATATCTCCAAACGATCTTATTTATAGAAGACACATTTAGTATAATGACGAATTTAAAGTCAAATGAGCTCTTATTATTCATAAACGTTAACAAATGGGAATCTAAAAACTCTAATCCACGCGGATGAATATGCTAGTTTAACATAATATTTTATTAAGATGCTAAGAGGGATAGAATTTCCGTAGATATGTATGAATAAATATTTAGCGGATCTACGGAAATTTACGGTGCTGTAGGTGCTCTACCTATGTACCTCTGTATAATTGTTTGCTATATCCAATTGTATACCACAGCCCCCGTACATAGAGTTATTGTCCCTTGGAGGGGGCGATGCACAATGGATCGTTTATTGGCATTCCATCGCCGACGCGACTATTGTCAGCGAGCTAATGACAAATCGTTGAATCACGACAAACGGTTGCCTTTGCACTCGCTGTATCGATTGCTACTGAATTGCAGCTACTTGAACTGTTCATGGATATTAAATACCGTTGTAGGAATCACTTTCACGTTTACTATAGTCCCACCAACTTATCTGGTTCACCAAAATTGGCTAACTAATTATTATGCCTGTTTAGTTTTTTGTTTTTATCTCGTTTTAGTCTGTTTAGTTGTTTGTTGTATCTTTACTAATATTTTAATAAAGACGATAGTTCGGATGGATGGATGGATATGGAGTGATGTTTGTAACTTAATCACGTCGAAACGGCAAAATGGATTTGAATGAAATTTGGCACAGAGAAAAATTATAAAGGTGTCCCCATAAGTAAAGAGACAAAACTGAGTGTTCATATCGGCCAAGAAAAAGGTTTCACAAAAAAAAAAATAACTGTTGCCATGGTAACCACCCGTAACAAATCTGTCAAATTCGCGTGGTTTTGCAAATATTGTCGATGTTTTTCTAACATGAAGCGAACCGAACGAGAATCGTTTGCAAAAAGAGTAATTCAGTACTATCTGAATAATGGGAAATCCGAGGCAGTTCGTCATTTTTCTCAAGAAGGGGCTATAAGAACAAGTATCTACAGGATAATTAAACGGTATGAAGACTCAGGAGAGACTGATTTTAAGAAGATTCCGGGAAGGCAACGTACCATAGCAACTGATCGAAACATAGATAAGGTAAAAAAGGTTTTTAAAGAAGCACCTTCAACATCTGTGAGGACTGCGGCGGACAAATTGAAAATATCTAAGTCAAGCATATCCAGAATTAAAGTTCAAGATCTGGGCATGAAGGCTTTTGTGAAATTGTCCGCTCCAAAGTACGTGAAAGACCAAGAAGTGCGTGCTAAGCGAGGTTGCCGTCGAGTTTACCAAAAAACTTTGAAAAAAATTCTCATAATTGATGATGAAACTTATGTACCGGTTGACACCTCTGATATTCCTGGGAAGCAATATTTCCACGCTAACAGTCGTGGTGAGGTGGATTACAGCGAAAAAGTTAAAACAAAGTCTAAATTTTTCAAGAAGTATCTGGTTTGGCAAGCTATAGACAAAAACGGCAATGTTTCCGAACCATTTATCTGTACACGGTCTATGAACGCAAAAGTTTATCTTCGAGAGTGTATTATGAAGCGATTAATACCGTTTATAGACAAGTATTATCAGAGGGAAGACGTTGTATTCTGGCCGGATATGGCTTCGTGTCATTACGAGTCTGAAGTCACTCAATATTTGCAATCTATGGGCGTCGAATTCATATCGAAACAAAACAATGCTCCAAATGTTCCTCAAGCTCGAGGTATCGAAATGTTTTGGGCTCTGTGTAAAAAGGAATACAAAAAGTATTCAGAAAAATCAAAAACGTTGACATCTTTCAAACAAAGATGGGCTAGATTGGCCAAACGGGTGGCAACAACTTCTGGAAAAGCAGTCATGAGACGTGCAAGCATTAATTTGAGAAAAATCGGCTATAAAGGCATCGCAGGAGCAAATTTGATATAGATTGTATTTTTATTATTATTTTGTATAATTTATAATGACACACATAACAGTTGACATACAATTTTTCATTAAAAAAAATTTTCATTGACTTGTCTCTTTACTTCTGGGACACCCCAGTAGTTTGGAATAATACATATAAGGTAAGCTCCACGCACAGCGGACGCCTGCGTCCAAGTGCGGAAAATAATCCCCGGATACAAAGAACACATAAGCTCCTTTTTATCCGGGAAAATTAAAGAGATTCCGCGGGAACCAGAAAACCTCAATCCACGCGGACATCAGTTAGTTTTTCATATACTAGCGACGCTGTCACCAAGTCAGTTAAGTTTGCCAGTTAACTTTAACTGTCACGTAGTACATATTAAGAACTTTATTTGATTTTTATTATTATTTCGATTTTAGACTATATCCAGTGAGAGCGTACTATTTTATTGTTAATAAGATTTCGAATGAATTATTTTAAGAATTTTAAAAAAATACTTTAAGCTGTTTAATCATTATTATTATTTTATTCTAGTTTAGATAAACTCTTACATCATTATGTCATAAGTTTAATTTATTATTTACAATTTACTAGTATTTACACAACCTATATTTGATTCAGTTTTCTCTACAGATTTTCCTTTTATACCAACATAAGTTATTATCATATTCTGCCAAAAATATAAAGGCTATATCATTGACGTTTGCATCGAAAGGCGGTCACTGAAAATCAGCGTTGGGACACCTGGCACCTCAGACGCGAGTCCTGGCGGCATCGCTAGTTTTAAGTCTGAGAGGCCAGGAGTCCCAACACAAGCTGAGTGACTCACCTGTTGGTAGCGTTACACTGCTGTACAAACTTATATTTTATAATATGTATGTAGGCAACTCATTTTTTATTTGGATTTATTTTGTGCATCTGTGTTTATTGCTGCCAATAAAGATTTTTCTATCCTATTCTATTCTATTCTACATAGTGGGCTTAGGTGTTCCCTAAAATAGTTGAGGCATTGGTGGTGAAAACGGGTGCCATAAATCCAGCCAATAACAACGATTGAAATAATAGCAATGCAATTATCACAAGTTTCGTAATATGGGAGCTGTTATTGGCATTCCGTTGGCTCGGTGCATTGCTAGATGCGACCGAACTAATGACAAATGGCTGAATCTCCAAAAACGCTCCGTTGCATTCGCAAATTGCTCTATCAATTGGTAACAAGGGGCACTTTATACCACTACTTGCTCGATAGCTACAGAGGTAAGAGGTTAACTCCTTTTCTCTCTTCTCCTTTACCTTTTGAGTATAGTTGGTTCATTACTCAGCGCCTTTTCCTTACTATAAGCGATCCGTTTACTCGTTTTTCTTTTTGGCAATTAGTATTGACTTTTATTGTGAGACCAAAAACACACAAAGGATAAAAAAAAATTTTTTCATGCCACAACAAGCTAGCCCTTGATTGCAATCTCACCTGTTACTTAGTGATGTTGCAGTCTAATATAGTAATCGGGCTAACCTGTTACGGATATGGCTGCAGTTTTATTACTTAAAGTTTTAAACCCATAAGTCCCACCAGTCGGTTTCTACACGGCATCGTACCGGAACGCTAAATCTCTTGGCGGTAAGTCTTTGCCGGTAGGGTGGTAACTAGCCACGACCGAAGCATCCCACCAGACCAGACCTGAGATAATTCAGAAATTATAGATTCCCAAATGGACCCTGCCACACTGAACCTCCACAAACGCTCCGTTGCATTCGCAAATTGCTCTATCAATTGGTAACAAGGGGCACTTTAGACCGCTGCTTGTTCGATAACTGAAGCTTCTAAGTAATTGCGAGTGATTCCCAAGAGGTAAGAGATTAAGTCTTTAACTTACGAAATGGTCTGTTGATATCCAGATTTTTTTGTGAATGCAGGAGATAGATAAAAATGTTACAATATTGTGTTTAAATAAACCAGATAAACCTTTACAGCTATCGTTGAGCTATATAGTTCACGTTAGGTGTTGTAATTCTGCTTAAAGTATGCTAACTTTAGCGTATAGCGGAGTATATCAGGAATCGAATCAAGTCGTTTTTTTGTATGGATAAAGACTCGATTCGGCGCCGTTAATCGATTCAGTTTCATCTAAATATATATAAAAGGTGACTGACTGACTGATCTACGAGTATCAACGCACAGCTCAAACAACTGGATGGATTGGAATGAAATTTGGACAGATAGATTTTATGGCGTAGGCATTCGCTACGAAGGGATTTTTTTATACTGAACCCCTAAAGTTGGGTATTGAAATTTGCATGAAAATAAACATAAACTAAGCGAAGCTGCGGTCAAAAGCTAGTAATAAATATATAGACGGCAAATTACTTCGGTTCGATTCGCGCCGGCTCAGAGCTTCTAGTCTTTTATTTAAAAAAATACTAAATTCAAATGTTTTTTATTCAAATAAACTTTTACAAGTGCTTTTGAACCGTCGAGTGAATCTACCACTGGTTCGGAATGCCATTGCTACCGAGAAGAACTAGCAAGAAACTCAGCGGATGCGCTTTTGAAATTTTTTATTAACAATTTCATTAATGTGTAGATAGTAACCGCTGTCCTTAGCATTGCTGGAGCGAGTCAAATCCATGCTCTTTTGTCATTTACGTAATCTTCAACAATATAATAAGTTTTTATTCTAAGTATTTTATTACGTTGACTTAATATTATAAGATCATTTGTTACGTTCTATTGTCCCTAATGATGTCCAATTTTTATCAATTTACCAAAAAACTAATACCGTGGTCGTATTAGTGAGATTAATAATATTTTCATTCGATCAACTTTTACTATGTTTCGGAGGGTAGGTCATACGGTATTATCTAATTGTGGCCATTTATGACAAACGATCGAAATAGGATAGGTACTTAAAACACAATAATAATAATATATTTTTTTTTTATCCACTACAGTTAGCCTTTGACTGCGATCTCACCTGATGGTAAGTGACGATTATCGTATCGGTATCGTTATAAGTATCGGGCTAACCTGTTAGGGGCATGGTAGTTATAATAAACCCATACCCCTATTCGGTTTCTAAATGGTATCGTACTGGAACGCTAAATCTATGCTAATAATATAACCGCTAAATGGCGTCACGTCTTTGCCGGTTAAAGGTGGCAACTAGCCATGGCCGAAGCCTTCCACCAGGTAATCCTCACTATACCTAAAACTAGACCTGTGACTCTGCTCTTTGAATTTTGGTTTTTATGAAATCTCTTTAATTTACCACGATAAAAATTAACATATTATGTCACTCTCCAGATTCTTACCTATAGGTGTGGCGGTCTTCGCAGTCCGCACATAATCCAATAGATGGCATTACTAGTACACGCACGCGACCACGAACAGCCCAACTCACGCTTACGAAGTTTTCTCTGAATTACGCTATATATACGACCTCCAAAGATGAACGGTCGGATCAGTGGTCCCCGAGCACAACACCCGCTCGGAGGATGATCATCCTATTGTTACGGTCGAGCCATATCACCTGCTCCCGTACATTGGTGACCCCGACGTGATCTCCAAGCCGCCGCCGACGATCAAACAAGCCGACGTGATCTTCAAGCCGCCGCCGCCGCACATCAAGCCAACGTCACGCCCTCACTCGTCAGATTTGAGCAACATCGCACATCACAATATAATCCCTGCAGTCATCGCATCGAGGACAGCATCATCAGTACGCAGAGCGGGACACAACAGCATCAGAACGCAGCACAGCAACGCAACGCAACACAGCCGATCGATGTTCCGGCACAACAGCAACATTCACGCAATGCAGCACAGCCGTTCACAGAGCCACACGCTCGGCGGCCCGCACCAGTCGATTCGCAACAGCATATCAGTACACAGCCCGTCGACGCCCCGTACCAGCTGCACAAGTGGGTCACACAGCCTCAGAGTCGTATGAGCCTACAACGCCACTACTCTGGTTGTACACGACGCCGCTTCACTGAGTACTTCCCGACGCAGCGCTTACACCTGAATGCTCATCGACGCCACTTCTCCAGATGCTTGCAACTCCGCTCAACTGAATGCTGACGACCTCCAGACTCAAAGGGGAGTGATGTGGCGGTCTTCGCAGTCCGCACATAATCCAATAGATGGCATTACTAGTACACGCACGCGACCACGAACAGCCCAACTCACGCTTACGAAGTTTTCTCTGAATTACGCTATATATACGACCTCCAAAGATGAACGGTCGGACCAGTGGTCCCCGAGCACAACACCCGCTCGGAGGATGATCATCCTATTGTTACGGTCGAGCCATATCACCTGCTCCCGTACATAGGTATCCGTGCAAAAAAGCACGTCGATCGATTGCTCTGTTCATATGGGCGCGAAAACCAACTAACACACAACGTATCTGTGAGCAAATTCGAACCGCATAATATGTTTTAATCTGTCCAGTTTGATTTCGGTCTATATGTTTATAAAACATCAGTAAGTCAGTGATTTTTGTTTTTGCTGATTTGATCGAGTTGTCATCATTCCTATTCCGAAACCTCGAGTCTCTAAACCCTACAATTTATGGTTGAACGTACATACAAGTAAATAAGGTTATCTCTACATTTTATTACTTGATATCATCCTGTAAATAATATCCAGTATCAAAGAAACGGTATTTTTTCGCATTGTAAAGGATGATGTAGATTAGAAAACAAACAGACAAAAGAACGTAAAGAACTTTACTTCGGGATCGTACCCTTCTTGTTAAAACGGAACGCAAGTACTTTGAGTTTCCTTATAGTCGAAATAAAATTCTCCGGGGTGCATAAAATAACGATGAATCCGCCGATCTTTAGATTAAGTCAGGTGCCTATTGAAATCTTAATGCTTTTTTTCGTATTCGCATGCACTGGAATTGTGGGCACTGGGATTTTATGAGGTACTAGAGGTAAGTAGATGACGTTTGATCTAAAAACGAACGCGCCTCCAATGTGTTTACAAAGTAGACCTATGACAAAACAGACGGCTTACAATACGTTTTGATGATATTATAAACAGGAAGTCCCGGGTTTGAACCCTAGCAGGATCAATTGGGGAATTTATAATTTCTGAATTTTCCCTGGTCTGGCCTGTGGCTAGTTAGCCACCCTACCGGCAAAGACGTGCCGCCAAGTGAGTTGCGTTCCAGTACGACGCCTTGTAGGAACCAATTAGGGGTAAGAGTTAATTATAACTGCCATGCCCCTAACAGGTTAGCCCGCTACCATCTTAGACTGCATCATCACTTACCATCAGGTGAGATCGCAGTGGAGTGGACTTGTAGTGGATTTAAAAACTGTTACTAAAATTAATATATGTTTCAACTTAGTAGTATTGAATATTTCTGCTGAGACATACTTACATAATAGCACTAGGAGCATCATGTACAATAAATATCTAGCCTAAATAAATAAATAATTAACTACTCTGCGAATAACTTTTAATTATATCCCAAAACTTTCGTTGATCAAAGAACTACGTTTCTACTATCATATAACTTAATGGCCACAATATACATAGGTTTAACGGGAAATATTAGTAACTTTTTCCATCAAGACCCTTTCACGGAAGAGTAATAGAGCAATTAGGGAATAATAGCACTAACATGTGGCAGCGTACCACATGGCCTTCGATAAATGTACGGGAGATACCTATATATTTATTAGGGCATTCCGATATTATATTTCACCGATATGATATGTGGGTGCAATTATTGTGATAAGGATCTGGGATATGTTGCTTAGAGGATTGTGACATCAATGAAAGTTGAGGGAGGGTTGGTTTAGTTGTGATAGTCTCACGTACTTTCAATATTTACTGAATATTTACAGCGGCCATACTGCCAACCCTTAAAGCAATACTTAAGCGATATTACTCAAAATACAGTTTGATGTTACTACTAACTAATAATAACTTACTACTACTAATGAATAAGTTAATAGTTACTTAGTACCGAAGATATTTAATAGCATAAAGTGGATCAGAGTAGGTAAAAAAGTCAGTGAAGGTGTCCTCAAGAAAAATTAAAGGAAGTTTTCATTAGGGACTCCTTCACTGATTAAATAAAACTATAGTTAAGTAAATAAATAAATACGTATATTTAGTGTGTAACTTAATTTAAATTATACTATAACAATCGCTATAGTTATATCTG
Source organism: Erebia epiphron (assembly GCA_963932025.1). Classification (NCBI taxonomy): domain Eukaryota; kingdom Metazoa; phylum Arthropoda; class Insecta; order Lepidoptera; family Nymphalidae; genus Erebia; species Erebia epiphron. The sequence goes on along the minus strand of OZ009952.1, from coordinate 11,432,934 downwards.
TCCAACTTTTTATTTTATCATTGACATAGGCACCGCCTATAAAGTTTCATAATTAGTGACAGGCAACCATCGAGAAAAAATGCAATAATTAATAGACGCATATAGTTTATTACAATAGTGAAGCGACGTGCCTTTTTATCCGATATTTCGTAACTCGTATATTACCTAGTAATTACAAGTCGTTAAAAAAAATACACGCCGAATTGAGAACCTCCTCGTTTTATGGAAGTCGGAAAGATAGTCATGGAGCTGCAACACTAGCTTTCTTGATTTTTTGGCGATGGATGGTTTCTATGACCTAAACTGCCCAACCCCAAGTGACAGAAGCGCCGGAAAAACAGGAGTCAAGAGTGGCACAACCCGAAAAAAAAATACTGTCCAGAGTCCGTTCCGCTTATCCGTTTCCCGCTAGCCCTTTTGCAATGGAAATTCAGCTTTTGCTTTCTGTTCTTTGTGATAACGTCATTAAAGAAAACAGATATTTGGGTACGTGCGCGTTTAGCAAATTAAATCGAAGGGTATTTCAGTGCCCTATTTTCATAAAATTTTCCGATCCCGTAACATAAAAAAATAGATTGATCCGGGATCCTTTCAAAATGTACCGTAATTTCGGATATGCGTTGTAAAAAGTCCAGTTTTACGTGTGTACGTTTAGAAGATGGAATTGATTAGTAGGCAATTCAAAAGCCCGCCGGCTTCGTCTTGCGGACATTCATTACGCTAATGGATTGCATAGGGACACGGTAATGCAACGCTTTTTATTTTTTATGGTTCTACTTCCTATATTTTTAGTCCAGAGGTTTATTTTCTAAGCAGTTGCCCTTGCCCTGTCTTACCTTGGATTGTATAAATTCTAAAAATAATTTCTTTGATGGATCCTACGTTATAGAGCACTAGTTTCTAGCAGAGTACCTATTACATTTCTCTTTCGTCGGTACGTTTGTTATTTTTATGTAAACACTACAGCGTGCTGTTCGGATGGATGGTTGTTTGTGGCTACAACAGAATGGCTACACGAATCTGCATGAAATTTGGCACACAGATAGATTATAGTCTGGAATATCACATAGGCTACTATTTATCCCGGAAAATTAAAGAGTTCTGACGGGTCTCTGACTGCTGCCATTTGTAGTACTTGGTTATTACTTGTTTATTACTTTGTAAGTCCGTTTTTTCTTGGAAAAGTCCCATTGGAATTTTCATTGACTATCATTATTTTATAAGACCATATTAGAATCACTATGTCGATGTCGGTTTACATTACTAGAATTGTCAAAGAAATGCAAAGGATTTTGGTATTTACGATCAAACCTAAACCTGTTAGAACGTGCATTAAATCAATCAAAAAAGTAATATCCCTCTAACATCCTTCACTTAAACGTAAGTCTTTGAAATACCGCATGTATATAATAAAGGAGTATTGATAGTAACGTCTGGATCGAAGCGGGGGATTTCCCGACGGGCCTTCGCGCTATTTTATATGGGAACCACTTGAAAGGGCTTATTTTGCTTATGCGTTATATGCTACTTTTTTCTCCCAGAAATGCCGTAAGTCGTTACACTAAGGAACGTGGATGTAGTTACTAGAAAGTTTTTAAAATCTCCAATTTCCCTAAGTTAGGGAGACTTCAGACTGCAAACTAACTGTAAAATTCATTAAATGCGACTAACGCAGTTTCGGAGTCCCTCAACTCCTAGGAACTACTCAGCTTAAACTCAAACTCATATTTTTTTAAATTCAAATAACTTTATTAAAAGTGCTTTTGAATCGTCGAGTGAGTCTACCACTAGTTCGGAATGACATTCCTGCCGGGAAGAAATAAAAATGTATTAACCAGCACTATATCCATATCATACGGAAAAGTATATGGTATACTATCCCGCGGCTTTGCCCTTGTGGGAATTCCGAAATATCTAACAAATAGATAGACACAATTTCGCATTTATAACATCAGAAAGGATAGAGACATTTGCGTATGCATATAAAATTATAGTGACAGTTTCTTTAGATACGCAGCCAAAAAGTGTAGACGGTTATAAATTCTAGAAAAACTGAAAACATATTCAGGCTATAGTGTGGGCGGCGTAGAGCGAATAATATGCACAATAGAAAGTGTTCACAATCGTGAGCCAAGAAAAGATTCATTATAGCTTGTTTACGCGGCGTGAATGGGCGCCAAGAATGAAAATTATGCCCAATTCCACGCCTTTTTGCTGAGCTTTTTAGATTTTAATAGTGCTTACAATTTTTTTTTTTCATAAAATAAAAGCAAGTTTTTTGCCACGTGAACTCGTAGAAAGGTCTGAAAATAAGCATTTAAACTTTCTTGATATGGAAATGATTTATAGAATGCGATTACCGGGCTTAGCTGGAAAGGTTATGGTGGTTTTTATGAACGCTCGCTTACTTTAGCACCATCGTACCTACAGAAATACTAAATACTAGCACTACTCATAAATGTGGTAAAACCGTAGGTTACCTATTATAAATACTAGTGTGTTTCATTGTTTGTCCTTCAATCACGCCGCAACTCAGCATTGCGAGATTAACGAGACGTTTGGCATGAGTATAGGAGGACCCTACGTCTTATCCCAAAAAAATGAAAGAGTTCTAACGACATTTAAAAAAAAGGAAATCTATGCACATTCGCGGACACAATCTAGTGAACTCATAATTGGCTACTTGACAGCTGTAACTATAAAATATGGAATATGTTAGATTTGGTAGCTTGTAGGTTAACAATAATAATTATACAATAGGTATTTTGCATTAAAATAAATTGTACATATTTTATTTTTGCAAAACAAATTTGAGATTTCTTATCTGTGGATTGCAAGAAACAAAACGCGGACGGTCATGATAGAGCCCCGTGTGACGTCACATTTCAAAAAAAAAAGGCGTGTGTACTAACGTTTGCGTATTGTTGAGAAAAACACTAATATATTTCGATTTGTGATTGTGGCTGTGAGAGGTTAAATGAAATGGAGTCTGCTATACAGCTGATAGTGCAAATCTGCCTAAAGTCGATTCATTTATGGTTGCTTTATTTGCGTGTAAACTTTTGCTCTGCCGAGTTTCGTAATGTAAAAACTTCCATGTAAGTACCGAAATAAACAAAGTAATTAGGTCTCGTGTTCAAGACCTAAGAAAGTACTGATGTATAGTGACAGAAATATAATTTATTTTAATTTTATGTCATGTTTTATGAAGAAAATGTTAGGTTAGGTTTAAATCATTTTTGCTGATCAGAGTTTTAAGTTGATTTCTTCATAACACTAACATCAAAGTGGTCTTCACAAAGTAATATCGCAGATTTATCCGATTTAAATTCCGGGTCTCGGCAGATTAACTGGAACCACTGCTTTCGACGTTTATGACATAGGTAGGAGAAAGGATATAGGAATGTGTTTACACAATTTGTCAGGATATTAATTAATTATTATATAAAGTATTTCTACACACGTCTTGCGTCATAGCTTGTAATTTTCACAATTGCATTAAAAAAGCTGTAAACTTTCCACTCAAAATTACTAAGGTATGACTTGGAGCGTCGTAGTTAGTTTTGTTTTATTTTGAGCTATGACGTCACAGCTAGCAAATGTCACGTGACCGGCTGTTTTTGCGCGAATTTAAAACTAATGTATTAAAAATGTATTTTTTTTCTAATAAATAACGCTTTTTTTTGAGAAAAAGATAATTGTAAGAGGTATAAAATGAACCCACGTACATTTTTAAGTATTTTTCCGAAAACTGTCAAATAGCCAATTGGCAATTTTTTTGTCTTTTCTCAAACCAAAATCACTCTACAATGTCATACCAAAAGCATAAAAGAATGTACAGTAGGGCATAGATTTTTCTGGACATGCATCCTGAAAAATCTAAGCCTTACTGAACATTCTTTACAAAAATTAGATAAGTTTTCAGTAAGTAGATGTGTATGGAAAATGCCACAGTTAATTTTATTTCTAAAGATATGCATGTATTTTTATAATGACAGCTAAAAATGGGAACAGGGGCTTTATTTTCCGTTTAAAAAGCTTCTAAATTGTTCTAAATTTTCCCTAACAGCAACGTTACGCATAGGAGGCGATTTAGCTGAGCATTACCATAACAGAAACGCGCTACAAGCATCAACACGTTTTATACGGAGGATTTAGACAGGTTTACACATTCTAGACACGAACTTTCAAAAAAGTATTTTTTGTCTTCAGAACAAATATACGTTTACTGTAGAATTGTGCAAAGGTCAATAGCAAGGATCCGAATTCCGGCTTTTTGCTGCTGATGACTAGCTGTTTACAGCGATTAGTCGTTTGTAAAATCGTCAGTCCACGTCCTAATGTCCGGAATACAGTGCGAGGTCGCCATCATTTTGAGTCAAATTTCTATCGGCTCTACGATAATTCAGAGAATGTATCCTGACCACTGCCACTACATCTTCTCTGGTGGTAGGGCTTTCTCAAAAGTGCTTCACTTTAATGGTGGCAACGTACTAAAATGTTACCAATCAGAAAAATAAACAGCCGATCGGTCATTAAAAACTAAACAAAACAGTCATACACGTAAATACTCGACTACAAAAGTTTAAAATATACCTTTGGTTTAGTTAATTAGTATAATAATATTTAATAGAACTTTTATGTGCCGATAGGAATCTTAATTACGGAATGATTGTCGGTCCGTCGTTATGTGAACGGGTTTTTTATTGTTCCCAATCAGATAATACAAAACAATACAAACCCTCAAAACAAAAGTACCGTATTGATTTTGTCTCATCTGACGTCCCATTTTGAGAGCTATTATAATTTTTTTGTTCGCATTTTAATGTTATTTTTTCAGCATAAACAAAATAATATTATACGTATTATTTTACGATACTTATGTACAAAGATATTAATGTTTACTAGGGTGTTCGTATCTTAGAGTTAATAAAAATATTGAGTAAAATGTTAGTCTAGTCTGCCAATCCATCCTTGCTAAGTGAGGTGGAATATGGCCCAATTCATTCTCATTCTGAGAGGAGACCCATGATCAGTACTTGGCTGGGCAATTGTTTTAATATGATGATAATATACCTACGTACAAAATCGTTTATAGATCGACATTAAAAAAAACCTATTTGTGTATTTTGTTTCCTTTCCCTTTTATTGCTAAAATTAATGTTTTAAGACTATGGCTATGGCTTTAACTATGGCTTTGGTTTTCAATAGCGGCCGTATAAAACCAAATGAAACATCATTAAGCTTTACATTTCTGTAGCAAATTATCACTTTATTATTCATTGGATCGGTGCAGCGCTCGCATTAAGCAGTCACCAATAGCGATAACCTCGTTCGATTTTATTTATTTTGTAGTGTGAAATTGTTTTTGCACGTGCGAAAATGTGTATTTGGCTTGTTCGGGTGGAAAGTTAAATAATAATTAGTCCTGAAAAATTGATGTGAAAACCACTCTATGATTAACAGCTCAATTTGTATAGTATATTATAAATGAGAAAGTGTGGTTTTGTTTGTTGGTTTGTCTTTCAATCGCGCCACAACAGTACAACGGATCGACGGGATCATATTATATATTTATATTAAACCCCTAATTGGTTTCTACACGGCATGATACCAGACCGCTAAATCGCTTGGCAGCACGTCTTCGGTCAGGAAGCTACCCGCGGCCCGAAGCCTCCCACCACGCCAGACCAGAAATGGCATCTTTAGCAGAAAATTTCAGAATCCAGTTCAACGTTTTGATAGTACCTGTACTTTTACCTATTCTGTGGTACTAAGTCAAAGTCAAAGTCAAAGTCAAATAACGTTTATTCAATTTAGGTAGGGATACTACACTTATTGACGTCGAGTTTTTTATAATATATAATGGTGATAATCAGTAACGGTATCTTAAAACTAAAGCTACGAGGGTTCCAAACGCGCCCTGGTCTGAGAAGAGCCCACAACAAACTTAGCTGGGTTAGTCGAATTCGTATCTCTACAAAAATATACTATAAATACCTATGTATATATTATTTTATTTTTAAGTAGGTAATTTATGTATTCAGTTAGATGTTTTTATAGTTTTTTAAGTTTATAGGTATTGACTGTACCCATTTATTACTAATTCATCCTTTTTTTTTGATAACACCCTCATTCAGTATATCTTTATTATTTCCTCTTTAGTTTGGTTGCCCGGGAGTGATCGCTTCTTAGCGTAAAGGCTGCCTATTGTACAGCTTCTTCCCTAAATGTATGTTTCTGTTATTTTTCATTTTTATTTAGTTCGGTGTGCAATAAAGTGTATTTTCATTTCAGTTCATACTACGTCGAATTCGTATCTCCACAAAACTACCACGACATTCGACATTGCTGAAAAGTGTAAAAATGTTTATTCAGAGACTCGCACACAGAGAGCGCCGGGGTGTACACGACAGTGCAAATAAAAGTGTACTCTGCCATTCGCCAGTGAGGCAGACCACAGAGCAACAAACTTCATACGACAAACACTAAAAACGTCCCATACCATATTATGACTACCAAATACCACAGACATAGTATTATAAGGCATTTATGATGAAGGAGACCAAATACTAATATCATAGTCTAAGGAGACACTATAGACGTTCTTTCATTCATTCATTCATTTATTTAATCGTACATAATATAAGCCTCCTGCATAATATAAGCTTACGCTCTTGGTTACTTTTAGTATTTTGTTGTAGTAATAATTACACTTTAATATGATAAAGATACATTACAGTTTGCTACTATATTCAAGGCAGTAAAAAAGAAAAAGTTGTCAAGTTAACAAACGTAAAGGGAAACGCCCAGTTGACTAAGGGGTTTTAGCCAAGGTGCAGCCATCAATGAAACAAATTGTAGGCATAAGGGTTGAAATCATAGATTAAGAAACAAACACTATTTTGAGCGTAAAACTTGGACGAACTTTTGTAGAGCATGTATAAAAAAATTCAAGTTACAATAAAACAAACGTGTAGTTTTCGATTTTTTATTAATTTTCACGTAAATTCATAAGTAGAACGTCGTCTAGGTTCTAGCCGGCTAGAACTACGGCTGCTTAATTAAGTTTAACTGTAGTTAAACTTAGTTTAGCATTTTCACTAGTGACATTCTGAAATCTTAGGTTAGGTTAGGGTTGGACATGCAGCTGGGCATTTAGGTTCTATTCAGTCCATCAAATGCAATCATTCACATAATAACATTTTAGAATATCGTGTAATAAATCAGTATGTCACAATAAGCAGTATTCTGCTTGTCAAGCTATTGGAGCTAGTCTCAATATAAATTATTATGCCTGTAGACGTTTGCCCTGTGCAATGCATTGAATTGTTCGAAATTGTTTCCATAAATACACTGAACATGACTTTTTTTAGTTAATCAATAAACAAAACTCCGAGATAAGAAAAACTAATGGAGGCACTTCATATGGCTATTTGTATTTGCGTATTTGGCATATTTGGCCGTTTGGACGTATAACTACCTACATTTACAAAATAAGTTACTCACTTGTTGTGGTTGTGTCCATTAAATAACCAGAAGCGAAAAAGCTTTGCTTTAATTATTTTTCTTAGAATATCGATCTCCGATATCGATTTTTCGTATTATCAACTTTACAAAATGATGATTGCAGTCCCTACATTGTTAAGATTGACATTACGAGCCACGGCCCACGGCCTACGGAAGTGGTTTGAAAATAAATAATGTCGACTGAGTTTCTCTTTTAAACTAACTAATTATTTCCGAGTGCTACGTACAAATAGGTAACTGGAATATACTAGTTATTTAATATGTCTTTTTATGATATTCATTACATTGCTGGCTGCTCCTTAGCCAAAAATGGGCGTTTCCCTTTATCGTTTTTATTTCCTTTCATTTCATTTATTTAATACCGTATTCGTTGTGATAACTAACTAATAAATCATACTGATCTTCACATTACTTGTCTGTTGATTTGTTCGTAAAGACAGCTAACACTAGGGATTCTTAGCTTATTTTCCTGTCTCTGTGCCTTTTCTCTCATCAATTAGAATTGTGACCATGTATAGTTTAATAAAGGTATCGGTTAACTCTGCTAAGACAATAAAAAACAGCTAAAAATTACAAAATGACAAATGATTTATTTATTTTACATAGGACAAATTGTGTCACTTACGAGTATGATTCGTCAAGACCCTACCACCGGTTCGGAAAAGTCTTCTACTGAGAAGAGAAAGCACATAGTGAACAAGCTAGAATTAAGATGGAAATCATTGCTGGATTTTATTCTTTATTATTTATAAAGATGTTGTTCCTTTAGTAACAGGATAACTCTCTGCTCTCAGGCAGCGGTCAGTTAAAATTTCACGAGTCCGACCGCAGCTCGGTGTCCAAAATTGTTATTCGTGCGTTACGTTCCAATTCACGTCACTTTTATTTGGCACTGTAATTAGAAGTCACTTTTTAATTGGGAAAATGGGAACCCTTAGTGTATAATGTTTTTACTGTGAGGGCTTTGCACATGGCGGCGTTAACACGTGCATTCAACACGCGTTTTAGTGTGCAAACACTCTAACAACAAAAACACACAACGAACAACAAGTTCCGCCTAACTCACTTTCTAAAAAGCAAAGACAAGGGCGCATTTGTAAAGCCAAAGCACGTGGCCAAGGTTTGCGTTTAACTTGTTACCAAGAAAGAGAGCGGGGGGTAAAAGTTACTATAAGATACCTAAGTCCAGCTGTGGACGTCGTCGGTTTACAGTGAAGACAATGATGTTTTTGTAAGCTATATGCTAGCTATATGTTTGTAAGCTAAATCAAACAAGCTACCCACTAGCTTAGCGAAGAAGTCCATCCATAAAGAGTTTTGATATATATTAAGATTTTACTTTCGGGTTTAATTTAAAACTTTAATTACATTTTAATGGCAGAGCCATTCACGTAGCGTTTTAAGTTCCATAACTAACAAAGTTCACGCTATCACTCAAAGTTTTCCCATTTATAGTTGAAACGGAAATTTTCGGATGAGTGAAAATATAATCAAAATCAAAATCAAAATCAAATTATTTTTATTCAAGTAGACTTTTTACAAGTTCTTATGAATAGTCAAATGAATCTACCACTGGTTCGGAATGCCGTTCCTACCGAGAAGAACCAGCAAGAAACTCGGTGGTTGCTCTTTTGAAAAAAAATATAAATAGTATATGGTATGTTTACAATAATCTATTCGACAGTATAATAAGCTTTTTTTAGGAGAATTTTTTTAATGGTTATCTTAAACTTGTGTAAAGGCAAGTTTATAATAGGTTGAGGAATTTTGTTAAAGAATAGTATGCTCATTCCCACGAACGACCTTCGGACTTTAGTGAGGCGGAGCGATGGAGTCACGAGCCTATGACGGTTTCTAGTTGGCCTATCGTGCAGATCGCATATTCTTTTGTAATTCTGAATGTGCTGTTTTACAAAGATTAGATTACTGTAAATATACTGCGAGGCTACTGTAAGAATACCTATTTCCTTGAATTTCTCCCTAAGGGATTCACGTGGTTTTAAATTATAAATTGCACGTATTGCCCTTTTTTGTAATACAAATATTTTTTGAATATCTTTTTTTGAATAATGTTGAAAGGGTAGTAAGTATATACTGGAAATTACCGTCATATAGAGATAAATTATTAAATAATAATCATACTAATATTATAAATGCGAAAGTGTGTTTGTTTGTTGGTTTTTCCTTCAATCACGCCGCAACAGAGCTACGGATTGACATGATTTTTGGCATGGGATATAGTTGAGGACTTGGAGAGTGACATAGACTCTCAGCATAGACTACTTTATAATCCGGAAAATTTAGGAGTACCCGCGGGAACCAAAAAACCTCAATCCATGCGTGCATCAGCTAGTAATATATAATTTATAGCAGTTTAAATTATAAAGGGATGAGAGAACCTCTGCAAAATTCTGGAATAGCACATTGCTATATATATGCTATTCCAGACTATAATCTATCTTTGTGCCAAATTTTATCCAGATCCATTTAGCCGTTCTAACATGCATCCATCCAAACTTTCGCATTTATAATATTAATAGATTTACCGAGCCGTGCAAAAAAAATCTTTTCTACTGTACCTTTTATGTAAGTATCTTTAAGATGTACGACGAAGAAACTCCCGAAAAAGATTACAATTTTTCTTCCAAAAATATAATGATTGCCACCAACAAAGGAGTATAATTTTCCGCATTACAATGACAGACTTTTAGAATACCTTTTTTTTCATTTAAACTTCCTACTTATTATTTTAAGTCGTTTCCTTGTCCGTTTTTCGCAGCTTGAGAACATCTGGATCAAGTAAATTAGTTTCATTATCACCGTTCCTCAGGTGCAGGCTCGGAAAGACGCTCTAGACACTTTTCCTTATGAATTTGCGAATATCCTATTCACTACTGAATAAGGTAGGTACTTAGTATAAACTTCTTCTTTGCAAGTAAGGATTGTTTTAACTTGTGAATAGTAAGATTTGCTTTTGTTTGTGGAAATATACTACTATACTAAGGAGTGCCTTAAACGACTCTAAGTGCGGTTGTAAGTACTGAAAATTTCCCACAGGCAAAGCCAGATGTAATATTATTTCCATTACTTTTTTTTTTGAGAAATTAGTCACGTTTATTAAATCAAATCAAATCAAATCCAATCATTTTATTGCAAAAATAGTTACATTGCCTCTTCGGGCGTGCAATAGTGGTACAAAACAGTTGTTAAAATTATAAACATGATCTAAGTAATAATATTAGCAAACAAGGAAAATATAAATTAACTAGTATGGCGCGTGGATGCGCGGCCCGCTGAAGCGGACCGCGTACGGCATCGTACCGGAACGCTAAATCACGTGGCGGTAGGTACGTCTTTGCCGTGTAGAAACTGATTAGGGGTATGGGTTTAATATAACTGCCGTACCCCTAACAGGTTAGCCCGCTACCATCTTAGACTGCATCATTACTTAACATCAGATGAGATCGCAGTCAAGGGCAAACTTGTAGTGGAATTTAAAAAAAACCTATTAAATTTAACAGCCTTGACAATGTGGTCAAAAATTGTTTAGCATCTATTTTAAATATTAATTTGGAAGATCGAGTATGGATGCAGGCGTCGCTTCCTGTGCGACTGGGGGGCCTGGGCATCAGATCTATCTCTGGTGCCGCTCTCCCCGCTTTCTTGTCCTCAGTCCATGGCACCCTAAATTTATCCCAAAAGATTCTTGCGTCCTCTCTAGATGATTTCGTCATTAGTTTCATGGATGAGGCCAAGTACGCGTGGACACACGCCTGTCCAAACCGCGAATTCCCGATATCCCTCTCGTCACAACGGCAATGGGATGGGCCGATCTGCGAGCTAGCGCGGAAAAAGCTTATTGACACGTGCTCAAGCTCTGCAGATCGTGGTCGCCTTCTGGCCGTGGGGGAGTGGGAATCCGGTCTGTGGCTGCAGGCCCTCCCGTCGCCCAACACAGGAACCTTAATTGACTCTTCCGCTTTTCGGATAGCTGCAGCGCTTCGCCTGGGCGCATCGTGCTGCGCTCCACACCGCTGCCATTGTGGCTCTGCCGTCGGCCGACTCGGTCACCATGGTCTCTCCTGCGTCAGCAGCGCAGGGCGTATCCCCCGTCATGCCAGCCTGAATGATATAATCCGTCGGGCCTTTGCCACTGCCGGATATGCGGCTATTCTGGAGCCAGTTGGGCTCATGCGAGACGATGGCAAGAGGCCCGATGGTATGACCCTGGTTCCTTGGTGTTTGGGGCGGCCCTTGGTGTGGGATGCCACATGTGTAGACACCTTGGCTCCTTCCCACCTTCCAGGCACTACCGTTAGGGCTGGTGCGGCGGCGGAATCAGCGGAGGGCCTCAAGGTGCGTAAATATAGCACACTGGATAGTGGCTAAATGTTTGCGCCTTTTGGGGTCGAGACGCTAGGGCCTTGGGGGGCTGGGGCGCGTAGAATCTATAAGGAACTTTCTGCGCGCCTGGTCGAGGCAACACGTGACCAGAGTGCTGGTATATATTTCGCTCAGCGAGTGAGCATAGCAATCCAACGCGGCAATGCTGCCAGCATTCTGGGCACGCTGCCCACTGGTAGCTGTCTTTTAGATTAGGTTTTTAGTTTTTAGTTTTAATTTTTTGTTGTCAAATTGTAATTATAATGTTGTAATAACAGAGTACCAATAAAAAAACCTAATTCCCCAACCCAACCACCTATCTTTAATACCCTGCTCTCTAGCTAGCTCTTCACCCATTTTGCAAACCCTCGATCTCCATATGTTTTCTCCGAATCATTTGTCAGAATGACAGTACGAAGATACAAACTTTGAAAAGGTCTTGCATAATTTCCAAATCCTAGTCAACATTCGCCATACATTTTCTATGGAAAAATAAATTCCGGCATCTTGAATTTTTTTCCTGTTCATCAAGTAGACCTTCATGTCCTGATTATCTTTTGCCAAGAAACCACTCTTCCATATTCTATACTCTCCGAGATAGACACCGACGAAATTTGTATGGCGGCCATCTTAAATCCGCCATTTTGAAAAAATTTTCAGCTCACTGTCAATTGGATGAAGTTTCAAATAACATTTGGTCGAGCACCCCCCACCTATCTTCAATACCCTGGCTGTGCTGTTCACCCGTCTTCGAAATCCTCAATCATCAGCTCTCTCCGTATTTTTCCTCTTCATGAATTTTTCCCCTTTATACGAAATGGTCAGTGAAAAAAAATTTTTTCATACAAAATTGTTCAGGAGAGGTGATCAATCAATGAATCAGCACGAGCAGCTATATATATATTAATGTCAAAATTAATATCAAAATGTCAAAATCTAAGATTATATGTAAATTTTAAAAATTACTGAGCTGAAAAAATTCATTAATATTATAAAATGTCTTATCTAATAAATAGTCACGTAATTTACTTTTAAATTGATTTATGTTATTACATTAATTCCTTATTTGCCTAGGTAACTTATTATATATCTTGATCGCCATCACACAAACACTTTTAACTAACTACTTTTACTTTTAACTATTTTAGCCTCATAATATTATTGTTCTAAATAGCTGTTGTGTTTTCCAAGACACTGAAATAAAGTGAAATAAAATACTTTTCTATAGTTTTTAGTAGCAGGTAAGACGATTTGTGCCCGTCGCAAATTTGTTCGATATATAATCAGGTATCTTCTGTATACTTAATATTATAAAGGCGAAAATGTGTCTGTCTGTCTATCTACTACGCTTTTCCGGCCCATTTTTTCAACCAATTTGGATGAAATTTCGTACAGAGGTAGGTTGCATCCCTGGGAAGTACATAGACTACTTTTTAACTCGGAAAATTAAGAAATTCCTGTGCAATCAAAAAGCCTTAATCAAAACAAATTATACTGTTCAAAATAAATTATGCTGGTGTTGTTTATAACTAACACCAACGATAAGATTCGTAAATAATTTTGTGAAATAAATTTTGTATATTCGACTGTAGATGAGGGTCTGAAATTCAGAATTAAAATGACAGTTACCTACAGGAAAGATTCGGAATTAATTTGGGCACAAAAGCTCGCGTTATCAGGTGGGCGACGATGAATTATCAGCACACTTCAATGCTCTCGTGGAAATTAAATGACATTTAACTCGTGGTACAAGTTGTAGTAACTTTTAATGTTAAACGAATAATTAATGTCCTCTCGACCGAATTTCGGCCACGGCGGACAATCTTCAGAGAAATTAGCCATCTGCGACTGATATTATAGTGCACCAGTGTGTGCGCATATACAGGTGCACTCTGTGTTCCTTTATTTTCATAGCCCGATGGGACGGAAAATCCGAACGACCGGAGAGAGATCAGGTGCAGGACCGACGGCTTTACGTGGTCTCTGAGACACGGGGATGAACCACCGCCAACTTCCTAACTCCGGGCTAGTACCTGTGCTAGTAGGTACTGAGAATTTCTTGTCCGAAAACCACAAAACTTGTTATGGCCCGACCCGGGACTCGAACCCAGGACCTCGTCGGCTGCAGTCGCATGCTAACCGCTGGACTAACGAGGCAGTCAAACTGTCACTGGCACTGTACCAAAAAACAATCTTCAAAATCGGTTAAACAGATGGATAGTGAAAGACTGAAGAGAAAATGATGTAAAACTTTGTCCGCGTGGATTTAAGGTTTTTGATCCTCGGGAAAACTCTTTAATTTTCCAGGACAAATCTATCCCCTTTCCAAATTACAGCCAAATCGGTTCAGTCAATGTGGAGTGAAGGAGTCTAGAGATCCAAATTCCAAACATCCAAACTCTTACTATTTTACATTGGTAAAGATATTAGTATAGATTTAAACCGCTATCAGCTCATATCTTATCCATAAACCAACCGTAGTACAAGCACAAACGAAATTAAATGCACCGCCAAAATTCAACAATGGTTATTTAATTAGACGTCATAATTTACTGGAAACGGAGCGAGGGTACTCCATATCTCATCCCACCTGACTCCTGAGCGTTGAAGCTACGTACCTTTGTTGTTGTTAATGAATATTTAAGGAAGTCAGATGGGTGGTGCTTTAATAAATATCAGAATTTACTGTGGGATTAATTATTGAATCATTATCGTTTCAACCCATCGCCACTCTGATAATATTTTCTCTTATAGGGATTTTCTCTCAGAATCTCTCTCTCTGCGTCGTATTCCTCATTGAGATTAAAATGTTATTAGTAGGTAAAGACTTAAGGTTAGGATCAGTATTCATTGTAAATTGTCTTGGTTGCCAAATAAATAAAATAAAATAAAATTGCTGAAGGCCGTGACCTCTTTCCATTAATTACTTAATGGTAGGGGTGTTTTGGGGATAATAATGCGGTGGATTTTCAGGTCCTTCCGCATACGAGTCTACTGAGAGTAGTTTTTCAACTCTTAGGTTTTCTAGCGATTATTATCAATTGTTAGTGATAGTAACCGGGACCGACGGCTTTACATGCTCTCCTGGGGAATGAAAAGGCCAAATTCGGACTTCCAAATTCAGTCACCCTTCCAGTTGACGATTTGGGTTAAAGTTGCTTAACAATCGCAATAGATTGATATGCGTTGTCACAACTATGCTATTCGTCCCCCGAATAAGAAAGGCTTCTTTTATTCTACTACGAGTTAGCCCTTGACTGTGATCTCACCAGGTGGTAAGTGATGATGCAGTCTTATATGGTAGCGAGCTGAATAATTAAAGGGGATGGCATTAATAATATTAAACCCATATCCCTAATGGGTTCCTACACGGCATCGTACTGGAACGGTAAATCGCTTGGCGGCACGTCTATACCGGTAGGGTAACCAGACCGAAGCCCGCCCAGCCTGAACCAGAAAAAAATCTAGAAAATAGATTGTTCCCAAATTTAACCCTGCCGCGGATTGGACCCAGGATCTCCCACGTTAATAAGACAACAGCACTCACCATTGCGCCAAGGGGGTCTTCAAATCCCTGCAGGGCTAACGAGTAAAATTATGTCTACCCGTTATCTATTTGTCTACCGAAGCTAACATGGTTACTTGTCTCGTTTCGTCAAAAGTAGAGATAAAAGTAATATTACTTATCTGTGGTATTTTTACGAACCCTTACATGTCGATAAATTTTTAGAGCAAACGAAAAATTAGCCGGCAACGACAATATATCTCTCTCGCGTCACAAGATATCTCGTGCGCATGCTAAACTCAATAAAACTCAATTTATTTAAAACATGTAGGACAGGTGTCTATTATGGTACGTCATGTTTTGACTCGACCACCGGTTCGGAAAGAAGATTCTTCTGAGATGATTCTTCTAAGCCTGCTGAATTTCGAATTACCTCGGCAGTTCACCATTCGATCAACCACGTTTCAAAGCTCTAAAACTGTTGGTAGGTTCGAATTAGATTATGCCAGCACAAATCCCCGGCGCTTTGAAACACACACGTACGAGTACATAAACAATAGCCGCCGAGTTCTAGTGAAAAATTCATAGATTCGCAATTTTAGCTGCCCTATCACTATTTTTTTTTCTATTTTAGGATTCCGCAGGCAAACAATGGGAGTGGCCTACCTTCAAAATTCAGAGGTCATTTCGGTTGCCAAACTGGGGTTACGGAATACATAATTTACTGTAACATAAAAGGGCCATACCGCTAACGTTTAAAGCAATACTTAAGCAATATTAATCAAAATGACAGTTTTTTTTTATCCACTACAAGTAAGCCTTTGGTATTTCACCTGATGGTAAGTGATGATGCAGTCTAAGATGGTAGCGGGCTAACCTGTTAGGGGCATGGCAGTTATATTGAACCCATACCCCTATTCGGTTTCTACACGGCATCGAACCGGAACGCTCATGTACCTTGACGTTCCTAAAATAAGGCAGTATGGCCTCAGTTCCTATAATACCTAACGAAAATTGATATTTACAGTGATACGGAATAAGTCTCCAGGTAGATGTTAGGTTTTACAAAACCAAAACTTAAAATCCATACTGATATTATAAAAGCGAAAGTTGGTCTGTCTGTCTGTGTGTCTGCTACGCTTTCACGGCCCATCTGTCGGTTGTCGGTGGGCCGTGAAAGCGTATTTTGATGAAATTTGGTACAGGGATAGGTTGTATCCCGGGGAAGGACATAGGGTACTTTTATCGAAAAACTAAGGAGTTCTCGCAGGAATTGAAAAATCTTAATCTACGCGGACGAAGTCGCGGGATGATGGTCTAGTAGATTAATATGTTTATTCCGCGTATTCAGCCGCGTGGATTTAGGTTATTCATTAAAAATCCTGTGGTGATTTTTGACCTTTCGAAATGAAATATAGGCTGAAATGTTTTTTTTGTAGTCTATACAAAAATCTGTTTTAGTTTAGTTGAAGTTTGAAGAATTTTAGTTTGTCATGTCGTAATTATTTGTTTTGTTTAAAGGTCTGAGATCCTATTATACCTACGGAGCCTTATAAGCTTTGTACCTGCACGCACCTGACTGCGTATTTAATTTAATTTTTTAGTTCCTGTCAGCTTTTTTCGCTTGGAAACTGCGCAATTCATAAAAATCTGAAAAATTATTTTGGAAAATTCTACGCCAGGAATACTAAAAAAGGTCGAGTTGGCTTTTTGTTTATGTTCATCCGATTTCATATTTCTATGTTTGCGCCAAAGCTTTGAAACTCGAATATTTTTGGCCGACTGTAAAGCGGAGTCTTTGATGAGAGTTTGCCTACAAAAACATATTTTTGTGTTTCATGTGAACTGTGGATAATATTATTTCCAAATCCATACCAATATTTTAAACTAGCTGATGCCCGCGACTTCGTCCGCGTGGTTTAAGTTTTTTGTTATTCCCGCGGGAACTCCTTAATTTTCCGGGATAAAAAGTAGCCTATGTCACTCTCCAGGTCCTCAACTATACCCATGCCAAAAATCACGTCAATCCGTTGCTCCGTTGCGGCGTGATTGAAGGACAAACCAACAAACCAACAAACCAACAAACCAACAAACAAAGTTACTTTCGCATTTATAATATTAGTATGATGCGAAACTGTGTCTGTCTGTCTGTCGGCTACGCTTTCACGGCCCATCTGTTCAATTGATTTTTATGAACTGTGGTACAGGGATAGGTTGTATCCCGGGGAAAGACATAGGCTACTTTTATCCCGGAAAATTAAGTTCCCATGGGAATAAAAAAACCTAATCCACGCGGACGAAGTCCCGGGGATCAGCTAGTAATTAATTATCATTCATTATCATTGTGATAAAGTTAACCTAGATTGACGGCTTCCCCGGCGTTGTGGTGAGCCTTGTGGTCTTATAGTGGGAGGACCTGGGTTCAATTCCCAGCTGGGTCAACTGTGGAATTTATAATTTCTGTTTTTTTTCTGGTCTGGTCCGGTGAGATGCTTCGGCCGTGGCTAGGTACACACACAAACATACTGGTTATAGCTCCCATGCAGAAAGCATACAAGGTAAAAGATCCATCTACTCGTATTAATGCGGATATCCTCACGTCGCTCGCCGCGGCTCCCAACGTGACAGTGACGGGACAGCGTGAAGGATCGTCTGCGAACGAAATGGAACAGTGACACGTACAGTGTTATGGGAAAGTGTACTAAATTCATATTTATTAATTAATTAAAAACATAATAATCATTAATTATCAATGTGATAAAGATAACCTAGATTGACGACTTCCCTGGCGCTGTGATCTTATACTCGTAGTGGGAGAAACCGGGTTCAATTCCCAGCTGGGTCAATTTTGGAGTTTTTAATTTCTGTTTTTTTCTGGTCTGGTCTGGTGGGATGTTTCGACCGTAGCTAGGTAAACACATAAATATACTGGTTATAGGTCCCCTGCAAAGTAAGTAACAAAAGCATGCAAGTAAGTAAAGCGGGCAAAAGATCCATCTACCCGTATCGTTGCGGATATCCCCACGTCGCTCGTCGCGGCTCCCAGCGTGACAGTGACGGGACAGCGTGAAGGATTGTCTGCGAACGGAATGGAACTGTGACACGTATAGTGTTATGGGAATGTGTACTTAATTCATGTATATTTAATAACGTAATTATCGATGTTATTATATTAATGTAGATTATCGTCGTCTAATTAACGTAGAGTTTAAAATGTTAACGTTAGACTTAGAAGACTCTATAATCAAAAATGCGTAACTGACTAACTTTTCCACTTTATTTTACGAAGTGTTGGATCTAGTTACTTTCATTTTCTCCATAACGTAAGCCTCCACTAGGTTCTAAAACCGATATTGAGAAATGCCATCCGACCGAAGCTAGTCTTTCCCAAACAGAAACAAAATTATCCGGCAATTATTTTAAAAACTCCAAGTTAGTGAACATTATTGCTTATATTATAATCTGGGTTAATATAAAAGGTTTATCCGTGGTAGAAAATGATTAAGTCAGGATATTATTCTGCAGCGCCAATCCTTTGCTACCCCGACACTGTCACGTCAAGTGACGCGGTACGGCCCGACGTGACGTCTTAATATACGTGGATATCACCACAGGGAAGATAAATGACGCCATATTCCTGTTTTATTTAATGAGATTTTTAAGATAAGACTGGTTTACTTCCGCGACTACCTAGCGTATTCCCGTGACTTCGGTCAAACTTATCTGACCCGGTGACACCGTCGCAAGTAAGTATGTAAATAAGATGAAAAAAAAACTTAATAGGCAAAAAAAAATTGGTCCAATTTTAGTCACCGGGTCAGATAAGATTGCGCGACTATACCTATCCTTACTATAAGCTCAGGGTCACTCAGCGGGCGATGGAGAGAGCAATGCTCGTGATTTCTTTGCGCGATCAAATCAGGAATGAGGAGATTCGCAAAAGAACGAAAGTAACCGACAATGCTCGACGCGTTGCGAAGCTGAAGTGGTGATAGTTCGAAGAACCGACAGACCCTAAGTGCTGGAATGGCGACCTCGCACTGGGAAGCGCAGCGTTGGCAGACCCCCTACTCGGAGGACGGACGACATCAGGCGAGCCGCAGGGAGTCGCTGGATCCAGGCGGCGCAAGACCGCGGCATGTGGAAATCCTTGCAAGAGGCCTATGTCCAGCAGTGGACGTCTGTCGGCTGATAATGATGATGATGATGATCCTTACTATATAGATTCTTAAATACCTACTAATCAATACTCGCAATTTCGTGAGTGCAGATAAAAAAGAGTACCTATCGGTCAGAATGGTATGGGCAGGTGTATGCTTTATAAATAGTTTAGTTTAGTTTTATCTAGTCCGATTTTTCATCGACCTTTATCCATGTCTGCCTGCCTCCAAATATAGATGGTTATTAAATTTAAGTTCTGTTAGTTTCATTATGTTCATCTTACTTCGTCGTTAACCAGCCCGTCTCGTATTTGTGTGGGGTTGAGCTCGTGAATTACCTCGTTGGTCGTCTTAAGCCCGTCCGTAAACTGAAATTAGGCACAGCCGTCTTTGTACACATGGATATGGACAGCGAACAACAAAAATGATTTCGTTTTTCGCTTCGTCGTTTGTTTGTAAATAAATTAATTGTTTATCACTTTGATGCTTTTCAATTTGACTCGACTCGCTACGTTGAGTGTTGAGGTCATTAATTTTTGCTCGGTGTATAAATATTAAGCTGGCCGTAGCATAAACGCAGACCTAAGATTTGTTAGATGCCTCCAAGGAAAAGATTGACCTGTCGGGCAAGAGCTAGGTGTTTTTGGTTCCCGCATAAACTCTTTAATTCTCTGGGATAAAATGTAGCCTTTGTGTTATTCCAGAATAATTTATTCCTGCGCTAAATTTTATCTAGATCCATTCAACCATTCTGGCCTGATTGAGTAACAAACATCCATCCATCCATTCATCCATCCATCCGTCTTTCCTTCCATCTATCCAAACTTTCGCATCTATAATATTAGTATAGATTGTTGGCTATTCTTTAGGGCTGTATGTTTCTCGCAAAGTTCGACTAAATGCAAGATGTAATGCAAACCTTCTTTGATGTTTCTTTTTACGTGCCGTCCCATTATACACCTTAATCCGTTACCTTACAGTCTATTATTAATATTTCATGTGTTTTGTCCTGTTTCATTCCCTACATGTCCTAGTTAAGTTTTAATATGTTAACGTGCATGCCGTACTAATAGCTCACAATTACGTAGGTCATTGCAGGTAGGGTTTGACCTAAATGCTAGGATTTTTATGTGTAGTTGGATTTTTACAACTGTTCTTCGTACAAAATGTACCTGAGCATATCTAAATGGATATAAAGGAAAAGGTGAGTAAATGACTGACTGATCTATTAACGCACAGCTCAAACCACATGAGGAATCGGGCTGAAATAAGACATGCAGATGGCTATTATGACAGAATTTGAAATATTGAAAGAATTTGGGAAAATTTAACCCCTAGGGGGCTTGAAATTTGTGTAGTTCACGCGGACGAATTAGAGGGAAAAAGCTAGTTTCCGATGTTTGTAGCTCTCAGTAGATCAGTGATCTGTCGAATGAACCCACTACTGCAGAGCACGAGTCTCTTCTGCCAATAAGAAGGATTTGGCCTAAGTCCATCGCACTGACCAAGTACAGATTGGCAGACTTCACACACCTTTCCAAACTCAAACCCAAAGTATATTTATTCAAATATGATACAGTACACCTTCTGAACGTCACGTTTACCAAGTACCTATGAGATGTGATGGTGATAATTAAACATTGTATCTTAAAACTAAAGCTACGAAGGTTCCAAACGCGCCCTGGTCTGAGAAGAGCCCACAAGAACAATATAAAAAACTCTGTAGACATGCAGGTTGCCGCACGATGTTTTCCTTCACCGTTAAAGCAAGTGATAAAAAATGCACATTAGTCCGAAAAGTCAGAAGTGGCTCGAGATATGATAGAACCCCCGACTATCCGAATAGGAAGCCGGGCGTCTAAGCTATGGTTTGTCTAGTCAAGGATAATAATTTTGACACTAGTAGCAATAGTGAAAGACAAGAGTGAGACAGACTGAAGCAGTAATGTCCTCCAGACCGAATTTCGGCCACGGCGAAGAATCTATCTACAGAGAGATTAGCCATCCGCGCGGGAGATACTAAAGTGCACAAGTGTGTGCGCATACACAGATGCACTCTCTGTGCCTTTACTCTCACAGCCCGATTGGACGGAAAATCCGACAAGACCGGTGAGTGGTCAGGCGCAGGACCGACGGCTTAACGTGCTCTCCGAAGCACGGGGGTGAAACACCGCCAACTGGATAAATTCGGGCAAGTACTGAGAATTTCTTTCCAGAAAAATCCAATACTTGTTATGGACCGACCCGGGACTTGAACCCGGGACCTCGAAGGCCGCATTCGAACATGCTAACCACTAGACGAACAACGCAGTCAGCTATGCAAATGGCATCTGCCAAAACATCATCTTAAAATACTCAAACCATACTAGGTTATCACCGCTTCGGGCATCATCAACTCGGCTATAAAATATATTTTTTTACTACGCGGCACAGAAGTTTCCTTGTGCCACCGTAATTTATCTAAAGGCATTTTATTACCTCAAAGGCATATTTCACCTTTACTCGAGCAAAATAACTCGGGGGAAAACAAAATGTGACAAATATTCGTAATCCTCTCGGAATTTTCTTTATAAACAGGCTTCAGTACAAATTACAGGCGCGGGGCATCCAGTCTTTCCAATTGTACCATTTAATCGCTTTTACACTATCCGATATTGTCCAATGCGATCAGATATTGAGATATCAAAATAACTTGTTTAAGTTATTCGTACAATATCCAAAAAATAAACCACCGGTTTTGGTAGTTTCACCGACTTGCGTGTCAACAAGGTATTTTACCTTGACGGAACATATCAGAAGCCTTCACTTAACTGTCAAAAACGACTGTATAAAGTTTGGCCTAAATCGTATTATGAAAATGCATAGGTAAAACGATCAGACAGAAAAACACATTTTTTAATTGCAAAAGAGAGTATTTCAGACAGTCGAATTATTTTGAAGAAAGCGTCCGATATCTGATCGTATAGTATGAATGTCCTTTTACGAGAACCCATTTACGTAAAATTGCTTCCAATTTATTAGGATTCCGAAAATAATTCCGCCGGTCAATACCTTATATTTCGGGAGAAATTCCGGACGGAATGCCTTAAAACAGCCGCTCTGAAAACTTTGTACCTGCACTTTGGAGGAATGTGACCCAGATAGCTAAGATAAACGACAGACAGCGAGCCAGCTGAGAGCGGGTGTGACTTTAAAGGTCCACTAGAGGTGCATGGAGCGGTGCGGAACGTAGCGGCAAATATTATTTGTATAAGTTTGTAGGGGGCCGCGTCGCGCAGTGGATCTCCGTGCCGCGTCACTTAAGTGGGCCCAGCTCCATAGAACCTCATACAAAGAATACTTACCGCTACGTGCCGAGCCGCGCTGCGACTCTGTGGTGGGGCTAGACCTTTATGCTGAGATCTATAGAGCGCAAAGAATTTAATAAATCTATGATAGAGCGTACCCTGACTTTGCTCAGGTTTTCATTAGAGTCAAAACGTGAATTATGTTAGTGACATAAACCTGTTCCCTCTAGCTGTGTCTTAAGTCCGACCAAAAAAGTTGAAGATGGAACGGACATAGGATACTTTAAATCCCAGAAAATCTATAAGTTACCGCACAGGACTTTCAGAAAACTAAGACAATCACCATAAAATAATTGTCTACTTTAAAAATAAAAGCCTACATTTAGCCTTCTATTTTAAACATTTTTAAAGGGGAGAATGCAACGTTTTAAGACTCCATTTTACACACCTTGCTGGGGCAATACTGCCAATCTTTACAGTCATATTATTTCATTATTGTTGACTTTCGCGTTTTACAATTGTAATCCTTATTTTAGGAAAAAACGTCAAGGTACGTAACATCAAACTGTCACTTTAAGTAATATTGCTTAAGTAATAACTTTGGCAGTATGGCCCAAGGAAAGCCTTGGCGATAGACACAAATATGAATGATATCATACGTAATTTTTAATTTAAAGTATATTTTTTGTATACTGAGCCTTCCAGATTTTACTTAAGCCAAATCTTAAACGAAATTTCGTGCATATCTATGGTTTTATCAAGAAGATATAAAATCCCGCCCAATATACCTAAGTACGTATAAGCAGTCAAATAAATCTTCTTTGATGTCCATGAAATCGCTTTAAAAGAACACTTATCAAAAGATGCCTTGCCGAAATACCATAAAAGTGTAATGAATTGGATCCGTAAGATAAAAACCCCATTAAAAGCGAACGGGATTTAAAATCGAATAATAAAGGATCTTACCTATAACTCCTATATAGAGGTTTGGTTATAAAGTTTTTTTCCAAAGATAAAAATAAAATCGGCTTTAATTTGAGATGGTTTATTTCGCTGGTCGTTATCATATTACTACTGTTTTACTGTCTTAGGTAAATTCGCTTTGTTTTTGAAAAGATGGCAAAATATACTCTCTATGTATAAAATCCGTTGCATTTTTGTGCTCTTGAATTCTATATATATTTAGTAATTGCTTTTTGACAAGCCTTAACAACTATGTAGGTAAAATTGTGCAGTGATCAATTATATTTGTTATATTTTGGTACTGAAAACGGTTACAAAACATTGATGGATGAACAAAAGGATTAATCGAACGTTTTATAGTCCCACGAACATCGGTGACAGCGTCGCTCGTATATATTAAAAATCAAATAAAAATAAAAACTAATCAACCATAAAAATTTGTACCAACTTTGACCACTTAGAGAGATCTCGTTATTTTGGCGATACAAAGGTTTCACAAAACAAAACATATTAAATCTAAATTAATTATTATTTGATCCTACAAAAACGGTCTAATTTTGAAACTGAATTTTTTAAAGGGAATTAGTTCTATTAGTTAGGAAATTAGTTTCATTTTAGGATATCGCGTACAGATATTTAACTATTTATAGGAGACTAGCTAACCATAGATAGTAGAAATAATCGACTTAGCTTGACTGGAGTTTCGAAAATCGAATCCTGGAACACAAACAAAAGTTTTGATAGTTATGACTTTCTTATTTGACAAGAAAAGTGTTTTAGTGTTTAGTATTAGCTAGAAAGACTAGTTACCATTCCGTATTTGTTCTATATCCTGCCAGCGAGCCAGAATAATAATATTATTATCATAGTTATGTTTCCAAACTAAGTATATGATGGCTAAATCGTGCTGAAAGTTTTAAATTTCAGGTCCCCAAATCTCCCAAGCCGGCAAGTCCTGACATCAAACAAAAATATGCTATAAAACCTTTTTATTTCATCATTAATGAGTTCCTGGACCGACCGCGCTGACGGGGGATTAAGAGGCCGCTACTGTTTGTTCTCGATCGAGATTAAATCACTAGTTATAGCTTCTCACATTCACATACCTAGCAGGCAGGCCTCCGGTCTGCTAACGCTGTGCTTCATGTAGATCGCTATTTCGCAACATAGTATATGAGCGCCCATTACCACTCTAGCTTCGTAAGTCGTTGGACTACTTCGGTTTTTCTAGTTCTTCTACAAACCATTTCTGTCTGGTTTGATCACTTCTGAAATCACAGCCTGCTTCATTCTTAGTTCCATAGATAGCGACTGCGTTTCGGATATCTATGTTACCATCAAGCAGAACGTAAATATTTTCCATTTTTTTAATTTACATGATAAGTAAGCTCTAGAATGCATCTTGCATTAGTGTTAACATACTAATTGTATATACACATACATACAAACATACATACATACATACACATACACATACACATACACATTCACATACACGCATACACATACACATACACATACACATACACATACACATACACATACATATACACATACGTACATAGTTTTTATCAGTCTCATGCCTATATTATAGATTTCTACGTTATACCGGCGCGCGATTCGGTTTACCAGTAATACCTAGGTTCAAGGGTCATACATGAAACATTTCAAAGTCGTCCCACTTATGAGTTTGCCCACACCTGGCACCACTGCGACACAATGTTGTTGAAATTCCCAAAAGTGTCATTTAATTTATTGTGCACTTGTAATTACTGGCATTTAAAGTAAATTCGCACTAGTAGAGTTCGGAAAGGACCATTTAGTTCTGACGCCTAGCTTGTTCGCTCCATATAAAAGTGAACGACGCGGACGTCTGATATTTAGTTTTACACATAGATTTAAGATTGGTCTCCGCTGCGCTCAGCACCAATCATAATTTTATGCTTTTACAATGGTAGGGGTTGATAAAAACTGCAACGCTGCTTGATGGGATAAGTCTTTTTGCTCCTGTCCCGGAGGTGATTATGCGGAGAAATTAATAACTGCCTTCGAGATTGATTAGAAGAGAAAGTTATTTTAATGACGAAGGAGTTTACAATCTTGAAGGGGATAGTTATGCACATCGTCTTTATTACGATGCGCTTCTTGAGAAATAAGACCAAGAATAAGGAAAAATATTATAACCAAAGGGTGCAGCAGTTTATCAGAATAGAAGAAAAAAAATAAGAATAATCTTTGTTAATAATTATTAACCAACGTATAATTAATTAATGCATGCCTTGAAATATAGGTTTAGAGGTACAATGCACTATTACGAGTAGCATAAACAATAAAAAGCCATTTCTAAAACAAAATCTATTAATAAAATATGAAATAACAAATCAAAGTTTTTTTTACAAAAAGAAGTTATGAAATGATATGATGAATATATTAATGAAATGATAAAACTAGTTATCTATTTGCTAACTTGAGAACCGTAACCAAAGAAACTTGAAAGTGAACAAAAATATCTTTGTAATCTATACTTATACTTAATATTATAAAGTTTGGATGGATAGATATATGGATCTTTGTTAGTTGTTACTCAATCACGCCATAAGGCTGAACGGATCTGGATGACATTTTGGAACAGTCATAGTATTTACACATATTTATTATTCCGAAAAATTCCCCACGGGAACCAAAACACTTCAATCCACGCGGACGATGTCGCGGACATCAGTTAATTGATGTAATTAAAGCCTTAATTTTAAGCATCACCAAACCGATTGATGTTTCGTAGTAGAGTATAAGTACAAAAAATAGACTTTTTAAAACAGCTTACAGGCAGATAAATGTATAAAGCTTGTTTAAGAGCCCGATGAAATACTCTGTAGGTAAGCCGGTTGTATACAGAAAAGGGGATTTCACCGTTCACAGTTTCAAAGGGCGTCCAATAGAGGAAACAAAGTAAGCAATAAATTTGATATAATTCCGCCGTTCACCGCGGCATTACACCGCAAGCCTTCGCTGAAAGCGGATCGTTTGCGTTTACGTTTTTGTTCGAATGTACATCACTTGGAGGGAACGCTTTTGTAATGAAATACTTGCGGCCTGAAATATTTTCAATATTAAACAACAAATTATTTCAGGCTTAAAAATCTATACTCTAGTCTATACTAATATTATAAATGCGAAAATTCAAATCTATATTCAATGCACTCTGTGGTTTAAATGGATGGATGGATCTGGATAAAATTTGGCACAGAGATAGATTATAGTTTGTCACAACACATAGGCTACTTTTTATTCCGGAAAAATAAAAGAGTTCCCGCGGGAACCAAAACTCCTCAATCCACGCGGACGAAGTTATCAGCTAGTCATAAATATAAATATAGTTATGTTGTGTATTCTCCTTTAGCCATCATATCATAATTAAATAAGTAGTATAAAAAATTTATGTTTCGTTTTTGTTAAAATTTTGTACAGTCGTTGCTAGAACTTGCGGGAAAGATTACCTACATTTTCTAAAAGAGAGGGTATTACAATAGCCTAGCATTGCTAGTTGCTGCGCATGCCGGGCATTGATTACTAATGTTAAAATTTTGATTGTGGTAGAACAAAATCGAAATTTATGCAGGTTTTTTTAATTAATAAATATTATTATTATTCTTTTGCCTCCAGTATCTATCACGTACCTAACCCCAAATCTTTTGAAAAATTTCATTGGTTCACTACGCAAGCAACAAATACTTACATGGCAGTTGAAAATTGCAATCCTTAGAGTTTTTTTCTTATTTTTCGTAACTAAAACTAAACAGATCATGAAAATGCTTTCCTACTTTACGTTACAATCCGAGACATCCTTTCCCAGTCTTAAAACAAATACCATCGAGGAAGACATTACCATGCATTTCCATGAGTTATGACATCGCTGCAGCACAGTTATGGCGGAATTAATGGCGTGTGAATAACAAATTAACATCGGAGTTTATCTGAATGTTCCTTCCTTATTCCGAAGTTTGAACACTATTTCGATTCTGTAGTTCGGTTTGGTTAACACTGAGGTGCGTTTATTGTGGACTAGCTGATGCCCGCGACTGCGTACGCGTGGATTGAAGTTTTTGATTCCCGCGGGAACTCTTCAATATTCCGGGATAAAAAGTAGCCTATGTCCTTCCCCGGGATGTAACCTATCTCTGTACCAAATTTCATCAAAATCAGTTAAGCAGATGGGCCGTGAAAGCGTAGCAGACAGACAGACGGACAGACAGACAGGCACACTTTCGCGCTTATAAAATGTTTGTATGGACGGATTGAATGTACGCTATCTATATTGTTGCACTATCCCGCTCCTTTTTTAAAGGTTCTTAATTGTTGGGTTGTCTGGAGGAGATCACTTTTAATGATGAGACCGCCCTTGCACACTTTGATTTGTTGTCTTTTTACCCGACTGCGGAACGCACAAGGTTATGTGTTCATCAGTCTATATATGTTTGTATGTTCCTTGCAGGGCAGCTACAGCCTAAACGCGTGGACCGATTTTGATGATTCTTGCATCAGTTTGTGCCGAATATATCATTAGAGTGTCACTGTGGAAGCCAAATTTGAGAAAAAACAAAATGGCGCCCTCTACAAACCATA
The DNA here is from genome assembly GCA_963932025.1 of Erebia epiphron. Taxonomy (NCBI): domain Eukaryota; kingdom Metazoa; phylum Arthropoda; class Insecta; order Lepidoptera; family Nymphalidae; genus Erebia; species Erebia epiphron. Next base: position 11,404,483 of record OZ009952.1, on the reverse strand, counting down.
ATGTAACAAATTAAAAAATAAAAGTCGATGGACTATGGCAAGTCGGGTATCGATGAAAAGGTCTTGCAAAATCATAGTTATGTTTCCTTGATCATTTTCTCATTTTAACGATCATTTAGGATTTACGAGGTTTCAAAGGTTGTATTCCTTTGTGTCACATTACAGAAAAAACGGCTGAACTGATTTTGATAGTAATTGCACTAATTGTAACTATAAATTATGTTAAATGCAAACGTAAGCTTATAGAATAGGTACCTAGTTAATTTTCTACACCTTGTGAATTTATATTTCAAGCGAAAATTGCAAGTTTTTCCTTAATATCGAAAGAATGTTAATGATATAATAATTAACTCAATAAACTCAGTTTATTTATAACATGTAGGACATACGGGTAAGGTATAAGTTTTTCCTGAGTCTGGACTTACCGTAAAGTTTTTTTAGGGTTCCGTACCAAAATGGTAAAATGGAACCCTTATGGTGCGACTTTCTCCGTCTGTCTGTCCGTCTGTCCGTCTGTCCGTCCGTCACACTCGATTATTTCAGTAACTACCGAAGCTATCGACATGAAATTTGGAATAGTTGTGTATATTAGTGGCCCAAAGACACTGGAATTAAAAAAAATTGGAAATTATTTTTGTTCTTATTTAAAAAGGGGGGAAAATCTGAGGGTTGAAATTTAAAAGTGAGATAACTGTACTGTGTGGGGTATCATATGAAAGGGTTTACTTTGTACATTCTAAAACAGATTTTTAATTATTTTTAGTTATGATAGTTTTTGATTTATCGGGGAAAATGTCTAAAAAAATACCGTTCCCCCCCTCCTTATCTCCGGAGTTTACCAATCGAAAAATTTGAAATAATTATGGTCACTAGGAATTTACGTATATTTTACAGAAAAACTATAGCCAATGCTCTAACTAGCTTAGTTTTTTTAATATTAACAGTAAACCTCTACAAACAAAGTTAGTTTTGCGGTTCATTAACAAAGGTAATTATTACCGTCAAAGATTGCGTTAAACACAAGTTCTTCTAAGTACTCGTCGTCAAATAAACATATTGGTTTTTGCCTGATTGTTTTGCTTCAGTACCTACTTCTTGAGTACGGAACCCTCGGTGCGCGAGTCCGACTCGCACTTGGCCGGTTTTTTTTTTTATTACTCCTCAAAACTGACTGCAATTGTTAAGGCTAACAAAAAACAATTGTGTCTGCTAGATGAGGACATGGCATGCATAGAAGGGCACATTAACTACAGCGAAAAAATATCAACAAAACAACCAAAAAAAAACAAGAAAATAAAAACTAAAATAGAAATTATACTAAATAAACCTTCTAAATTTAAGTATGTGCAGTGAGTTTGTTTTTACAGTAGTTGTGCTCGAGAAATTGCATCCCATACATCGGGCTATGTTGACCTAGGTTGCTTTTTGTTTGAGGCAAAGAAAATGTCTTACGATATCTTTTATAGCATAGTACTCGTTAGTATCGTATGTGAAGGCCTATGAAGGTATATTATGTTGGTTCGTTGATACTTAGGTCTAGTCTAACTTGCCAATATCTACTTTCTCTATGGATGCTGGTTATATTTAAATGGTTTTCTTTCTTCAAGGACTGCTTACCAGACCTTCATTTGTCGGTTCTAATAGTCAGTTTTATTGAATTATCGTCATCATTTTAACCTCCCACTCGCTACTGAGCTCGGGTTTCCTCTTATAATTATAAGGGTTTGGTAAAAGTCCACCACGCTGGTCAAGTGCAGGCTTACAACGCTCATATCTTTTAAAATTAAGGCCCACTTGCGCAAGGACTCTTAAATTAATTTAGTTAAATATTTTGTAATGCTGTCCCTTTTTGGCAACTACAATATGCGTTCGCCAAAAAGGGAGAGCATTACAAAATTTTACTAAATGTCTTAGTGCAAGCGGCCCTCAGAGTGATGTGCCGAGATTTCGAACCCCAAACCTGCCAATAGAAAGCCGAAGTCTTAACTACACTGCTATCATCGCTACAGTATATCGAGTGGCTTTAAGCAAACATCCACATCGAATAGTCAGTTCCAAACTTCACGGTTATGTGTGTACATTAAGTGAAACTTTGAACGGCCGTGTTTAACATGGATATTATTTATTTACACCCTATTCGGAGCCGGGTTTGATTGACTGCATTTTATATGCGATTGTTCATTCGATCGAATCGAAAATAGGAATCGCTTGGGACATAAATCCAGGAGTGTATAATTTGAAACACGTTGGATTGATTAATAACTTTTTCATCCCACCATCTCGGAAAGAGTATTTTTACTATTCGATATCTGAATGCAAAAGCCGTTATTATCCTCTTGAGGATAAAGTAAATTGAATTGAGAACATCGTGTGCACATTAGTAAATATCACTCGTCTATGAAGTTTGTGAATTCAAAACATCATTAAAACCTATTTACTTCTACCTCTATGGTGCCGAATTTCCATACAATCCTTTTTAATTTGTTAAAAACTCACACTCGTAACCTTCTTGGTGTACTTTTTTAATTTGCTTTGACCATTTTCTTTCACGTCATGTCATTTCCTCGCTGAGGTGGGATGAAAAGTTACGTGTTGCACTCGAGTGAAAAGATTTTTCACCTCGTGCTCTTTTGATTCCCTCGCTGACGCTCACGATTCTAATTTTTGAATCACTCGCTGTGCTCGTGATTCAATTTTAGAATCCTTCGCTTGCTCGGTCATCAAAATTGAGCACGCGGTTAAAAAACAACTTTTCACTCTTGTATAACAAATAACTATTTATTGAACCGATCGAGTTTTTATAGCGTTAAAAAAAAAGTAAAAAAGTTGTGCTTTGGCATATTTTCCAAACTAGCTACGCGATTTTTCGAAATCATTCTAAAAACTTTTTGTCTGATAATCACTTAATCCTTTTCTAGTCACGTACCTACCTTAGTATCAGAAAAATAACTTAATCAATGTAAGCAATAAGCAGTAAGTACTGCAAAAAAAGTCTGCATATTTAACTATTGTACAATTTCACGTAAGAGAAAATGATGAGAAGTAACAAAAGTTTTAGAATGGTACCCCAGGAATAAAAAAAAAGCAGAGACAGACAAGCCAAAAATAGAAACGTCTGGAAAAATTTTGAGGAGGCCTATGTCGAAGGCACGCAGAGCAAATCTCAGCTAAATTTAAATGTTACTATATTTTAAGTTAAAAAAAAAACTGTACTAGCGCCGCAATAAAGTCTCATTTTTTTTACAATTTCACTTACACTCGAGCGAAACTCTCGAAAGCTTATCAAAATACCATACACAGTAGCAACAAATCACGAACAACAAACTAGTTCCAAGTCGGGCCGCTCGCATTACGTCGTGATTCCTACAACCCGGCCGGGGCCACATTTTGAATGTCGCTAACTTTGCCCGTTACTCCTCCCCTTCCACAGGTCACGTACCTTACCCTAAATTTAAGGAAAACACTCCATTTACTCGGATAATATTATTACTATCCACATAGATACATAATTGAATTAACACAATCCTTACAAAATATATTGCCTCGTGCCTTTGATTGCATTGACTGCCTCCTTGGTCTACTGTTCGACTGCGGTCCTGGGTTTGAGTCCCGGGTCAGGCCATAATTGAGTATTGGATTTTTCTGACTAGACATTCTCAGTACTAGCCCGGAGTTAGTAAGTTGGCGGTGTTTCAGCCCCGTGCCTCGGAGAACACGTTAATCCACCTGTTCCGGTTATTATCACTAACATGATAATAGTCGTTAAAGCCCGCCAACCCGCATTGGAGCAGCGTGGTGGGTCTAAGCTCTAATTCCCTCTCTCCTATGAGAGTGGAGGCCTGTGCCCAGCAGTGGGACGTTAATGGGCTGTAGTTGTCACTAACTAATATAAGGCGGTCAGGCTTCCTAGACAGGAGTTCGATCACCGGGCACGCAAATCTTTACGGAGGGAGCTATGTGCGTTTCAAGAAAATATCACTTTAAACTTTATTGGCCCTAAACGGTGAAGGAAAACATCGTGAGGAAACCAGCACGCCCGAGAGTTCTTAATAATGTTCCCAAATGTGTGTGAAGTCTGCCAATCCGCACTTGTCCTCGTGGTAAACTATGCCAAACCCTTCTCATTCTGAGAAGAGACTCGTACTTAGTTGTGAGTTGGCAATGAATTGAAGTGATGTGATGATATTCTTTTTTTAGATAAGCGATGAACCTAAAAATCTATACTAATAGGTATCATAAATGCGCAAGTTCGAATGGATGGATGCATGTTTGTTACTCAATCACGCTAGAACTGCTGAACGGATCTGGATGAAATTTAGCACACAGATAGATTAAAGTTTTTTAATAATATATAGGCTACCTTATTGTCGGGAAACTTAAAGAGTTCCCGCGGGCACCAAAAAACCTCAATCCACGCGGACGAAGTCGCGGGCATCAGCTTCTCTTTACATAATATTGAAATCAACTCAAGTATTACTTAAGGATATATTTAATTTAATTTGGAACGAAACAATTATTAGCCAATTAATGTTTGAAGATTTGAGCAGTGTTACGGCACAAAAGATAAAACGTAAATTTAACCCGAATTAATATAACTTTGAGAAGCTCTTGAGAAACTTTTGATTAAGGCTGGGCTTACATTAAGTTTGTAACTTGCGATGATTATAAGCATTTTCTTTGAGTCTACATCGATTCGAGCTAGTTCCACTAGACCCTGAAGTGGGGCATTTATTGATGATGAGGCTGAACTTTGATACTAGCCCCGAAGTTTTTTTTATATATAGGCTAGCGATTAACTGCAATTAGACCTGCTTGCAAGTAATGATGCAGCCTAAGGATGAAGAAGAAATATTGCAAACATTGATAAAATTATGAACTCATTAGAAGCGGATCCGTAATTTCTAGTACTGGTGAGTCTGCTAATAGCAATAGGCACTTCACTATCTCGCTCGTCGCAGGTATGTAACCCAAGCTTTATTCACAAAATATTGAAACAATAAAACAAGTTTCGAGTGATGAACGTTACAATTTCTTCGAGTTTACATCGATTTATAAGTTCCAAGGGGCCTCAAAACTTGAATAGCCAGGGTCTTAAGATTGATGGCGCACTTTGTTATTGGCCCCAAAAAGTAAAAATTTTGAGTCATTGATAAAATATTGATAAAATCTTAAGCTAATTCAAGGCTGGTCTCAGAATTTTCAGGCTGCCTTTATCAACTGGCGCTTCAATGGCTCGATTTCCGCAGGTATGTAACCCAAGCTTAATTCGCGAAATATTGAAACAATAAAACAAGTTTCGAGTGATGAAGTTACAATTTCTTGGAGTTTACATCGATTTATAAGTTTCAAGGGGCCTCAAAAGTTGAACAGCCAGGGCCTTAAGATTGATGGGGCACTTTGTTACTGGCCCCGAAAGGTGAAGACATTTTGGTTCAGCGTAAATTAATTATGATGAACCCTAATGGATTTACAGGATACGGCCTTTCAGGTAATTTCGGAAATTAACTGTAGATGAATTCTTTTGTTAAGTAGTTACGTAATTCAAATTAAATTAAATTTCAATTATGCCCTTTGAGATAGATTTTAGTAGGTAGACCGTACCTTTCAGGTAATTTTCAAAGAGATAGGGTAAAATAGATAGAATAGATTCCAAGTACGAAAAAATTAATATTCATCGTAGAAGTGATCTGGATTGGCAAAATTGTAAAATGAAATGATTTCACGTAGGACAACTCGTGCCACTTATGCAACTCGTGCCACTTATGATAAGTAGCAAGAATCTACCACCGGTTCGGAAAGATGTTCTACTGAGAAGAACCGGCAAGAAGCTCAGCAGTTGCTCTTTTCATAAACAGAAACATGTTAGGTATACTTTGTAAATAACAGACAATGCATATTGCATATTATGTTAGGTACGTTACGTAACAAGTATTTAATATTACGTTGCAAAGCTACAGATGTGTGTTAAATCCACCAATGGTAGCGCTTGATCCAACGTTATCTAGCGATCTAAGGCTTGGCGCAAACGGGCCACCAACCACAGCCACCGGTGGCTGTCGCGCTACTAAGTACTGTAACGCGTGGCCGCCACCGACCACACGTATGCGGCGAGTACAAAAAGTATGAAGAATAATGTTAACTGCTTGTCGCTAGTCTAAGGTGGCTGTGGTCGATGGCCCGTTTGCGCTGAGCCTTAGATATGAAAATCAAGTGCTCTTGTTGGTCGGTTGTGTTCTTTCCACCAGAAATAGCTAAAGCGAGGCGACTTGAGCTAGAATAAAAATTATTTCCAAAAAACCGACTTCCAAAGCCACTGTAAAGTAAAAAATAATTTTGATTTCTACACACTATGTTGAAGTCGGGCGAGCCTGATGCGTCAACTTTGCCTATCTTTGTTACTTTTTTGGAAGTCGGTTGAAAATCAGACGTACCAAAAAAGCGTTACGCATCTCTCCCCTCGAATTGTTACTTATCCTCTACTATGCATTTAGGTTTGTGTTTATAGAGTCACATTATACTGTGATCCCGAAGTAAGGAAATTCAAACCAACCCAGTTACGCCTTCGAATTTTCCCAACGACCATAATCTCCACCCATAAACGACGTGTATACCCATTATTCGGATAGCACGAGAATGTGAAACCATATCCGTATTAACAACATACCCGTTACAACTCCCGGCGTCTTTGCCGGAATATTAACTAAAAGCAAAACAATGTCACACTGTGGGACGCAAGTGAAATAAACGTGAATTTTCGCTCGCATCTTAGTGTCTTGATTTTATGCTGTGAATTTTGTTTTTGGTGCATTAACTAGACCATCTTTGCGTTGCCTATTTATATCAATAGTTAGTTACCTGAAAGAGATAGTAAGTTTTTTTAACAAGTAGATATCTTTACTTTTGGAATCAACTAATGTACAAAACAATGAATTCCTGACCCCTAAACTAGGAGGACCCGTATCTAAGGCCCTGACTCCACCAGAGCGGAGATATGCGGAGATGTCCGAAGTGGATACGAGAAGAGAGGTTTTTCAGCTAGGGTGTATCCACCGAAGCTGTGCGAAGATGCGTACTGGCTAGACTGGAGCAGAGATGTGTGCTGGCTAAAGCGGAGATGTGTGCTGGCTGGAGCGGAATTGAGCTGCGTGCGGCTAGCGTTGGATGTTAAGATAAACTCATCCGTGTAACTATAAAAAACGGAACTAGCGACGCCGCTCACCGCACGCCGCTCACCGCACGCCGCTCACCGCACGCCGCTCATCATCTCTTCGCGCCTCCGCTACGCGCCGTCGCCAGCTTGCAAGGGTCAGCTCACATCTCCGCTTTGTACCGCTGTCCAGCTCAGGCACAACTCACATCTCCGCATTACAAATATGATACATCTCCGCTCAGTGGTATCCACTGAAGCTGAGCGGAGACGAGATGTGGGAATAACAAAATTCTATTGGTTGTTTAAATCACATCTCCTCTCCTCTCGTCTCGTCTCCGCTCTGGTGGAGTCCTGGCCTTAGGGGCATGTCATAGACTATGACACAATGTAGTTCACCAAAGTTGATGTAGGTAGTTAGTCATCGATTTATTTATAAGTCAATGTATGTAGTCCGTTTACAATCTGCCAACCTTTTTCCCCTAAAACAATTTAAAAACATTTGAAAATGTCATCGTTCTAACAAGTTACCAAGCTAATATAAACTGTGCTTAGCTGTAGCCTGTAGGTTTGTTGCGGTCAGGTGTGCCAACTGGCAAGAATACACGATGAGCGAACTGCTTTAAACTGGAGCGGGGCGTTTAATTAATTTTTAATTGATCTGGAAACTTCGGGGGCATTTTCTTGGTCGGTAATAAGAAGCGACGCTATTGTGTTGTCGTTCGATAATTTTTTTAAGTTCTAGTGATAATTGTAATATTTTAACTGTGTAAAATGTAAGACATACATCCATACTAATATTATAAATGCGAAAGTGTGTCTGACTGTCTGTCTGCTACGCTTTTACGGCCTATCTGTTCAACCGATTTTGATGAAATTTAGTACAGGGGTAGAGTTTATCCTGGGGAAGGACATACGAAGGTACTTATTTTATAAGGTGGTATTTTTTTAAAAATAAATTGAAGAGTTTCCGCGGGATTCAAAAAAACTTAATCCACGCGGACGAAGTCGCTGGCATCATCTAGTTAGATAATTATTAAAAAGAATAGTGTCGACTATACCTTAGGCATATTATAAACGGAAATGAGAAATATATCGAGATATTATGAGATCACGCCAGCAATTCACTATTACAGCAACCACGTTTCCTGGATACGAGTTGCGACAAAACGTTGCAGCGGTGATATTTTATATCTCGTCCAAGTAATAGGGTCTTGCGAAGGATACTCTTGGAGCGACGCCAAATAGGGCAGTGCGCATTACTATGCTAAGTGATTACTGGTGCAGTGTAACATTTGTTAGAGAGATACTCAAATATATAAAGGGAAAAGGTGACTGACTGACTGATTGATTTGTCAACACACAGTTCAAAGCACTGGACGGATCGGGCTAAAATTTTACATACCGATAGTTGTTATGGCGTAGGCATCCGCTCAGAAAGGATTTTTGAAAATTCAAACCCTAACGTGGTAAAATATGGCTTTGAAATTTGTATGAAAATCGACCTAACGTGAGCGAAGAGGCGGGCAAAAGCTAGTTTAAAATAAGCAAAGATTTCTTATATAGTTGGACAAAATAATTGTCAATAATTCCGTGTAAATAATATGCTATCTGTATTCAAAGCAAAATTTCAATATGTATAGAATACAGATATAGATGACTCTATACTAATCCATATCCATATCCATATCTATATCCATACTAATATTATGAATGCGAAAGTGTTTCTGTCTGTCTGTCCCTATGTCTGTCTGCTACGCTTTCACGGCCCACCTCTTCAACCGAAACAGGGATAGTTTGTATCCCCGGGTAGGACATAGGCTACTTTTTATCCCGGAAAATTAAGGAGTTCCTGCGGGAATTGAAAAAATTTAATCCACGCGGACGAAGTCGCGGGCGTCGTCTAGTATTAAAAATGCGAAAGTGTGACTGTCACACTGTCTGTGTGTGTGTGTGTGTGTGTGTGTGAAGTGTGTCTGATAAGCTTTCCCGGCCTATCATTTCCACCGATTTTAATGAAATTTGGTACGGAGGTAGTTTGCATCCCGGGGAAGGACATAGACTACTTTCATCCCGGAACATTAAAGAGTTCCTGCGGGAATCAAAAACTTAAATCCACGCTGACGAAGTCGCGGGAATAATTTAGTTGTTCATAAAATGTCTTTTTAATTGCTAATTTCTAATTATTGAGAACTAGATGTACCAAAGTTCATCAAAATCGGTTGAACCGGTGAAAGTGTTGCAGACAGACAGACAGAGACACTTTCGCATTTATAATATTAGTATGGATATTTATAAAATTTTAATGAATATAAAACGAAAACAGAATATAATTGTTCTGACTCGTTTGACGGTAAATTAATCCAATTAAAGTTAGTTGAAATAAAGTTATCGGTCGGAGAATAACGTTTTATCGAAGTTTTATTTCGAACTGTAATTGAATTTTGTTGAGTTAGCAATCTATTACTGTGTTATCTAATGTTATTTATTTTAACTCGAAGCCAATTCAGTGAATTCTTAAAACTTCCACCTGTTGCGTTACGGGGTTTTTATGACCCGAAAATAAACCACCTTACGATGCGTTACGGGGTTTATCTTGCCCCGTAAGACTTATCTGATAAAAGCTGAATTTAAGCCTTTACAAATTAAATTGCCCTTGCTTTTTGAAATTACGATTGCTACTAATATTATAAATGCACTGGTGTGTTGTTTTGTTGGTTTGTCCTTAAATCGGGTCGAAGGGATTTTTTTGCATGGATAGGTAATAGGCTTTGGAGCTATAATAAAATCTAAGCTACTTTTTGTCTCTGAAAATCAAAGAATTCCACGGAATATTTTTGCAGATTCGAATCCCCGCCTCGCTGGACTATCCAGGGAAAAAGTAATCCCATTTCTTAAAAAAATGTAAAACGGGTCAAATTTTCAAAAGGTGTGTATATTTTTATCTGGAAAAAGTAACCCATTGTGACTAGTGGCAATGACTTGCTTATTCGGCTTGATGAGATACTAGATTCAATGCACATTTCGGGTCAAAAAGTTATTATTAGGGCTATTATAGACTGCCTCGTTGGTCTAGTGGTTAGCATGTTCGACTGCGGCCGACGAGGTCCCGGGTTCGATTCCCGGGTCGGGCCATAGCAAGTATTGGGTTTTTCCCCCTACCCCGGAGTAAGGAAGTTGGCGGTGTTTCACCCCCGTGCCTCAGAGAGCACGTAAAGCCGTCGGTCCTGCACCTGATCTCTCTCCGGTCGTGTCGGATTTTCCGTCTCATCGGGCTATGAGAGTAAAGGAACACTTGTGCACTGTAATGTCTCCCGCGCAGATGGCTTATCTCTCTGAAGATAGGCCGCCGTGGCCGAAATTCGGTCGGGAGGACATTATTAGGGCTATATTATTTCAACCTTCAGAACTCCTTTGTCTGTCCGATAGCATGAAGAGCACGGCGTAGCGAATTAAGGTTCTATTTACTTGATTATCACGTCGTATCACTATTGGACTTGTGCTTGATCTCTCTCTGATATATTTCCAGTTAGATTGTTGTCATATGAGATTATGAAAGTGAGGGAATAGAAAGTGCGCCCTTTGAGATTAGGTACTATTTCCAGAATTCGGTGAGGAGTACATCTTGTTCAAACCCCACTTTTTCAACTTTCGTGACAGGTGACACACCTGACGAAAATAGGTCATTATACTTATCTTTTCTTCGTCTATCTATCTAAATACTCGGACCGCTTATAATCAAATTATGCAGTGAACATCAAGGAACCAGCCGGAATAGTTAAAATTATCCAACTTTGGACCGAGGCAGAGGTACCCATATACAGGTATGCGCCTCTACTCCGGCTGCTTAGGCCATTCCTTGCATAGTTCGGCTATGGTGCAATTTATAAGCGACAGCGGGAAATATTTGGGTATAACATCCGTCATATCGATTTTGTTCGTATAAAATGTAGCCTTTGTCATCCGGAATATAATAAGAATAAAGAATCAATTTATGTTTGAAGTAAAAACTTCTTTAGCTGCGTTGTGCACTTTTTGGTAGGGGGCAAAATTATGGATTCACGTGACCGAAATGCTCGCGTGATCGATATGCTCGCGAACAGCGACATTGCTCGCGTTGTTACGAAGTCAAAAGGTCTTAAAATATATTCTACTACATTCGAAATTAAACTTTAATGTCTTAGTGTTAAGGTTTATATTTTTTTGTACAAGACCAGTTAAAAAATTAATATTCGTTTTCACTTCTATCGGTAGTCCCTATGACTGGCAATTTTTTATTTATAGAATGGTTCGTATCAAGGCGAAATAAAAACTTGTGTTGCTCTGAAAAGAGAGTTCTTATTTCAAAAGCATGCACACATACAAATGCATCATATCCAAACTCTATAGCCCACATGACCATAATACCCTCGCTTGGGATAAAACATACATTAGGCTGCTAAAATCATAACCCTTCCTTTTGGCTTAGCCGTACTTACTCAGGTAAAACGCCGCTCTCTCACGACTAACACCCAACAATTCAAGGGGAACTTTTCCAATATATGTTACCTCGCTGTGGTCACGGCACCATTGTAGTTCCCCGTGGGATTTAAAGCCACTTTTAATCTTTAAACCATCCTTTAACTCGAACGTTGTGCGGAATTGGCGGAAAACGGCCACTCGTGTCATTCCTAGCGTTTTGGAAGTTTAATTTTGATTGTATTGAACGAGCAATGGGAAATAGATTCGACCATGGAATTTTGGAAAGGTACCGCTGTGTATAGTCCGACAAACTTATATGACCCGGTGACAGCGTCGTTAGTATCTATTAAAAAATATAATAAAAACAAAAATTAAACAGGCATAAAAATGAGTTCCAATTTTTGGCCACGCGTTCCATTTTTGGTCAGATAAGTTTGTGGGATTATACATGTTTGTACATGCGTGTAAAATAATAAATTACTGCCCTAAACAAAATTGACAGTAGCCATTTTTATAGGGTCAAACCTGGAGGAATAAAAGAACAATTAATTGGGGACTCTCAAAGTTGCTATTCTAGACCAATAACTGTAGGCTTATTTGTTATTTATACCAGGGGCTATTTCAAAATTATTTTACATCAAAAGTAGAACGATTTGTAAGAAAGCAACTTTATTTTCAAGCATATGAAGCAGTGCCGTGCCACCAAGCGCTTTTAGCGTTCCAGTACGCTGCCGTCTAGAAACCGATTAGGGTTTGGGTTTAATTGAAATACCATAATATCTCTACAATAGCCTGATACCATCTTCTGATATCATTTCTGCATCATCGTTTACAACCAGATGAGATCGCTGTCAAGGGCTTACTTTAAAAAAAAAAAACATAGCATAATGTACTAGGTCGTCATAGTTAATAGGAAGTGATGTAAGTAACAGTTCTTTGACCGCATATATCAGCACCATCAGCTGTCGCGTACGAAAAATGTCTCTATCGACTCTCTAAGGTTTCCGAAATCGATATTCGGGCTCGATTATTAGTATCGAGTTCCCGACATCGAGTTAACGAGGAAAATAATATTCGACACTGGCCGCAGGTGTCGCGTGTCGGGACATTAGAAAAAAAACCGTAACTTATACCACGTTGACAGGGGAGGACAGACCAAGGGAATTTTTACTTTAAAACAAGACCTCTAAAGTAGAGAATTCTATGCAGTTTGCTAAGTTTACTTAAGTATTAGATTTACGTAAATATTACTTATACTGTTTGTCAGTGTTTCGGGTGTCATATTTCTTCGACAAAATGCTCAGCGAAGATAGAAAATGGAAGGTAAGTAATATTTTTTATGATCTGTAAGAGCAAAACGTTGTATTTGTATGGTGTCTTTTTATTTTTGTGTATCAATCTATATTTTTACAACGTAAACCATCATTTTTGTAATAGTAAAATCCGATAGTGGGTCTGTCGGACTATTTGTGTCTGATCAGCTTGTCTGAAGTACAAACACTATTCTGACCATAATTCCGAGCGGGCGATATTTGTACAATTTAATCACTTTCATGTAAAAAGTATAGGTAGTTAGGTACCTACGTATTATTTTCAAAATAAAGTAAATTGCATGGATATGTTAGTTTTGTTTCTGCATTTTACTATGCGACTTTCCCTGCGCTAACGTTTTGTATAGACAATAGAACTTTATAGCAACTTATTTAGAGTTTTCAATTGCAGCCTTAGAAGTTTTAAAACCATCACATTATTATGTGTAACCAATAACCATAAAACATTTTTTTTGTCATCCACACAAGTTAGCCCTTGACTGTGATCTCACCTAATGGTAAGTGACGATGCAGTCTAAGAAGCCAAAGCCTCACACCGGGCCAGACCAGGGAAAATTCAGAAATTATACATTTCCAAATTGATCCTGCCGGGGATCGAACCCGGGACCTAAGCACGTTAAGAGAACAGCGCTCAATACTGCGCCAGGGAGGTCGTCGAAAGATAATACAATCGTTTTGCGGTTCCTTTTGAGTCTATTGATCTATTCGCCGAAGCATCAAGGAAGTCATAACTGTTGGTGAGGAATACTGCAGGGCACTTTGAACTTGGGAATTTGCATTCTTATTGTAATTTGACGACCTCCCTGGTGCAATGTTGAGCGGTATAAGTGGTAGGTACCGGGTTCAATATCCGTCCAAAGTTATTTAGCGACAATACAACCCTGGTACAACATTAGATAACAAATTAGAAAGTTATAAGTTATGGGTTAGTGCACAAATTAAAAAGTTATCAAGTCCTAAGCAGGACAGAAATAAAATACAAAAATTCACCCAAGTGAAATATAATTTTTTGGCATTTAAATATATTATGTTCATTTATTTTTATAAATAATTGTATAGTTATTTTAAATTTGTAGTATTGCTTTCATTTTAATAATTTATCAGTCATTTTTTAATGTATTGTGCGACTTTTCTGAATTGCATAATGTAACTAACTTAGATTTAACATTCTGTATACCTTCTACATAAATAAGGAATTCTGTGGGTAATTTAAAAATGTGGACTCAGAGAGCTAGTTGCGATCAGGCACGTCCTAAAAATGCTAATGCTCACCTGCAAATTAAATAAATGTAAAACGTAGTAATTTAATTTGAAATAATGTATACGAATTGAAGCCCCTGAAACGTTTATCGGCACAGCTTAGTACCTCGTAATGTCCGATTCGGTACGAGCGGATTCGGTCGCTCTTTAGCAAGTAGAATTTATGTCGCAAGCCCGGAATCCGGATATTTCCGGAACGTGGGCCGTTTCAATTTGAAACGTAGGAAATATCTAGATTTCATTCTACCGGACTTGGAATAGATGCTGCAGGTTTTCAATTGAAAATAGGGTTTAACTTAACTTCGTTTTTTTTACTCGATTCTAATTTATAATTTCTATCCGAGGAAAACCGAAGTGCGGTGTTAGTTGCAATGTACTTAATATTATTGTTTACAGCTTTAGTGTCGTGATCGACAGTAAATGATGATAAGACTGAATGGAGATGTAAGGACTTCATGCAACTCGCTCGAACTCAAATCCAATGAATGTTTTATTTTCCAAATACTTGTTTTTGTTTGTAAAATCATAATAAGCTTTCTTTATATAAATTAAATGTTTAATTTAGTGCAAAACAAAAATAATTTTCATCTAAATAGTTTACCACTGGTTTGGAATTCCAGTCCTCCCGAAAAAGCCAGCAAGAAAAAAAAAGACATGTGGCACTCGGAGACTGCTGCGGTAAAGCTATTGCATAGCATTTTTTATCAAATTGCTATGACTACTTGTGTTGTTGACTTCAAGTTGTTGAAAATATAAAGGCGAAATATTTTTATGAAAAGATTATTTTGGTTGCTATGGTCCAAGGGGAATCAAAAAACCTTTTTGATTCCCCTTGGACACCCAGACTATTTAAAACATAATTCTTTAAAATTATTTCGCCTTTATATTTTCAACAACTTGAAGTCAACAACACAAGTAGTCATAGCAACCAAAGTGTTAGGTTTTTTTCGTTACGGAATTTCTGGATTCGGTCTCCACGCTCAAGGCCCGCCATAGAAGCTATGCAATAGCT